>MU279019.1:0-600000 GCA_022385715.1 Xylaria cubensis | reverse complement strand
GAGGACGGCAGAGTGATAGCATCGCGCCACAACATTTACCATTCTATTATTTCAAGTGAGAATCGAAGATCCAAGCACCTGGAGCCGAAGTAAAACGTTTCCATGTACATTACTTTTGAAGCCTAAATATCCGAGAGCGACCGAGTCGATGAGATGTAAGTGCTGCAAAACATGCTCCGGCAAAATGCTGCCTCATAGCTTAGCATGTTAGAAAGCAAGCGCCTCGGACTTTGGACACGATTACACGACAATGCACATTCGTTTCTGATTTTATCTCATGGCAAAATGCTTATCATTCCACTAATTACCTATCTTCGCAGCATCACAGAAGAGGGAGAGAGATACCAAAATGATGTCTCTTGCTAGTGTACAGAACGCAGTCCATATTCGCGCCTCGGATCTCATCAAGGATCATCACGCTAATGTCGTACAACCGACGGGCCTGTCATCACCACCGGACTCCTGTGACAAAGTCCATGACACTGGGAAATCGCAAGGTAGGCGCAGCAAAGGCGGCAATTATGGAATGCAGGTAGGCCCAGCTTGCACAGCTTCATCTTTAAGCGGTGGATGTAGATCAACACCTCTCTATCTCGTGTGTGGCTGGCCGTTCACAATGTTGCTTGTCTGAGAATCGTTCTTGGGTCCATTTCGGCCAGGGAACTGTTGCAGAAAATAATATTAGTTTCGCTGACACAAGTCGGTATGGTAAATGTAATTAGCCCACATACCTGTGACTCCTGAACGTTGCCCTTCTGAAGTATCTGCTTAATGGCTTCATCCTCGTCCTCGGTATTGAACTCGGCTGACAGTGTTAACTTCGAAGCGTCCTGTAGCTGGCCTTGGGTTCCTTGTCTGTTATGAAATGTCAGTCAGTCGCTCGATCAATGATATATATGTTACATTGTCTGCCTGGAACGATGTATCACTGGTGGCAGTCGACATCTCGCGACAAAAGAAGTACATGCCGGAACGCCGATGAACTGCTGCAAATGGAATTGCGAGATAATGGATATGCACTTACTTGCCAGTCACGAAGACCTTGAATGTTGACACGAAGTGTGCCAGAGGAATAGACTTGTCATTCAACCACTTCTTGTAGGTTTCGTTGTCGTCGACGAAGATGATGAAGTCATCATCCTTGCCCTTGTAGTGGATCTTAATCTGGGTGGCCTCGCCTTTAGTCATGTTGACGGTATTGTAGATGAGGTGTTATTTTAGAGTCGCGTGCTACAGTGTGTAAATGAATTGAAACGCGGGGCTGGCTCTTCGCTGGCTGATGTATGGAGAAGAAGGAGATGTGGTGAATTTCGTTGTTGGTGAAGTGTGTGTAGGTATGGAAGGAGGTTGAGCGTTGATGGTGAGTTCGTCAGTGATTGTTGGAATATGATGAGAATGAAGAGGAGGGAAGATTTATTTTGGAGGAGAGCTTCAAATAAGAGAGCTGAAAGCTGTTGGTTGTTTCCTGCTCTTATTTGCATTCCATCATCATGTGGCAGGCAACTACGTCATCGTAACTGCCCGCAGCCAGCGCAAACAAAGCATCGGGCCCCATTTAACCCACCAAATAGCAGATACCCCGCGCGTCTGGCGACACTCCAGGTAAGCCACTGTTCCTGCATCAGCGTATTTCTCCACTATATTGCCGGCCGAGCCCTGCTAAAATAAGTCACTGGCCATGTTTTGCATATTTCTACTGTCTTCTTCCCCGTCCTATTTACGTCACTCAGAGACATTGCTCGTACTAGTCCATCTACGTATATCTAGATTCATGTGGATATACCCGAGGGCGGCTCAGAATTACCTGCCAGAAGATACGACGTGACGGCACAGCACCCTGCCACCTCCTTCATGGACGGGAGCTTCCGAACTTGCTAATTCGGTAGGCCCAATGTAAATTTAGTTCAAGACTTTTGTTAGTTTCGTTGGTACGGCATACCTAGTTATGTATCTCTCGCCGCTCGAGACTAAGTGATATGTGTCCTTCAACCTGTCCAGTATTGGTTCATGCTGCCCCAGACTCCTCCTCTGCTAAGGGCCGTAATCCATGCAAGTTAAAGCCCCGGCTACAAATATCGTTTTCGTTACATGATAGAAAAAGTAATAAAGGAGCGGGTGGTATGAATTCGTAGCCAAGCCAGCCAAACTCCTACATCAACATTCAATAATAAACCGTGAGTCACGGCTACCTTTCTCGGCGTATACAAACCATTTATCCTTAATGGAAGAAACTGCGACCCCCTAAAGCTTGGAGCCCCCTGTTGATGGCGCCCACCCGGGTCCATCTACCACTCGATCTCGTGGTGCTTCTGCAATCCCCTGCTGGACTGATGCTGTGAGATGCACGGTACGGCTTACTGGCTTGCATCGGACGAGGATATGGAAAAGATTTGGTCGGTGGTGGCGTCTTTTTGGGATGGATATCACATGTAGGTGATGTTTGAAGAGATGAAGTGTCCAATCCCTTCTCATCGCCCCAAATCGCCTCTACTTTCGCCATGTCTATATGTCGTACGGTGCCTTCTGGTGTAGTGGTATCGGCCATTTGGGAAGCACTACTGCTGCTACTTGATTTCTCTATCTCATCGCGGATCATCGGCAATCGCTGTAACGAGCTACCTTCCATAACTTCTGTTCTAGAAGGCGTCAGAGCATCGCAGTTAAGGCTAACGAGTGAATCGAGAAAACTGTTCACGTGAGGCATCTGCTCGCTGTCTTCTGTGTGCAGTAAGCTAGAAGTACTAGCAGAGCGCTTCGAAAACGGGTTGGTGAGGCTGGCAGCACTAAGCTTTCGCATCATGGTTGATGCCGAACTCCGCACACGATGCTCATTTCTTGATCGCGATGTTATACCGGGATAGGGTAAAGCCTTACGACTCCAGACATCCGCTAACAATGCTTCTAGGCGAGCTCGTTCAGCCCGGGCTGGCGCAAGAACTGGTATTCGAGAATTTGTGGTCAGGAGCGACTGTGAGCGGTTGATCGAAGACGGTTGATCCATGGATGTGGTATCCTGGACTATACTTGTATTCCTGAGAACGACTTGACATAGTGAAGACTTGGGTCCGATGGTCGTGGCCCGATGGATAGAGAGGCGACGAGCTACCGAACCTAGTATATGTCAGTACATGTATGGCGCTGGTGGTTCAATACCCACCTGGTTTTCTAAACACTGTCCCAAGGCTTTTTATATGGAGAGAGTTTGAGCCGTAGAATGCTGGACCTGGTTGCTCATGGTATCCACGCTGCTTTACGTTGGATAGGCGTGTACGCCACTCCATTTCTTCTGTCTGAGAACAGGCTGTCATAATCATCTCATAGAGCTGGTGGTCGCATTCGAAGACAAGCTTCCAGGAAAATGGTGCTGTGTGACACTGCAAGCCTAGTCTAGTTAGCAGGTATCCGATTAAAGATACGATAATCCATTTAATGTACTCACCCCGTCCATTGTCAGCTTCTTCGATTTTGATGCTATCCAAACTAATACACGCCTGGATTGTATATATCTGATCGGATTTGCTGGCTGTAGCAAGGCACAGGCAATCTCTATAGAGAAGCGAAACCATGTATTGGCCCGTCACGCCATCCCTAGTTTGCCAGCAGACATGAAGAGCGCCACATAAGCGTATCCGGCCGAGTGAACGGATAGTATTCTTAGAAGCGGCGAACGGTCTCTGATGAAATTAGCGGGTGCGACAATCATAAAATTCGATTTTCTTACTTGGTTAGGAAATACGAGCCGATCTTGGAGCAGCCAGGTTTGTTCCAACGAGGCCTTAACTCCAGGGTCGTCTGTGGCCTGATTGATCTCGGCCGTAGTTTCACGGAGTCGTATGAGTACACTCTCAATTTCCATATAAGAACTAGGGCAGTCGCAAACTGGTGTGTATTTTAGAAGCTCAGAAAAAAGGAGAGGGTATCTGCAGATTCGCTGTATGGGCTATCTGCGTGTTAGCTAATTGGTTTCTTGTAATATCGGTATAATCCTTACTTTGACTAATAGGTCGCCGATAGTCAGAGACTTCCGGGAGTGGCCCGGATAATTATTAGCGGCACTCAGTGAAGCGGCCAATGCCTCGATGCCTCTCTGATAATCTTCCCAGTGTGGTAGCATGCGATGGGTAGACGCGATATCTTTGATCATCAACTCATACCTTGCCCCGTACTCTTCGTAGATGAGGAAGCGATTCATCTAGGATTCGTCAGCTCATTCTGTCCGTTACACAACTCAGTCTCGACTTTTCCTCGGAGATCTCCGCTGTTACCTTATTTCCAAAGATTTGGGCAACCCCAGCTGCAATGCTCGGTTCAGCGATCACGCTAGGGACGCTATGCAACCAAGACTTCCCTCCCCTGTCTTCTGGGACAGAGTCCAGGCTATGCCAGCGGTGGTGCTGTTGGCTTGGGAGTGAATTTGGTTTCACGGCGATATATTCGGGCTGAATGTATTCAGAATCGGGAACTATGTGATGAAGCTCGCCAAGAATTTCTTCGTGGAGCTCGATAATGTCCGTTAGGTTTTGGTTAATTGAAGATCGAAGACCGTGGTGATGTGTGGGTAAAGAAGCTAAGAGTGTGACATAGACCTTGGACATGTCAGTACTTATGGCGATAGGGTAGTAAGTTGAACGCACGTTCATGAGAAACCTAATGTCGCCGATATAACTTTCTTCTGTGGTGATGAGCTCCTCAAGTATTCGTCGACGCTGCAGTAAACGTTCTGTCACGGCTGGATCCGTGTGTAAACTCCTATCGAAACAAGTGCTGTCTTCAGACATTCTCTGGGCGGAAATGGAGCCTCGGCTACTGTGATCTGTCCTCGTATGGATAGAAGATCGAGCAGCATGTCTCCGTTGATGAGTCCTCACACTTGCACTGGCTAGACTTACGGTAGCACTCTTCACTGCGGCGACGAACCCGAAAGAAGAGCCTGATGAAGATTTCCTGTGGCCATTGATTCTCATGGGGTACTCGGGAAGTTGCTCCGTGTCTCTACCTCCAACACTGCGGCGGTTTGCTCGTTTGTGCAAGGTCCTCATCCACTTATGAAAGGGCCGGGACGATAACAACTCAGGCTCTTCTGATTCATCTGCAATGCCGCTATCGTCTTGATAAATAGAGAACCTAGGCAGGTCCATGGAGCACCTTGACGTTTCATCGTCGTTCTCTAAACTAAGGCGGAAAGCAGCTATATCGCCTATTGCCTTCCAAACGTCCTCGCTATCTTCTTGCAGAAGATCGAAACAATCAAGTCCGAGATCGGGGTCAGTCCGATTGAACCTTAGTGCTGCCGGCGCCGTCAGGGACTTTACCCAGCTCTTGCCTCTCGCGACACGCAATGAGCTACTTCGCATGTACGGGCGGGGCGAGTTGGTTGTTGAGGCGGTGAGAGGCATACCGTAGTTCAGGAGAGGGAAATGGGCGCCTATTAAAATGACGACCAAGAAAATATGACGATGCAGTGTTGGGTTCCAAAACGAAACAAAAACACAAAAAAACAAACACACAAAAAAGAGCCCACGGGCCGGGTCAGATTCAAAACATAATTATCGACACGAAGGAGATAGTGGCGAGGTTGAAGACGAGTCGGAAGATGTAAATATCTCTTCTGTTGGGTGCATCATCGGTAAGGTAGGTAGTAGGTATGTACTTCCTAGTCTAGCATATGCGGAAAGAACGAACGAACTCATTGGATGGAGGTAATGACAGCAACGGGCAGGAAGCGAAAGAACATCTGCAATAGTCGCACTTCCCTCAGTCTTCAGCTTCTACCTAAGTAGGTACTAAATAGGTAAACAAGAATATTCGAAGCGAGAGAGAGAGAGAAAGACAGAACAGGACAAAAAAAAGGTGTGGAGGAACGATGCAGTGCTCGCACCGGTCTCCTTGCCCCGGTCCGCAAGATTTTACCTTCATAATAATTCTTTTCTCGTTTGAGAGCGCGTCCAAAGCGCTCAATGGCTATAAGGATGTGACACAAGTCGCGGAGCTCGCGGGAGACTTATGAGGAGCTGCGTCATAACTGCAGAGATAAAGCAACGATAACTAGGCACATTCCGATATGCTTAATGGCGATCCGCATTTGCATTTCCAGAGACTAGTACATACACAGATAAACACATGAAATCCTGGGCAACGTAACGCAAATGCAGCGACCGCAGGGATCATCGAGATAGAGAACAGTTTGTATTCGTCACATTGCAGAGCCTGAGCGTTGAATGCATTGAATGCAGGATGGCGAAAGCAGATACACTAGATACGGAGATGTGGTTCGTGTTACACTTGTCTGAGGCCCATGATATATTAATTACTGAACCACAACGTCAACAAAGACGCGGATTGGCGACGTCGGTCCCAAGGTTGAGCTGAACTTGACCCACTTGAAAACCCACAGTGGAGAAAGTGGCTGTAACTAACGGAGTCGAACCACACCTGAGCCGCATTACCTAATCTGACGCGATAGAGCCTTATCGGGGCCCCCACAACTGGGGCTCTCGAACCTGCCGGATAATTCGGTTAATTAATTCGCACACCAAAAATCCTCCTCGCCCAAGAAGTTCTGTCGTGAACATCTCCTCAACAAACAACCGTTACTAACGACCACAGCAACACCGGCAAGATGGCGCTCGCACGTGGTCTCGACGTGAGTTCCTCTCCCCTTGCAAAGGCCATCCTGACTAGAGACTAACGAATTGCGCATAACAGAAAGGATATGTAAGGCTTTGAAAACAATTTCCCCGAACCCCTCCAACCCAACAATCAACCTCCATCGATGCCGTCGTGGGGAGCAAGCAATCCTCCGCCCTGGCTGGGCGATCAGTTCTACACGTCTCACCTCGTGGAGGATCCTGCTCTCTTTGCTTCTATTTTCTTCGCAAAGTCATGGCAGAGATGGACACTTTAGACTGACGCTTGGACACCCTCGAACTAGAAAACGACGGCTCGCGTCAACAAGAAGCGTGTTTCCCGCACCAAGGGACACCTCAGCCGCCGCACCGCCCACGTTCGTGATGTGTACGTTCATATATACCCTTCCGGTTCATGGAATCTGTTGCGGCAGGAAATAGCCCTTTACTAACTATTCATGTAGAGTCCGTGAGGTTATGGGCCTTGCTCCCTACGAGCGCAGAGTTATTGAGCTCCTCCGTAACTCGAAAGATAAGGTGAGGATTAGCATCTACGGGATCTGACGGGAGACCATTGGCTAATTCATGGATTCGTAGCGTGCCCGCAAGCTTGCCAAGAAGAGGCTCGGTTCTTTCCAGCGTGGCAAGAAGAAGGTTAGTTTGGACTTGATATCTGGTCTATATGCGAGAGTTACAGCTAATCAATAATGCAGGTTGATGAGCTCCAGCGTGTCATTGCTGAGTCTCGTCGTGCCGGCCACTAAAATGTCAATTCGACATTCTAAGTAAAACATGAAAATGAGGCGGAGTGAATAGGGAAATACAAACAGGCACGGTTCGGCGTCAACGTCTTTTAAGGATGTATCCTCTTATCCCTACAGTATGGGATTGGTCTTGGTGGGCAGTTCAGCTTACGAGGTTACTGCGACACGAAACATGAACGCGAGATACCAGATTTCTCATACCAAGCCGTTATATAATTCCACGTCTGCAATGAGAAGCCATCACGTCACAAATACAAATTATCTATGCGCACGTCAATCGGTGAAATGATAGCCTTACATATGATGCTAACAATTAGACTCCGGGCTGATGCTAACTAAGTTTGTCCCTTCGCTTTTAAGAGGTCTAATTACCTAATACTTTCTTTCTCAACACAATGGCGATTCCCCGTGCTCAAAACATAGTGGTTTTCACTTTTTGCCAAAACCCTTCAGCCATTTGGGTTTCTTAATCCCCGAGCCTTGGCTGTCGTTTCTTGGCGCAGGCGCTTGTACCGGTGCACTTGATTCTTCCTGCTTGACTTCAATTTCGGGGACTTCGGGAATGAAGACCTCCTGCGCCCGCCCCGCGGCGCTGTTCTTAAGGAAGGGTTGCTGTCTGATATCCGCGGGTACATCGTCGTCCCACATGAAATTGACGAGCGTATTCGCGCTTAGCCGGTACCCCTTGATCAGCTTACTACTCGCATCATCCTTAATGACTGTTCGCGCGCCGGGAAGTACCAGCTTAAACGAAGCAGAGCTATTCGCCATGATGCCCCGAACCTCGCTGTAGAGACTTGTGCCGGTATCCTCTGGCCCGAAAGCCCACTCGGCAGAGAAGTTGTCGGGAAATCGCACCTTGATCTTGATGGACTTGACGGCTGCCACCCTCGCCTCCTCCGCGGCAGCCTTTTCCTCCAATTCTCGGTCTGATAAAAGGCGCTTGTTCTCTCCTAAAGACTTCAAAAGTCTTTGGTGTGCTTTTGCGTGACTGATATCGGGCGCAAAGTCTTCTTCTACGTCCGGCCGCAAAGCCGCAACTGGGGTAGATGATGTAGGAGCTGAGAAAATCGTAACGGGGCGAACCCCGGATGGCATTGCTTCACCGTCCATAGCATTGGCGCCGGTGGTAGCTTGAGGAATAGTAGTTGAAGGGTCTTCAGTCGTAGCGGCTGGTGAGACGACTTCGGTCGTAGCTGGCACGGATGCCTGGGCCTCGCTTGGCAAAGCCGGAGGCTCAGGCGCGCTCTCTAGCTTTCCATCTGTGCTGGTATCTTCGTTTTTCTGCGGCGCACCGTCCTGCTCCTCCGACTTGAAGTACTCTTCGATCTCTCTCATAGCATCAGATAAGAGCTGGTCCGTCTTCTGGAAGGACAAGCGCATTAAGACACCACCCGAATTATACCCCAGCTGTGACAAGGTCTTCTGGAAGTCAGTAAACGTCGATAGTGTCCGCTTCTCTATGACGATATTTGGTATCTCGTAGTATAGTTGCCCACTGCCCGTTTGTGTTCCATTGCTCGTCTGTGGGATCCCTCTGGCGGTGATGTTTAAGTTCTTCCCGGCGCTCGCCTTGCCGCTCTCGAACTGGCGTAGTACCTGCCATATTGTAAAGTCGCTTGGTAGTTTCTCGCTTACACGGCCGTGAGGAGGGAAGTGACTGGATTCGGGGGATGGTAGTTGCAGTGCAACATTGACGACAGTTGGCGTATTGGCTCGAACAACAAGTTCCAACCGGGCACCTGGAATTAAGCCTGACGTCCGGAATGTCTGAGATAGATCAAGCTGTCGTTGCTTATACTTCAATAGATACTTGTCATTTGGTACTTTGAGCTTGCTGCACGCTTGTTCGAGGATCTCGGTGAGATATGTGCCAGGGTTGACCTTGATGGTGACCTGTCTTAAGTCTGTTCCGACAACCTTAACATTGGTCGCCATGGTGGTTGTTTGTCTGCGAGATACAGTGATTAGGCACCACGCCTCCTGAACCCGAGACGTGCAGACTACTCGCAACACGCAGAGAGTTGCGCAATCTGGTTAAGGATTTTACTAGAGCCGCTTCTGGTATTTCGCTGTCGTTCAAGGTTCTAGTTTCGATCGGTGACACGGAATGCAACTTCCTAATACACAGCAAGGGGAGGAGGGTCCTTAAGATCTGCTATGTTGTTACAGCAAAATGCATGTTTAAACAAGATGGACGAGATGTATTGCTTGCTTTGTAGATAACTCGGACCAAGAAACAAAAGAATACCTTTCTGATTAGAGGAAGCGGCGGCGGGCTTGCAGGCAGCTTACAACTGACGACAATGGAACATGATGGAGGGATGGAGGGGCAATAGATACCGAGTACTTTGGTACCTTGCGTCGCGCCTACCGGGGCTCTAATGTTGAGGTACCGCATTAGTGAGTTAGCGTAGTGGGGCCCGACCCCAAGCCGTTCATTAGCTGACACTGTCCGCATCCCTGCAAGAGCCTGGAGCTTGCCGCGCCAGTGTGTGTTTGCCTTGCAGCTACAGCTGTAATTCTAGCGACCTCAGCCCGGCCACTTGGACATCATCACATCGAGCAAGCCAACCCACGTACTGTCTATCTTTCATTCGCACGATAGCTCGACGAGACGAGCTCACTATCACTACACGGCCCTGCCACAAACATAACATAACGCACCTCTAGACGGGACTGATTTGCCATTTTCTGCCCCGCTCTCCCGCTCACCGTCGTCTCACAATGGTAAGCTTCCTCTTATCGACGGCTTCATCGAAAACAGACAGTCGACTAACCAGCACATGCGTGCCCAGTCCTCTCCCTTCTCGATAAGTACGCCTGTCCGAAACCTATCCCGCCCGAACTCCCAAGTTCTTCCCTCGAAAAGGCAAAACAGAAAGCACCCCGAGCTAACCACCCGAACCCCCCACGAACAGATGGCGGTGCCTGCGTCGCCATGGTAGGCAAGGACTGTGTGGCCATCGCATGCGACCTGCGCCTAGGTCTGCAGGCCCTGACAGTATCCAACAACTTCCCCAAGGTCTTCCAGTACGGCGACAACGTATTCCTGGGCCTGACAGGTCTGGCCACCGACGTATCGACCGTTTCGGACCTGTTCCGGTACAAGGTGAACATGTACCGCCTGCGGGAGGAGCGAGCCATCGCGCCCACCACCTTCGCCAACCTCGTCTCGTCGTCGCTGTACGAGCGCCGCTTCGGCCCCTACTTCGTTAGCCCCGTCGTCGCCGGCCTCGACCCCAAGACCGGTGCCCCCTTCATCTGCGGCTTCGACTCCATCGGCTGCATCGACTTCGCCAAGGACTTCATCGTGAGCGGCACCGCCTCCGAGCAACTGTTCGGCATGTGCGAGAGTCTTTGGGAACCTGACCTGGTGCGTGTCTACCTTCGATCTGATCGGTGATTTATGACCGTGGTATAATTGACTAACCACACCACCCCGCGTTGAACAGGAGGCGGACGATCTCTTCGAAACCATTTCGCAAGCTTTGTTGAGCGCCGTCGACCGGGACGCCTTGTCTGGCTGGGGTGCACATGTCTACGTCATCGAGAAGAACAAGGTGACTAAGAGATTACTCAAGGGACGACAGGATTAGACAATAGAAGCCAAATTAATACGACTCTTCAGCTTCGAAGGAAGTTAAGAGGGGCACATAAAATCGACGAGTCCGAATCTTATGGTTGCAATGTGCTAATAGACATTACTATGTGAGTGGAGGCCCAATGGTCAACGCTACCATGGGCATGGATGAAATAAAAGATTAGACATCAAACGGCGGATATACCGCCCTGTACCAACCCCAAAGCATGAGGATTTAGTTTTGGGGATGCTTCAGCAAAATAAAGACATTAAAGGATGCCTGCAAATGCTGGAATAAACTACGTGAATGCACAATGCTTTAATTCTGTTTATTTCTCTTGCTATGCGAAGAGGGAGCTTAGCCCCCCAGAGGTCTACTCTATGGCCTAAAATCTGTCTATTCTTTAGTTACATTATGCGTCCTTCTTGGCCTTCGTAACGTCCTCGCTGCTCTTTTGGGAAAATGATAGTCGCTCGATAGCTTTAAGTACCTCGTCGATCAATCTATGCACGGTTAGCCAGACTCTTTCCAAATCATATAAGGTGTGGGAACAAGACTTACATCACTGGTGCACTTATGACCAGCACTGCTTTCCACTCGGTCCAGTTCAGAGGTAGAATAGAGAAGAGGGTTTGTAGGAACGGGGTGTAAAGCAATGCGAAGTGCAAAGCCATCGATAGGGTAATGGCATATACGAGCATCATGTTATCCCATAGAGGCAACGTCAGGAGAGATTCACTCGATGATAGCGCATTCATGGCGTTTAACATCTCGATGACGACGAGAATGGAAAGAGAAACAGTAGATGCTGATTTAGCATTATTGTCCTCAAATATCTGACAGCCGATGTTCGCGAACTCGGTAGAGCATCGGTGGAAGTGAGAGAGTTGGTAGAAACTGATCTGGGGTCCCTCGGGATTGTACATGAACCACCAGGCATAGCCGGCTACAGTAGCGAGGCCAACATATGTACCGATAACTAAGTAGCGGAAGAAAAGCCAGCCGCCAATAAGAGGTTCATCGCGCTTACGTGGTCGTCTTCTCATGATGTCGTGATCCGGCGGATTGAAAGAGAGTGCGGTAGCTGGAAGGCCGTCCGTGACAAGATTCACCCACAGCAGTTGAACGGGAATAAGGGCCTCAGGCATGCCCAGCGCCGCAGTGATGAAAATGGAAACGACTTCTCCGATGTTTGACGAGATGAGGTAGCGAATGAACTGTTGAGTGTTGTTGTAGATGGATCGACCTTCCTCAATAGCAACCTCAATCGTAGCAAAGTTATCATCGGCAAGAACCATATCTGCTGCCAGCTTAGACACATCAGTACCTGAACCCATGGCAACGCCAATATCGGCTTTCTTGAGCGCAGGCGCATCGTTGACACCATCTCCGGTCATGGCGACGACTTCGTTCAACGATTGAAGTAAATCCACTAGTTTGGACTTGTGGCTGGGCTCAACACGAGAGAAGAGAGAGGCGTGTCTTGCGGCCTCGAGTTGTTGGCTGGGAGATAGGTTTTCAAACTCTCTACCGGTAAAACTCTTGCCCTTGAGGTCTTCAGATTCTCCAAAGACACCAATTTGTCGACAGATACTCTCGGCAGTGTTACGATTATCGCCAGTAATGACGATCACTCTAATACCAGCAGCTTTACATTTCTTGATGGCACCGGCTACTTCAGGGCGGGGAGGATCAAGCATGCCAACGAGGCCGAGCAGCGTAAGATTCTGTTCCAATTGAGTATAGTGAACCGACGTTTTAGCAGTCTTAATCAATGGGTTAGATCCCACATCATCGAGGCTAGCCAGTGCAATAACCCGAAGCCCACGGTTGCCATATTCAACGACTTCTTTCAAAAGAAGATCCTGAAGCTTCTTGTTTAGAGGAACTCGTTTTCCATTGGCTCCAACCAGTGTATGTGTACATCGCTCAATGATGGATTCGGGGGCACCTTTCACGAGAAGCTTCTTCTGCTTGCCGGCTTGGACGAGTACGGACATGCTCTTTCTGTCTCGGGAGAACTCGAAGGTTGCGAGACGGGGATATTTTTGCTCATACCAAGCACTAGCGTGGTGAACGCATTGTTCAGGGTCTGTTTCAACGGGCGCGCAGGGTCCAATCTTTTCGGCGAGGACTCTCAATGCGCCTTCGGTTGGCTCTCCGACATTTGAGAAGGTGGCAGATCGAGCATCATACATAAGCTGGGCGTCGTTGCAAAGCGCAGCAACTTCAGTCATCTGGCTGATTGTGCTGGATGTCTCGAATAGATTTTGGACCACTTTGCCGTCGCGTTTGATATCACCTTTTGGAGCGAAGGTGGTGCCCTCCACGTCGAGTTCTTCAAGGTCATCGCCATTCTCATTAATGTGAACAATCTTGTTAACACTCATTTGGTTGGTAGTGAGCGTGCCAGTCTTATCAGAGCAAATGACACTGCAGCTTCCTAAAGTCTCCACGGATGGCAGACTCCGGACCACTGCGTTCTTCGCCGCCATCTTGCGTGTACCCAGTGCTAAGCAGGTAGTGATAACAACAGCTAGGCCTTCGGGGATAGCCGCAACGCCGAGAGAAACAGCAATCTTCAAGTAGTAGATGGCGCCCTTAGTCCAGTTGCCATGGCTGGGATCAGCGAAGTTGGGTATGTTGATCAGCCACACAAGAACACAGATAACGGTAATGACCTTAGCGAGACTGTCGCCGAAGTCATTAAGCTTCTGTTTTAACGGCGTAGGTTCTGAAATTTGCGCGGTAATGCTCTCATGAATATCACCAATAGCGGTGTTGGATCCGGTCAAGACGACGACAGCCTTGGCACGTCCCGTCACCACGGTAGTTCCGGAGAAGAGCATGTTTGTTTGATCCTGAAGCACAGCCTTTTGATCCTGAACTACACTCGCATGGTCCTTTCCCACACTTTCGCTCTCGCCTGTCAAGATTGCCTGGTCAACGGCGAAGCTATTGCTTTCAATTGAGATGACACGACAATCGGCGGGGATTCGGTCGCCGACAGAAACGGAGACTATGTCACCCGGTACCAGCTCTTCAGCTTTGACCCGAGAGACATGCCCATTCCGGACGACATTGGCAACATTGGCGGAGTATTCTTGGAGGGCGGCGATGGCTTTCTCGGCGCTGCTTTCTTGAGACACGCCGACGACAGCATTGAGGATCAGGATGGTCAAGATCTGAAGATATCTGGGTCAGCCTATGCCAGGACACGCACCGCACGGCTGCGGCACAGGAACAGGAAAACTTACAACTGCAGGATCGACGAACGCACTCCAGCCGCCCTCGTCCTCGAAGAGTGCTAAGACGAAAGACACTGCAGCGGATCCGAGCAGTATAATGACAAGCTGGTCCTTGAATTGCTCGAGAATCAGCTCCCAGAGGGGCGTGGGCGGTTCTTCGGGTATAGCTGTAATAGCAGCAGATTAGCACGAATTGCGCAAACCCAAGAAACTCTCATAGACATAGATAAACATACCATTCTTGCCATGCTTGATTCTCGACTCGACAACCTGGCTATCGGTGAGACCAATTCTAGGGTCGGCCTGAAAGTACTTCAAGACAGCCTCTATAGGCTGGGCGAAGGCATTCTCCATTGCAACCAACAGGACAAGGTCGTGGGCGTGGTGGTGTTCGAGGTTATGGTGGGGTGTGGCCTTAGCACCAGCACGCAATACCTCGAGCCCTGGAAATTTGGATTTGCGTGCAGAAACGAGAACCGGGTATCAACCACGCGAAAAGAGGAGAGGAGCGGGACAATATGAACAGGGTCTAGTATCGGTCTATCGGTCTATCTAACGAGAGGCAGAGACCAGACGGCGACAATGATGTTATAAAAGACAGATGGGAAAGAAAATGGGTTTTTTCATCAAACATGCCACATGTCTTTTTCAACTTGAAGCAACCTGCAAGTTCTCTCTGGGTTCTGGGTTGGGGTAGGTTATTGTCGGCAAGCAGGCACCGGGGCTTATGTCAGGTTCGGGCGTTGGTGTGCACTGCTGGGAGACGGGCACGGGGGGGACCAAGAGAATGGAAATGACTAGATAGATAGATACTTAGGTAACTACAGTAGTTGCCACAGAACTAGTTAATGACGCCCTTTACCCGTATACCTACCTATCTGTGTGTACTGGGTATAACTAGGACCGCAGAGTGGAGGAAAGAGAGGTGGATATCTTAGGTAGGTAGTTACTGACTAACTGACTTGCATGCTTAACAGAGATTTACCTTGGGTATTCACTCTGGTACCTACCTATAGCCTCTGTAATTACATCTAAGAGTTTGGTCACGATTGTCTACTCTCGCCACCAGTTTCCAATTACTATTCACCTACCTAAGCAAAATACATAGTTGATATAGTCTCCAACACTGAGTATATTTACAAAGAATTGCGACAACGTGTTCTCTAAAAGCCTGACCCCTGGCCACCTGACCTGCAAGTGTCCCCACGCTCTCGCCTTCCTGACAAATCAAACTCTTGATAGGCGACCCGCCGCCGCTAGTAATCTAGACCCCTGCAGCTGCAAGATTCAGGGCCTCAAGGCTCCCCTGATTCGCTAAGATATTCTGTTGCAAGGCTACCAAGCGTTGTGGACGTACTAAAGTTGTTTTCTTTATGTTTGTCGAGATCATCAAGTACGCATTATTGTTGCATACAACCTGCAACATGCCATTTATCTAACAGCCGGAAGCGCCCAAGATTTTAAGCAAGCTGGGAACAGACTTGAACAATAACTGAGCAGATCATCCCGAGTCAGATAAGATATTTGATTATGTAATCCAGCTTGATTTATCTGGGTAAGACGGCAACACGGTGGATTGCAAAAGATAAATAAAGATGGGTCTTCGAAGTTAGCAGAAGACCGGCAATATACGGAGTTACATATTCCCTTAAATCTTCAATTGACCTGAAGAGTTCGCAATATCTATAAGCAGTGCTGAAATTACCCCGCAACGTTAATTTTCCCCGAGGCACTGAAAATGGGACTACAACACAAGGATATAAACTTAATTTTTACAGTATTAGTATTTCCTTGTTTAGTCTTATTCTGTTAAGACCTAAGAAAAACATAAAAAAAATTGTTATTCGACACCTCAGGGATTCGCTAGAGAACTGTTAGATATATGTTTCTTAATTTTGAGATATCATAGATTACTTACAACCCTGGCCTCCGAGGAGACGGGCTTAGCAGGCCCGCGCGTTAACCACTCCGCCAAAGTGCCTGTGCTGCTCTAGGCTGCTTGGTGGAGAAGAAGCTTGTAATTTCCGATCATATCAAGAAATTTTTTGGTTGACTCTAACAAAGCTGTAGATACATCACCAATCCTCTCAAAGAGATATGTCAGGATAGGATATTCTGCGTCACAAACAGCTTACGAATATTATGCACTTCCAATATATGTAGACGTGCTTAAATATGGTAGATCAAGTCGCAACCCTGAGCTGCCATGTCATGTTTAAGAAACCACAGATTGCGCAATACTAAGCTTAATGTAGTCGATTTTTGTGTTGGTCGTAGAAAATGCGTGTATCGGAGTGAAACGGACGATCACTTTTCCCTCCTAAGGATGTCTATCAAGGGTGCTATCTAGAGCTGCGTATGCAGCTATGCGTCGGAACTTCTTCTGCTTTCAAAGTTAGCGGCAATTGCCACCAACTATCGTCACGTAACCATTCACCCCTAGCCATCATAATGCGTGCTCGCTATTTCCTGCCGAGTAGAGCATTATCATGGCTTATCATATTCCTGCCCGTCCTAAATTCCTGCTAGCATTGAGTTTGTTGTGCTGAACAAGATTAACCCACAACCCACAACCCAGGCTACCCGCGCCCTCCCAGTCGTTGTAGAGAATTTACAAGTCATCGTCGTCATCCTCACCGGGAAGAGGCATGGCAGCGGCCTCGTCCATCTCCTTCCGGTATTGCTCAAGAAGCTTCTCGTCAACTTGTGCAGTCGGGGGTGCAAGAGCGGGAGCAGCGACGAATTCCTATCTGGGTTAGTCGACCCTAGAACGAGGATAACTTGACGATAATGGTACTTACCACGGCCGGGTTACCAACAAGCTTGCGGGCGAGCCACAGGAATGGCTTCTCGAAGTTGTAGTTAGATTTGGCAGAGATATCGTAGTATTGAAGGTTCTTCTTGCGATGGAATGTGATGGTCTTGGCCTTGACTTTACGCTCCTTGACGTCAACCTTGTTGCCACAGAGAACAATGGGAATGTTCTCGCAAACGCGGACAAGATCACCTAGCAGTAAACAATCAGTTTTAAATGAGCAAAAAATAGGGCAATGAAACTCACGGTGCCAGTTGGGGACGTTCTTGTAGGTAATGCGGGAAGTTACATCAAACATGATGATACCACACTGTCCGTTAATGTAGTAGCCATCACGAAGACCACCAAACTTCTCCTGGCCAGCAGTGTCCCAAACATCGAAGGTGATAGGACCGAAGTTCTATATTGTTGTCAGAAGCTATGCGCAGGTGGTAGAAGGCGACGACCACTCACGGTTGTGAAGCCAAGGGGGTGAACCTCAACACCCAGCGTGGCCATGTACTTCTTCTCGAATTCTCCAGTCAAGTGGCGCTTGACAAAGGTGGTCTAACCAGGTTAGTGAGCGATACAAATACCATCTCGAGTTGATGTCCGGCAGAGGAGGGGCAGATTGCAGGTGGGGCATCGTTGTAAACAGAGCATTGTCGCAAGAAATGATGCGCGGGAACGGCGGAGAGCCCGAGATATCACATACCTTGCCAGTACCACCATCACCCACGAGGACAAGTTTGAAAGTAGGAGCCTGCTGCGCCATCGTGTGTGTTGATGGGAGAGTCGGCGGTGTCGTTTGGGGGGGGGTAAACAGAGGACGAAGACTAGACCCGACGTCAGTGTGGGGGGAGTTTTCGACGCGCGAGAATGTTGATGGCGGAAGTAAAAAGTTGGCGCGAGGAGTTGTTTGAGCAGGACAAGTATTTATCTGTGGGGATGCGTACCTTAGTAGACGGCGAGGGGGGATGGGATGGAAGAGTTGCGCAAAGGAAAGGGTTGACTTGGTGGCAGTTCACCGATGATGATCGTTCTTGCGAGAAAGAGTTTGGAGGGCGGGCCCTTTTTTGGGTGAGAACCTTGCTTGGGCCGCCGAAAAATTGGGTGGGTGGTGGTTGGTGGTTGCGGGGCAGGCCGAAGCACGTGATGTCTCTGGATGGGTAACCAGTCAATCCGACGCAGTGAAGCAGGTAGGTACTGAGTAAGACACCAAATAGGAAGGCTTGTGTAGGTAACTATTTGGCCCCGGACTATTAGCAGTTTTTTGCGCTGAATTTCGCTGCTGGAATGTTGCTTTTATGCTTTTGTCAACAGGCCACCCGGCCCCCCCCATATTCAAGTTACCTTATAAACAAGAAGCCATAGATGCCTAATAGAGCAAACGGCGCTACCCCATTGGTCTGCTAAAATGTTTCTCCCTACCTATTCCTACGCAATCCTACCAAACAAGGTTGGCTAGGTATCTACCTGCCTTAAACCAAAGAAACTTGATCAAACGTATTAATAATGTCTTCGGTGCCTGATACTAGGGAGGCTTTCTAAACACCGTGCACATTTGGGTATCATTAAAATTATTTGTTACGGTTTATTTCTGTAA
This sequence comes from Xylaria cubensis, assembly GCA_022385715.1. Classification (NCBI taxonomy): domain Eukaryota; kingdom Fungi; phylum Ascomycota; class Sordariomycetes; order Xylariales; family Xylariaceae; genus Xylaria; species Xylaria cubensis. The sequence continues at coordinate 581,378 of MU279019.1, read as the reverse complement.
TCACCATCTAGGTGGCGTGAGACTGGGTTTGTATCAGGCAAAGATTGTTTCACGATTCAGTCGACTGTGAATATTTTCGCTGGGTGTTCATGGGGCCTAATGACTGCCTTGCCATTCTCTACCGCTTAGTGTATGTGCCTCCACAGTCATTGATGATCTGCTGGCTCCATTAGTTATCAGAGTTCTAAGTGCTGCTAGTAGATGGGAAGACGTTATGCTACTGATAGGCGAGAGACCTCTTATCGCATACCAGCCTTTTCAGAACATTACGTTACATTGGAAGAATATGGCAACCAAGAAGACCCCGACCGCCCCAGTTACGTTGCGGTGTTAGGTATAGCTGGAGCTCCTGTCGCGTGCCTGAATCGGCTCGTCGTGAGATCTTAACTAGAACCCGTTGCTAAATCAAGTCAGTGATCATATCCTACCCAAACAGACAGTTGGGCTCTAGAATCCACGTCCAAGGAAGTTGAGACAGGACTTACCCCTTCATTGCCTTGGACACACTCTCCCACTTTCTTGAGACCATCGTGGTTGGCCCTATTCACGTATCCGAAATTTCTGATCTCATCACCAGCTTTCAAACCGGCGGCTTCAGCAGGACTATTGGCAACCACGCTATTCACCTTGGCAAACGGCGCTTCTAAAGTCTCGGGGATGGAGTCTCCCATCATCGTAGCTTGGTTTGCAGGGTTAGGATTGGAAGCAACATCGCCGATGTCTTGCAGGCTTGCAAAGTGTTCGTGCAGATGCTTCTCGATAGCATTCATAAGATCCTTGTAATCATTTTTCAAGTGAATGATGCGCGATCGCGTGGTGCGTACTATCGAGAGGCATTAAGTCAAAGATCAGGCCGGCGAGTTACGTTTACCGTATCAGAAAGACTCACTCTGCGCAACATCAATGTCAGCCCTAGGAAACCCATCTCGCGTGATCAATGGCGTTTCCATGTTGACGCCATGCTAGAGGTTATGTCAGCAGGGACACGCAACGCAAGTGATCTCTCAAAGACGAACCGAGTCTAGGACACCACCCAAAGCCTTCAATTCAGCTTCCATATTATCTTTCTTCTGCTGAAGCTCGGCAAAGGAGAGCTGCTTCACATTGCCATTAGCGAGCGGCCGAGATGATGGCCCCGAGGGGACTGTCGGTGCGTGTATGTTGTCCATTCTTAATGGTAGGCCCATCTAGTGTTGATCGAGCCCATGCGAGCCCATGCATAGCATAGGAAGCTGTGAGTCGAATGTGAAGAAGCTCTAACTAGTTGACAACGCGTCGTGATTGCCTGATGGTGCCAGGGGTTGGATAGCGGGGTCTAGTGTCCCTCATGGTTAATATGCAAGCTACCCCGCCACATGTACGTAATTCAAGCAACTGCAAGGTACCTACGCCCCCTAGCATTGTCAACCTTGACTGCAAATAATCCATCTACTTTGTTCGCACCTAAGTTTGCCTACGTGTAGATGTATACCATCTCTATACAGGCATGTACTATAAAACCTGAAGTTAGCATCAAACTTGAATAGTTGCTTCTTTAGGTTCCCGGGCAGGAGGGCGATATTGATATTTCGCCGTAGTGCTAGGATAGAACGGTAGACATCGAGAGTAGATAATACAGCACCCTGATTTTTTATATCGGCGATAAATTTTGGATGTGGATTACGACCAAATCAAGGGTTTTGGGCTGTACCTGGATAGGTATCGTCATAATATGGAGGCGCGTATAAGCTCTGTTGTTGCGCGAATAGGTCTATTCTTCATGGGCTAGCTCCTGGCTATATGCATACATGCCCTTTGTCTCGAGTGATCGTTACGACTTTGTTTGTTATAAGAGACTATGTAATGTTCGGGATATATGATTATATCGTTGTAATATGCGAACGGGTTGTGAGTTACATCCTCAAATTCTCTTCCTACGTTAGTAATTTATCAACATTGAAGGACAATGTAGAGTTTCCTTGGATATAGCTATCATTACATTAAAAATCAATGCAACTTTGAAATAACCAAGGATACTCTCAGTACTAGCCATATAACTTTTTTTTTTAGGTTCGATGTACCAGTCTTTCTCGTTCGTTTGGGTAGTTTCTGGTGTTCTCTCCATAACTTTCATTTACCTAAGATGACACTACCGCTTCTGTGTAAGGCTTATATATTACAATTATCGTGTATAAAATAACGGGAGCATGAATCGATATGTTGCAAAGCCTAGTCGACAGAGAAATTTAAGTATTCGTTGCGCAATCTTAATTTCTAGTGACGCTCCATACTTTGGAATCTGGAGTAAGACTGGGGTCATTCAAGAATCTTTACACAGCAATTGCGATCTTCAAACAGCTTAATAAGTTGACGCCTTGGTTAGATTCCGAGAACTGGACACCTGAACGGTATGGCAAATGGATATATATCAATGAATCCTGGTGAGTAGCAGATGAGATTTCCCGCTAGAGTTCGTTTCTTCAAGGAAAAGTCACTGGTCAATCTTGGTCACTATTAGGCGTGTTGACTATGTGTTATACGGCAACGGCTGCTAGGGACCTAGCAGGGCCCGACGATAGAGGGCACGACGGCTATTGGTCGGCGACATCTTGAGGCCTCATTTGGACTGTAAGGGGGAGCTAGATCAGATCTTGATTGGAGAGGGAGCAGGCTACCGACCCAGAATCTGCGTGTATAAAGAGAGGGCAAAGGGACGAGGTCGTATCCTGAACTGAAAGAGGAAGGCAAGGACCCTTTTAGACCTACGTTGGATTATTGACTGACTGAATATATTGTTTGCTATGCCGTATCGAATACATCAATTATACAAGAAACGATCTACTATCTACGTCTTAGTTCATAATGAAGTTACTCATATATCATCAACCTAAAGAGTCGCATCCTAAATCATGCTTTAAGGGGCTAGGCACAGTGGTAGATATAATGGCGGCATACATGAGAGTGTTTTAGTGTTTGATCTGTTTCTGCGTATTTTTTAAAGGGTCAATTTAATGATGTACTCGCTCAGGTGAGCCAGAGTTAAGCATAGCTTTAAGTCACCACATCTTAAGCTCTTTTATTATACCATCCTGGTTAGGGAACTGTCACACGGACCGGCCCTGGGTAGGGTAATGCAACTACCCGTGTACCAGGGTCTAGTCGGCGATATCCTGTACTCAATCTGCAAGGCGTCTCTATTCTTGGATATCATGTTTGCTATTATCGTAGGCACGATAATTGCAATCTAAATGTGTTCCTGAACTCAGAGTTCAGGAACAAGGCCAAGATGATCTGGAGTGATTTGGTTCGCAAGGAGCGAATCCATTCGTGTATAAGAACCCTAGATTCGCCGCTGGGCTCGAGAGAGGAACTTAGACTTCTATGCCTCCTTGACGCCCAAGAAGATTATTGCAATATTGAATACCCTTCCAAGCCCTAGTACTCTAGCCCTTGTGACAGGAACTAGTTCACGAACTACCTTATGGTGTAGAACTAGTGTATTCTGTGTATATAAGTGACTGAACCCCCCTTAATTTGGGTGGCTTAAGAATTAATTGATTACTTCATTGAGCCCTAACTAACCTCCTGGCTGCAGACAGGTCTTTTTATTTACTCCGGGCTATTAACCTCTGACAGATTGATTCTTTCTATAGCCTGGACCGTTTAGGAGGCTTGTTTGCAGCTAGGAACCTGACAGCGAACTACTAGCGAGGCATTAGCGACCTGTGGACTTTTAATATTTAACTTGGCCTTGAGGAAGTTAGCTTAAGGGGGTATTATATATTTTATCGAGGCATACAACGGATGACTTTTTAAGAAGTCGTTTATCCTGGACATCTGATAGGCGAGCTTTGGGCTTCTAGCACCCGACCTAGCCTTAAGGAGGTGGCTAAGGAGGCTGTTTAGCATCATATCGAAGCGTATGGCGGATGACTTCCGAGGAAGTTGTTTATCATCTCATAGACTGATAGCAAATATTTAGCTTAGACGATGGCCAAGGAGGTAACCAATGTAGGCACTTGGCCGGCCATTAAGAGCATATCCCACACAGCGTTTGCGCGAGCAATGCCCATGACAGAACTGGCTGTGAAGGAAATCGGAAGGAATCTGATAGCTAAATAGTACATAGTTGTAAGTCAGCAGAACGATACACTATATATAGCAATAAGCGAACATTTGTCCAACAATCAACCGGTCTGTTAGCTCAGTTGGTTAGAGCGTCGTACTAATAATGCGAAGGTCATGAGTTCGACCCTCATACGGACCATCATTATCTTTTTGCAATTTTTCAAACCAGATGCAAAATTTCTTTTTGTTTCTTACAATTGTTTTTAAACCCCCCTTTTTTTTCTTTTATAGAAAGAAGTTCAATTTTCAGTATATGTAATTATGGTTACACCATTTAGATAACCCTGCTTTTCTCTTATGTGGGTGATAAAAGGCAAGTAAGATGTGTAGTGAGTTCTGCGTCGTTTTATATCGGGTTACAACCGTCATAATTTTTTAATAATGCCTTCGTTTTATTCTTAGCATTCATCCCTCACGAGTTCCCAATTCTGATTTCAAAGCAATACAGTAGAGAAAAATGACCTAGGGTAATTGCGTCTGCCTCGCCAACATTTGGACCCCGCGAGAATGGGACTAGTATAGAAGATAGACTGGTACATAGTATGATATTGTACTAGTACGTTCAAGACCAGTACGATTTCAAGGTACAGAATAGCACCAGACTAGGACCAGTACGCCGGTACGATAATCAGACCAGTATAGTTGTGGAGTTGGGACCATCCCAACTATGGACCAGTACGGAGGCGACCCAGTCCCGATATCATACCAGTCTTAACCCAAAATACGTACTGATCTTGACAGGATTGGTACAGTTTGAACTCACAGAATGGCACAACGCTGACCAGTACAAGGGGAACCTGGGGACTGGTACGATAATCGAACCGGTTTGGGTTTGAAGACCCGAATACTACTAGAGGCCCAGTACCATTCTAAGCTACGCACCAGTTCATTGTTCGGATGGGGGTCCGCTTAGTCAGTCATAACTTCCCTTGTCCAATGGGCATGCCTACCGAATGTAAGCCTGAACAACGCCTTCAGATCCGAGCCGCATTCGGTTCGCCAAACTTTGGTGATGATGCATTATGCAACTCGTTTTGCTTCTTCCTGGGGACGCATTGCTGATAGTCGTCCAGCCTTCCCCCCTTGCAAGAAGATTAATGAGCTTCTCGTCCTCCTCCGGTCGCCATCTGTTACCTGGCTGCGGTGCAGCACTTCTGTTCGACGCTTGGAGGAAGACGAAAGGCATTACGATCTGCAATCGAAAAGAGGGTTTATTGGTCGAAAAAAATAGTCAAGATGAGATATCATGTTGTATGTTGTTTTTCTATTCCTATATTTATTTTATCTGCTGACTTCGATTGTGGCGATTGCTACCTTAGTACGTTACTGTAGGCTGATTCTGTACCCAGATCTAATTTTGGACCCCGGGCCGTTTCCGTACATCAGGTCTCGAAATGCCGGTAGACGCCTCTGATCTTGGGGTTGAGGCCGAATATATAATACTACAAGAATATTTATACAGAAAACCTGCTATCTTTCCCCAAAACGTGATGCTAAGACTTCCTTGCACTATAATCACTCTAACCCACCTTTTTTTTTATCCCAACGCGAAGAAGATATGCTGGCTATTCTTCCCGCTCTCTTGATTGCTGGCGTGGCAGGTTCAGACATTGCTCTTACGGGATCTGCTGGCATCGGCCTCGAGATCGGAACAATCACGAACACTGATGATGGCTACGGTTATTTGACTGGCTCCGCCGTTTCGACTACCTACCCTTCTTTCGGCTTCCCTGTCAACTACCACTCGAACTTATACAGTTACTGTCAACTCCCCATGCATCACACCTGGAGCTAAATAAGTTCCAGGAAGACAGTCAGTCACCCAGCAGGTGTCCCAAGTGATGCTTGTTACAGTCACACGACAGCTTTGCTCTTCAACGAGCAGAAACGGCCTGCAGTTGACTGGCTCAACTTTCTCGAGTTCGTCAGCTGCACGGTCCACAATCAGATCTTTCGGGGACTCGCTGCCTTACCCATCATCTGGGGCTCCGTCTGCTCCGTCTGGTGCTCCGTCTGGCTCTGGCTGGAGCAGCATGGTATCTTGTAAGACCAGCACATCGCTACGCCCATCCAGCGGCCCAGATTGGATTCATAAGTCTAGCAGCCCGCTTCGCCCAACGCCTACGACGATTACCAGTTCAAGAGCAAGCTCGGCTCCCACTCGAACTAATACACCGATACAGCCAGCACCCACAGAATCAAAGGGCTTGGGGCAAAGTGTCTTGTTTCAACAGGCCTGGTTCGCCTTATCGATCACCGTATCTACTATTTTGTTTTCCTGTCTCTAAGTCTCGAAAGCATACCCTTGGTCTTCTTGTGTCGGATCTACAGGCTTTCAATTCGAAGGACACTCAGTTTGTCGGTATTTCAGAATAGTTAGTTATATTATGTAGAATCAAGTCTGTCTAGATCGTTTCTGTGGCTTCTCTATATCTATCTCCATCTTCCTTTTGCTATAGGCTTGATTGGGACTATGAACCCCTCTTCCCACGCCTCTTTGATGAGACTCAATGCGTTTTTCCTCACCTGTAGTGCACTCTCTGACTCAATGCCTCTAGTGTTGAAAATTTCTCTATTAAGCATCCGCTTAGTAGCTGATGCAACAACAAAGGGACCACAGCTAGAACTATCAAGTTGTTGTAGATTAGTCTTGCCATAAAAATTGCAAAAAGGCGACTGTGGTCCGTATGAGGGTCGAACTCATGACCTTCGCATTATTAGTACGACGCTCTAACCAACTGAGCTAACAGACCGGTTGATTGTTGAAGGTGTGAGGTTAATTTGTTCTTACCAAGATATGCCTGAGGCGATGCATCACTGCGATAACAGTGCTGTCTTTAAATTCCGAATCGATGACATCTTGCATGATAGCCTCCGTCTCGGTGTCGACACTGTTTGGTTTCATGTCAGTAGCTGCGATTAAATGCTTGAAATGATAAACCTTGCCTGCTCGTTGCTTCGTCGAGTATCAAGATCCTGCTATTCCTTACCATCGCTCTCGCAAGACAGAGCAGCTGCAGGTGTGAGCGGCTCTGGGGAGACTTCTTCGGCTCAAGACATTGAGATGAACGATTATCGTCCTGTAGTTCGCACTCGACCTGAACCTAAGCGTAAACGGCACGCACGCGGCATTATTTATCAACGGAAGCAGAAGGCGAGAGATAAGATCAACGCCTTAAGGTCTCCAATAAAGAGGAGTTCGGCTTTGACAACTTTCATCCCGGATCCTCCGATTGTTGACCCTACGTATATCGTGGGCTGCCCTTCGGTACGAGCCCTGACGGCATATGTCACAGAACAGAACTGCAGCACTAAAATACGGCACCATCAAAAGATAAAACGTTGTCGAATCGAGCAACTTAGCCGCCTCCAGCTACTATATACGTACCATAGCCTCTAATAAATCGAAGATATTGAGTATAAATGACTCGCCTGCTTACTCTTCTCACCTTTCTCACTATAACTTGTCCAACAGATGGGGAAGATGGAATTGGTAGTCTACGGATCTGTGAGGCCCGGTCTCGGAATTGAGTTTCCAAAATCTGTGTGATATAGTATGCATGTTAGAGACACATTAACCCTCTTGAAGTAGGTAGGCTCGAGCGCCCAGGATAATTGTGACGAAAGAACGACGCCGTTAATCCATCTAGAGTTAAAGCTATATACAGTCACGTTCTCGTGAAGCTACCGATATTATGTGAAGTTTAGCCTGATGTTGCATGTTTGTAATAGCTATGTAGCCAAATCATTGAATTGAACGGTCAAGATTGATCAAATTGCGGCCACTCAAGAACGTCAGATGTTAGATGAACAGATGGGAGAAGTTCGGGCACTTACTCAGGTAGGACCAATACTCTAAGGTTCGGCAAGCAAACCGACAAAATTGGCTGGCACAACAAGAGAAGAAAAATGTTTTATTGAGCTGGTTGTTGAATGCACATAGACACTTACGTATGTAGGCCGCCGTATCATGCGAGCGATAATCCGGGATTGTATGCGAGAACCCGCCAAGCCAGACAAAGCACTGCTGGGGCCCTTTTATCGAGTTGCACGTGGTAATTGAACACAAAGATAGAATCTCCGATCGAGATAGGGTGAACTCGGCTCTGTGTGCAGTCACCCTTCCTATCCACTGGTGCGAGGTAGCGCAGGTTCAACACCACTTGAGATCACATCTGCTGGTGCCGAGGGTGCTACACACTGAAAGTGATTGGGAAATCTCATTGGCCATAACGATACCAACTTAGTAAATACACATGTATGACGCAACCCAGTACAACTATGTTGGTGGATACCTTACTCGGCCAAGAGTGATTTGAATTAAACTACCTACCTCAACCTCTCCGCACCCCAATAGCCGACTAGATTTCGGGTGGCGTTTTACCGACTATATAGATTCGGGATGTACAGTGCTGTTTTGCATACACTTTTCTGAGATGGAGATAGAAGCAGAGAAAACATGCAGCTTGAACAACAATGTCGGTAATATGTGAGCTGCCAAGACGGGCCATACAACGTAAACATCAATGATTACTGACTTCGGAAAACGTCTTCAGAAGACGAGCGACACTGCTGTCTTCTGACTAGCTAGGATGTTTGCGGAGATTCGCTTCGATAAGGTAAACTCCGAATTCTCAGCACTCTGTGATATCTGCAATGGATCGTTCGGGTTGCGAGAGGAAAAAAAATGCAGCTTCGTGATTGGCAAAGAGCTAGCAAAGGAATGAGCTGGACGGCGCTACTACCCCGCCCTTGGCTAGGGCACAGGTCCACCGAGTGCGGGGATTGGTTCCGGCAGACGAACTTCAAGGTGGATTCTCATCAACTGACCGACATTTATTTTTGCTACTTTTCTTAAAATGACAGGAGTGTTGCTGTCGACCGTACAGTACATTAAAAAAGTGATCCTTTTTGGTAGAGCAGGTAACAGCTACGGCTACAGGAAACAAAGCCTTGCGGTATTGATATAGAATTGGGAGGCCGACAAGATGTACAAGTGTGCTCTCGCACACCAAAACGTCGGAGTAGCCGTGTGAGTTCAATACCACAGTGACGTCTTACTAAAACTGCCTGTTTTACTACAAGGTTTCTGCTGAGTTGATTGATATGAGGCTATCGTAACGGTATGTCAAAATATAAGACTGTCTGATTAAGACAATGGGCGGGTTCCCCGAACCCCGGCTCATCCGCACCTCGAGCCGAACCCCAAAATACGCTTTGCAAGCCAGACAATCTCCAAACTCAGAATGTTCTTTGCTGGTCACGAAATGGAATTACCTCTATGTACCTTAAGAGAGGGAAAATAGGTATACACACAATACATACCTCTACCATCTTCAGTAAATGATTCGTTATGCATTGCTTACAGTGCAGGACACAGGGCAGCGCAGTACCCTAGCTTATCCCTTACCCCATCTCCCCCATTCGGCCATCCGTCCAGACCCCCCCTGCTATCCTGTGTAGTACATATGTATTCTGTATCTGATGTACAGGGAGGCGGGAATGGGCTGGATCTCTGTCCTAGACTCGGCGGCAGCGACACAACAGGAGGTACCAACTAGCTAGCGCATACCTCCCTTTTATCTACTAATACACTACCTACCCTACTTGAATGCTGATCAGTAATTGAATCAGTAATTGAAATATTTCTAGTTTCCGTCACTTTTATTTTTTCATCTCTTTTTCTCCTGTTCGTGTACATATACGTATACATACTATATATATATACTTAGCTAATCCCAGCATCCTTGTCTGGCTCGGATTATCTTGAGGCTGGCTATCAAAGAGCTTGGTGTCGAAAGGTCGCACCACTTGCTCATTGCCACCATCTGGCGCATTCTTCGTTGGGCTCTGTCTCAGCAGCCCAGTCCGTACACGCCATGAGTGACCTCGAGAAGCATGAGTCGTCGCGCGACGAGCGCGAAGGCGATCTCTTTCCTGATCCCGATGCGCATCTCAACCAGGAAGAAAAAGATAAGATTGTAAGCGTAATCCAAGGTAGCTGAGCTGTCTAAGCAAGCTGCCTTGCGCTGTCTTTTATCGCTCTCATCTCTCATTCTCTCGTCTAGTCATTAGCTGACGGTGCCTTTTAGGAGCGAGCCCTAGTCTGGAGACTCGACCTCGTTCTTATTCCTTGGGTATGTAGACATGAGGACTATCCCTTTCTGGTTCATAACTGATGCTATGTTGTGAATCTAGCTATGCCTGTTATATCTTCTCGCCTTCCTGGATCGTACAAATATTGGCAATGCGAAGGTTGCTGGTCTCGTCGAGGATTTGCACTTGTCAACTGGACAATACAATGCAACTCTTACAATCTTCTTCGTCTCATACTCGGTTTTCGAGCCGCTCACCAACGTGCTTCTCAAAAAGCTGCGACCCTCTATATTCATACCGACTATCATGTGCGTTATACCGCTTCTGTTCGGTATCATCCGCAGACACACTGACGTAGTGCGGTATCAGGTTCTTCTGGGGCGCATCAATGACAGGCATGGGTTTTACCTACAACTATTCCGGCCTCTTAGCAGCCCGTTGGTTTCTCGGTCTCGCTGAGGCCGGACTCTTCCCCGTACGACCCCTTGGCTTCATCCCTTTACCCTTCTCTCTCCATATCCCAATTTGTGCACTGATTAGACATGTTCTACGGCAACTACGTCCCTCATTAGGTCCCCCCACATCCCAGGATTCTAGGTGATTCATCGAATATCAACTGACTTGAGTATTTCATAGGGAGTAAACTACTATCTCTCGTGCTGGTACAAACGGTCTGAGTTTGGCATTCGTGCTGTATGTACAACCCTTCATTAATCATTTGTCCCTTGTAACTGATTCGGTGAAGGCTATTTTTTTCTCAGCGGCCGCTCTGGCAGGTTCTTTCGGTGGCTTATTGGCAGCCGCCATTGAGAAGCTGGACGGTAAAGGCCATCTCGCCGGCTGGCGCTGGATCTTCATATTGGAAGGACTTCTTACAATCATCGTGGCTGTGGCGTCCTTTTGGATGGTGCACGATTTCCCGGACGATGCGCGCTTCTTGAGCGAAGATGACCGCACCCGGGTGATCCGGCGACTAAAGCTAGATCAACAATCATCAGCTGAGCATGAGGAATGGAGCTCAAGATATCTATACGCTGGCCTCAAGGACTGGAAGATGTGGTTGGGCATGGTTATCTATATGGGATGCGACATGCCGCTATACGCATTTTCACTCTTCCTGCCTACAATTATCCAGGAATCCGGCTGGAGCACAAGCGTTATTCACACTAATCTCTTGAGTGTTCCTCCCTATGCCGCAGCTGCTGTGCTCACTGTCGTTGTCGGGTTTACCGCCGACCGTACCCGCCAGCGTGGCTTATGCAATATCATTACTAGTGTCATTGGTATTGTTGGGTTTATACTGCTCATCGCCTCCAACAATCCTGCGGTAAAATATGCGGCCACATTCTTAGGCGCTCTCGGAATCTACCCATGTATTTCCAATACGATTACCTGGATGGCAAATAACACGGAAGGTGTATACAAGAGAGGTGTTGTACTGGGATTTGTCATTGGCTGGGGCAATCTCAACGGCATCGTCAGTTCGAATATTTTCTTCGACTCGCCCCGTTATCTCCAGGGACACGGCGTCATCCTCGCCTACATGACTTTGTTCCTTTTTGGAGGTAGCATATTGATGACCACCCTTCTTAGGATAGAGAATAAGAAGAGGCGTGAGGGCAAGCGAGATTATCTTGCCGAAGGAAAGACTGAGGCTGAGCTTGATCGATTAGGTGATGGACGGCCCGACTTCTTCTATACAACATAATTACGACTTGATTGGCGAAGTAGACGAGAAATCGAATATACTGGATAGGGATCTATGCGCTGTCATGTGTATAAGTTGGTCAAGGAGCTGCGGTCTGTCGAACATGGAAAGTTGGGAGTATAAAAGTATAACGGTCCTATATATATATATATATCTTTACATATACCCCGTGCATTAGGCTTAGTTGACGAATGGACAGTATTAAATTTCAGTTGAGATCTCGCTGAATGTCTTACAATTGCTCTACCGAGATTGACCTCCGAGCTTTCTCACGTATTTGGTAAATATCCTATTGTATATACCTAGTACCCAGTTCAAAGCGCAACCGGTTACAGCGTTCAGACCAAGCTGCTGCGTTTTGGCGCCGCAGGCGTCGTATATAACGCGACAGAGCGGTTTGAAGGCTGGTTGAGGAGGTTAGTGGTTAGGAACAGAAGACAAGGTGAAACAATGTAAGAAACGAATGTGTGGCTCCGAAGGTAAGTAATTAACTGAGCGTGTATGCTACCTAGATTTCAATAAGTTCAGCCAAGTCACCCTTCATATGATAGAAGAAGTAAATACTGACATGCCGTTTAGGAGCCACCCAATACGTAATGCGTCTCATCGCACCTTACAACTACCTAGGCAGCTCTAGGCTTATGGTCTTCTTAGATAGTTGAAGAAATTGCGATCCTATCATGGCGCGTCGCTCCACAACAAGGACGAAACTACGGCACCTTAATGAGAGACCTTAGCGCTCCCGTTCGATCATAAAATACCTAGAGAATGGTAGTCTACGGTCACTACTGAAGAGGTCGGGGCTGCCAAATAGAAGATCGAAGACGCTGTGTCTCTATGGTCAATTTTACGTATTCGTCTAAAGCCACTTCAGGAGATTGAAGGTAAGTCGGCTCAGTGGCAGAAGGTTATAGTCAGATCTGTACTGACAAGAGTACATGTAAGCAGTGGTCTGTGTATGCACCTCACATGCTTGCTCGCCAGAGGAGATACTTCGAATGATATCACCCACATCGGTCAAATCACTCACCGCAAACAGTAGATTGTGATCAAAATAGTTGTATATCGATCATCGTCCTCTTCCTAGTCCGTATAATTACGGACAAGGTATCCTTCATTTATACAGTCCTGATCAGGGATCGAGTTGTTTAAGCCTTCCTTTCCCCAAGCTTATTGGTTTCGGGTTCTTACTAGAGAGAGAAATATAGTTTACATGATGGGCAACGGCGTACGGTTTGTGAGAAAGTCATAATCTATGGGGTCGACTTAGACATGCAATTCTGGTGGATACCACAAGGAGATGTATGTGCTGCGGCATATCCGACACTCGGCAAAGCAATGTGACGGTTTCTGGCGTGTTGCACGGCCGTTGATTTTAATTTATGCTCCCCTCTCACAAAGGCATATATGCATCGCCATGAGCTTGAGTTCGATGAAGTGATTGAAAAGATCCTTGGTCTACTGTTGTTGTTTTGGGACTCTGACGAAGCCGATCTCATCAGTTAGCTTGTCAAGTCAGTAGGATGGCGGTTGGTAGCGCTGAGAATATGCGACTATTAGCCACTATGTGAGAAAAAAAGCTACTCTGCAGAGATATTTCGGATGACCATATGAATATGGACGATATCTGGAATGATGAAGGAATAGGATAAGTGGATTTTGAAGACTTTAAGTTATCGTTTGCGTGACAGACAGTGCGGGCTGAGTAGGGGCCTACGAAGACCCTGATAATAATTTCATCGCATATTCGTTTGGAGTTTCACTTGGTTTGGGGTGGTGTCGCCATCGAAAACGGGCCTTGCTGTTGAACTGCGCATACGCACCTGGTTACCCTGGTATTTAGTTACCTTAGCTAGCTACACTAAAATTTCAAAATGTGAATGAGGCACTGAGACATTTTACACAAGGTAATCTGGGGAATGATATGCCATGCAAACAACCAATACGGAAAACACAATGTATTCCCTTACTACGGAAGATTCGGTAGTTGTGCTGTGTTTGTGTGCTTGCCAACGCGCGTTGTCTTGTACAGTCATTCATTACTCGAATTTGAAGTGTCACTACATCCTGCAACATATCTGTCCAGATAGGAAGTCTACATACCATGCATGCAAGTAACATTCATTCCCACGAAAGAGAAAGAAAGCGACCATGGTCCCCCACCTCCCGAGTCTTCCAACCTCCAACCTCCAACCAGACTTGTCGTGCTTCCTTCCATGTTCCTTACGAAAGGTTCAGTAGGTGTGCGTAGCTGAGCTGTCGGCAGAGACTGACCGAAGTACGCCTGACCAATCATAATCTTTCTAGATAGAGCCGGTTGCCACAAACGGCAATTCCTCGAATGCTAAGTGCCAATTTGCAACCCATGACAACCCATGCTAACCAGCACTTTCGCACGATCATGCCTTTTTGCCACGACGCCATAATGATGCCAAAGGATGACCCGCGAGGCCTAATTACGAGGCCAATTCTACGCAAAAGTGAAGCGTGCATGCTGATATGTCACCCAGCGCCACACCATCCGTCCGTGGATATCAATCCGTAACGCGTTGCTGGCGGGGGTCTTGCGACAGACATAAACTCAAGGGTTACGTTGACTACCTAGGCTTGGCTGGCTCAGTCATGGGTTGGGGCCCCGACGGACTCGCCCTAGTTCGGTTCAGGAATTCTTCTTCCATGCATTGTTCCGGAATACAATCGTTTGCTGCAATTGCCCGCAGTAGAGAAGGCAAGCAAGCAAGCAAGCAGCCACGTAGGTGGTTGGTTGGACGCAGGACTGCAGGACCGAGTCAAGCCTCGATGGTGGGTAAGAACCCAATTCTAGTTTGCCTCGTTGGCCGCCTGTCTTAACTCGGAAGTGAGAAGCCTCCGTGCATCTATAGTATTGTCAGAGAGGCGAGGCGATTGGGCCGGGGAGTGGCATAGGGCATGTTGTGTAGCGGACATTATGTGCTATCTCCAATCCTCTGTCTGTTCCCGCAGACTGACCGACCTCGACGGCTAACAACCTGGGCACGCTGTCAGGTCATGTCAGATTTACTGCCAAATGTGTAGAAATCGAGTCCGTATGTCGCAATTGGCCATCCATCCGTGCACGTTCCGCCTTTCTCCCAGAAAGTAGCTTACCATAATCACGGCTAAGCAGTATTTCCGCTTACGAAGGATAGCCTGCCTATATGACAATTTAAGTTGTTACATTGAGCAAACCACTACCACCTTAGGTCGGCTGGAAGATCGTTTGATTATGGATCAGCCATTGAGGTCTCACCAAGATATATGATCCACACCGTTGGTTCCGTCCTCACTTCTCAAGATGAGCTACTTTAATCGCCATGCCCAGATTTTATATGGCGAGTAACCCAACGCAGCTCCCCTGAGAATTGTCTCGTACTGGCTGTTGCACTTGCCTTGTGGTTACGTATGATAGGGGCGTTCTTCTCCGCATTGCTGGTCTGCCTGCAGGGGTTTTCCTGCGTCATGTGTCTGTCTCGCATACGTTTAATAGGCGCTCTCGTGTATTCATTTCGCCGGCCAACAGCATTCGCTTAGCTACAGGAAATAACTATGAGTAGCCAGCAAAAATCCTAAGCAACCTTCCATTTAATTGCTCTTCCGGTTTCTCAGCGTTAGAGACATAATGGTCGTTCATGGGCCTCCACGCCAAGACTAGCATCCAGTAGGTCCAATATGCTCTCCTACTCAATCTAGAACTTTCATATATCTGGCATGCGCCTATCCGCGCCGTTCATCGACCATTCAGCTAACACAAACAGGATAGGAGGACTTGTCTGTGGGTCTCGTCGGGTTCTCTCCCGTTACTGGATCGACGAAATCCTTGTGGCTGCTGGGAATAGCCAGGTTCTCTGTGTAACGGGACGGATTATCGTGAAATAATCTCTGGTCTGTCCAATGACGACAAAGCAGACACGACTAAATCAAGCCTCGTACTTGTCTATGCAATATACCGCGTCTGAGCTGATATTTCTATTCCATATTCCTAATAGCGACTCATATCCTACCAAGACTTCATTGAACCTCGAGTTCGCGCCGGTCTCTGTACTTTTTATGGTCGTTTTCTATATCACTCTCTTATTATCCTGTTGGTTATAAATCCCTATGGGTGTTCGTTGCCTGCCGAACCTTGCTTGTGCAGGGAATAATACGGCTACCTGCGTTCTCGATATTCTGGCTTGACTCTATTTGCTCACTGGATAATTTGGACGAAGCATATCTCAGGTATGATGCATGCGCCGTCACACCCTATTCGTGTAATAGTTCTTGGGTTTTTTTATGTAGAGCATTGCCAACTGTCTACGAGCTCTGGTTCTTGCTGCAACTAATAGTCTTCAAGTCAGGGCTGCGTTCTGTTCCTGGCCTGTCTTAATAGAGCTTTCGTCGATCAATGAACTAGTCAACATACAGGGTCATCGACCAAGATTTGTTTACTCTTCTTGATGCGTATGACCTCTTTGACGCATATACCTACAACCCTAATTACTCACAACTCATTCATTTCAGCAGGCGTGGGCACAGGCAACGACACTAAATCACAACTTTACTCTTTCAACACCTTGTTCATCGTGATACAGCTTCACTACACGTTTGAAAGCACAATTCATCTGTGACACCACTTCAACAGTATACAAGAATCGGATTCCAAATTTCTAGCAGCCGCACTCAATAGCAGCTAAATAGAAAGATCACAACCTCACTCCGGCAGTGCTGTAGGAGCTGTCCGCCCCCAATCTGACAAGCTGATGCAGTTGAAGACCTAGGCAATCGAGCCGATGACTACCTAGTAGTTTTACATGCTTCAGCTTAAACTTCATCTCCTTCCCTAAGTTCTCTCTATACGAATCCTTCCTCGGTGGAGCTATTCCCCCGGTGCTTAGGCATATCCCCTCAAACCTTATATCAAACCTCAGGCTTCAGGTAACTCGCCATGCCGCCCGTTACGACAAGCGACGCTATGCCTGATGCGACACTCAGCAAACCAGTCAATATAGAGATCATCGTTCTCTTTGAACGCCTAGGCGCTGCCCTCTCGCTGGCAGCGGTTGTCTCGATCTTTATCGCTTTCGCCGTGTTCAAGCGACTTCGAACGGTCCCAAACACGTTCATCATCTTCGCATCTGTCGCTAATCTGGGAGCAAGCGTCGCCTGTTTGATAGGATATTCAGGTGTTTTGGCCGGCTCTACTAGTCAACTGTGCCAAGCACAGGCCTTCCTGTTTGAACTGTAAGTCTTGTGTGCTCAACGCTGGTAGAATACTGCTCGTAAAGTACGGTTAGCTCAACTGACTTGTGACAAGGTTTATGCAATCAGATCCATGGTGGTCTTTTGCTATGGCTGTTAACGTGTATATGGTATTTTTCTTCTCTGCCAACCCTAACAATTTCCTGCGATATTGGTACGCGTACTTTGTTGTTTGCTACGGCATACCATTCATTCCAGCATTGTGGCTCCTCCTAGTTCGCGATGGACCTAGCGATACTGTCTATGGTGATGCTACGGTACAGTTTTCCTCATCAGGCCCGCGGTAGTTAAATCAGCTGACATCCCTTTAGATATGGTGCTGGATAGATAGAGATTGGTCCGACCTGCGTATCTACACATACTACCTACCCATATGGGTATGCATTGTCTTGTCTTCATTCATCTATGTCGCTGTTGGCTACTACGTCTTCAAACAACGCAACCAACTCCGGAATCTTTCATTGAGCAACCCTACGCACGATCATCCAGAAACCCGAGATTCCGGAGAAAAGGTAACGTGTTCATCTTTAGATTTTCCTACCAATAAAGGTTAGAAACTCGGCTAAAAATTGATAGGATCTCTGCGCTAACGCAGCAGTCATGGGCACTATAAATCGTGAGGTTCTTCAAGTGACGACGATAAATACGGAAAGTGAACGAGTCGTCCGGCCCCTTTCTGGCGCAGCTCCCCTCAATTGGTTTAAGGGCCCAGTCGAGGACCAGTCCAATTTCGATCGTCGGGCAGGCAACTCGACTTCGGGACCGATCGCGACAACGACCACCTGTATTACTGCCCAACCACGGATCGAGGTTAAAGAAACTATCTGGCATCGCATCCGGGAAAGCTTCAATCGGTGGTGCAGCAAGTTCAGCAACATGGACCCCGTTAAACTAGCGTACCTGCGTACGTCCTTTGTGTTCGCCGTCAGTGTTCTTATTACCTGGACTCCGAGCAGCATCAACCGTGTGCACGACATCGTCAATCCGCAAGAATTCAGCTACCCACTCAACCTTGCAAGTGCTATTGTACTCCCTCTCCAAGGCCTCTGGAACGCCGTCATCTTCTTTTCGACAAGCTGGGTAGCGCTGCGACAGGAAGTGCGTGCCAAGGTAGATCAGTTCAGAGGCATTCCGAGGGGACAGAATACAGTATGTATTCATATTCCTCCCCTCCCTTCCATTTTCTTCAATAAATATTTCCACGTCTGCTTGGCCCTATCTACCTGTAACGGAAACTTCCGAGCTTGACTCAAAGCCTTGCCGTCATTGATAGTTCCTGACATCTGATTTATAGGCTAATGCCGTTCGTAACGAACGCGACCGAATTATCGAACTTGAGAGACGAGTCACCCGCCAGCGCGACGATGCCAACAGTGAGATCAGTGTGACCACTACAATTAGCCCCAGTAGTGATAGCCAGTCCAACAGCATCGAGGACGCGAGAGAGACCTCTGTCACTAGTCTATAAGGACGCATGAAGTCGACCCAGCTTAGCCGAATTTTCCCTTTCTCGTCTTACGAAATCGCAAAATCATTCAAGAATGAAAAATAAATCCGTATACCACAACATCGGAGATGATGGAGTCCTGGATCAAGGTTACCTGGTCGGTTATTTTCTCTTTTGGAAGCGATGCCGCTCGACTCTAGGTGTACTATACGTCTTAGAGCCCTCGATCGATGGTGGGTTTTGTTTGTAAATAGCTATTTGCGTTAGCTTAAGATAACAGCTGCTCGAGAACTTGCTGTATTCCGCAGAGCGACGCCATAGAGCAGTGCGTCATTGTACTTGGTCATTGTACTTGGGGGGAGAGGGTAACCACACGTTCATAATACGTTCAAGAGGTCCCTGATCGAGCCTTCTTCTGTTCCTCGAGTTCTTTCCCCATATGACAGCCCACGAATTCAATATAATTATTTATCAAGTAAATCCTACATGGCACTCAACACTAGAAGGACCGTTGAAAGGCTCCTGGGCGGTGTGGCTCAACCTTTCTCAACCCAGTGATTGATCCCTTCATTAAGACGAGCCGAACGAATTGAGTGTAATATGAACAGAATGGTTTGATGCTTAACAAGCAGACAGCTACAGAGGGTAGTTAGACAGCGACTCTCGTCGTTGAGTTTCGTGAAGTTAATGTAGAGGAAGAACTTAGTGGATTCATCCGTCGGACGCTAAAACCTGGAATCAGCTCACAAATGCGTTTCGAGACCTTCGCGCAAGAACAGTTGTTTATAAAATATACCTCAAGATTGATAATAAGAAGAGGAAGGGCTGGATGTAAGAGGACGCGGTGTGAGGTCAAGTTATGCTAATCTTTTAGGGCTTTAAGGAGTCTATGAGGCTTTAGCCTCCTATTCGGCCAGATATGGGATCGAAGTCTATACCTTGCGTCTGGTTGCTTGCCTCGCTTTATCTTGCCTCCTAGCCTTCGTACAGCTGTCTCAGAGGATTAGGCAATAAATGACGCACGCACAAGCTGAAGCCTCGCACAGAATCTCACTCATATGATCATATGTATATGATATGCAGGTCGCAGTCTAGCAGTCTCAGATGTATGTCCGGATCTTTTGGATACGTGTGATAAGTGCAATTCCATTTCTGAAAAGATAAGCCAGCCTTCATCTGGTATCGCTCATACACTAATTCATAACAAAAGTACTTTAACTTGAGTGAAATAAGCTGATGCTGATCATGATGATTGTGCCAAGATTCTCAGTACACGTAACGGAACGTCACAGCTCTGTCGCCCTTCGCAGACAGTTCTTCTGGCGTGAATTGGTTATGCACCCCGTCTCTAATAGCCTTCGCTCTCTTCTTATTAATCCGTATATAACTCAGAACCAATATAGAAGCCGCAATAAGACCAACGCTTGTGAAAGCTAGCTCCAAGGCATGTCCGAGAACGTATCTAGGAGCGTCCTTCTGTCGGTAGAAATTCGATGCGAATGCTCCGCCCAGATTACCCACGCCAATCTGTATTGCCATGCCGGCACTTCTTTTATAACCTCCGGCAAGGTTGTTAGAGAGCCATGCAATGTTACCTGCAAATGACGAGTAAATTCCAGCAGTGGCAATAAAGACACCGGCGTATATAACACCAGGACTAGTACCGGTGATGCACCTTGGGATCATGTGAGCTGCGTTGAATCAAGGGCTCAGAATTGAAACTTACAGAATGAATCCAATCAAAATTGCTAACATGCATGCAATAACGAATGGACTCCTCTTTCCTATACGATCCGAAAAGTATGCCACAACTACAGCTAGTATAGCGGCAAATATGTATATCGGAACAGTTAAAAGCTGTGCTGTGGAAGAGACGTAGCCTAGATTCTTAATGATTGTAGGAAGAAAAAGGCTGACTCCATAGAGTGGGCAAACGATCTGAGGCGATTAGATGATTAACATGTATACAGTTAGAGAATGACTTACCCCCCAGTAAACGAAGACGTTGACCCAAATCTGCCAGTCTTTGAACGCTGCCCACACATATTTCCACTCAAACTCATCAGCTTGGGCGACTCGTACGCCTCCTTCGTCTTTATTCTCCATCTGCCCTTGGTATTTGAGCCGGAAAATGACAAAAGCTCGCTCCTCCTCAGTAAGGAACGTCGCAGTCTCGGGAAAGTCATAAAGAAGAAAGAATGAGGCAACGGCAACAACAACCTAAATCGTTTAGTGCTGCGACAAGGCACATATTCAGTAGACTTTACTTACTGTAGCAATACCTTCCAAGATGAAAATCCAGCGCCAACCCTCAAGGCCGCCTACCCCGTCCAGCTTCGCGATGGCGAAAGCCAGAAGCCCACTGAATGCTCCTGCAATGGATGCTGCTGAGAAGAACATGGCCTGGCGAAGTTGGATTTCGCGTCGGCAATACCTGCGGCCGCTCAGTCAGCACTGGGAGTTCTTGTTCTTGGGATATGTCGTATATACCACATCGTTAAATAGTACTTGAGATCCTATTAGTTCTCTAATTACAGTAGGTGTTTGAGTAGGACTTACGGCACAACCAGGATACAGTCCCGCTTCCGCGACGCCGAGAAAGAACCGGGTACTAAGCAGCCCTTGAAAATTCCGAACGATCCCCATGAGGGTCACTATGGTTCCCCATGCAACCATGATTATAGGCAGCCATCTGCTAGGGCGAAGCCGCTTGAGGAGGAGGTTACTTGGCACTTCGAATGCCGCATAACCTAAACGCTCGGGGTCAGTCACCACTATTCACGAGCGTGGTCTTTGACTCCGAGGAAGCCTTACTGAAGAAGAAAACCGTAAGGCACAAGTTATACTGATCGCTGGATATCTTCAAGTCTTCCTGGAGGCCCTCGATCTTGGCGTTGCCAATGTTGCCACGGTCGAGAAACGATAATAGATACAACAAGGCGAGCATGGGAATCAGACGGAGGTCCATCTATGAAAAGTGAGTTGGCTATCGTCAACAACTGACAGGGATTCCTAAATGCATCTCAACACACCTTTCTCAAAATCTTCTTTTCATCCAGATGCGCAAACGACTCGAATGTAGTGTCGGATGCCATGGGCATGGCGTCGATGTGGCTGATAACACCATGCTGGGTATGGTGTTGAGCTTCATCAACCTCGACCACTTCCGGCTTCTCGGATACTGCACTCATTGTAACACAACTGATCTCTAACAACTGCGTGTGAGCAGGGAAGTAGGGAAGATCCGCGCCATGCGATGTCCCATGCAGGTTATATTGACAGGCCTCAGCACCAGCACGTCATGATAAGGAACCAACCTCCTCCCCGCTTGAGTAAGCCCCCATACCTCGGTGACAGTGATCACCATGATCTCCGCATGGAGATCTCCCCGCATTCGACTATCATACACTAACACTGTCTGCCCAGATTTGGCAGATGTGGAGAGAGCTAGCACTAAAACCCCAGACAGGCCCTGGATTTCTGCAACAAGTTCTGGAACTAGTTAACTAGTATTAGGAACCATGCTGTCGAATCCATTAGCATTCAGCATTCACGGCAACCTTTTATGTACTGTTGCTCAGTTCAGTTGACTGGATAATCGTTCTGTCCCTGAACGTACCAAATCTGAGGAAAAGAGGGAACGCTAATATCCAATCTAGCGCCATACAGAATAGTAGCCCCCATCACGCATCACCACAACTACCCCTGTCTATCACCTTCGCCTAACTAGACAGTGGTTAACCTGGAAAGCCAGGTACAAGAGGATCGTCAGAGATAAATCGGCAGTAATCACCAAATATGATATCAAAAAGGTACATGCTCCTGTCTCACTGATCTATATATTATACCACCTTCAACTTGAGCTTTCTCAATGATAGTCCGACGCCACGTTCTTAGACCCCAAACATCGATGGAAGTATTTCTCCGAGACACAACCCCTCCATATTTCTTCTCGGCCCAGCAGATTCTCGGTCAAATGTTGTATTTTTGCTCCGTTGGGAAAAAAACTATAGGTAGTCGGGCCAAAAGCCAGTGCAAATGAAAGTTTCACACCAGTATAGGCCCTTCTACTTCAATACCGGATAACACAACCAACAACGCTGCTCACAATAAAAGATTGTACAGGTACATATATCCTAGGGTTTTAATTCTAATAAGTATTTTTTAGATTTTTTATTTGTTATTTTACGTAGTTGCTACACCGAAAACAAAGTATTGAGCTTTTTAGGTGTGAAACTTTCACTGGCTTCTGGTCGGGCGATCATTCTAGCATCCCACGGTGGCTTTGATTGACCCCACGTTTTCGACGTAGGCGGCGCTGCAACCTGTACCGGAAATGGCGTCGATAGCAATACCTGCGCCATTATCTACCAACGCCACCATTGTTCCGGTTGTATCGTCGCATCGTTAACGAAAACGATCGAAGTGGCTGGTTTTAACTTCAAGTTGCCTCATCCTTCTTGGCATCTTTCAGCTCAGCCACTGGACTATAGTATAACACCATCGACGTCGAACTCCTTCGGTCCAGGTAGGTCTTTCGCAAGCCATTGTCCGCTATGTTCTCCCGAGTTTTCTCGACCGTTAGTATTCCTCACGAACCTATTGCCTGTAGAATGAGAGAGGAATTTCGATTCCCGTGTTCTCCTTCCAGTCTTGTCGACTTTGCCATATGTAGCTCTTACGGATAGTAGCGAATAGTTCACGATGAATTCGGTTTTTTTTTCTCCTCGTAGACTATATAGACAGATAAACGCTATAATTATGTAATCATGAGAAGAATACACGAGTTTATATGCAAAATGAGTCCGTATGAATAGAAAAGGTTGCATTGTATCCTATTCTCTCCATGTAATAATTTATCAATGTTAATAACCACATAGTATGAATTGAGACACGTTAGCAAGTAAGTTGTTATGTCTTGCTCAAGGTCTTCTTATTTAAAGAACAAAACGAGCACCAGTATTCCCTTAGTCTCATCCTATTAGTAAAGGGATCTATCGCTTTTACATGCCCCTTGGGTTTCTAGATGCTGGAAAACAATAGACTTTGTCGATAGGATGAACTCGCTCAATTTGCATTGAAAATATACCGGACGCGTATGCCATCCGTCGGTTTTGAGTTAATCATCCTGTAGAATCATTGAAGTTTATTTGAGACATCTTCATTGATCGCCTTGTAATTAATTGAGAGCTAATCTGGTGTTTCAAACACTACATTTGAAAGCTGGCTCTTATTATGGTTCATGTATGATTTTAGGAAACTGGTACGCCCATTTTCTAGCACGCAAATTGTTAGGTAGTTTATCTAAACTATATATCAAGGGCTATTGTATCAATTTCTTTAAGTCACAATGCCACCCAAAAGACGTTGGCCATTCATAATGATAAAGTCGACAGTGGGTTTCTCGGTGGCATATCATAGAACTCCTAACTCTGTCCGTGTATTATGCCTTGAATAGAGAAACCTGTCAGTGACTGAATTGTCAAGGTTAAAACTTGTTCGCCCGTGTTAAAAGTCATCATCGTATCCACACCTATAAGCCGTCAGCATTTAGACATTGATCGAAACAAGTATCGCACCTGGGGAACTTGCGAAATCCAACTACGTTCCGCTCGAATCCTACGGACATTCCTCTAGCGTTGACCATAGATTTGTGATGCCTCAATGACTTTTCCCCACGGCAACTTTAACATCTCCGAGCTCGAGAACGCTAATCTTGAAATAGACTTAGTTCCGCTATGAAGAAAGTACGTAGCTTTTGATAATTGTATCATCAAGCAACCACTCGCTATCATTCCCTCAAAATTATGAATGTCGCGGGGCTCACAAGATAAGGGGACCTTTTTCATGGCTAGATTAGCTTCAGGAGTGTTTTATAGATCTTCGCGCGACAGTAAATGTATATCGCCTACGTGAAGCAGTTCATACTGCTAGATACTCTAATATTAACTATTGATATTATCCAAGGAAGAACACCCCAATGTATCTTATGTAATTGAAAGTATCAGCATAATATGCATAAGCCAATAATTTGTAGTCGATTCCCCCTATCTCAGGGGTTTATTCCTTAGCGTTTCGTGACAGGTACAGAGTCCCTGACATGAAATATAATATCGAGAAAGTTGAGGGGATATTGAAACGCCCGACTTCATATATTGTTTCATTTCTATATTCGAGGTGGTGCCGCCATGAAGATCGGAATTGTTACTAGCTATGAGTCTTTGCACAAGCTGAACTTCACACCTACTAGCCGTATGTCCTCGACTTCGGTAAGAACGTTCGGTGAGATATGTGATGGGCAACGCCAAAATCCAATAATCGGAGCCTGGTTTCCCTAAGTAGCAGATTAGATGAAATACATTCTACGGTCAGGGATATCATTAGTTCAGCAGAAGAGAATCCATTGGTATCGGAGAGCCGATGTCGGCGATGTTGCCAAATAATTCATGCTATTTTTCTCTATTCAATATTATAGTTGTTTAGAGTCCTCAAATGAGGTACAGTAGTAACTCTGCGGGTTTGTCGTGAGATATGACTCTATTAATAGCAATAACGGCTATTAACGTTTCAGCACTCATTCGACATAGGAAGAATATAAGACCTAAATACTAATATTGTACGATTTATTTTCCAATAGAAGAAGTTAAGCTTGAATGAGATACTATCGAGCTTAGAATCCCGAGTTCGGGTCTAAGCTATGAGAGTGATTCGGCTAGTCTCATTTTTCTATAATATTTTACACTCATGAGCTGAATATATCGGTGGGTTCCGCTTGACGCCTGATAATAATCGCATTGATCCATGCCTAACGAAGCATGATCACATCAGCTCGCACCTTAGGAGTAGCGCACATGACAAACATTCACAAACTGCAACTATGAAGTACGCCGAACCAATCTAAATCCTTCCGAATATAGCTAAACCGTTGTTTGCCCCGAGACATGCATTTCCTGTTGCACCGATTCTGACATTGCTGTGATCGGAAGGCTGCTGAGTCTAAGGCACTTGGCGACATGGAGACCTAAAAGCGCCAGGCTTACGCCCCTCGAACGCCATAGCATCGCTTCCATCATGCTGAGCTTCGATACCATTATACATGGAACTGCATGGCATGGCATGAGATAACGTCCTAGAACATACCCTCGTATTGTATTCCCGCGTATCTGAGTGCCTGGCAACTATCAAGCTTACGTGGTAGGACAATGCCAGGAAACCATCACATCCCCCCGACGATCCAATGAGAGTGGATAAAACTTCCGATCGCAATCCACCGCGAGTCAGGCTCCAACATCATGATTTCGAGCTCGTCGAGATCTATTCGCAGGACACGTGAAGCCGCTCCCATTCTCACGGATATCCCCACCTAAGCTCGATCCCTGTATCTTGACAGGGCGAGCTCGACTTTTATTTGGATGAAAACTGTCGACGCCACGTCGCACTACAGGATGCTGAGCCGCAAGAAGCACAAATGCGAAAACCCGCGATGCAGGTTCTGTTTGACGTGATCGTCCCCAGGGCTCGCGCCTCCTCGGGAAACCTTTCCAATAACGGTATCATCGACAGTAGAAGGACGCGCCCGTGATTCAATGGCGGTCGAGGAGAAGAATTATGTGAATTTTAATGCGGAGGTCATCGAGCTGACCACCACCGGCACGCCGTTGGGGAACCTCATATGCGGCAGGCAAGCGCAACATAGGTAGAAAATAGCACCAACAACTAAGGCAGTGCTTCGGAATGGTCAGCTTGAGTGATTATGCCGGAAACGAGAGAATTGACAGGGACTATTGCTACCCAGATATACTTTAGAACCATTCTTGAGCCGTTATATCGGCTGAGTGAGACCGGCCTGCATGCTTAGCACATGCTGTAGCTGGACACAACTTCCCCACAGGAGTCACGGTCTCAACACTATGACTCTACCCTGGCGGGTTCTGGCAGGCTCTTGGGAAGCTTGTGGTATAAGAGCCAAGCCGAGGCCTTTCGCCTGCTGTTCCGGTTCATGACGTTCTCCCCTTAATTAACCACGAGGCGGCTCCCCACGCAACTCCTCTCGTCACACACTTTCAACATGGAGGGCATACGTCTTCTGATACTGTACCTAGCTGTACCAAGCCTTCTTATCTCTGCCCTTCGCCAGTTCCTCTCATGGAGGAAAAGTACTGCAAGCTCTGGGAAGAAATTCCCCGGACCCCAGCAATTCCCGGTGGTAGGGCGAGTACACGACTTGAATAGGTTCGCCATGTGGAAGAAGTTCAAGGAATGGGCGGATATTCATGGACCTATCTACCGCACGAGCATGGTTGGTCAGCACTTCATTATCATCTCTGACGAGAAGATCGCTGAAGAGCTTCTCGTAAAACGCGGGAACAAGTATGCTGGCCGACCTCAAATCCGTGCCCTCTTCGACCACAAGACCGGCCCCGGCTATGTTGCACTGATGGACCGCCAGGGTAAGTGGGCATGTTGTATGGCATGGCTCCTTCGACTGACTTAGCAAAACTCTTCAGAATACTGGAAGGAACAGCGGAAATGGGTACACGCAGCCATGGCTGATTTCCACCGACATCACTTCTACGGGGTGATAGAATCGGAAGTGCGAAGGTTTCTTGCAGTTCTCTTGGTCGACCCAGCGAAGTTCCACGCTTATACAAGAGAGCACTGCGGGCGCATTATGAGCCGTTTAGCCTGGGATGACGCCACCCAAGGCAAGGAAAACGGAGATAGCGCCGACTGTACTTTGGGGCAAATGTCCGTCTCTGGCCCAATTGTCAATACCATGACTCCCTTGTGGTACATACCTTGGGCGCTGAACCCCTGGAAAAAGTTTGAGCGGGCCAGAGAAGACCAACAGAGGGCATGGTGGCTTAATTCCTTCCAAGTCGCCAAACAGAGATACTTGGATGATGATCTGCCCGAGAATACCTGGGCCTATCGGTACTTCAAAGGTCTTCAACAACAAGGTAACTCTACTCTCCAGCAAACCGCAAAAGATGAAGAATTCGCTAGTTGCATGCTCGGTTTTCAGAACTTGGTTGGAGTTATTACCATTGCTGGCCCTCTAGAATTCTTTCTCATGGCAATGAGCCTGAATCCTGAGTGGCAGAAGAAAGCGCAAGACGAGATTGACAGAGTCTGTGGGGATAGGCTGCCGACGACTGCGGACATTCCGGAACTCCCAACGGTGCGAGCCTGTCTAAAAGAAACGCTTCGGTGGCGATCCGGTGTCCCTCTCGGTAAGTGCTTGGCTCAACTGATCTGTCTATGCCAATGCTGATCAGTCTTAAGGTGTTCCTCACCAATGCGAAGTTGACGACGAATTCCGTGGTGAAAAGATAACCAAGGGAACTGTTATTCTGGCGTGTGAATGGTGAGTTTTCCCCTTTATTGCTATGAACTCTTCGAATTAACGAATGATACAGGGCAATGAACCGCGTCCCAGAGAAATACCCGGATCCCGAGAACTACCGTCCTGAGCGTTACCTCGAGAAAGGCTGGCCGACCTACCAGGAGCCACTATCGAGGTATCCGAACTTTCGTGAGGGAGTCGGCATGCACACCTTCGGCTGGGGTCGCCGAACGTGCCTGGGACAACACATTGTTGACGACGAAATGTTCGTTTCCGGTGCCGGCGTGCTCTGGGGTTTCAAGCTCAATAGGAAGAGGTGCCCCAAGACAGGGGAAGTCATTGATTTCGATTCCGAGGCGACCAATGCCCATGTCATTCTAGAACCGCTGCCATTCCCCTGTGACATACAACCTCGAAGTCCCGAGCGCGCGGCTCAGATTCTCAAATCCTATCAAGATGTCAGAAATGAGTTACGAGTATGATGTGAATGACGGAGCTGGTGAATTGAGGGCCTAGTGTGAGTGTTTCATGGATTTAGTATAGGGGTATGCATGTCCTTTGTTGCGAGCCAGTCCTTGGATATATGCATACGCGTCCCATTGCAGGGGGTGTGTATTATACCGCCTGGCGAATGCTCTATATCATCAATGAGCATGACTTTCTGATAAGGATGGAGAGATGGCATTCACGATTTTCTAGTTTCAGTGGTGCATGACTTTGATAGAATGGGGGTCTCAAGGAGGATAGAGTACACCTGCTGTATTACTGATTATTGTGTTAAGGCTATTCTATACCGTTAGGTCTTCAAATTGTACACATATTGTCACCTTCGCCTTACAAAATCGCCAGGGCATTTGGCGGTGACGCTATTCCTGAGACCACATTGAGATTCTGAAGGGTCATAAAAAAGTTCCATCGGCCACTTTCGTGCAACGCAGTAGCCAACTGTTCAAGATCCAAGAACTCAACGATGTTCTGGCCCCAACCGCCGATGAACACTTGGTGCAGGGAACGTTCATGACCATCAAGCTCGAAAGTATTGTCATACTGTCAATAGCACGTCAGTGGGATTGGAACCATCGTATGAATATGGACCTAGACTTACAGACTCAAACGCCGGGTTGTCTGCGCCAACTAGTGAAAGCTTCTTCTCCCACAGCCATCGCAGCGATCTGTCGCTGGATTCCATTCCGATCCAAGGCCACTCTTCTACAGGGATAAGTGCTCGCTGGGTTGCATTTAAGGTCGCGTACTGTCTAACCCACCCAGTACGAATTATCAACATGTCTCCAGGTTTTGACCAATTAGATGGCATCTTCTGCCAGCCGGCCACCTTATCCAGCTCGTCTACTGTGATGCCTCTTTCGCTAAAGGCGTCAAATGTCTGGTTGGTTGCGTCCATCCATCCGGCAAAGTCGAGCAACACAGCTCGCCCGGCTATACCCTTTTCGGCCGCGACCTGAATCCCTAAAACTTCTGTAGGTTTTGGTCCTATTACATCCTCGTAGTTTGCAATAAGGTCGTTGTACCATTGGTAAGTGAAGACGCTATTGTTTGTTGAATACGGGAAGTGGCGGAGCCCGTCAAACTGTGTTGATATCTGGGTGTTCATCACAAGAACATCGTCGGTGTATCCATCCTGCGGTAAGAAGAGGTGATTCAGGGGCTTGCGATCGAGGAACGTTGGCGGATCAGGGACATCGAGTCTCAGGTTCAAGGGAATGGCCAACCCCTCTTGAATCGTTTGCGAAGCAGCCTTGATAGTGTCTTTGGTGATGTGATTCAGGGCACCGAGCTCGTCTGATGCACCCCAAACGCCCCATGCTGCTTTGGTGGGGTACGAAGAATTGAGAGGTAATTCATCGTATGACGGCCAATTTGCGTATAGGTCAACGTTAGGATCGAATCTGCGTTCGATTCGTTGACCGGTGCGTGGACTGGGGTAAGCTGCTGCAGCCGGCAGCAGCAATGAAAGGACAACCTCGACAGTCCTCATCCTTGCCACGTTGTTTTCCTAACAGTATCGGCCTCAAATGAAGTCTCGAAGTATACAGACCCGAAAACCCATTGTGTTCTTTTATATCATCATCGAGTCAAGGTATGTTACTCCCTGCTCATATGACCGAACAGAGTCGGACATAACCCTCGTATAATCTATTAGTACCGACACGTCTAATCGGCGACAAGCGTTTTCGCCGATCATTAATTGATGAAAGGAATTGCGAATTGTCTATCTCATATTATCCCGTTTGTCAGTTGCTTCCGGCGGAAGCGTTTCGGTTCCGGTTGGATCACGCCGAATATAAACATCCAAATGGAGCACGGAATTTTAGTCAGCAGCTAGCTAATCTATCAAGTTATCTCTAATTATTGTCATTCTTCATTGCTTATTTGCTTCAAGGTATTGATATATGAGCAATTCAGCAGTTCTATCTCTGAGTAACGGCGCTGAAACGACATCTAAGAGCATACAAAGCGGCTGTTACTCTAGATGTGTTAGAAAAGTCTTGTATACTCAGCAGATTCGAAACATACATAGTTCTACTGATTTGTTGAAGTGGTTACGTCCCTAAGACGTTCCCTCCCGATCGTCATAAATCGTACCATACTTATCTAGCTTGATTTGGGTTAACTTCAAAGTTTGGTGAACAGTGGGCCCCGGCAGACCGTTACCAGTGGAATCGTTGTCCCGAGTCTGGTGAAACTTCGAAAAATATTGCCGGGATTAGAAAGAAGCGACTTGTACTGGTGCGATTGTGTTTGTGAGTCATAAGTCATGTGGTGTATTTCTGAAATACCTGGACGTCGTTGTTGTCTAATCTCCGACAGTATCCCAGATCCCTATCCCGGTGAACGGCGTTAACGTTAAATCCTTCGGCCTCAAACTTTAAATTACTAGATATACGATGAGAGTCACAACTAAGATGGCCGACTGATAAATTACACACTATGCGGTATACAGTGGGTTGGCTACAAATATTAGGAGGCATAGGAAACAGTTCTTGCTGACGGCAATCCGCGAACTTAGATAACTTTAACAGATACAATGTCGAAAACTTCATTATACCCACTCAATCAAGATCTGTGAACTTTTCAAGTAGCCTTGCCTTCTTTGAATGTTAATTTTTAAATAGTAAGGGCCATTTTGTACAGCACAGAGTGAAAGGGGCGCCTAAGAAGGCTCTTTAGGTAAGAGAAAGTCTAATATCCCTGATAGATCAAGAGGAAACTTGCACGATGATAGCTTGATGCCTATTAATAGGGTGTCATGGATGGACATGAAACAGTCCATATCCTAATGAATATATCAGAAATAATCGAGGTGTGTCCAAAACATTAATCTCAATTGCTAGTCCGGTTATCCAAGGTCAGCCAAATATAACAGGAATTGACTGAGTGAGTTATGATACAAGCCAGATAACTGACTCATTGGATAGAGAACTTAGATGGTTCATTATGAGTAGAAAGAAAGTTCAGAGAATAACCTGTATCACATGCATACAATAAAACTAGTAAAGTTAAACTGCAATTATTGCTATAAGCCCTGGTCTGCATTAGGTAGGCGAAAACTAGTCCGCAAATAAGCAGGCCAGTCCTTCCTACTCATACCAGTACGTGCTCTGTCTGTGATACGGAACTGAACTATGGCGTAACAACAACCTATCAACCTTTTTTTTTGAATATCAATCTGACCTCTCTTAGTCCCTTCCTAGTAACAATGGCCAGGTCAAAGCAATGTGGCTGCTGCACCCTTTTTTAACATCGAAAGCAAAAATCGAGCCAAAGGATAGGCACCAGTGAAGCTCTTGTAACAAATCCTCCGTTGAATATCTTCGCCGTTTTAATAGCTTCCTTCTGAGATCGTTGAACTCTGTCATAACGCAAGCGGCCCCTTACAGTCTCTTCAAAATGCTTCAATATGAGGACAGCTCTTTCCGTCCCTGTTACGTTCAGTTGAGCAAAACTGAACAGCAATTGTTAATGTAGAATGTGTACTCAAGTAGCACCTGCGTCCTTCTTGTCCTTCTTCACCTCCAACCGTTTGAATTTTGTTTGGACACGGTCCGCCCAAATTCTCTTCATGTCGGCTCCACTACTCTTGAGGCGATCGAATTCCCTACCACTCATCCAGACTATATAGCAGAAGTTAGCACACTCATATATAGAGGAGTTTACCAGATTCACGAAGAAGTGGTCGATTAAAAACCAGAGAAACAACGGGAACAGGCGTCAGCTGGCTAAGGAAATATTCATTCACCTTCTTTGAGAGCGCTGGCCTGCTCTCTGGCGAGCTGAGCTGCAAAGGTGGGACCAGGTCCCAACCAAAGACGAAAATAGGGTTTGTGGTATTCACTCGTCACCAGCAGGTAAATTCGTTGACGAACCATCTGCATAATTTCGTGTTCTGTCTTTCTCCAGTCCTCCTTGTGAGCCTTTAGCACCTTGTCGAACGAGAGATGCTCGGGGGCTGCACGCAAGGCGATGTTCAACTCCTGCATTATGGATCTCAGTATCGCTCCCCTAACCTCCTGTTGGTATGACTCCAAATTATGCTGTTGAACAAAAGCCCTCAACTCGCCGGTCGCAGGCTTGAACGTCTCCGTTCGCCACTTGCCAACTCGGAGGTCCGTCCACGTCTCCCATGGGGCCAGAATCTCTATCCAGCCGAACTGGGCTGCGGTAAGGTCGACGACGTACTTCTCCTCTGACGTGAGGGTGAGCTTCAGCGCTATGTGTCTGTGAAGACAAAGATTGAGGGCTCTTCCCGAGGATACTTGGCAGACGGGGCGAATCACATTTTTCGGTTGGATGAACGCAAGATCCATAGATTTGCACATTGCTGTATTAAGTCATGATCAGTAGCAACCCATATCTGCGCCAAGAGATAGCCACTTACGTCTGAATAGGTACTTGATCAGAGGGAATAAAGAAAGGGTCAGCTCCTTACACTGGCCCCATAAAAGCACTTCGATATGACATGTTAGTGACTTGTCTGCTGAGCATGGCAAGTGAACAAAAAGGGGGTTGGTAAGCCTCTGGTCACCAATAAACAGCGTCCTTCTTTCTTTCCAGAGCCTATTGAAAGAATAGAAAATGTTCATGATAAATTTAGTGAACTCACGTGCGCGGTGGATATCGGCTGATTCGACTAGGTGCTTGGGGAACGGGAAGAAGATGGGTCGTCCTGTCATGCCAGCGCGATCCCAGCTATCGTCGATGAGGTATACGATCCCGTTCTTTTCATAAACTTTGCCAAGCGGATAGACGTATGTTGCTTCCTGCATCGCCATGAATATGAATTCGAGCAGTACTGCAGCGCGGTACACCGTCACGCGGCCCTCACAGATCGGTTTATGAGTGTTGTAATGGTCTTTGAGACACTTCTTGTTGCAGTATGTCGTCTTCTCCACTACGTGTTTCTCGTCTTGGAAAGAGCAATCAGGGCATCGTAAGTTTGCGGCCGTCTTATGGCAGGCAGCACAGCTTGAGGGATTGGCCAACGACGCAATCCGTGTTGTCGACGGACATCCTGGAGGCTTTCCTTTAGCAAAAGGCCACGTCTCGTTCTTCATTCCACACGCCAACCATTTGTGATACTTAAGCTGGCGGGCCTTGAAACTCTTGTCCTTGCGATGGAATGTTTTCTGAAGCGCGAGCTGTGCCAACTGTTGGCGGAAGTAAGCAGCCGTTGCAGGTCCTTTCTTGTAGCCTTTGTGTGCATGATTAACAAGGTACTGATAATCAGGGTCCTGAGACGGCGGGTCTTTCAAGAAAACATCCAGTGCCTCAGAAAGCTGAGAGGCAGCGGCCTGACTGTCAGGTTCGTCCGTACCCTCCGGGTCCGCCAGGGCCTCGAAAAATTTCTCAACTGAATCCATTTTGGAAGTTATCCTTCTATTAGAACTGTTAGCATGGGCAAGTGCCCTACCTGAGCCACTTATGAGAAGGCTTCCGATGCCGCAGTAAATAATATTACGGATATGCCGTCGGCAATTGAAGAGGGTACCAAGACAACAACATACCGGACAGTTGGTGCATGCACACTTGATGTTAGATCGACTAGGGTGCCTATTGGTTATCAGCTCGTAAGAATCCTCAAATTGATAGGCAAATTACCTAGTTATATGTCCTGATACTGACTTCGATTGTTGTTGTTGTTCTGTGAAGATCTGTGATTGTGTTGTGTATGATGGAGGAGACGGCGTGCACGTCAACACCAGGTTAGGACGCAGAGCTACAATAATTAATTTAACAAAGTATTGGAGGTCAGACACCACCTACATCTAAATCGAGGCTGCGTAAAGAGTAACAACGATTGCTAGAGTAGGTTGTTCACTGGATTGGTAGAGCTTGAATGGTAGGGTAAGGAGTTGGTTGTTCCGCTAATACAGTTGCAAAAGCCCTAGAGAATTGAAAAAGTGCTCTTGTATCGGAACTCACGCTCTTAACCATTGCTAAAATTTACCCCGCCACTTCCATCAGGACCACGCGACGCGTCTTTCGCTAATAGTGACGCGTTACTCTTCAGTTAAAGGCAAGAGTAACTAGAAGTAGCTTTCCTTTATGCTACAAGGCAAGGTAGGGTAAGGGCTCATATAAAAGTGACCCCCTGAATACATTCAGGTATATCACGACCTCTAGATACGGATGGATATCTTATACAAAATGCCTTCTTTGTTCAGCTCCCCTAGGGTAGAGATATGCAGCTGTAGGCACCGCGAGAGTATGGCAAAGTAGCCCTTGCGAAGATGGGTCCAGGAGCCTCCGCGTGATATAAATGCCTATTGCCTATCTCAAGTACAAGGTTCCCTGATACCCTAAGCATACTGTTCATGATAAAATACTCCCATAAAATATAAAATGGTTATGACTTTCAAAATAACCAATCCTCGGTGCACAATCCAAGTAGAGAGTGCAGGTCTCTGGAACATCTTCTTCCTAAAGCATACTTACCTAAGTCAACACTTAGAAAATTCGTGAACACTGAAAACATTACAATAATGATTTAACAGGGACAGAGAAAACACTCCCTTCTTAGGACAATGGAAAGAAATGACTGATTTAGGGAGACCTATATCCTCACGTAATAACTATTCATAACATAGGTACCTATACCTATTGCTCTCAAAGATTTTCCCAATAACAACCTCTGTCATGATCTACCAGCTGGAAGGTTTAAGTCTTTTTGGCTTTCGTTTCCGGCGGCATCCCATATATACATAATATATATTTGCGTCTAAAGAACCTTCTGAAGGCGTGCCGATATTAATTCGATCAAATAAAGCAAGCACCGGGCCATGGTCTGTAGACTCTGTTCTTAGTTGTGAACATTGAGACGTGTTAGATTCAGGTCCCGGTTTTAGCTTCGCTTCTGCAGATGCTTCCTCTCTTCGTGGCTTCCATTGAACAGCAATACCTATTTGAACAGTGCAACTCTTTCCTCTCTAAGTTGTAGCTTTTTGGTCGAGGTTCATTTTCACTTTGGTAAGCCTTTTCATTGGCTCGGACAGTCGGAGGGTCCCACAAGGAGTGGCTCACGGGCTGCCCTATTGTCGCCTTGTCCCGTCCAATTCAGCTCTCCTTCCCGAAATCATTGCCGTTTTATCTTGCATTGGTAACGTCGTCCTTACTTATTGGGACCCTCAGAAGCTGGCCCCAATGACCTATTTGTCTATTAGTTGGATCAGATGACAGGGGTTATGTTCAGGAGTGTAGCATCTGAATGTAGCGTACCTAGCTAGCTGTCATGTCTGCATACCGACACCAGCCAACTTATGTGCCTGCAGGCATCGACCCTGCAAGACAACGTCCTCGTCCACCTCCAAACAGACGCCGGGACAAGCCGCAGTTGAGCTGCAACCTATGTCGACGTCGGAAGTATGCTATCGCTTTCAAAAATCCGGTCCGCTAGCAATCACTAACCACTTTGACTAGATTGCGATGTGACCGTCAACACCCGTGTTCGACGTGCAAGGTATGCATGCAATGGCTCCACGATTCCACGATTCCACGATGACTTCTCATACATGGTGTTAATGGAATCTAGAAACGTGGGCTTGACCCGTCATGTACTTACGCTACAGACAATACTGCATCAACACCACCCGCTGGTGTTCAGGATAGACTGAGACACCTGGAAAATCTCGTGGTCTCATACATGAACCAGAATGAAGGGCCTGCGCTTTCTCCTTCGGCGCAGTCTTGCCCAAATATTCAAGAGCCCGACGCTTCGCATGCACCGCCCGATGTTGGCAGCCTGAAATCCAGCAGCACAGAAACACAGTATCAGGATCAAACTCATTATAAATCCATCTTGAACGCAATTACTGAACTTAAGGAAGATTTTCGCGAGTCAGATGACCCTAGATCTGACCGGATTGCGGCTGAATCTTCATCAGTCAAGCCTATTGATGCCCCTCTGCTGTATGGTTGCAAGCATTGCAGCAAGGAGGAGATTTTGGCGGCTGTGCCTTCAAGAGAATTTGCTGACTGCCTAGTCTCCGAGTGCTTTGAAATGCTCGAACTCTCATCATGTAAGTACCTCGGAATGGTATAAGCCTGTTGTTACTGATGCATCTTCTAGGTGCTATCAACAAACGCGGATTCCTAAAAGAGGTACTTTAACAGAGGATTCTTCGAATGAGAATATACTTACGATCAGTAGTATGCCTCGTTCTGGGAAGAACCGCAAAGTGTTCCAGTTATGTGGCTAGGATTGCTTTTTAGTATTTTCTCGATCGCGGTGAATTTCCGAGAGTTTGACATTGAACAAGTTCGGTCTGGTCCAGCGCTAGACTACGTCTCACTAAGCGCCAGCTATCGTGAGAAGACTGTACAATGCTTGATACTTGGACAATACACAAGGTGTGGCCCGTACGTACTTGAAACTCTGCTTCATCATTTTGCCGCCGAGTTCATGCGTCGACGTGACGTCAATAACGAAGCATGGATTATTCTGAGCACCACAGTGCACCTCGCAAGTATGTGGTCTGCTGCTTTAAGTCATAATGTTAAACACTTCTCGGATTAGAGGTTGGTCTTCTCCGTTTAGGACTATGAAACTAATAGTCCATAGTGCGCATGGGATATCACAGAGATCCTCATCATTTCAAATCTATTTCGCCGTATGGTATGATCTCCCTGTATCTAACGCTTATGCTGGGGCTGACCAAAGCAGATGGCGAGCTAAGACGCCGCGTATGGGCAATGCTCTATCATTTAGGGTCTGTAACCTTACTATGCCGTACCGTACTCTGTACATACAAATCTTCGTTCTCGCATTACTAACGGCTTTATAGTGAGCCTCTTACATGTGGCCCATTTGTTAGCAAGATGATATAAATCATCCTGGTCTAGGCCGATAGCGGGTGCTAATAGGTAACAGACATCGCGACGTCAGGACAGCTGGGAGTGCCGCGCCTAATTAACGATGCGTTTGTCGATACAGCTGAACCACGGAATCTCTTCGATAGCGATTTCGACCCCAGCTCAATTGAGCTGCCACCCTCGCGCCCAGATACCGATCCGACTCCGATGTTAGTTGTTTTGTCAAAACTTCGTACGGCCCGTATGTACACGACTGTAATTAGTACTGTCACAAATACGCAGCCGCCCACATACGCTCAGGTTCTACAAGTTGACCGACAAATCGAAGACATGTTCTTGAAAATCCCAGAGTACTGCAGAATTAAGCCCATTTCGGATTCTATTGCAGACCCGCCTTCAATACTTCTCCAGCGAATCTTTATCCAGATGAATCATCACAAAGCCCAGGTAATTCTTCATTGGCGGTATCTGACGTTAGCAAATAAAGATGACCGATACTCATATTCAACTAAAACAACTGTTACCGCCGCGCTCAAGATCTTAAAACTTCATCAAACTATCTATGATGGGCTCAAAACTGGAGGGCGTCTTTACTCAGTCAGGTGGCGAATCACTTGCTTTTTCAGTCACGATTATCTCCTTGCTACAAGCATCTTATGTTTCTACCTTCAACGCAATGGTGACAGGATTAGCAAGTCTGAACTCAACGAAATTAAGCAAACTTTGCGTCAAACAAAAGTGATATGGGGGCCCCGGACGCCCACTTCGGCTGAAGTAAAACGAGCTGCTGCTGCCATCGAATTGGTCCTACCCGGTATCCTCGGACAGGACTCCGATGAAAGCTCGATTGACAGCCAAGGAGTACCAACACCAGCCGGAAGCTCTGATCTTAGTGCGTTTTCTAATGACCAAGGTAAGCATATTCCTTGAAACTCTAGTTATCTAACCACTGACAGTTCGGCTGTTAGACCCTTTTGTGGGCTCCATATCGCCTTTCTTCGACCCGATGTTCGAAGGGGCACCAATGTTCCCCTCACATATCAATGATATGGGGGCCTTCATCGACTCAGTTCTCGCCGGCTCGGTTGATCCTTGCGTTGAGGCAAGTATAAACACACAATACCCAATATACCCTTTTTGCTAAAGATAAGTGAAGACTCCCAACTTTGGATCGTACCTTTGACATCCTCCGCAATCCTAATCTTAAGGTATCACCAATCCCTGAATCCATATCAGGGATTAGACCATATACGTATGTGAATAAAATGACCGTCGCAATTCTGTTAACTCACACATTCTTTCAGAAGACGCTTGGTTATAGTGGTCTCAGACGTTTCATGTTCAAGTCCTCATTGACTGTTAGCTCATGATAGTTAGTGTCATACCGATGGGTACAGCAAAGATATTAAGACCTCATTTGTGCAAAGAACACGGCTTCTGTTAAATTAGCAAGTATCACATATTGTAGGGTATATCATAGATTATTAGGCCCTTGTAAATTATACA
This sequence comes from Xylaria cubensis, assembly GCA_022385715.1. NCBI lineage: Eukaryota > Fungi > Ascomycota > Sordariomycetes > Xylariales > Xylariaceae > Xylaria > Xylaria cubensis. The sequence goes on along the minus strand of MU279019.1, from coordinate 542,585 downwards.
ATCCATCACTGTCTACACTACGTAATATCTACACTACGCCGGATTATATAACCAATTGGTTTCGTAGCTAAGGATGTATGGGTAAAAGACTTGACGGAGGCAGATAACGATGCCTCCCGCATTTTCCCGCGGGGGTTCTAGATTCACTTGTGACTTTATTTTCGATCTACGGGGTTCTCCCAAGATTGGTATAGTGCTCGAGTGCCCGTCTTGGTAGGTGAGATGGAAGTTGAGGGGTCGAGCCGAGGTTCGAGGAGGTTTCGCGATGGACCTGCCCTCCTTGCGACGCCGCAATAAGAACGTCGGAGGCATGCTGTGCTTAAATATACCAGGTAGACCACTGGTGTATGTATATTGAACGCCACAGACCCACTATCGTGTACGTAGGTTGCTTTTTCTCAATGAGATCATTATCGTAGCGCTTAGATTTCCTCACCTTCAAAGGCTGTAGAAGCCTACTTAGGTCAGGACCAGTGTCCCGCATCCAATCCATACTCTTATCAACTCGACAGCGAGGACGAAAATGGACAACTCGCCCATTGTACCGGTGCCTGCACCCTGGCAGCTAAGAGGTACCGTATATATCGTGAGCTTCTTTTCCAAGGCCGGAAAGCTGCCCGACCATGCATACTCTCCGTTGGAAAGAGACTCGGCATATGCATCAGCGGCCGTCTCCGGGGAGCATCGAGGGGGCATCAGCCAGTTTCAGGTGATCCGCTACACGGAGAGCCCCGTCGGGCCATACGACGAACTCATTGTCTGTCCTGGCTACTTCAACTACGAGGCGGAGGAAGACGGCAGGCGGAAAATGAAGAAGAACGCGCGCATCAGTCGCATCTACGTCTCACATAAGTACACCTGCTGGAATGGGCGGACTAGTTCGTCATCGCTCCCCAGCTCACTCTTGAGGGGCACTAACCGGGGGACTAGACTGGAATATCCCCAAACACTTAGCGCGCTTCGAATGGGACGACCTGGACGGCGGCGCAACGGGGGTCCGGGTCTACCCACACGACACGACGGGAGACCCGTCGGAATCTCGACCAAACAACGTGCCGCTATTCCAGGCAACGTTCAAGCCGATGCGTTGGACGCCCAGCTTCCCGTTTTCTCTCTCCTGGATGCAGTATCTGGGCCTAGACGCATCCCTAGTGCAGCCTCCACTACCGGCAGGCGAAGGATCGCAAGGCGAGCTGCCGGGCACAGATCGCTGGTGCAAGATCGTGCCGGCTCAGTCTACGAAGCACGCCAGCCTGGCTTGGGCTGATTTATCCCAGAAAAACGAGCAAGGTGATCTGACGAGCAGTGTGGCCCACGAGAACTTCTGGCCGGAGCTGGGACGATGGCGGCTCGCGCTCAAGCTGGAGGATGCTGCAATTGACTTCGGAGAGGGAACGTATTGGGATGCGCCTAAGACTAAGCTGTGAGACTTAACTAAATTGTACTGCTCATACTATATACGGCCTTGATGTCGACCCTTAGAAGAAGCAACAAATTGCTATCGGGCTATGGGGGAGTTCAATTGAATATCTCAACTTTCTAAAGGGGTGCTTGCGGTTGACACGTGACACCATCTGCTCGTCAGAGAGAATGCGATCATTGGCAGCTGCCCCTCATCTAGTCCCCACCCACCGGCACTTCCCTTCGTAACCCTGGTGTTGCACCCGAATGGATTAGAGTGGATCTCGTTGTTGTTTACTTGTGAGAGAGTTGTGGCCGTTGATTCTGTCGAATGCGCCCGACGCGACCGTCTTCGACCTGCAGCAGTTATCACAACACAAATCAAAATCGCTTCATTTCAAGATGCCTCGTGTCGCCCAGGTGCCTCGGGCAAGCATTGGCTCGAGGACTGCCTCTGGCTCATCCGGCTCTCCCTTCAAGTCACCGCTCAAGTAGGTTTGCCGTTTGCCGTTTGCTCGATTTGTTTACATGCGCTCCCTTGTGGCGGCCAAGCAACCCAAGCAACCCAAGCAAAAATATAAACTAGATGGAGACGTAAAGCTAATCATTCGTCACTGCTGCCATTTAGGATCCCTTTAAACGACGACGCACGAGAGAAGAAGGGTCGGCTTCACTCTCGCAAAGCACTCCACGAAAAACAGATTAGCGAATTACAGCAGGCGGCCACGGCTACGCCTGCGAAGAAGGCTGGATTCAGGCTGGCGGACCTCGATGATGCCTCTCCCCGCTCGAACCCGCGGACCCCACGGCGTGGCCAGGGTGACTATGCAGACGAGGACGACGACAACGATGTCCTCGTGGTCGGCAGCGGCGTCACGCCTATGAAGCGTGTGCCAATCCTGGCCAACTTCGAGGAGTGGATGAAGATGGCCACAGACAACAAGATCAACGCCACCAACTCATGGAACTTTGCACTGATCGACTATTTCCATGACATGTCCCTGCTAAAAGACGGAGACGGAGTCAACTTTCAACGGGCCAGCTGCACCCTCGATGGCTGCGTCAAGATCTACACAAGTCGAGTCGACAGCGTCGCCACTGAGACAGGAAAGCTGCTGAGCGGCTTGGCGGACAGCAACTCGAAAAAGAAAACCAAGGACAGCGAGGGAGAAGGCGAAGAGAGCGACGAGGAAGAGGTAGATGAGGACGGTAACGTCGTCAGGAAAAAGACCAAGAAGCGGGTAGGTTTATTTCTTGCTCGCAACTAACGACGATGGCTTCGCTGATACCAGAACAGCAACGGTCTTCCGAAGCCACCTTGGCCCCGTCATTTGCTTCTTTGCAGCTCAAGAAGTTCGACATGGAGTTTGCAGTAGACCCCTTATTCAAGAAAGCCTCTGCTGATTTCGACGAAGGTGGGGCGAAAGGTCTTTTGTTGAACCATCTTATGATCGACGGCCAGGGTCGCATCGTCTTCGACAGCAGCGATGACGCAAATGACAAATCAGCGGATGGCATCAAGCCTCGGCGAAGAGAGGACGTTACTGCTGATGAGGAGGATGAACTGGAAGAAGATGATACAATCACAGACCAGCCAGCTAAAGCAGAAGTCGACGAGGATGTTGAAATTGACATTAGTGCCCTTGGGGCTAAGTTCTTTCCGGATTTAGCCCGGTTAGACGAGCAAGATATATGTCCTTCGTTGAAAACTTTTGACCTTGGAAATCCTTCCGGATCACTAGATATCCCGTTCTTGCGTGCTCCAGAGGGCGATGGAGAGGATGAGGACGAGGATACTCTCGGCGAGGCTGGTAATAAATCTGGAATGTTCATTGACGAGGACAACCCGATGGGCTTTGACGACATGACAGCTATGGGTGGGTTCGAGATAGCATTTGGTGAGGGCGGCGAGGCCTGGGCACGAGAAGCTGCGTTAGAGCCCCAAATGCGCCCATATAATATTGGGCTCGACGATGGGATGGCAATGGGTGAAGGCAATGAGGGCTTGGACGACGAGAATGCTGACTATATCGTTTCCATGAAAAACATTAAGGGCGGCGACAAGACACACGAAGACATTCTCAGTTATTTTGATCAGGCCCTTCAGAAGAACTGGGCTGGGCCAGAGCATTGGCGGATAAGGAAGATCAAAGATGCCAATAAGCCTGAAACGGCCACTCGACAACGTAAAGAAAAGGAGCCATTCGAGATCGATTTTGCCTCCCCACTGGATGGCAAACTTGCCGAGACAATATACACACAAGCAACCAGTAACTCGGCCATATCTTTACCTAAGAAAGACTGGAAGTCTAAGACTCGCAACCTACTACCTGACGACAAGCACTTCAACTCAAAACAACTTCTTAGCCTCTTCCTCAAGCCCAGGGCTCGAATGAACAGCCGGCGAAACCGAATTAGTAGCAAGATAGGAACTTCTGGCTACAGTGGCCAGTCAGAGAATGTGCACCCAGCTGATATGGACGAAGCCTTTTGGGCCAAGAATGAGCCTCTCCAAACTCGAGAGGAGGATACTGTCCTACCCCAGGGCGACTATGACGCGAATTTCTTCGACGACGAGATGCCGCTCCCTGGTGGTGGTCTACTAGATGACGACAACGATGAGTTTGCTGATGCTAGAGATCACTTCTCACCCAGTGCAGAGGCACCGCCTACAGAAGCTCTCGGTATCACAACGATGTTCGATAATGGCATGACCATGGGCGGCTTCGGTACGCAACTAGTTACATCTACGCGCCGATTGCGACCAGAGTACGTGCAATACGCTCGCGTCGCCAAGAAAGTCGATGTTCGCCGACTCAAAGAAGAACTTTGGAAAGGCCTAGGATACCCTGAAACCCAAGAAGTACGTTGCATCCCGACACTTCTTTTTACATTTATGCTACTATTGCTAACATTCTCTGAACAGGACCCTAACCGATCAAGACTACCAACGCCTCCGACAGATGAGGAGGCAGTAAAGAAGGAAGAGGCCCCACTCAAGTTTACAGAAGTCATGAACGACCTGAAGTCCGTCTATCCCAAGAATACCATGGATGACATATCGACGAGCTTTTGTTTCATCTGCTTGTTGCATTTGGCTAACGAAAAGGGCCTCGCTATCGAGAATACGCCCGAGCTTCTCGAGCTTGAGATTCGAAAAGACTGGACTGCTGAGATCACGGAGGCCGCCTAACCAACCAGCTTCTCGTGTAGATATAGATTACATTAGTGTTAGAAGCGTGTTACAAGTGCCTTGTCCATTCGGCGAGGAAACGATACCTTGAGATGTCCTGGAGTTTTAGCAGCTGGTAGAATACATGAACTTTTGGGTGGGTATGCGATACGCTTTGTTACGATAGCCGCAAGAAGCGAGCGGATGAGAGACGGTCTCATATTCTGCACTCGAAAGGGGGAAGAGATGCCTATGAAGGAAGTAAATCAATCATGAAGCAATCGTTGAATACTTTACAAATCGTTCTGTACTTCGTATCGTCTGTCTATCCCAACCCTATGTGAAGCTTGCGACGCTTACTCCGAATCTGGCCTTCCGAGCTCTTTCACAACCAAACAGTACCATAAGCTAACATGGATATTCGTTTTAATCTAGTTTTTCCCTGATTCTCTGCTTGGATGGGATAGGCCATGACGCAGGCTCAGTGGTTCTCGCGAGGCCTGAAACTTCAAAGTGGACTGGACTAGCAGGCTGGGTACGGGTCATTCTTCTGCTCTGGGCGTCTGCTTAGCCAGATCGTCCAAGAAGGATATCAACACTCCTAGTATGGATACACATGCTGCCTACTACTTACTTATCATCGTGATCCCACTCTTTTCTGTTGTTGGTGCATGATAACTTTCCCGCACGTTGCATTCCTGTCCAATACACGACATACATGCATGGCATACCCAAGAAGCTACGCTACTACATACGCGAGGTTAATATATGTATACGCCGCTTACTCGAGTGTCATGGACATACTCTGATCTCGATTCTACGGTATGTCACTCTGCACGAGGGGCCAATAAAAGCGATCAATCACTTGACATACACACACATCTCATCCCTTGCCTCACATCACCTCACCACTATCAAGCCTTTCAAATACCTTTCCCGTCCTTTCTTCTCCGCCATTTTCTCCCGTCTCACCCCGTCCAATGACTTCTCGCTCGAGTTACGTTATGTTATGCCTTGTTTATTTGGAATACGGATGGACATATGTATGTTTCTTCCTTCTCAACCCCCCTAGTCTGGTGGAGCAGCACGGACGGGGTGGATGAGCGATGATATCATGCGTATGCATAAGGCACGGTCTAGCTCTACCTCTAGCTCTGAAATGAGATCGGGATCGACGATGAAGTTCAGTGGAATTGTACGCTACCGGGATGGGTTCCCTTCATCGTCGCGTTGGAACTAGGTAGCTAGAGCCAGTTAAGGTAAGTGAGGCTGTACCTACTTGGGTAGGTGAACTGATGGGGATAAGTCTACATCGTCACTCTCTTCGTTCCGTCTGCATTCACCTCGGGCTATCCGAACACATCGTAGTAAGGTGTCAATGATAGTTTTCCCGATTTCACTCCTCGCAGACTTGCCTGTTCGTTAGTTAACTGCGCAGTCACGAAAGATAGCTGGTCACAGGATGTATTTTTATTTATCATTATTTTATTTGTTAGTTCAGGCATAGATAATCTCACTATACACGAAACTCTTGTCATACAGTGGCTAACTGATCATGACAGGATTTTGTAGATAGTTGTTGCCCATGATGCTTCGATCTAAAACATTCAACGTAATAATGCCTGAAACTATTGGCTATATTCCTTCAGGCTGGCACCGAGGGTATCTTGAAACGCTTGATTCGACCGACTAAAAAGATGCAATTTGCCATTGCGGAAAAAATTGTTGCTGTATGCCAAGATTGGTGTATGCAAAGCCGGAAAGACAACAATTTTGTGTGACTGAGTAGCCCTGCCATTGTATTTGTTCGGAAGGCACGTCAGAGGAGCATGACCGCGCGGTCTGAAATCCCATTAACGCCAACTTCCCCGAGGTTCTTTTTTATTACCTCCGCATGTGAAAGAGTCGCAGACAATAATCCATCCAATAGTACGCCAAACTCCCCAGACCCAAAATCAAAGGACAGGGTCCGACTTGCCTGGGCAGCCGAATACTGCTCTGTTTGTGGATTATGCCGACGGCACGTCTTTTTCAAATTCGCTTTTTTTGACAAATCGGAATTGATTAGCCATTTAATGCGAGTTAATTAATAATTGAGTCCTGGGAGCGACCAGTTCTGCCACATTCCATCGAGTGAATACCGAAGGCGTATGGATGCGAACAAGCGAGTAGATGTCGTCAATGTCCTGTTCGTCTGGTAGATCACTTGATGATTTTAGCACCGAAAACGATAATTAAGCAGACCGATCTGAGGTATTGGACTCGAGACGAGATTGCCGTTCCGGCCGATTATAATCACCGGCGACGATCAACAATCTCTCGGGCTCTTAGGAGCGCGCTGATACCGTCGAGTCCACTTTCATTATTGCCCGCAATTCTTGCCGTCGCTGCTGCACCTGATTCATGTGGTAAATTGGTTGTATCTTCATGCGATGTTTCATTTGCTGTCCCAAGATGGCCGGCTCGATGCCCTGACACAAGGCCGGGAGAGCCGTTATTATAATGTGGAGAGCCATGGAAACCGCCTGGTGTTCGACCATGCTGTGTCGAATGTAATGATACCTGCGAGACTTGCCCAGTCATAAAATGGGTTTGAGGTGTCTGAACGTACAGAGGCGGCGGCGGTTCTGGCTTGGATGAAAGGAGCGCGTGAATTGGTAAGGATGCATCACTAGGTGTCCTGGGTAGATGAGGTGGGGTTGATGATGAAATGCTCCCGTGTGATGACGATTGTTCATGTTTCAACGATGGGGTTCGCGAAAAGGACGTGGAAGCAGACGATCCAGAACCTCGCGATAGTGTGTTGGTATGAGTACGTCGTCCGGGGTGTATTCCGAGCACACCGACTTCGGGTGACCGAGAGATGTTCTGAGGTGCAACTCTCGCATCTAACCAAGGTATACCGCTGCCCATGGCATCCCCGGGTAAACTCTGGCTGTCCGTCCAGCCAATGCGTTGATTGCCAGAATGGACGGGGACATCGTGAGGACTGGCCAGACGCCGTTTCCCATGGTTGAATTCTTCGTGGCTCGATAATGTCGGTGAAGTCACAGAATCGTCCATATGGCTTGTTCCGTTTGATTGTGAGACTATGGAACTTAATCTTTGCTGCCGTGATGGGGGAGGTTCGCTTCCTTGTTGACTTTCAGAACCGCTACCACTCGTCGCTCCGCCCGGGCCAATTGAAGCGCCGCTCGTGCTACTGCCGCGAGTACTCTCGGCATCCGTCTTCAGACGTTTCGCGGCGTCTTTTTCTGGCCCTGGGTTAGCCACGAATAATCTACGTTTGAGACTCATGCAGCTGGTACCTTGCGTCTGTAACGCTTGCCTCTTTCGAAATTCACGAAGGTATTCGTTGTACTTCCTGCACTCGGGCGTCTTTTTATACTCAGCTAAGTCGTGGTTGTATTTCTCCTTCGCCTCGTTTGCTTGTCTCTCGAAAGGTTCCTTTTCGGCACGGCCCAGGTTCTGCCAATTCTCACCCACTAACTTGGCAATTTCCGTAAATGTAAGGTTTTGCCCTTTCAGGTCCTCTCGCATTTCTTTTTTTATTAAATAAAACGTTAGTATTGATGTAGAGCATATAAATTTCAGATAGCGGACCTATCAGCGACGGGGACGCGCTTACTATTGGAGAATAGAACGTAGGCCGACGGCGGCCGTTCTGGAGCATGTTCGTCGGGCTAAGTTTCCAGTCAGATCAATCAAATTCGAGTTGTTTCTGGGAATCGAAGCGAACCTTTGGATGCCTTCTGTATTTCCTCTTCGCAACGGTCGGCCCGACTTTAATATCTGCTCTCCCGACATCGGTACGATTCGAATCATGTCTGCCGTCCTCGATGCTCGTGCGGGCTGGTGAGATTAAAGAGACATCCGGGGCGACGCCTCTGTAATTGGCAATGCGTCGTTGGAGTTTCTTCATCTAGGTTAGCCAAAGCAACAGAGCCATGGACGAGGGAACAAGGGGACAAGTAGCCTACTCTTCGATGTCCAAGCTTTACGCCCAATGCGTCTCTGGTGGATGAATCAGCGCCAAACGGGCAATGGATTACGGAGCGCGGTCGAGACCTACAGATCGGATTCGGTGATGTCCAATATCGTTTCCCAAGAGTCGAACCCTTGGTCAATGAAGACACCGAGGTATTGAGAGATGCCCAACTCGCCGAAGACTGATTCGAGGAAATTCATATAGCTGACTTGGCCGCGTTGCCACGGTACAACTATCGGCATGGGGGTACGAACACCGGATCGTGTGATCACGACAGAATGAACAGCCGCCGTCGCCAAGGCAGATGCTGTAGGTATTGCGCGTTTGGAAAAGCCCTTATACCACGACGACCAGGTTGCGTCCGTACTGCGTCCCGTAGGTTGTTTGGATCGATAGCTAAGCCCCTGAGCCCCAGAACAAAGTGTCGAACCACTTCTCACCACAACGACTAGTCTAATAACCAGTTGGCTGAGGGCCGGAGCTGAGCGCGGCGGTGTTCGTGACCGCGGTGGCGGCGCGACCGGCGGGTCTGTGGTCTGTGGTCTGGGGTCGGTTCTGTATAAGTTTGGGAATGGATTCGACTTTCGAGAAAGGCGATCGTAAGGCGCGCAGATCGGAACGGGAATCGGTACTGCGCGTCAGGACCTGTCTCCGATAGCAAGGCCCGAACTGGTGTGGGGACTGGTTATAGCGAATCCTAACAGGCTCTCGCCGAGTTCGTTCATGTGGACAATTTCAAAAAAGGTAAAGTCGCAGTCCGACGATACAATGTAAAAGATGCAAGCAATGCAATGGGCTCGAAGATGGCGGCGGGAACCGATATGGTGTTGCATTTAATGGTACGGAAGAAGTCGATATATGCGATTCTGTCTTGCAGATGTCCCATGGCAATGTTAAAAGGAATTCCCATCTAGAAATTTAGCATTTATGGAGTCGGGGCGGCGTAGTACTGCTCGATCTCACAGCGTAACTGAGATCCCCGAATGTGTGGATGCTACGACATGCGACTAATAAGCCATTGAGGATCGGGGCCATCGATTCGTCGAATATACGTACCAGGAGATGTACTTGCCGACAAGTAGCAGCACAGTAATGCAGAGCAGAAGGACGAAGGGGAGAGCAAAGAAGAGAACTAGTGTAGCGTCATCTCTAGTACTGTGGTGTACGACCCATTTACATCGAGCGATCAACTTATGTAGACAGATACCTGCCTCTGCGGAGAGCGGCTGCTGCTGCACAGCTGGCAGGACTGCATATAGAATGTACACAGTACATGCAGCAGCCACATGGATAACGTAAGGTACCTGTTCGGAGCACCAAATTTGCTACGGGCAATGCAGTACTGCTTATTTGCTGGGTACGGCATAGCTTTTACCTACTATGGTATAGTTTTTCAACACCGGAGATTCTCTGGATGGGAATCGTTAGCACGGCGCTAAAGTTTGGTTCGGCAAATGCATACCGTACGGCAAGCCAGCCAACCTGGTAAACGAGGCAAAGCGACTTTACTGAATGGATGGCATAGATAGTTCTCTGCTAACCGGTTTCTTCGAAGTTTCAATCCCGGTAAACAGAAAATCCCGAACCCACTAACGTTCTGGGAAAAGAGTGCTGTCGATATAGACACCCCCCAGACATATAGGAGTTCCTGTATTGAATAACGTAGGTAGGTATCTGAAAAGGATAGAAACCAGAGCGGCTTTCTACCCGGAGAGATGCTTCAATAACTTCAAGCAAGTCCAGCCAGGTCGAGTCCGGGGCATGAAGTCCCATGTGGTTTCAGTTTACGCTGGTGGAATCGGATGAACCCTTACAGACCTCGCGGACAATGGCGGGCGCCGCTCTCAAGGCGATTGCTAATTCTCAGATACTACTTGAACTTCTCATGAGCAACTCGTAAGCTTGCATTCATACACCGGTGCTCTTATCTACTGTCGAATCGACACGTATGAAGAACCAAGCAATATGTCTTGAGTCAAACGAGAAGTGAAAAGAGGCCAAGATCGAGATCGAACACCAAGTTTTTCTTAGTAGCCAACCGGAAAACAACACAGGTTGGCGCCCGTGCCAGGATAGGAGATATAACTGTTCGAGCCTTATCTAGGATATTGAAAGAAGCTTGAGGGTATTTGCCATCGCCTCGCAACTTTCAGCAGGGCCAATTATATGGTAATCACAAACATGGACACTTCTAAGGAGATATTAGATGTAGATCATATAGACGTGAATCCATTTGTGTTGTGTCGATGATTTATAGCTACGGCCGGTAAAGGATGTATGTAGCTTCTCGGATACGGGCAGCATAGCGAGGTACATATACCTTGGAGTGCCAAGGAGAGGTAAGTGGTGGCAGCCGCCAGCCTTACAGGCGCAGACCTATGGAACGTCGAGGGCCTGCTCGAGGTACTGCTCTAGCAAATCAAGCGCGAGCCGTGGTGAGCCTGCGGGGAGTGGCCTGATGAAATGGAGTTGACGATAGGATAACTAGCGGGGAGTGGTCTGATAGATGGGGGGTCGACAGCAGAACGGGCAGAACGGCAGCCAATGGACAGAGGTCAGTAGGGCCAGCCGGGGTATCGCCATCGACTATTCGGCCTTGGATCGAAAGGCTTGGCAGGGCAGCCGTGTCGCGCCGCCCTCCCCTCCTTGGATTTAAGTAAGTATGTCAAGGTATGTACATCAGCATGTCTGAGCATGTGTGTGTGTGTCGAGTGTGTCGAGTGTGTGTAACGGGGCTCGACAGGATGGCCATTTCTCAAAGTTGGATTCCGAATCCCCCCTCGTCATCACGGCACCTCCATCGAGATCTGTGATGGAAATGGGAACAAGTCGATTCAATTCTTCCACTGTGCGACCACCACAAGGTTGGTTCAACCTGACATGGCAAAGTTGAACCGACTGGTAAACAATCTGGAGGATTGTCGATTTCGAATAAAACTCGTTTAAGAGGGGCAGTACCACGTGCCTTTCTGCATTGTGTGTGCCATCGGCCATTTCATCGAACAGCACAATACGGTAGGTAGGTACCGTCGTTATCGACTGGAGTGGATATGTATGTAGGTACCTTATCAATATCAATACACGCACGCAGCAGCCTACATGATGTATACTACTACCCAGATACATGTCGAGGCTGTAAGTAAGTGCGCCCTCTGTTTATTCCCACAGGCATTTCCACCTTAAGAGCTCTCCTGTGAACTATGAATACTTGTGAAATTCGCAATTGCATGAAAACTACTGTTCCAATCAGTATTGTAGTTGCGGCTGGGGCTTGGGTATACGATACAGTACCTAAGTAGGTAAGTACATTAGGTAGGTAGATATCAGATTGCGTCAGGGGCAACCACGAGGCGAACAGGGCTCAAAAAAAAAGCTGCTCAAACAATTTGTAGTACAGTGCTCTATTTCAGTCTTGAACCATCTCGATCCCATCTGCCAGGTAGTGTGTCATATCCCCTCACTTCTCCCGCCGCAGTCCGCCGCACCTGGTAACCTGTCTTTCTTCATCGCCGATTACCTCTACCTACCTGGGTTATATCACCACGTTTTCTTAATTTTCACTGTGCGTATACATGGCCGCCATGTCGCAGTCCCAGGACACGGTCCAGAACGAGAATCACAGCAGATCCGACTCCACCGCGCCCCCGGACTGTCACCAGCAAGAAGAAGCCCATCAGGTGCCCAGCGCCTCGACGGCCCAGGCAGAGATGGCCCAGGTACGTTTTTTGGGCCATTTGTTGACGGGCGACAACAAGTGTGTTGGGGATCGTTTTTTTTGCGCTTGAAACATACTTTGATCCCAATCAAAATTCAACTTAGTGCTAACGTCAACTCTCCCACTTGATCTAGGCCTTCAGAGACCTTGCAAGGTATGTTGCCTCTTTACCACAATTGGAGTTTTCGTCTTCGTTGGCGTGCGATCATCATGCACTATGCACTGTCTCGGGTGGGCGAGCCGCGGTCTAGGCCCCCGGTCTCTTGGCCTCGCCATCTTAGGTAACCCAGTTGTAGCGCATCGACGAATTCCCTGCCTCAGTTTCTGCATGGCCCCTGGATGCCAATTGCTCCAAAACACCCATCACAGCCCATGCCATTTCTTATCAGCTTCTGCGATGATGAACACCGCATCCCCCAATCCCCCATCCCCATCCCAGGCCGCCTGCTCACATGTTCGAGACCCTGTCTTGCCTATGGTCTTACACCGTCGTAGTCGAGGCGGGCCCTTGCTAATGGCATTTGGCGCAATCCCATCGTTCATTCCGCCCTTTCTACCTGGCCAATTGAGAATGCCCTTGATGAGCAACATGGCCTGACAGGCCACGCAAGGGGTCTAGGCCGGGTGAGACATTGCTTGCAGAACCGCCATAGCATCGCTTTTACGCAACTTCCGTGTCATCATTTCGTATGCTCATTTAGAGTGGACACACTAACCGGCTTTTCACCGCTCAGGGGCGAGCAACAAGCAGCTGCTATTGAAGCCAATCTCGCGAGCCTCGAGAGCAAGCTTGATGCGCTACTAGCGTCTATCGAAGCAACCGACCCTGCCGAGGTGAATGGAAACACAGACGAGAATCCGCAAAAGGACCGAGCGTCTGAGGAGAAGCAGAAGAAGTAGACATTGATATCGTTTCGATCACGAGGCTGTTTTGCGTATATAGTTATCACTTATATTGCGATAGGAATTCATAGATTTTCTCTCTGCAAAAATGTATACTACGCGCCGTTTCTCGCGGAGTCCTGTATTTAGGAAATGATTGTCTACTATTTTGGCCTCGTGAGGTGATACGTCTTCGTAACTGGTTTACTGTTACTTTATTGTTACAAAGGCGAATAAGCTAGCAGTGGGAAGTATATGGTTTTGTGTGTTAGCAGGCGCCCAAAGAGTACATATCATGATGAAATACTACCTCGACAGAACCATGCTCATATTCACATGTACACGTTCTATCATTGATATCCAGTGCTACCTTTGGACGCTTCGGATTCAAGCTATTACAAGACGCAAAATATGAAATTGAAAGTAACGTACTTGAAACTACATAACCCCAAGGTTGACAGTAAGTCGACTTCCAACTATTGATATAAAATCACGCAGTTCATTCCTGTAAAATGATGAGAGACGTCAGTCACCCCAGAAAATGAGTTCCAAGTCGATAAGCATATCCAATTGATCCAAAGAGCTACATATGAGCCAAAGCTATCGAAAAGTCAATGCTTTTGGCTAACGTGAAAAAATAATATGAAAAAAAGGAATAATTACAGGCCAATGACCACTCCGCTTTCAGGAAAACCGCTGCGGATTGATGCTCTTTCGCCCCATCAACGAAGGGCTGTGGATCTCTGAAATTCTCAATGAAACAAAAAACCTCCCTCCAATGCGAACTTCCATGATCCATAAACCAAGTACATAACCAAAATACAGGAGACTCATATCTAGGAGAGAAAATGCTATTCCGAAACCATAATGCGGATTGATCCCCTGAAAGGAATCCCTGACAAGCAAAGCTAAGCACCGCTTGCAAAAAACTATACCGAGATAGTACGCACACAGTCCACTTGACAAAAGTTCCAAAACGCCAAAAGAACTCCGGTTGCTGTGATGGCTCCCCTACAACAGGGCCTTGCGTCCAAAGTTGCTCCAGAGCTCAGTCACAGTAATGCATAAAGCTAAATGGAGAGTAAGATGCCAAGTGCAACCATTTTGGAACGATGCAAGCCGACGAGCTTTGGCTCGTCGGAAGCAAGAATAAGTACTCGGCTCCTTCGGGGTATCGAAAACGTGCGAGGATACATCAAACAATCGACATTGTATCGACGCCCATTGGAACCAAAACGGTTATGGGCGAGGATACTTCGTATGCATGCTGTCCAATAGCTTGATCAGTTCATACTATTAGCCCTCAGCACGAGCTGTGAGAAAGCCCAGTTAGTTGGTCGCTTCAGCCGGATGGTTCGGAGAGGGTTGAACATGCCCTTTGCAATGGATCGCCCTGAGATGTCGCTACTAAAGATGGGCTTGGAGCAGGTGCGCTGGTTGTCATTGCGCGAGCCTCAAGAGTAGGTCGCGTGATTCTGGTCGACTTTGAATCGCCATCGGAGTCCTTGGGATGACAAGCAAGCTCACGTTCTCGGTTCTTCTCGAGCAAAGCACCCCCAAGTGTTGCACATTTGAGGATGGTTTGTATCAGATGGTTTTGCTGTAAGGGTTTCGAAAGATATTCATCCATCTGAGCTTGAATGCATCGCTCTCGATCACCCATCATGGCATGGGCTGTCAGCGCAATGATTGGAGTCCGTACGGCTCCAGCATTTCGTTCGTACTCGCGAATCTTGCCGGTCGCCTCGAAACCGCCCTGTTATTATCATTAGCAAAGGAAACCGGACAGTCTTGAGAGGTCATACCATTATCGGCATCTGAACATCCATGAGAATAACATCAAACTTCCTTGATTTAACCATCTCGACAGCTTCTAAGCCATTTCCAACCACGGTAACCACATGGTGATATTTCTCAAGAATCTTAACCGCCAAGCGCTGGTTAACACGGTTATCTTCAGCAAGCAATATCTCGAATGATCGAGTGTTATCGGAGAACGAGGGAGTTGCTCGGTTCTCAAGGGCTGGGACCATGCCATTTCCAAGGTCGATGGGCTCGCATGGTGTTGTCATATAGGAGGTAATGCCGAGATCCAGACAAGATTTTAGCGTGATGTGGACAATGGGTGCAAGCAGAACAATAGGGAGATATTTGAAATCCTCCACTGCGCGCAATTTCCGAGCGGTCTCGATAGACTCAACTATAATAACGTCGTAGGGCGGATTGTCGGAGCCAGACGTGGTTGGATTTCTTTCTTGATCGACCACCACAGGCACAAGACCCAAGCTCCGCAACATGGTCGCTATTTGTTTTCCGTATCCAGATAGACCCTTGTCAATAAAGAGGACTTGGTGTCCTTTATACGGCTTAAGCATCTTCTCAATAGAACCAAGTCCGCCGTCGGCCAGCTTCACAACACAAGTGAAGAAAAACGAGCTTCCCTTGCCAAACTCGCTCTTAACCCAGAGATCGCCACCCATAAGCGTAACTAGTCTTTTCGAAATACTAAGGCCGAGCCCCGTGCCGCCGAATTTGCGAGTCATCGAACCGTCAGCTTGTTGGAAGGTATCGAAAATCAGATTCAGCTTATCTTGCGGTATCCCTATGCCAGTATCTGTCACGACAAACTCGATGGCGTATTTGTTTTCGTCATCCGGCTGGAAATCTTTAGACTCTCGAATAGTCAAGCTTACTTCACCATGCTCTGTAAACTTGATAGCATTGCCCACCAAATTGAGAATGATTTGCCGCAAGCGAAATGAGTCTCCGACCACATGGTCAGGAACAGAACTGTCGACTTTGTATGTGAGATCAAGAAACTTCTCATTTGCTTTGACAGCCAGAGTCTTGAGGGCACCGAACACTGTTCCTCGTAGCGTGTATGGAATCTCCTCCATTATCATCCTCCTAGCTTCGATCTTGGATAAGTCGAGAATGTCATCTATAATGGTCAGCAGACTGTTGGCGAGTTGGTTGACTATGTTCAGCATTTCTCGTTGGTATTGCGTCAGGTCGGTATCAAGGGTCAACTGCGTCATTCCGATGATACCGTTCATAGGTGTACGGATCTCGTGAGACATGTTAGCCAAGAACTCGGATTTCGTCTTGTTCGCCTGTTCAGCCGCTTCTCGTGCTTGAGTGTTCCTCTGGATACTATCGCGCAAGTTGAACACCATCTGATTGATTTTTCGCTTGAGCTCGTCCATCTCGCCGCTGGCCTCTACATCGACGAGTTTAGTAAAATCACCGTCGGTAGCTGCATTCGTGATGTCGCCAAAAGCGCGCACTTGGGTCGTCTGTAAAACTTGTCAATAGGGCATTCCAATGAAACGATACCTGTGACGAAAGACCACTCACCAAGTTAGTAGCCATAGTATTAACATCAGCTGTGATTTCTTTCCATCGCCCCTTGAGACCACCAACATCTGCCTGACCACCCATCTTGCCATCTACACCGACGTCCCTGGCGACTCGCTGCACTTCATTGCAAAACACCGAGAGGCGATCGACCATGTTGTTTATCGTCTCTTTCAGCACCAGAATCTCGCCCTTGGCTTGAACGTCGATCTTCTGGCTCATGTTCCCGTCGGCGATAGCTTGGGTCACGGTCGAGATGCCGCGTACCTGTGACGTCAGGTTCAAGGCCATTGTGTTGACGTTCTCCGTAAGATCTCTCCATTTGCCCTCAACCCCATCGACCCGGGCCTGCCCACCAAGGGTTCCTTCTGTGCCTACTTCGCGGGCAACCTTGCTCACCTCAAAGGCGAATGTTCCAAGACGATCAACCATAGAATTGATAGTAAGTTTGAGTTCCAGAATCTCGCCCCTGACCTCGACGCCGATCTTCTTGGTCAGATCGCCACGAGCGACAGCAGCGGTGACTCTGGATATCTCTCGGACTTGGGTTGTCAAGTTCATGGCCATACCGTTGACGTTATCGGTCAAATCGCGCCAAGTGCCCTGGACATCGTTGACAGTCGCTTGTCCCCCTAATCGTCCTTCTGTACCAACTTCCCGGGCAATTTTGCTTACCTCTCGGGCAAACTGCTGGAGTTGCTCGACCATGGAGTTGATTGTTGATTTGAGCTCGAAAATTTCACCCTTGCACTCTGCTTGAACCTTTTGCGTTAGATCGCCTTTGGCGACTGCAGTAGTAACTTTCGCGATGTCGCGGACTTGGGTTGTAAGGTTATTCGCCATAGCATTGACGTTGACGGTCAATTCGTTCCACATGCCCCGGACTCCCATAACATCGGCTTGACCACCAAGCATACCCTCCGTGCCGACATCTCGAGCAACACGTGTAACTTCTGATGCAAACGTGCGCAGTTGTCCCACCATAGTATTGATTGTCTGTTGAAGCTGAAGGATCTCGCCCTTAGCGGGTCTCTCAATCTTCTTCGTCAGATCACCATGAGCGACAGCTGTCGTTACAGAAGCAATTTCGCGCACTTTCGTAGAGTCAGCTACCATCAATGCTATGAAGAGCCAGTGAGTAAAGCGAACATACCTTGATCGGTCAAGTTTTGTGCCATTATATTGACTGTGGTGAATGTCAGCATCAGTCCTCTGGTACAGCGGTGCGGGAAGTATTACCATTGTCAGTTAGTTCTTTCCAGGTGCCGTCTACGCCTTCAATCTTAGCTTGGCCACCTAATATTCCGTCTGTGCCAACTTCTCGGGCAACTCGAGATACTTCGCTAGCAAACACCTGAAGCTGGTCCATCATGGTATTGATTGTTCTCTTGAACGTGGTAATCTCCGGGTCCATTTCAACGGTATTCATGCGAACTTTCTTGCTGAGGTCACCCCGCGCGACGGCGGTGACGATCTCACCAATCTCGCGCAGCGCTTTCTGAAAAGCTTCGTTGGCCTTTTGATGCTTCCATAATTCACGTTCTAGAGTTGCAACCCGTTCTTGCTCAATTATTTCGAGAGCTCTTTCTTGCAACTTCTTCTGCTCCTCTAGTTGAGCATTTACATTTGTTAATTCCTGACGCTGGTTGTCGAGTAATTTCGATTGATCATTGATATGTTCCTGTAGTCCTTCGAGAGCTTCGTCTGTGAGCGGGATCCCCTTGATAGTATGCTCGTTTGATAGACCATTTCGGTTTGATGGGAATTTGGGTCGAGATGGTCTCGATTCGTCTTCGAATGGAGATCCAACCGTCTCGTTAGGGGTGTCGGGATAGTTGGGCGCGTTGGCAGCACTGGCTTTGGCTTCGAGTTGTTGAACTCTGACCACGAGGGCTGAGAGTTCCCGCTCGAGGTCTTCCTTGGCAGCACTGTGGCGGCCTGGCAACTTGATATCCGAACCAGTACCGATAGGGACAGAGTTGAGATCGTTCGATGAGACGGCTAGGCCTTTGACGATGGCGGCGACTGCCGCCAAGGTCTGTTCATCAGCCATATTTGCAATAAGATAGAAATCCCCCGCCGTCGTTAGGTCGTGAGAGCGTGTGGGAGGGAATCGGTAATGACAGCGTGAGCCGCGATCGACAAAACGCTGAAGAGAAACTATGACAACTGCATAGAGCCAGGTGTAACACCCTTGTATGTATCGATAGTGAATGAGTGGTGTTATAGCACGCTTGGATAGTCCAAGAGGTGTTGCTGCATATCCGCCCCGACGAGTGAGTGTGATATACGGTACAAAATGAGGCGACCAGTAAGTATGGAGAAATGTGAGAATACAACGAAAGTTGCAATTTCAGCCACAGACGAAATAGAACAGAGTCGCGTGGAGGCGAGGCCGCTGAGGGGTGTGTGAATAGGATGATGGATAGCGGAGAGTCGGATTTGTTGTTCAATCAGGCTTAGAATTCGGAGAGGGGGGGTTTTTGGCGGAGAGGAAAGCACGAAAGAGGAATGAGGTTGAACGACAGGCACCTTATCCCTCGACCAAGCCCGATATAGATCTCGGCGGCGATTTCGGCCCTCACAACCCAGGTAACTTGGAGTCCAACAGTTGAATCGATTCCTATTGTAGCAGCAGCAGCAACAACCACAGTAACTTGGACAAGCAGTAAGCGGGAGGAGCAGGAGCAAGGTGCAAGGTGCAAGTACGAGTGCAAGTGCAAGCGAGTTACAGCGAACAGCAGGCAAGGCGGAGGTGGAAGGGATGGGCCTGTTCTTGCTGGGAAAAGAAAGACGGATTGCTGGACACCGGTGGGGCCGTATAGCGCGGGAAGTTGCCCGTCATGATTGGCCCAGCGTAGCCAGGGGCGAGCCAGACCAACCGGGGATGTGCTGGGACGGGTGATTAGGCTCGGCCACTTACAGGAGAGCTCGCCGAAGGGTGTCGACGAGGTGTCTCTTTTTTCACATCTCTTTCACGGTCCAGGTCAAGTGTCCCTCTGCCATAATGACCAAGGCAGACTAGACCTACCTGCCTGATAGGATCCGGTCAAGTTGCAAGCCCCAAAAAGTCCCATTTGCTTTTCGCTTTTCTTTACATTGGCCGTAACCTACAGACCGGGTCATGTACTCTTCATTGCGCACCGCGCTAAAAAGTAGCGAGGGGGGCTATAGGGAGCGATCACCACGATCATTGCCAATTCGGGACCATGTTCCAAGAACTAACACCGTCCTAGAGCTGTTGGAACACACAGTGATGCATTCTTCATGGTACGAAGTACTTAGTGTACTTCATCCTCTCTTTTCTCTTCTATTTTGATACCCTTTTGGGACATGATTGCCTCCTTGGATGTATTTGACAGCCCTCTATCCTAAGCAGGTTGGCGGCCACCACTTCAACCGACTGGCTGGTTATTCACTAACCCCATACCCCTCTATAATAACGACTTACCAACCGCCCTAATAGGGAAAAACCACGGGCAACGTTGACATTGGAGCGTACAACGGCTATGTATAATTGTAGACCGAGCCAGCCAGGTTGGCTGTGTAGCACAGTACGTTAAACACTAAACGCCCAAAAAATCTTGGAAGAGAAAAGAAGTGACAGCCAGAGTATTCTACTACCACTATCTGTTTTGTCCTTTCCAAAGGACAAAATAGTATATCAGTCGGGTTACTTTATTTGACTTGTACCAGGAGACATCCAGCTGAGCCCAGCTAAGTACAAACGTAGGTATTCTGCCTACCAACGGGCAAGTATTGCTAGACCATCTGCCAGAAGCTACAAGGCGACTGCAAATAAGTGAAGCACAGTGCTTGTAGATACCAGTCACAGTAAGTACATGCAAAATCAATTACCCCAATCAACCTAAGGTACAACATCAACAATGTGACCAATGGCAATAGTATCTGGTACGGTCTTCTATGCGACCCTTAACTTACCCAATAGGCAAAACCCTACACTTGGTTAGCGTAGACCCTGAGAAGAGATAAGGGAGAACTTATCGAGGAAGCTGGCAGGCTGGTGTACATACTTTTAAGGGCATCAGTCTTGCCTTTCAGCTCCAAATGCGCATTAATGAGAAAGTTCTTATGAAGCATAATCATAAGCCCACGAGCCAGAGAGACAAGGAGAGAGAGAAAAGACAATAAAAACCCCGATTCCGCTTCAGATCTCTACATGACGAATGATTCTATTCCCGTTTTAAAGTACCGTTTCCCTTATACATTTCATGCGCATTGGCCAATGGTCTAGACTACTCATTGATGTTCGAGAACATTGCTCATATGCTCATCTCTTGTAGCACGGCAAAAAAACCATGCGTAACAAAGCTTGCTGCAAGAAAAGGTCTCAATGCACAAAGCATGGTGTCACATCATGATTGGACTGTTAGGAAAGTGTCTAGGCCCTTAGATGTCGTGCCCAGGAGACAGAAGCCGAATACCACTACGACCACGACACTGCAGAACACTGCACCTGACCCGAGGCAGACCCGAGGGAGGGGTCCATTACCCGAAGCCCACGTTTACAGAACCTCCTCTCGGTCGAGTCGGTCTCGACTCGCTCAAGGCGGCTCGTGACTTGGAGACCCATTATCAAAAGTTTCGTTATGAAGATCTTTAGAGCGAACACCAGCCCGGAACAGATACCGAACGAGACGCCACATTGATTTGTCGACCCAATGCCGATCGGTGTAGATTAGTAACACAAAAGTTCTGGGTCACAAAAGGTTGAAACCGGGATGGGGCTGGAAAGGGGTTGCTGGTTTTTTTTTTTTTTTGTTAGCAGGTGGCAAAACATCCGTCTACCTAAGTAAGGTCCCGGTGTCGCTTAAGATTGACCCTGAGATCTTCAGGTACGGCAAAACCTTAATATGGCATTTCATAGTTTCTCGCTTCGCGTGTCCGAAACGGCGGAAACACTAACAGTATTGATCCAACCGCTACAGGCGCAAGAATGGAAACGAGGTTTTTCCTTAACAAATCGGTCAGCAATGCCCATCGTTAGGCGTAGCACTCCTCCATTAAGCACAATGATGTCACACTGCATTGGCTATGCGCTACTATGTTACCCAAGCCTTAAGCTAGGCGTTGGCTAGCTTCCTTCTAGCAGTTAGCTGCATTTTGCTGGCTTCTTCAGTGAGTGGTAAGAAAGATCTATCAATTGGTCTTTCACTCGTTAATGTCTGGAACTTAACTTATCACACAAAATACAATCCAAAGTACTGCGTACTTACCGTATGTACGTCGACTCAGTGCCCAGACACTCGCCTGCTGTAATATTATCAAACGTTCGGTTCGTACTTCTGAACCCTGCTTACACAACAAGTCTTCATAACATGGGGTTTTCTAATGTCGTTGAGTGGACGTACCCGGTTCTTAGTTGCCATGTCGATGTCGCCAGCAAATAAATGCATTAAATGACAGGGCGCCCGAGTGCGGCATGGACGGCACGGCAAGCAAGGCAAGGTAAGTTGGGCAGTACCGAAAATGGGGATCCGGAACCAGGTATAACTCGAATATCTAATTATTCCCAGGTTCACGTGGACCAGATGCCAGGACCCTTATGGTAAACAGGACCCTTAGAATGGCGGGGCCGGGGGGAGGGGGGGCAAGTCCGCTTCTAGTGTACTGTAGCGTACACAAGCTCGACAAGATCTCATGAGAGACACGTGTAATTGGCGGAAGCGGGGTTTGAGGTCGACGATGCGGAATAGGGGCTCGCTATACTCCATTTAGGCGTGTTTTATCGTGCCAATCTTCATCAAGTAGGCGAGGTTGTGATCAAAATCGATGTCAGTGGGTCCAACGGAATAACTTATTTTCCCCTAGATAAGTGACTTAAAAGTGGCCCCAATGATAGTATCATCCGAGCACGAATCATCTTCTGATTGGTTGCATTGACGGTTCTGCTCGCTCCAATTTTTAAGTCACTTATCTAGGGGAAAATAAGTTATTCCGTTGGACCCACTGACATCGATTTTGATCACAACCTCGGTAGGCACAGTCTCGACAGTTTTCGGTACGATAACGCTTTCCTGCGGGCCTAACTGTAGGCCTCCTAAATTCTCCGATCCAGACTAGATCGCATTTAACACGAGATTGCAGGAATACCGGTACGCGGATAGTTGACCAGCATGAGTCAGGAACGATATAATCCGCATAGCAACATGTGCTTCTACGTACATACAGTAGAGTAGGGCTAACTAGTCTTGCTAGTGTACTTATCTACGTATACAACTATAAGGTCCGTGCGAAAATACCCTTATTTCCTGTCTATGGCCGCATTTCTTTGAATCTGATAGGAAGGTGTGCGTAAAGATTTTTGGCTCGATCGGTCGATGCCTAGCTTCAGGTCAGCACAATACTTAAAAAGGAATACTAACTAAAGTTAGTAGGGTGCGGCTATGGTCCTTCAGCACTATTCTTTAATAGTCTTTATCCTATTAACGAGTGGTATCGAGTTGCTGAACAAACCAAGGGCTCATGGCATGAATTATACGTACAGTTAAGCAGAGTAAGAAGATTACTGGCTGGGGGGCTACGAGAGTAATACCGTAGACGGCCAGCTGCTCATATTTGTGTAGCCTTACTAGCAGCACAGGAAGCGATGAATGAGCCAACCTCATTGGCCTGCTTGGCTGGTTTGACCGCCACCGATCTACGGTTCGTTAAACAGATTCCCACCCCATCTTTGCCCGATCTTTGCCACCGACTTCAGGGACTCCCCGAAGTAGCGAGAGAGCTGAAAGGGGGGGGAAGAGGTAGATGATATGCAGTCTTAGTATATACTGAGTAGGGAACACTGATATGTTTCAAGACTGGATTGTAAATAAGGCCGAACTGTCAAAACCGACACTCGGAAACTGGAACAGGGCGCCCAGAAAAGTCCTTGACAGGCAAGGCTCAACCCCCACCTCACAACGACCCCCTAGACTAATAAAAGCAAGGTAAGTATCGACACAACAGGAACAAACCAGCGTTTTGAAGAGGCAACTCACGTGGCGTCTACTCAGTGATATGTCACATGTGAGGAAGATAAGTCAAAAAGGTCTTGAACAACCCCATCGTAGTGATTTAATTGTTTCGCCCTGTAACCGCCACTTGTGCAAATGTCATGGTTATTCAGCGCTGCACTCCATCGCTTGCACCACAGATTGGGGTCCTAAAAACAGAGATACGAAGCCTCATAATGAATGGCCCATAGGAAATTCAAAATACAGACCTATCTCCTCTACCCACTATGATGGCGGAATGTTTCGGCCGCTGTTTCAAATTCCACTTTGGTCACTTCTATGTCTATCAGGTTTAGTCGTAGGATGGGCTGATCCTCATAATCACCACCTGTAATTTTTGTTGGTGAGTAAGCGGAGACGACGGATTACATCGTGAACGCATCCGGCATCTGGGCTGCGTGATATCAGGTTGGGCATGCATGAGAACGAGACGACACGTACCTTTCTCCGAGAACTTGGCACCGTGGGGTAGCAACTAGTTGAGATACCCGGTTACCGAATATGATATGTCTCACGGAGTTCTTTACGTAGACCTTCAGTCATATTGTGCAATCAGATACGTCGATTTTGCCTTCGGATTCGAGCCCAGTATCACCACCACATTATGTACATCACATCGACCCGGGCTGAATAGTGTAGTGTGCGTGATCTATCGGAACTTTATCTTGCGACAATCGTCCTGCAGCCATCCCAGCTCATGACTTGGAGGGTAAAGCAAGATGAAATAGACTGCGAGACAAATGAAGAGCCGGAAAGCGCGTGCGAGCGGCACAACACACATTTCTTGGACGTACTTCTCTGCATCTTGGCAACTTGGATCTTTAAACCTTATATAGTTAATTTTGAAAGACTGGCATGTTAAAAGGCAGGCGTGCTTCTCAGAGTGCTAAGATGGTGCGGCTTTCGAGACGGCTGATTGCTCGACTTAGGCTTGAAGCCTGTATTGCTTGTTGCTAAGCTTCATCGATACCATACAAAGTACCAATCTATTCGTGATGATTATCCAGAAGCTGTGTACATCGAGCCATTCTTGACTCAAGCTCCATCTGCAAAGGAGTGCCATTTAGGAGCGGAAACCTGTAAAGACCCAGCCATTGGGTTCACACCTGACTTCTGGACGTGAAAGATAAAATCAAAAGGTTGGAGTATGCACTTTAAACTAGTTCATACAGCTTGTTCATAGAAGATATCGCACTGAATGGAAGTAACAAAAGGAGAAAACTGAGAGTGAAAGGAGGGAGATGATACAGTATGATACTGAGGTGCATGTTACCGTATCGCCTAACACTCAGGTTCTATCGGGGATTGATCTTGACCTGCTGGCTTTACACATAAGATGTCCTCAACACTTGGAACACCATCCCGTCCTGATAATATCCCGCCTCAGAAAATAGTTCCTACAATTCATGCAGATCAAGGATCCCCATAAACATGAAGTTGAGTGTGATAAAGGTTCAAAGATTTGCTAAATTCCTGCCACTGAGAAATAATACACATAATCAAGACTAAGGCCTAGAAATCCATAGCACACAACTTCGCCAGAGAAGGACTCTGCACAGTCATGATCCGATTTCGGGTTGGGTATCAGGTAATTGAGCGAGTAAGAGGGTATAATAAAAAGGACTGAGGGTAAGTTTCGTTCTACTACATTACAGAAAACAACGAACACAGAACGCCCGCTTCAGTACAAGTCCCGCATATGAATATACCGACCGTAAAAAAGAATAAATGCAAACTGCCAAAACCCATCATCTTTGAGTTCGATTTTGCTTTTCAATGCTGTGACCGAAAATGAGCTCAGGTACGCGTTTACCACTTACGCAACCTCGATGGATAGTTTCTTAACGCCGCGGTATACCACCTCGGCCGAAACTTGCGCCAGCGCTGTTCCAGCCCTGGCTAACACTTTGCTTGACAATCATCGCTGCTGCCGCCGCAGCGGCCATTCGTTCTTTCTGACGGTGTCTCTCCTTAAGATACCCAGTAGCTTCGGGGCGCATGCGCAGAATGCGGAGAATCATGTCATCAGACGGATCGGCCTGGGCCTCCTTTCGCTTCTCTTCCTTAGCGCGGCGCATTGTGCCAAGATTCCGGCTCATCATGATACTCTTGCCTCTACGGATAGTGCCCATACTTGCGAAAGCTGGGCCCGCAGTAGGAACGCCAAAAGCAGGGGGTGCCGACAGGCGGTTCGAACTAGCCATCTGGCCTTGGAGCTGTTGCTGTTGCCGTTGAGAAGTAGCAGCTGCCATGCGCTCCGATGTCCGAATAAGGTTCTCAGTACTATCAAAGTAAAAGAAATTGAGCGAGTTCAGTTCGTGATACTTAGGCGATCTGAGAACTTCAGCAGGAACACCCAATACCTCACCAGTCTCATCTTGCGCATTGAAGAAACTGTAGAGTAATTTCAACCATTTGAAAACTACATCGAGTTCTCGTTGGTTGAGAGGACGTTGACTCGAGGGCTTATCCGACAAGGGCGGCACAACGAGAGCTTCGATGGCCATGAGGACCTCTTTCCATAGGCGTGTCATTACAGCAACCATTGTCGCATCAGTCAAAGTTTCCTTCATCGTTGAGAAATTATCATTAAAGTATGCGAAGAGCGACTGAAGGGCGTTCTCGACATCAGCGTCAGTGAGCGTGGGTAGCGTGGAATTTCGTTTAAAAAATGAGTTGACTTGGGAAGCAAGGTTGCGGCCCAGGAGACTACGTAACGCCTCGTACGAGAGCGACGCGCTGATCTGCCTTGAGAGCTGTGAATTGTTAGTCAGATCATCCGAGAGTTCTACTGAAGTCAGCCTACCTTATCTGTGATTTTGCGAACCATATCACGCTCTGTTCTCTTCAGGTGTCGGAATGCCTTGCCAAAATAAAATTGGATATCATCGCGCTCTCCTTCCATACTTACTCGGAGAAGAATCCTACCCTGCGTGTCAAGGTCAAGCCAGAACTCCCTCGGTAAATAATCGCTAAAATGTATTGGGTCCAACTTCAGAGAAGTTCTACCAACAAAATCATGGTCGCCGAAAGTATCGTAATCCCAAATCGTTGCAACAATGTTGAGTGCGCCGGATACCGTCACGTCGACGGATTCATCCCATCGAGGACTAAGAGTTCTCATGATGATTCGCGTCTTGTGTAGACGCTTCTGGTATTCATCCACAAGAACAACATAAGGATCACTAGTCCCGTTTGGATCGCATGCTTTAATCTCCTCAGCTTCGACGATTTTGATGGTGAAGACGTATTTCGCTGGTCGTCGAACCTGTCTTTTGGGCCCATCTACTTTCTCTAGTATCGCGGCACAGGCATCAACGTTCATGGTCCTCTCAAGCTTATCCAGCTCTTGCATGGCCCACTCAATGTTGTTCAGCTTGACCAGAGACTAAAATGGGTCAGCATCTTACTTGGCAGTAAAGGATAAATGAGTACCATACCTCTGGATAGAATTGAAATGGCTCCATTTTTTCTTTATTGTTCCATGCATCTTTAGCATACTGCATAAACTTGCTCTGAGTCGTCTGCCCTGATGCTGCTACATCCTGTTCATTGGGCCTTGGCGTGTCCATTTCCTTGACGAAGCGTTGGTCCACAATCTCGCAGTAACGAGCGATGCTGTTAGCGAAAATCTTGGACAAAGCTGTCATGAAACGAGCATGATGAACGTCGTTATCCCATTCAAGTTGAAATACCTGGTCTGCAGTTTGATGGAACAACTGAAACATATCGATCACAGAATGACTGTGGCGGTCGGCATCTCTGGGAGCTTGTTCCCCCTGGCCACGAACTTGAAACTGATCGTGCTTGATTGCCTCATCTACAAATGCTTCAGCGCGTTCTTCCGCATTTTGAATCCATCGCCAGACAAATTCAACAAGAAGCTCTTCAACGTCAAAGGTGAAGGGCTGGCTGGGAAGTGATGATCGGTGAATGCGCCGGATTTCGACAAGTTCCTTATACAGATCAAAGCCATCTTGTAGAGGAAGCTCGTCTCCCTTGTCTCGTGCGACCTGCATAATTCTTTTGACTAGCTCATAGGCATCATTTTCAAAGTTGGGAAAGATGGTCTCAGCAAGGACGGTCAATGGATTGACTCCCATAATCACTGGATTACTTCTGTAGCGCTTTTGTATTTTTTCGCAAAGCTTGACAACAGAGTTCCCTAGATTCTTCACATGGCTGAAATTCCAATCTTGCTGGTCTGGAGGTATTTCAGCGTCAAGGAACCCGCGGTAGGCGTTTCCGGCTTGCTCAACCATGCCGTCCTGAAGCATTTTAGTATACTCCATCGACTCCTCTTCTCTTCGGGAGAAGCTAGAATCATTGAAGATGTGATTCTGTAATACGTGAACCGAAGGACCCGCTGAAGGGGGTTTGGGCTGATAACAATGCATGAGAATGTCGTAGAGCTCTCGTAAAAGTGCGTCATGTAAAGTAAGCAATGTTTGTTGATAAGTTGTAGAGTCAGTAAGAGTCCACCTGTCTCGACCTATGGTTGCAAGGTTTTCGCTATATAGATAGATATGTGGTGGTTTTTTTAGTTCCTTGTCTGGTGGAGGGCTCTTGACTAGGTCAAACGCTGAATCCAAGTCTATGACTGTGAAAAGTGTGTCGGTGAATCTGCGGGCGGCCACTTCCATGTACACGACAAGTCGGGTGAACTGAGGTATCCGCCAGCGAACACAAAGTTCTGTTAGAAGTTCTATTGACTGTTTCGAAAATGGGCCATTCTGTTCATC
This sequence comes from Xylaria cubensis, assembly GCA_022385715.1. NCBI lineage: Eukaryota > Fungi > Ascomycota > Sordariomycetes > Xylariales > Xylariaceae > Xylaria > Xylaria cubensis. The sequence goes on along the minus strand of MU279019.1, from coordinate 514,312 downwards.
TCCGTTTCCATGCATGGCATCAAACTCCAAAGCATAATTCGCAATGACTTTCAGAAACTCTCGAGGATCGGAAGGGATGAAAGTATAATTCGTTTCATCGACAGCCCTGATACTAGTAATATCCTCGAGTGTCATGGAACTCAGGCTGAGCCTTTTATCCATGCTGTAGAAAGAAGCTCTCTTTGCGCTGGACGATACTTGACCTATATTAGCGTACGACTGCTCCTCCCCGTGTCCGGCACCGGGACTCGCCGGCAAGGGTTTCTCAGGAGCTACGCTACCACCTGAGGATGTTTTAGCGAGCTCTGGCTTGGCCGTCAGAATTTCCATCATCATGCTTGTCAGAAAATGGGTCTCGGCCTTTTTCCAGTCTTGATATGCCTCATCGACCTCGAAGTCCTGGCTCTGTAAGACGCCAGACATATTAGCATTCAGGCGATGCTGATATGCCTTAAGATCCCTAAGCGCGGCTTCTTCGGTCCAATTCGGCCGCTGCGTGTCTATTTGACTCTGGACATCCGAGTGAGAAAGTCCGAATATCTTAGCAACAGCCTGAACCATGGGCATATCTTTGACATCGTAGGACAGAGGAACGATGACTTCGATATGCTTCCCTGCATCTTGGCTCGTATCGATGAAGAGGTTCTGATCGTTTGTAAGGAGCTTGTTTTCAAGGGTGTTCAGTCTGCTCATGAGCTCGGGTTTGTCCCGCTCGTTCTGGGCACGCAAGGTGTTCGTGACAAGCCTCACGAAGAGGGCCACGTGCCTATCGACAAGAAGTTTCCACGAATCATCGCCTGGAGCGTGGCCAAGACCGCAAGCCTTGGTGGCAGCGGAATAGAAGATCAAGACCAAGGGTTCAACCTTGCGCTCCTTGTCAATGCTCTTCTTGAAACTAGCCTCGGTAAAGGCAGTGTAGGCCTGAGCAAAGGTCTTCTTCACCGCAGCATCATTGTAGCCGGGGAGAGTCTCGGAACCTCTGATGACGCCCTCCATCCGCTTTAGCAGAGGGGTGTGGAAGGAATGGGGGAGCTTGACGCTCGTCGAGTTCCCGGGCACGAATTCCTTTACCAGGTCACCGATATTGGAAGTATGAGTTCGAGTCGGGGGTTTCGGGGCGGGAACCCATTGTTTCCGTTTCGTCTTCGGCTGGATGAGGTAGTGGAGGTAGGCGACGCGCAGGGCGTAGGAGTAGGCATCGTCGTGGCTCACGGGAACCGGTCGCGGAGCCAAGGAGGCGGGGTTGCTGTCGCTCCGGACGCTCTGAATACTATCAATGCGCCGGTTGATGTAGGACTTTCGGGATTCCGATGACATAGTGTGGCGCGTGGAGAGCGTGGTTAGGGTCAGGTACCGATGTTGGGCGATGCGTACGTCGTCTGCACGACAAGCATGACAGACTAGTTTGGGCCGAGCTGGTTTCGATTGGGGGCAAGGGTCGCAAGGGTTGGACTGGGCACTAATGTCAGGCAATTGACAAGAGGTCAGATGAGAGGTTAAGAAATGGCCAGTCTCTGGAAGGCGTCGTGTTTTGGGTGTCTGCCTACTCGATCTAGATGACAATATTAACTTTGGAGTAGGTTTTGAAGAACAAAGGCATAAGTTAGGGTAGGTAGTTAGTTTGACACAGATATTAGCGTGACGCCAGTGTGGGCGCTTAGAAGTCGGGCCAGGTACGTATGTTATTGCCGGCGGGATGCTGCAAACCCCACCGGCCTTGGACGTCATCATCTGTTTCTTAGCTTAGTGGGACGTCAGGGGTACCTACTAAGAGGTAGGTACTGCAGCCAAATTCGTATAAAATGCACAATTCACCGTTATGTACAGATTAGTTAGGTTGGTAGTAGTAGTAGTAAACATTGAATACGCTAGTTATTCACTGTATTCCAGTACCTTAGGTAGTGCTTACATGTTGTATTCCTCGTCGTGCTCTTTAGCTGGACGACCTTTGTGATAAGGGGTGTTGAATCTCCGTTCCTCATGCAGTACGGATGGGTGGAGTGGCAGACTACGTAAGATGTAGGTACATTTGTTTACCTAATAATATCTATACCGAATTACGATACAGTTGCATCCGTATTAGATATGCCTAAGTAGACCGCCATCGAGCTCGAAACTCATGGTATAAGCATGAGTGTCCTATGTCGCGAGACGATTCTCTCGCTTATAGGCGATCTTTTGTTGGTTCCGGAAATAGACCAGACCCGGCTCAAAAATCTTATGAAAGAATCGTGAAAGGAGGCCGGGCTATGCCCATAACTAGTATACTTAACTTACCTGAGCCACCCGCCTACGACGCGACTTGGCCAGATGATTCAGCATCCATGTGACTCGATAGGTATCAATACGAATAATCATGCGTGGCTAACTAGTTGATTCTTGCACCACTAGGTATTGCTTGACTGTTCTTCTGCGTGAAATTAAGCAAAACTAATACTGTAGTTGACATAGAAACTTACAAACCTTGGAGTGTGGCGGTCCGAACCCGCTGCATACATACGCTGGTTCGATGGCCAAAAACACTGCCTAGGTTATTTAAAAATCAACCAGATTACAACAACATTGAAATACTCAGCCACGTCCCTTGGGTCTCTTCGTATAACAAAGACGCACTGCGGATACTGGTGACATTGGTTATACTGGACAAGAGTTGAACCATACTAGTAGTACGGAGTACAGTAGTAGTAGGTTAATCCAAAACCGCTAGGAAGCACCTTACCATCAAAATAGGTAGGTACCATGAATACGAATCGCAACCATCTCTATGGTAAGATCTGGACAACCCAGATAGGCTTAGGTAGATGCTGCCTACCGAACTTTGAACTCCTGCTATGTTACAGTTCTTATTGTCGCCGGGGCAGGCAATTACCCAGGTACCTATGTATACCCAGTCGGTAGGCAACGACTGACAATGCCAAATCCACCACATGCAGACATCAAAGCCTCTTTCTTCCAAGTTGTATATAGCAGTTAGCAGTGGTGGCTACCCTCGCAAGGCATGATCTCGGCGACGGTCTCGTCTGCAGTGTGCATAGACGTGTCCATGCTACATATAACTCGAGGTTGTCTATATACTACCTATCCCTACCTACCTCTGGGTAATTACCTACCTGCATGCACACTTAGTTCAATATAGTTCCTCGAGCAGCGGCTTGGCCCCATGGTTCCAAGATTAGCTCGACCGCCCGCACCAATTGCGAAAGCCACATCTGCCAGTCCCCCTCAAAGTCCCAAGTGATCGATGCCGCATGCATACAAGAATAATACACATACAACACATACCATACCATACCATACATTGCTCACCTCCAACAACTCCAACGTCGTCACATCGTCATCGACCCGAGTGCACGTCCCTGTGCCTGTTCCTGTCCTTGTCTACATTCCTTGCTGTCTCTGCGCCCGTCCCGTCGCCGGACCACCTCCGAGCCCGCCTGATCAATCTTCCGTGCTCTCCTCCATCCCATCCGCGGCTGCCCGTCTGTGGCCACCGCTTGCCGCCATGGGCGTCGTGAGTAGCCGTCTCGAAGACGGCGCCCCCGTCTATCTGAGGGACCAGAATCGCTGTATGTTGAGCTGCCTCTTTCCCTTTCCCTTTCCCTGTGCCCTTTGCCCTTTGCCCGTCTGCGCGCCAAGGCGCATGCTCGTCCTTCTTTTCCTGCTGCTTGCTTGGTTCTTCTAACTGTTGCCAGTGTCGATATCCTCCCTCGTAATTACTTGTCCTCGCAAGCGCACCTCCACCACCATCACCCCCAATGCCTTTCCCGCTACTCGTGCTAGTGTGATGCGCACGCCCAGCGATACGGGCCCTGTCGAGTTTGTTCAGGTTCGTCGCGAGCTTAGGAACCTCCCTCGTGAAAGCGAAACAGTGGTCTAATCAGGCGCAATTCTAGGATCCCGAGCCTTCGTCCGTACCGAACTTCCTTCTCAAAGTGAACAACGACGACGAACTCATATTTAACTTCACATTCATAATTCGCCAAGAGGAAACCGGCACCGGCACCAGCACCGACACACAGATCAATGGCCTGACATACGTCTACGCCTCGACGACTAGAGAGCTGGACAACCTAGTCACGCGGGAATTCCATGCAGATCCAAATCTTCACAAAAACGCCAACGTCGAGCTCGTCGATCATAACCCTGGCGGCAATTATACCACTGGTGGCAATCCCTCTGTATCTTTCTCCTGGTCGTGGAGATGGAAACCCCCTAGACGTGTAGAGGATAGGGGCGGCGGTTGGAAGAATGTCTGCAGCGTATGTTTTACTCTCAGGCGATCTGGCACCTCGTACCTATACTCACGTCTCAACAGTTTCTGGAGTACGACGCGAGGGCTCATCAATTGAACCCTCTTGCTACCTTCTCCTTCTGGGTTGCCAGTGAGTCCTCGCCCACAAGTTGGCTTATCTGGCGTTCAAGCTGACCTCCTTACTCCTAGATACGCCAGCTACCGGATTTCACCCCCCTCCCCCGTCTCCATTCCAGCTAGCGGTTCCCCCGAAGATTAGAGTGCCGTCGGCGCAATCGGCAGATTCCCGGATTAGTGAACAGGACGAGCCAAACTCTCCGCCCAGCCTTCCCTATGAATTGCAAAGTGTTGCCCCTGTGGTCTCTCAGGCCCGAAGAGACTCGGTTAAACTTGACATTGCTTGCCCTCGACCGGGTGAGGACATGATGGGTGATGATGGCCCAGTGTTCAGAGCGATGCTCAAGGCATTAGAACATAAAACTGGCAATATGAGAACACACATGAAAAAGGTGTTGAAGAAGGCCGAGCAAGCGGCTGCTGCCCAGACGGATGCCAACGATGCCTACGTGGGCTTCATGGACGCGCTTCGAGACGCCACTGCCGGCAACGCCAATGCGGTGCAACCGGCCATCGAGCATTACTTCGACAAAATAGCACGCGAAATATTGGCCTACGAAAGACAAAACACAATTAACTTGCAAAAAAATATAATTGATCCGATTAGCAAATTGTATACCTTCGAAATCAAACAGGCGGAATCCAAAAAGCGCGATTTTGATGAGGAAAGCAAGGAATACTATGCCTTTGTCTCTCGGTATCTCGGACAAAAACAAGACTCGGGAAAAACTAAGAAGCTTGCCGAGAGTGATACCAAGTACCAAACGAAGCGCAAAAACTTCGAGCTTAGACGGTTTGACTATTCCTCATTTATACAAGATTTGTCCGGAGGTCGGAAGGAACAAGAAGTTCTATCTCACCTGACCAAATATGCCGATTTCCAGGCAAGGAATTTCCTGTCGACAGCGCAGAAGATTGACGGCATGATGCCGCATTTGAAGGCGCTAACCTCTGAGGTTGAAGGTGCAAATAAAGAATACCAATACCAGAAACTCGAAAGGGAGGAAAAGAGGCGCGTTCTAGAGAAGAGCAATCTCCAGTATAACGAACCAGAGAATGCGATCTCCGGCCCCAACACGTTGGCGTCTATCAGTACTAATGGCGCCCAGCATGCTCCGGATTCTGAGCTCGGCCGCGCGGACAGTACCGGTTCTCAGCTTAAGCCCACGTCTTCGACGGGCAATTCGACGTCAATCACGGCAACTACAGCGGCAGCTGAGCTTTCAAGATCGCCAGGCAGTCTTAGTCACCCTTCTTTAAATAGCCCTGTGCAAAGTTCCAAATTCAAGGGGATACGGGATTTGGAAGAAAGAGATGTTTCCCAGCTGGCCACCATAGAAAAGAACTCAACACAGCGTAAAGAAGGTCTGTTATGGGCTCTGAGTCGACCGGGTAATCACGTCGACCCCCTTTCATTGAACAAACAAGGTTGGCATAAGTAAGTGTTGCTCTTGATATTGGGGTTCAGTTAACGTGCTAACTGCATAAAAGATGGTGGGTGGTTTTGGACCAGGGCAAGCTATCCGAGTACGATAATTGGAAGCAGAAGCTTGATTTACATATGGAGCCGATCGACTTACGGATGGCGTCTGTTCGAGAAGCTCGGAATGCCGAACGTCGGTTTTGTTTTGAGGTGATCACGCCTCACTTCAAGAGAGTATACCAAGCTACTTCAGGAGACGACATGAATAGCTGGATATCTTCTATTAACAACGCCCTCCAGAGCGCAATGGAGGGACACGGACTCAAGGAAAAACTGGCATCTCCTAGTGATACGAGTACCCTTAGGCGAGATATCGGATCCGTCTTGACCGGTAAGAGTTCTTCCTTGAACCACGGCTCACATTATACATCGGCGAATTCTGCGCCGCCATCCCGCCGCACTACGGTTGGGGCCCGTCCCCTTGCATCGCGACCAAAGAGCAGCAGCTATGATGATAGCCCTGACAAATTGCTTCAAACTATTCGCGAGACCGATAAGGGAAATTGTTGGTGCGCAGATTGTGGCAGTGGTTCCAAGGTCGAGTGGGTATCTATCAATCTCGGCATAATCCTCTGCATCGAGTGCAGCGGCATTCATCGCTCACTTGGAACACACATCAGCAAGGTCCGCTCATTGACGCTTGATATTACGTCCTTCACCATTGATATTATTGAGTTGTTGTTACTCGTCGGGAATCGAGTTTCCAACATGGTATGGGAAGCGAGGCTCGATCCAGGGCTAAAACCTGATGCTCAGGCTACGCGCGAGCAACGACTCAAGTTTATCACAGCCAAGTATGTCGAACGGGCGTATGTTGAGCCTATCTCGACAACGTTATCGCGGTATGCGACAGCTGACGAGACACTCCTCGCTGCCATCAAGCGTAACGAAATCCAGCAGGTCATCCACGCACTGGCCCTGAAGGCCAACCCAAATGTCCTGGATAAGGTCCGAGATACGCATCCGGTTTTCTTGGCTCTAGCAGCAGCAGACCCGGCTCCCCCATCGCCCGGTATGACGCCCACCACGCGCCCCGAACCTGAGTCGCGTACCACTGCTTTCGCCATGGCCGAGATGCTGATACAGAATGGAGCCGAAATACCTGCAACAATGCCCGCATTTCCTCTCAGCCGCAACGCACGGCTATACGTCGATGAAAAACGTGGTCGCACTGCTGCCATCGAGGCTTCGGGTTTGTCAGTACCAGGCAGCCTTAGCTCAATCCATAATGAGCGTCTCCAGCGTGATAAAGACGCCCGGCTACAGAAGCGTATCAGCGCTGGTGGTCGTTTGGCTAAATCACCGATTCCCGAACGATAGAAACGGCGGAAGTCGAACAGTTCTTCCCTGTCATCTTCGCCGTATAGGATGGAATCAAGCAAGTCTAGCTCCAATTCCTCTTCATCTACCTCCGAACGATAGAAACGGCGGTCAGATCGTATCCTTTTTCGGATACCCCTCTTCTTGAATATTTCAGCGCCACCGTGCCTCTCGGTGATATGCCCCTTTAGGCAGCACACCGGGTCTTTGCCGAACTCTAGGACTGAGTCAGTGGCAGCTTTCACTCCGTAAATTAATTGACGACAACATATAAAACATGATGGATGGAGTTGTGTTCTTTCGGAAACTAAGTCATTATTGAAGGCGCCTCTCTGGATTTCTATCTATCATATGGCATTGAGCATATCAGGTGTTGGTTGCGTGAGCATGTGACTCAGTATCATTGGGTCTCCCGCCGAAACCAAGGTTTTTTACTTTTCACAGTGTCTTATAACACTAACAGATTCTACGTGTATCAAGTTGGCCAGCACACTTTGAGTGAGCTGGAAGAAAAGGCTAGTACGGGTTTTTAGTGATGAGATGAAGGTCTGCGCAAAGGCACTCCATAGGATGATGAATGTATACAGTGTATGGATAGGTTCGTATAATCGATGTATAGTTGGGCCCCAGCCCAAGTAATAAAAAGTAAACAGACAAACATTCTACTTCACATTGAAATGGACACCATAGGCACGAAGAGGGAAGAGACGCTTGCCTGGCCGACGACCACGGGCGTTGTTCGGATGTTGAACTTTGTGTAAAGGTGAATCGAATGCAATACGGACCGCGTCTAGATGTCTAGTAACGATATCCCCTCGCCTTATATATGCAAGCTATTCTATAGAAATGATGCCACTCAACCATTCAGATATATGCAAGCCAATAAGCGACCCAATCGCTAGAAACGGCGCACCATCTTCCTTTTTCCTAAAACACACTCTCTCTCTATTCAGCAGGAGCAGCGCCCGTCGCTGCCTTCTTTCCAGCCTCGGCGTCCGTGACGAGCTTCTCGATGATCTTCTTATGGATGCCCGGCCAGTTGTTCTCGCACTGGCCCTTGACGATGCCCATGACGAGCCTGGAGCAGTTGATCAACACATCCTCGATGAGCTCCAGCTTGCCGTCTCCCTTCTTCTCGCGCACACTCCATTTCGTCTCCAGGATGACGCCCATGGGGCTGTGGATGCGGACCCACATGCCCTCTTCGTGGTCGACGAACTCCTCCCGGGACACGACCTTGCTGCTCCACACGGGGTTGGGCAGGTCGTCGATCACCTCGTACAGCTCGACGACGGACCCGGCGGGCCCGACCACGGGCTTCAGCGTATCCGGCAGCTTGAAGTGCTTGCGGGCCACGGCCACCGACGAAGGGTCCTTCTGCGTCTCCGGGGGCTGCGGCAGAGTCGTGTGCGACAAGTGGTGCGGGTCGCAGAGCAGGAAGAACTCATCTTTTGACAGAGAGAAAGATCAGGGGTTTTGTTTCTCGCCATCCGGGATATGATATGATATGATATAGTAGAACTCGCGTTTGAGCAGGCTGTGAAGGAAGGGTGAGAGGACAGATAGGAAAAGATGGAAAACTCACGGTCGTGCAGCAGCGCTATGGCGTCTTCCTTGCGCACGCCCGCCGGGATTGGGGTAGTATTTGCTGAGATGTTCGTGCTGGATAAGACTACATATTATATAGAAAGAGGTTAGCTGTCTGTGATTAGTCCAGTCTTCGGTGTGTATATTTTCTCTCTCATCATGGGAACATGGTGACCTCGTTTCATGTCATGTTATACATGTGGTTCCTCGATTGGCGCGTCTCGCCCCGCGTCTACTGCTAAAATGGCACTCTTGGCCCTTGTCCAAGGCCAAGAAAGTCAAAGTGTGTATATAAACGACATACTCTGGTATCAGCCCGCCCAATCCGCTTTGCTAACACCCGCTCCGCGGTTCACAGACGGAGGCGAGAAGCGCAAAGAAAGGAGGGATTTGTTTGGTAGACTTGAGGCCAACTTACATGACATTTTGATGATTCAGTTCCTCTCTAGTCTTGCACAGCTTAAATAAATTCGGATATTTAGAAGTTTCAATGTGGTCCTTTGAATCGATACTTCTTCGACGACTTGCCTTTGTTCCTCAGCTCTGCTCTGTTTTTGGGTAGTCCTGGGAGTTTCAGTAGAGCCGTGGATTGTTGGTCCTACAAATGCTGACATAAGGATTCATGCAGGTTGCCAATTTTGGTACCAGGAAGCACTACGATGGAGATAGGCAGGTGGCCCAGCTTACTATGCAGTAACGAATTACGACCCTCGCGGCACAGCCTCATGAACCCCCAGCTCTACACCCAGTAATTCAATTGTCATGTTGGCTACCCCGGATGCTTTTTGGCCTACCAGACGCGTCACACATCTTGATATTCAACAACACAGTGACAGTTGTCCTTTTTTTTTTTTTCCTATTGTTTATTTAGTGGATAAACTCCTGCTTGGAGCTTCTTCCACGGTAAGCGGTGTCACACTGCTTTCCATCGAGGGGTATCTTCGTTTTTAGTGCACCTAATTATCCCCTATTCCAATTCGTTCTTTACACAAGCTCAACCAACGACAATCTGCTGTGTTGTCTAATCGTCTAATGATATTACCACCGGCCCCACGGCTCCTGTCTGCTGCGGGCGGGGCTTGCTTGCTGCGACGCTCTTATTCGGGATCCCGTTCTTCGGTGTTGCTTTCGGTTGCGGTTGTTTCGTTACTGATGGTGACTTCACGGCCAAAGATCGAATCGCTTCATCCATAGCTTTGATGAGGACCTCCGCTCCATTCGCAATGTCTGCCGCTACACTGGTTCCTAGGTGACGCCACACCCTTTTCTCCGACGTCCATAGCTTCTGAAGAAGCTTTTGAGCATCGTCGTCCGGCTGTTTCTCCTGACCAGCCTCTTCACGATAGATATGCCACTCAGGCCGAGCGCTGTGACTCTGCAGCTTGATGCACAGTGTCAAGTATCGGGATTTTGTCTTACCCGGACCCAAAGTGTACTGAAGCGTATAGCAATCAAGTGAGAGAACAGATACCTTGACACGGCATGGGCTGTTCAGAGTTATAGCTTCCCAAGCACGTTCCACTACGTCCAGAGCTCGTTGTATCGGCAGCGTAATCGACAAGAACCACGGCACGCCTCTGAACCCTTCCTTTGAATTGATGAGCTTATCAAACTGCTCGGTCGCTCGAGCCTGGGGGTTGCCTGGATCAAGGATCAATTTCATGCTGTCCGTTTGAAGGTCCAAAGACGCAGTCCAGCGATGCACATTCTGGCGTGTTTCAACATTTGCAGGCCGCGCCTGGTCTGTGTAACTGAACTTCACGTTACTGAGCGTAATTTCTTCGCATTGAACGTCCCGACGACTCTGACGAATAGCATCGATGCTACCAGCCAATCTACTCAGGGCTTGAAGGCGGTGAGCGAGCGTATCCAAAATCGAACTTCCGACCTTCGCTTCAATGATGAAAGCAAACACGCCAAGACGTTCATTAAACGCGACGTCACGCTCGACATTGCCCTTGAGGGGTCCGAACCTAGAAGGATCTGCAACCTTAACACGAGCATCCACCACTATGTTATAGCGGTGCTGCTCTGTCGCCGGTGGTGCGAGTTTTTGGTCGTTGCTACGGGATTCCGGGTTTTCGGTTGGGTTTAGTGCCGGGAGAACCCGATTTTCGATGTTTTTGAGATTGATCTCGACGAAGTCGAAAGCCCATGATGATATACTCTTACTTACTTGAGGATGCTGCCGACCAATGATCTCGGATAGTCTCACATGGATAGAAGGTACTTTCATACCAGGTGGGAGCATGGGATTGATCCGATCCTGTATAGCGTACTTGATCCTCTCTTTATGCATTGCTCCCAGAATGCCAATCTGGGACATCATGGCGCTGCTGAAAAATGTCAATTCTGCAAAGAACTTATCCGAAAATTGAGGCGTAGTGGGGGCAAGTGGTAAGCGGGCGTGGGTTGCGACCTTCATGCTACCTGAACGTTTGATACTTTGGGGTCACAGTCAGCACGAGTAATCCAGACGAGTATTAGCAGAACGACTCACACTTCGATCAGCCACCATTGATCCCCGTTCGGGCTCTGGCTAACCATAATGTACCAATCGTTAGGAAGCCCACGTCGCTTCAGCCATATGAGTTGATAACTTCCCCTAGTGCCAAGGAACTGTCTCGTCTCCTCGAGCTTAACGGGGTGAGGATTGCAGACACTCCAGCCTCTGCTCTTTCCACGCCGGTTAAGCTCATCCTCCACATAATAGCATCTGAACCTTTCAAGCAGCGCAACCTGCTCTATGACTGGTCGCTTGGTCTCCTTGTTCAGTTGACTCTGCAAATCAAAATTGCCTCTTGACTTGGGCAAAGTTAGTATTGTGCCCGTGATGGGGGCAACTTTAATGTTTAGTGACCTTTCGTGACTTAGTTGCATGGTCAATGCCGACTCTCCAGGATTGTTGTCCACAATGTTGATACCGAGCGTAGTTTCACGTTTAAGGAACCGCCCCTGAGACTTCAACGCAGTATGGAACGTTTCCAGAATATGCTCGACATGCTTTCCGATGACGCGATTCAGCAAATTCTCGGTAGAGATGACCTTTTCGTTGAGCGGAAATTGGACATCTTTGACTTCGATTCCATCCCTAAACCAACGCAGACTCAAGCGGCTGTCGCGACTTTGGCCGGGCACCAACCCAGAGCTCTTGCCGCTCGAAACACCGATAATAATATAACTCTGGGGGCCCTCAAGAGGTTGGCGGCCAGACCAATAGTGTATCGACATGGCGCGCCTAAGTCGCTCGACTTGTAACATATCTGCCCATCGGCCTTTGCTGAGTTCCATAGCTTGACACACGTATTCCGTGATCTTGTGGGTCAAGACAAATTCGTGAAGAAACTTGTAACATCCGGGTAAGCCATCCTTCTGTAAAACTTCATTCACTTTGTACTCGAGAAAATCTCTCAGGCGATCGGATAGTTCACTAGGCGCTGGTTGGAAGGCAAATCGGAAGTCAATGAACCAGAATTGTTTCTCGGGGTCTTCGTCTGCGATTGTGAGGTCGACTTCGAATTCGCCAGGAACTTTGAATGCTACGCGCCCGGAATCGATCTCGAAGTCTTGGAATTGCTCTGGTATGTTTTCGTGGTCCTCAAGGTTTAGACGAATAGAGAGCAGAGTATTGAGATTTTCAATCCATCGCAGTTTCTCCTCCGCGGTGACCTGAGGAGGCTGAATATAGTTGAGCTCAGGCATCCAAGGGGCCTGGCCTGTTGAGAGAACGTGGAGGGCAGTGCGAAGGTCTGGATTTGGTATTCGGGCATATGTGAGATCTCTCTTGATGTTGATCATATAGTCTAGGGACCCCTGATATAAAGCTCGTGTCTTGTTAATATGGTGCATCAAATCGATTAGCTTGCTAACTGGCTCTGCCTTTCGGCTCCAATTAGCGATCACGAGGGCTTTCACCCACTCGCCATGTCTTTCCTGCACAAAGTTCAATAACCTGACCTTCTTGTTCAGATTCTCCGGCGAAGTATCGTCCAATGAAGCGTCAGGATTGAGAGGATTGCCGTTTAATGCAGACGACGGCGTGGGCATTTTCGCTAGGGCCATAATCTCATCGCCAAGTTGGTTGTGGGTCTGCTGCGCGAGGCGGGAAAGAAGGACGCTCAGTGGCACAAAGCCTTGCGTGATGTGCTGGATCTCGTCGGGTAGGTCATTCATGCGAGAGGCCAGAGGCGCCGGGGAATGAGAGCCACCAGCATTAGATGTATTGCCGTTCAGCGCAGAGTTGGTACCGTTGGCATTCTGGGCACCGCCATGGCTGGCGGGACCGTTGGGAGAATTCCGAGCCCCATTGGTGAGCGAGCCATGGTTGCGGTCGTGGTTGGTGGACTGAAAATGTGAGGCGCCGTTGTCCATCATGACAACACTGGACATATCCTAGCCCCGGTTCCCCCTTCCGCCAACGCGGCGCGTGAAGTTAGGGGCCGGCCGCGAGCACTGAATAAGATGTGGTGCGGGAGGCGCTGGCAGGTAAAAGAAGGAGGGCGCTCCGAGGCATGTGGGTTCGGGCGTGGATGCGCGCGAAAAAGTGAGCGTGGAGAAGGACAAGGGAGGACAAGGGATATCCAAAACTGTGTTGCTGGGACGCGACCGGAGACGGCGTAGTGTACGGCGGGCCGATGGAGAAGTATCTGTAACTACGACGGTTCGCACAAGACTGCTCGGCGTGGTAGGTCGGCTCGTTGGGTGAGAGGATCGCGGATAAGACAAGTCGACGACAAAGGTGTAGGTTGACGAAATCTGATGATGTCGATCAAGCGTTGCTAGTAAAAGGCCGCCGTTCAAGATGCGACTCGGGTAATGTGCATGCTGGTCGAGCAAGAATGCGAATGCCAAGATCACAAAGCAGTCGCGATCAATAGGAAATGCTGACTATGTTAGACAATAAGGGGGACTGGCGGTGTTGAGGTCGTGGTTGAGGGTGAAGGCCTTGCGTCTGGGAAGCGGATGAAAGAATGGCTGAATGCTAAGTGCTGAATGGGGCGGAACGAATGAGCGAGCCTGACGCGGAGAGCAGAAAAGGTCAGAGGTGGAGTTGGACAGGCACAGGCACAGGCGCAGGCAGGGCAGGGCAGGTACGCCGCAAGGCAAGGGACAGGGTACGGGTCGGCGCCCCATCCGCCGGTAAGCACCTACCTGTACAAAAATGACGGCTACAGCAGGATACATACCTCAGTACGACATTCCGGCTTTATGCGGCATATGATTGATGATTGAGTGCATGATTTTTGGCTATCCAGTGACACAAGTTCAACTCATCATCGCGACGGGGGCCTCCACTGTCGATTTTACGAAACAGAACGCCAGGACCCCGAGACCCAAACAAATGGAAACTGTTGCTAAAGAAAAACTATCTATCTATAACCTTATTATATAGGTAACCAGGCCGGCCTCATACGGCTCGCCCCCCCCACCCCCCAAAGCCTAGCTACCAAGTATCAGAGAGTCACCGCTTCAGATTGATACAGAAATAAGCTACCAAGGCGGCTAGATAGTCGAAGCCGCATCGAAGTAGACACAGTTATTTGATCGTGACATCTTAACGCACCATGGCCAGATTGATAGCCCGCATATGGTTGTCTGTTGCCATAATGGGACTTATGAGACCTATCTTTAACAAGCACAACTGCACCGTCTACTATTCACAATTGCATAAGCCTCTGCTACGGCGTTCTCATCCATTCCCAGAGTCAACTTTCTAGAGGGTGTTTGCAATCATGTAGACAGGGGTGACGATAATGAATTGTAAGTTATTCATTTGACAGGTTCTTTGTATCACCGCGTGTAAGTGGAATCGTTTCACCAGCAAGGTTTGTGAACTAGCAACCGTAACACAATAGAACGAACCGCTGAACAGAGCCGATATAATTTATCTTTACGCCAAATGCCAAGTATCTGACGCTATTTTGCTAATGGCAATTCGATTCCTTTAAGTATTTGGTAAGTTCCAAGAACAGACCCGATTTGCCAACTGATAGATGACAGTGTATCCCTATAGCATGTCAGAGATTCAGATGCCAAATTGATTTTTTTCCCAAAGGTACTCCGAGGTTTACGAGAGGTGTCTGACATCAAGTAAAAGCATGGTTTAATATTTGGTAACTCAAAATGAACCATTATAAAATGAGAAAAATATGGTGCGCCAGCCATTGTGGGGGAGCCTTCGCGTGTAGGAGAATGTCTTTATAACGACCTCCAGGATCTGACAAACGCCCCGAAATCGGCGGGAAGGTACCATTATCACATGGAGTTTTCTCTAACGCACCAAGGCTCAGATGCTCGAGAGACATCAGGTAGCTTGTGGCATGACACTCCACGACACCGCGTGATGGTACACAAGAAAGTAAAGATCCTGGTACCGGCATTATGTTAGTCCTCGAATAATGAGTGAAACCGCAAGAGCCACAGCTGTCAAAGGCGATGGGCATCTCATACACATGGAGACAATGTAGCATGCGGTACCTATATTGGAGATCTTCTAGTCTCCCCATTTCAGCACTGTTCGTCTCTTGTTCAGACGGAAACGGGACATATATGGAGCATCACTGCAACACACGGACCATATTCCAACCATATTCCAGGTTTGGTTCTAACCCATGTGATGTAACACTCGCCATTGTTTTATACCTAGCCCACCCGTTTAAGGTCTTGAGAGAATCTCTATCTTGGTAGTCTTGATGATTAAGCATACCTAATTAACGTGCTAGTTAACTTACCCCGGTTCGACCATACGGACAGTAAATTAGCAACAAATGAGCAAGCCTGACACGGAGAGCAGAAAAGGTCAGAGGTGGAGCGGTACTAAGTTTTACAAGGATGCGACGAATTGGGCTTAACGCAACATTGTCAGTCAGGTGACTGAGGAGTCAAATACTCTACTTTGTATATGGAAATCAAACGGAGATGAATAGAAGACCACTAGCTAATATGCATTAGACTGATTTACGAACGCTTGGAATGGTTAGGACTGGTTCGCGAAGTTTTTTTTAAATGCGAGTTCCTCAAGGGAGAAAAAATAAATTCTTGGGGGCTGCGTCAGAGAATGGATGTAATTAAGGAGCTCACCACGCCGTTCCCAGGATTACCTAGATTCAGAGATGGGGAAGACAGCAAGAAACATATAAACGGGGTACAGTTGACCGGCCACCAAGAATGCATTTTTCGTGGTGCAGGCTGAGACATAATACCGCAGGACCGACTTGAGAGGGAGGTCCCTTGTACACCGTCCAACCGTTCAAAAAAACAAACAAAACAAAAAACAAACAAGTAACGTTATCTTGTAGAACGTAACGCAACGCAACGCAACGCTATCATCAAGTGGGATTCAAGTATGGGTTGACGAGGTTGCGAGGGAGGCTAATGGCGCTGGTTACACCAGGGGCGATGCCATCCCTTACTTCTCAACTGTTGTGTTGATAGCGGTGAAAACGTCTCCCATCTCGATCAGTCCAGTCCTCTTCCTCCAACCAAGGGGCGATGCTTTTCAACCTACACTCCTAAAGAACGCGGTAGAAAGAAGCATCAGAAACCACTCGCACCGGTTGTTGCGAATTGTCTCGTTCTCAACAACATGGCACCAAATAGCCAGCCACGGAGGTCGCCCAGGATCAACGCAACTTCCAATAATGAGTCACAGCCCTCGCTGAGCGCCAACCATGGCGGTAGTGCGGCCAAGGAAACTACCGGCAAAGACCAACATGCCACGACGAACGACACGCCGCAGCCGAGCATACCACTCCGACCTGCAGGAGACCCAGCTCCGAAACGTGGCCGAGGGCGACCACCCAAGTTATACAGCCAGGTCGTTGCTGGACAACTTCATAACACTGCGGATCAGCGTTCGCTTCCGCAACAAGACGCCCCTTCGAGGCAGACCGGCAAGTCGACTCGAGGTGCTATTAACAACAAGCACGATCTGAGTGTGGCTTTCTACAAAACCGCCTCGTTGCGCCAACATTTGGCCGATCTACCAGATAAAGCACAAAATCTGATTAAGATTTTCGATGATGTTATATCCAATGGCACTGGGTATATACCTGACGTGATCCGTCAAGATATTGAGGTTGCTGCAGGTCGCAAGGTCTTGGATCGTAATCTCCAACAATACTGTCTATCAAAAGAGGAAGCGCTTTATGAGCTCCAGATGCTCCAGAAGATACTTGCGAAATCGAATAAATGCAAGCACAAGACAAAACACGAGGATGCGTGGAATTTTAAAGTTCATTACCCTATCTTAGAGCTTGCGTTTGAGTGTGACCCAGTTGGCAATATGGAAGTAGAACCTGTGTTGTAAGTTGATCTTGATTACTTGTTGCTAGCTATAACATAACCTAACAGTTGTATAGAACTACTGCTACTATGATCCCGGATGTTACCGATACTGCGTTTCAAAAGGTCGACTTCTATATTACAATCGATCCGGGATCCCCAGAACAGGTCGAACTACAGACGTTCAATCAGACCAATGCTGTTCAGCTCGAAGTGATTGCCATTTCGATCGAAACTTACATTGCAAGAGCCCCTACCACCGAAGCGCCGGTATGGATGAAAGGATGGCTAAATCGAATGTGCTTGCTATTAAAGAATCCAGCACCGCCGCTCCCAATGCTACGCATTCGTAAAGAAGACTGGTACATGCTTTTCGTATACCACAATAATGCTGGAGACTTGCTTATTTTAGAGGAGCAACCGATCGGCAGCACTCGAAATCTTCGGGACATGTACAAGCTTCTCCGGTGTCTCCGATTGCTAGCTGACTGGGTGGACGGTGAGTTTCGCAAATACATTGATACCGTCGTTGTCCCTGACGCCGTGGGCTTAAAGATAGAAAGTTGAGTGTCACGGAGGAAGGCGGCAATGTAGGCTACATATTCGACGGCCACGTCTTGCGGGTCACCGTCTGTTAGGTTGTAGCAGAGGAGGTTTGCGGTCTCGGTATACTTGGCGATCTATAACCTGACAACTGGTACTTCGTACATCCAGGTATATTGTACGCCATAGTCAGAAGGTCAACCTTCCCCTTTTCTTATTTTTTACTCCTTGGAACAGGCCCATTATTTACTGCTTTGGGTAATTTCCTAACACATCACCAGCTTCGTTTGGCTGCCCTGAGCCTTTGCAAGGACAGCAGTAGCCAAGTGAGCAAGTGCAGCAGCTGAGGTGGACTATAAGAAAGGGTGAGTTTCTTCCGATTGTTTTTTTTCGGAGTAGTTCTCCGGTTCCGACGGTGGTTTGTACCGTCGTTAAAGAAAAGAATCTACCTAGTCTACCTGCCGATAAAGCGTTCTGTGCTTTCCGGTAATAGGTGTTCTATCGGCTGCCTCGCAGTCGAAGATGTGTTGTACGAAGGTCAGCTTCGTTTAACCTTATACTCTCAACCTTCCGCTAGGGGGGCTCCGGCGCTGTAAGGCAACAGCGTAACTTTAACAGGTTTTCCTTGGGTTGGGCTTTACCTAAGCAAAGGTTTTCCTTGTTGAACCTCGCACGGCCATTAAGGCACCTTACAGGTGTAGCGAGGGCTAGAATTAGAGTTACGAAGGCTAGGTAGTAGCAGGGCGTCCTGATACCGTATCAAGACCTTAATATTGTGTTAGGGGCTAGGCCCTGAATAGTATAGATAGAACAAAAATACACCACCACCACCTAGTCAGAAGGTTCTTATGATGTCTTAAATACTTAAATTCATTTTGTGATGTTTATCTCTCTAGATCTGTTACTGACTGGGTGACTGAACCATATATGATCGAATCCAATCCCCGGTTCAACCATACAGACAGTAAATTAGTCACGATACCTAGACCCTTACGACCCGAAGCGAAGAGGCATCAAGTGACGTTTCCCGTAAATCGCGCTACTGCTACTCCGTATCTGGATGTTATGTTACCCTTTACGGTACCCTGCGTTCAACCCTGTAGCCCGTCAGCTGTTCACTGGTGTCCGTGCACGCGATTTATCCAACTCCTAACGCAGGAACGGGATTCTTCAGTGCGCGAGAGAAAGCTATCCACCTTCGACCCAACGAGCAAGGTCTGGCAACTTCATATTACTCTCGTCAAGAGTGTAGACAAATCAGTCAGGGTTTCTATGAGCAAGAAAAGAGCCTCATAACGGCAAAGATAGACCATGGCGATCCGTTAGATTCGCAACAAATACGGTAATTTGATAAGGTTTTGCCAACCTCTATACTAGATTCACTTTGACTATTAGAAACGTGAATAACCCGTGGCCGAATCCTTCCGGACTGCTTGGCTTTCATGATGCCAGAGCGTGTTTACTGATTCAGTGGGGTGCGAGTAGTGTAGCTCACTTTCCCCTGTATAATCCCGGTTCCAATATGTCTAACCCTACGTCTTAGTATGGTCTTCGAGACCCAGATTTGATATTGTTGTGACTTGGGTCTACAGTACGCCTTTGTCCGTTGCTCCCAACTACCTGAAGAGTCGACCTATATCAGAGAACATCAATCTGTATTTAGACAAGGAAGATATCCCCCGTTATTCTCGTTCAACATCCACTACTGCAATGCTACGCTCGGGATTGTCATAGCACGGACCAGATAAGGAACAAACGCTTTCCTGTTCCAATGAGAAGAATGTTTAGCCAACTGGTTGTGTGTCTTGATCAAAACATCTTCGTCCACTTATCGTCGATGGGTGTGATTCAATATCCCACTGAAGCATTCATTACACATGACATGTGGTTTGCATATCCTCCGGACGGAATACTCGGTTTCATACTTGCATACTCGTCATGATTGAACGCAATAGTGAATGAACGTGTTCACTATGTAGGTTATCGCTTGGGTCCTGGGAAAGGTATCTATCTAGTAAATATAAAATAGTACTATAATTTTATCCTAGCTACACGTGTTACAGGAGAGATATCAGTGACCCCAGTCAATAGTAGAGGATGCCACTACTTAACTCCCCGATAACCCTTACCAACTTGAAGATTGTATCTTCTTTGAGAGATGATTAATGAATAACAATCAGAAGACTAGGGGGCTGGATTCATATTTCACGCGACTTATCAATTATCCATTCCAAACTTTCATTCTTGTTGCCAATCTGCCGATACCTTCATTATTAAACCTTCCACCTCATTAATCCAACACCGCTGCCGTGTGCAAAGCATTGGTCTTGTCTTCTCGCAGCAGCACTATCGTGCTTGCATACAGAGACTATTATACCTATCAACACCCCTGTTACCCCATGGGATCCCGTCCTTGAGCCGTCGTTACCTTGGATTTCGTCAAAGCTCAGACAGACAAGTCACATGCGCAACCTATCGACGTACGATGTATGGTTAGCTGGATCTTCCCGACCTTCACAGTAATAGCATACAGCTATTTTCCAGCCTCAAAATAAATAGTTGGTGGTGGCCGAGAATATTCCACCCGCCTTCAGCAGCGATCTGAGACACCACCCGCCACGCAATAATCCGAGACACTCACCCTTACATCGACCTCATGTCTCACTGGCTCGACCTAGCAAATTGAAATATATAAAGTGCGAATGATAAAACCAGGTCTAGATTTACCAACGACGTGCCGCTCATTTTTCGCCATATTTTACCCACAGCTGGATAATCTTCGAAGCAATTGGCTACCTAAGGCCTACTCAATACTACATACTTTCGGTCAGGGAGCAAGAGAAAGATATCTCATAATTCCAGAGGAAAAAGGTTGCGAACCTTATGGTACGAGGGGCGCATATGATATCTCTAAATCATTGTGACGTATCGATTTCACCATATCCAAGTCAAAATGGCCGTCTTAGTGCCCTTGCTATTATACAAAGACCCGTGTAGCGGACCGAGCATGGATCTTTCGTCAGTAGAATCAAAACAGAGATCATGCACCGGCCAATCTTGGTCTTCGCCAGCTTATCGAGTCCATTATCGACAGCAATCATTACCTTCATCAGACCAGGCTATGCGAGCCTCGCTGACAGTCTCTCCCGGCTTCGTGGCAGTTCCCTCGAACGCTTTGGAATGGAAAAGGACCATTCAGGAAGTAAAGCAGAGATACATTGCTCGCAAATATCGGTCGTGCTCAATGCAATGCTGCGAGATCTTAGAGAATTTGAAAGACACATCATCTGTTGAGCCATTGCACCTGATATACCTACATTTCTACGCCGCATCTTCTTTTGAATGGTGCGCGCGCCCTCTCTCCTGTTCATCGGCGTACCGCACCAAGTTGCTGCGTAGTGCGCAGGAGCACTACGCCGAGGCAGAGGGCCTGATTGTGGCGACGGGATGGGACATGGCCGAGAGGGCAAGATCGCCGTCTCCAGTCTCGACAATAAGTCTCAGCTCTCCCAGACTCTCGGTTAGCTCAAGGACATCGGGCTCTAGCAGTTCTGCGTCATCGCCGCGAACGAGCGTATTTTCCCTTGACGACGAAACCACGGCGAAGGTGGCTCGGTCAACCCGCGTGAAGACCAAGAAGAAGGTCTCGTTCTCCAGCTTGCCGGAATTCTTCGAGTTTCAGCCAGAGCCGTACATTCGTCCTGACAGTCCAACACTCGGCTGGGACCACTATGTCTCCGCCTCGCCACAGGAACTGTACGCCTCCTTTCCAATGTCGCCGACTAAGGCAAAACCAGCTTCGATAATCAAACAGCCGTTCGAGAGGAGGATAGGCCACACCTCAATGAAGACCACCCCAGATGTCGAACCCAAACCGTCTCAAAAGAACAGTAGCAGAGCTATAACGCCAGCCACACTAGACTTGACGGACAGGCACACCATGGATCGAGAGTCTAGCCAGGAGAGAAGCAGCACGCCCAGCAACCACACTTTTGACCTCGAATCATTCCTTCAGACGCGCAGCGTCAACCGCTTCCGGGAGCAACTCTCGGCGCTGAGAGACCAAGTGAGCCGTCATCGCGCCGCCGTCGAGGGCCTCCTCGGTAAACCAGACGAGACGCCAGAAACATCAACGCCATTCAACAGATCAGATATGCTCACCGAGGCCCAGCAACTGCACGAAAAGAGCCCATCGCCCGGCCTCAGACATCATCAGTCCATAGATCTCACCCCTGAGCCTAAGCCTTGTCCCAACCTGACAGGTCGCACAAACAACTCGGCACGCCCAGCTCTCCGTGTTCGAACAGACATGAGAAGTGATTTTCCCAGAATGCAGCAACACCACTTTCGAAGATATAGTTCGGCATCGACTAGTCTTTGTCAAGCGCGTGGGGATATCGCAATTACACCCACGAGTGCCATCCTATCACCGCTATCCGCCAGCGGCGACGGGGGGAACCTTTGGGATCGTATCGAGCGACTTCGAGCAACCCCGCGGAAGCGCTTCGATAGTCGGCGTTACGAGATCTTAAGGGAGCAAGTGCTGGGGGAGCTTGAGCCTTACTGTTAGAGTAGTTATATTTCTGGTGGTATTGAAGGGGGTCAACTAGGCTGCAAATTAATTTGTTATAATAAACGCATATGAAGATGTAGGTGAATGATCGGAACGAGAAATGGGCTGATACCATGTGTAATACTACGCTACTTGACCGATAGATCTCGCTATACCATGACTAATTTATCGTGTTTCAAAGTTAAATAATAATATGTATTTATTCCAACGCATTTTACAGCCCTGTGTCATTCTCAGACAGTATTTATTCTTGTGTAGCCTAAATTCTAACTGACTTCCGAGGAAGAAAAAAAAGAGGGAAAAAAAGGGTAACCAGGGGTCTTCGAATGAACACGTCTGCCTATAGCTTCAGAACTTTACAATCAGCAAGCTCCTATCTTATTGACGAGAACTAATTTCGAAACCTGAGAGAATACACATATCGGTCGAATGAATCAGCCAACCTCCTGCAAACGCCCAACGTTAACACAAGACCACCAGCTGAAGACCGAAAGGGATGATAAGTAAACGAACAAAGTGTTGTTCAGAAATGAAAGCGCGTCCCGTGGCATCATGCTAAGTGCCGTGCCTGTAGTGTTCATCTCCCACTCCGGAGGTAGAGTCATTCAATTCAGCCTCGGCGTCTCTTGATTCTTTGATCCATGCTACATTTAACATCATGGTGTATGGTGTGAGTCGATGAGTGCCGCCAAACCGTGCCACTGCCAAAGTAATGAAACTATGAATCGTTTTGCAAGTCCCACCACGAAGACTCATGAAGTGTTACTCATGAAGTGTTGAAGCTCTTGCGCCGCGCTTCCCTTTCCACTTCTTCCTTGACCTTCTGTGTTTGCTCCTGCTCTTTCATTTCTCTAACCTTGGCTAATACAACCTCACGGAAGATGGCCCCTTTCACAGCATTGCTGAGTCTGCCTTTTCCGCTAACAGGTTTCTCTGCCGCGGCGGATTGGGCATTCTGCGCCTCTTCCGCCGCAGCCCTTGCGTCCTCAGGAAAGTCTGGGTTTTCGGGGTCGTCTTCTTGAATCTTGAGAGCTTCGATGCGGTTGGACAACTTGACAAGTTCGATACCACGACGAAGCCGTGCCTTGGCCATGTAGGCCTTGATCTCGGGCAGCAAGTTGTGGTCGGTAGCGGTCTCACCACTCAGCCACGGGTGCTTCAGAGCTTGCTAATGGGTTGTTCAGTACTGCTATAACCACGAACAGTTTACTTCGATTAGGAACATACCGAACTGGTCCACCTATCGTCAGGGTCTGGGCGAAGTAGGCACATGATGAAATCTTTTGCGTCATCACTGACGTCTCTCCAGTAACGCTCATGGAACACAACATTTGCAGTGCTGCACTCATTGATCAAATCCTGAAGATTTTCTGAGCGGAAAGGCGAGTAGCCACATAGAAGGGTGTAGGTGATAACGCCCATGGACCACATATCGACAGGCTTGCCGTGACCTTTTTTCAACATGACTTCTGGGGCGGCATAGCCGAAGGAACCCGCCATAGTGGTGAGAACTTCGTCCTTCGTATCTAGCATCTTTGCGATACCGAAATCAGCCAGGACGAGATCGGAATCTGGCTCTTTCGTTTGGTATAGGAGATTCTCGGGTTTGAGATCTGCAACACGGGTGAGATTTTGTGTGTTTTACATAGTTAAGGCGGCAAAGCACTATACCCCTATGAACGACATTTTTGCCGTGTAGATAGTCAACGGCGCCGAGGACCTGCTTAATGGTTTGCGAAGCATCCTTCTCGGTGAACTTTCCTTTCTCACAAATGCGATCGAAGAGTTCTCCACCTGTAGCGAGCTCGGTCACGATATAGTATTTGTCCTACGGAAAAGGAGCAGCACGTTAGCCAAACATGGCGCCAATGGAACTCGTGGGGTTGACGTACCCTTGACTCGAACCAGTCGACAAATTTGACGATATGTGGGTGCTTGAGACGCTGGAGCATCTCGAGTTCGTCGAGGACCATACGTTCATTACCCTTGACATTCTTCTTCAGGATGATCTTGATTGCCACTTTCCCGTTGGGGCTGTCTGCTTCACGGACGATACCGTAGGTGCCCGCACCCAAGGTTCGACCAAACCTGTACTTTGCCTTCCTCTCGTAGCTCTCAGGCTGGCCTTGGAGGCGATTGAACATAGCGTTAACTGTCCAAGTCAAAGAGTTAGCGGTGTCTGAAGAGAATATTGACGTTATGACGATAGTCACGGCCATGAGGCTTGCGAAGGTAAGAGGAAATGACGATTACGACTTCGACTTACAGCTCATTGTGACGTGTGATGCGCCCCAGCGCGATGTGAAGGCGGTGGGCGATAGGGTTTACTAGGTAAGTAGGGACGCGCTCAACGCAATGCGTTGAGTAACTGACGAGGAACCAAAGGAGATGACGAGATCTAGATGGATGAGAGTGTACGGCGGTGGGGTCGAGGATGGCGGCGCGGGTGGTCGAAGATGGGAGAAAGTGATATAGAAATACTGTTGGGCAGTGGTCGTGTTGAAATAGATAGCCTACTATTATTAGCTGAAAGGAAGCGCGTGCTGAGATGTGAGCCCCTCAGCCGTTTATTAGGAGCAACAAGAGGTCGACCTCCTGGTCCAGGTATCTAGTGGTGGGACACTTTGGAGGAGGGGGAGGGGTTCGTTCCCCCTGGAGGCCTGTCTCATTGGTAGGTACGTACCTTTCTCTTTCAGCACCCAACCTGGAAAGCTTTGGCCAAAACTCCCCTACAATATGCGTATAGGGGTAATGCCGTATCACCAAGTATGCAGAACTAGTGCGAATGCCTATGGTATTGTTGTCTGGGAAGGTGCAAGGTCTAATGGAGATACTGAAACATAGCACAACGGATAGGTTTGAGACAGAGGCGTTGGGTTCATGAGTTCCTTTTATCAACAAAGGAAACCAAGGAAACCTAGGAAACCTTTTGGCATCCCCGTTTGCAAGGCTGAGCAACAGGATGGGGACAAGCTAGGGGGCAAGCCTGTTCCCACCCGTCTTCCCCATCGCGTCGGCACCACGGCACAACTACCCACTAATACAAGTAGTTTGGTACCTACCAGAAGAAAGCCTCATCGAAAAGGGAGGCAGCACTGGGGAGGGAACACAGGTACCTTATACTGCCTAAAGCAGTGAACAGCTCAGCCGCGATGCGGGGCCAGCCTATTGACCCTGCGTGCCAGCTACGTACCTATATAGGAGGTGTGTCTGAAATGATTGGCAGAATAGCGGTGGCTTATTATATTGGGTACAGCGGGCTCCCTCACCAGCGGCTAACTACCCTCCCAGCAGACACTCCTAACATTTGTGAGAGATAAGGGCGAGGACAAAGACGTAACATAGCCTCTTTATGGCTTATTGGGTGTCGCAAGGCCTACTCAGGCGTTTCCTGTATGATTAGGTATTTTCACAGGGAGAGTGCAAGTTATGGGTGCTTTGGTACTTACTTCAGGGGCTCCCCATTATGTGCTAAAGGCTAAGCATGTGAAAAGTAATAGCAGCATTGGTTATCGAGCTGTGCTACCGCCCCCCGGATTAACTGCTTGCCCTTTCAATAAGCATAGAAATCACCCCTGTCAAATGTCGGCAATGAGATGCCACTTGTCTGATAAGTTTTGGATCAACCTTTCCCCTTCACATGCGCTTCTTCTCGGACTTTTTAATGCTAGATCAATTTCTTCTATTACTTACCATGCAAACCTCTAGTATGTACCTAAGACATACCAACTCCATCGCCCACCGTACTTAACTACATTGGTACCTAAATACATTAGGCTCCTAGTAGCAGTCGAAGCAGATATATACCTACATAGGTAGGTACACACATGTCTTTAATAGATACCCTAGGTACCAAGTATATAGCCCAACTGGTGCGGGGTACTTGTTAGGTGCAGAGCACTTATCGATAGCCGCGAGCTTAAGTAGTTACAGCTCCCCTCGGCGCGGGGGACGATCGACTATGCATCTGGCAGCCGCCTGCTTCCTTAACCATATCCGTCTCTCATTGCTGCAAGATGGTATCACACCTCACACCTAATGACAACCTGTATACCTCAAACCCCTCTCCCTGCGCAGTTTGACACACGTCTGCATCTCCATCCATCTTGTTCGCCCACGTGAACCCTCCTCCTGTCGCGGACTCACTTGCGCCCAACTCCAGCACGTCCCCCGCCTTCACATTCATTCATGGATCTTGACCGTGGACGCCTGTGTTGCTTATAGGCCCTTGTTTTGCTGGCTACGAAGACCTGCAAGCCGATCTAAGAGTGCATCGTAGTCCGCGCGCGGATTGCGACGAGTGCTACAGCGAACCACGCAAGCATAAGCTGTTCGCAGGCGGCCTAGCGTCTGACATTCGCGCCAACAATGGCTGGCCTTGGTCCTAAAAGATTAGGCAAGGAGCTGACAAAGGCATGTCAACAGCGAGACATATGGGCGCGAACTTCACTACTCCATTCATCCTTACTAACTTCGTGCTCCTATATTCTAGATCACGAACAACCTCCCGCCTGGCATAGCTCTTGTCTCCGCTGATAACCTTGAAGAATGGTTTCTCGACATCCAGGTGTTGGACCAGAATCCATTATATGCAGGGCAAACATATCGCCTGAAGTTTAAGTTCAGCAACAGTTACCCTATTGGTTCGTTCATCCTAACTGCTCTTGCTCTGAAATAGCTAGTACTAAACTAATATGTTCTTCTAAATAGAAGCACCCGAAGTCACTTTCGTCAAGCTGGATAATAGGCCAATACCGATGCATCCTCACATTTATTCCAACGGCATCATTTGCTTGGACCTTCTCGGATCTCAGGGCTGGAGCCCAGTTCAGAGTGTCGAAAGTGTCTGTATGAGCATTCAGAGCATGTTAACAGGCAACACTAAGAACGAGCGACCACCTGGTGATGAGGAGTTTGTGCGCGGTAACCGCCAGCGACCGAGGGATATCGCATTCTATTACCATGATAATACCGTATGATAGGAGGTAGGAGGAGTACGTTGGTGCGTGCACATCAGCTGCACATACAGGTTGCATCATAAGTCACGGCGTTTTCATACTTAGCATTGCGCACTACGAAATGATACATGCCACTTGGCATTTGGTTCGAAGATCGAACATCATTGATAATCCCTCCCGATTTTGCATCTGACCGGGTCGTGGCGGCGTTTCTGTCAGAAACTAGGCAGGGATATTGGTGAACAAGGTTAGCTTCAGTAACCACCTGTTTTACTTTCATAACAAGCATACGAAGATGGGCTTCGCGGGATGGATCGAGGGGAGACTGGGTGGCATTGAATGCGAACCTAGAATCATGAGATATCCCCTTGTAAAAATTTATAATGATCTAACAACACATATATTTCTGCTGTGACGCAATGTCGCTTTATTCAGCGAGATCTCATATTGCTTTATACATGTGCAAGTATATACACATGCAGGCACTACCTGAAATAAGCAGTAAGATATTTATAATCCTCTACATCGTAGAATTGATTATAAACCTAACATAAAAGACAGTTATCCTAAACTTCAAAAAGTAAGTTTTGTGCTACAGTAACTCAAGTCAGAATTTGTCTGTCATATCTGCCAGACACCTGAGGCTCAAGGCTCAAGCGTCACAAGAGTGACTCTCTATACATGGTTAAGGTGGGATCTTAAAGGCTTATCGATATGAAGATGGCCTCAAAATCAAAATACAGACCTAAGAAACCTCCCATCGTATCATACCCTATACACAGCATCCTTTAACATACGGGAATTATTGTGGTGTCAATTGAAGCTTACCTAAAGACTTAGCCAAACTCCTCGACGTTGAGAATAGGAATTAGACATTCAAAATTACAAGCATTCCTATTTCATATTCCCATTCGAACAATCAATGTCTCCGGTCCCTACAGCAGGTATAAACTGGTGTATATGTGGAACAACTATCTGTCAACTGTTCAACCGCATCTTCAATATAGGAACTTCTTGGTTGCAGACTCATAGAGACAAAAGGAAGGTCTGTGTAAGATCCAATCTGTCATTTGTGGAAGACTGGCAAGCCATATGCTCTAGCTGACTGTGATGTTGATTACAGCCCAGTATACTTTATTCATGCTATAACATCATTAATATAACATTATTAGCTTATAGAAAAATTATAGTGCCTTACAGCTTCTAGGATGTTATCATGTGAACTTGCTGACTAAGTGATGGACCCCACCTACCTAGAAGTGGAGTATGTAGCTACGTAAGTACCTTGTAGGCCCCCCTGGCAGGAGGCTCGATCAAACACCAAGCTCTCCTCCAGCAAGAAGCGCACCCCCATGAAGAGCTCACAATGGCTCCTCATGTGGGGTTCGACACCGAACACATACGAGACAAGGCTCGTAAGGACCTACTTGAACTTCTAGAGGGCGTAAGTAAGGCTGCCTTACCTCCCGTTTTGCTTGATCATAGCACCACCACTACATTGTGTGCTCACAAATCATTTGTCTGTCTGTAGGTCCGCGGCAAGAAGAATCTTGTCATCGAGCGCAGCCTCGCCGGTCCCGTTGGCGTCATTGTCAAAGTCTCTACCTTGCACGACTATGGTGTCGATAAATTCTTCTTCCTAGAGAATAACAATGCCGACACCAGCCAGCGCAATGTTGTTTTCATTGCGCGAGGCGAGTGTGCCCGCCATGCTCAAGCTATTGCTGGTGAGTGAAATGACTGACCTGAGTGTTGCGCTCTTCCTTGACACAGTTGAGGACAACATTATGTAGCACGTGTTCTTAAAGGGCATTATGAATTCACTTCTTTTCACTCCAAGTCACCCATCAGCACAAACCAACCGAATGTCGACACACCATCTCACCTCTCTTTTACCTTTACCACGTGCGAGACACCGTTTTATTAGCACTAACATCATTCACAAGACCACATCAAGCGGCTACAGCGTGAGAGCCAGACTGGCCACGAATTCCACGTCTTCTGGGTTCCTCGGCGAACCCTCGTATCCGATAAATTACTGGAAGAAGCCGGGGTACTTGGCGATGTGAATATAGCGGAGCTACCAGTCTACTTCTTTCCGCTTGAGCGTGACGTCTTATCCCTCGAACTCGATGATTCCTTCCGGGACCTCTATCTCTTCAAAGATTCGACGCCGGCGTTCCTTATGGCTAAAGCATTGATGGAAATACAATCAAAACACGGCCTCTTCCCTCGCGTCATTGGAAAAGGGGACCATGCGAAACGAGTGGCTGAGCTGCTTACACGAATGCGTCAAGAAATACTTGCCGGAGAAGCTACCGATGAAGCAAACAAGGCTGGACTCGCACCAAGCAATTTCCTAGAAAGTGTAGTCATTATTGACCGCGAGGTGGACTTTGTAACCCCGCTACTTACTCAATTAACATATGAGGGGTTAATAGACGAGGTCTGGGGAATTCAAAATAATCAGACCGACGTGGACTCAACTATTGTTGGAGCTCCGCCACAACCACCCTCGCAGGGTGCTTCAGCAACCTCAAGCCCTAGTCCGGCTGCCAGGAAACGAAAGATCCAGCTTGACTCGTCTGACAAGCTGTATGACGGTCTCCGGGACACGAATTTCGCTATCGTCGGCACCCTCCTGAACAAGGTGGCACGAAGACTACAGAGCGATTATGACAGCCGTCATGGATCAAAAACAACAGCAGAACTCAAAGACTTTGTGAAGAAACTGCCTAGTTATCAGGCAGAGCACCAGAGCCTGAAAATTCACACGGGCTTGGTTGAGGACATCATAAAGCACACTCGAACTGACCAGTTCAGTCGGTTATTGGAAGCTCAGCAAAACCTTGCTGCTGGTGCTGATCCAAGCTCCCAGCATGATGCCATTGAAGAGCTGATTGCAAGGGACACGCCTCTTTCCGAAGTTCTTCGTCTTTTGTGCATTTATTCATGCGTATCCGGTGGCATCAAATCGAAAGATTTTGATCATTTCAGACGTCTTGTGCTCGAGGGTTACGGGTATCAGCATTTGATAACGCTACATAATCTAGAGAAGCTACAGCTCTTCCTACCACGAAGCTCGCCAATGGCCAATATGATTCCTATGCCTGGCGCGGGCAATGCAACAGGAACCAAAACGAACTACACTTATCTCCGAAAGCAGCTCCGGCTCATCGTGGACGAAGTAAACGAGCATGATCCGGATGACATTGCTTA
The DNA here is from genome assembly GCA_022385715.1 of Xylaria cubensis. Taxonomy (NCBI): domain Eukaryota; kingdom Fungi; phylum Ascomycota; class Sordariomycetes; order Xylariales; family Xylariaceae; genus Xylaria; species Xylaria cubensis. The sequence continues at coordinate 483,977 of MU279019.1, read as the reverse complement.
TGTATATAGCGGGTACGCACCACTCTCCATCCGCTTGGTTCAATGTGTCCTGCAGAAACAACATCTCTTCTCTATCACTCGTGGTAGTGCTGTTGCTGGCACGGGTACAGTAGCCGGAAGCGGTGCGCAAGGCTGGCGGGGTTTTGATGAAGTAGTGAAACATGCCCGCGGTCCAGCATTCGACGAGATCCAGAAGGGTGAGGACAAGGCCGTTAAAGCAAGGGCACTATTATCTGGAGGCGGCGATAAGAAAACAGTGTTTGTGGTATTCGTAGGTGGCATCACTTTCACGGAAATTGCAGCACTGAGATTTATTGCCAAGAAGGAAGAAGGTAAGCTACCCGATCTCCCCTTTCCTCTTTGTTTCTGTATCTCGCCGCGGAACGAGGTTGCTAATCAATGCAACATAGCACGAAGGAATTTTGTTATCTGTGCGACGTCGATCATTAGCGGGAATAAAATGATGGAGGCAGGAATTGAAAAGTGTTCATTTGCACAAGAGAAACCGCAGCCTCCAGCCTCTACCTAAATAGACATTTACAGTACATCTAGAATCGGAAAGTTGGGTTAGCTGCAGGGAATGTCGGCTATGTCGTTTATCCGCGTCATTGTATGTAGTATGAGTATTACGTGGGGAAATAGTCGGCACTCATCGCGATATGGGAAATGGTTGCAAACTTATAACTGAACTGGTTGACGCTGTGATGTGTTCAAGTTAAACTGAAGAAGGGAAGAGGACCGCGCAGTACAGGCAAAGCTCTAACTACCTAAGGTAGTGTAGATCTTAGTTTGGGGTTATCTTTGAACAGACATTAGCGACAAACACAGTAACTCGCTACGAATGGCCCATGTCACGTGGGCACGGAGCACGGAGCACCCCTTATCCTTCCCAATCTGATGAGTGGAAGTATCAGCATTGGCGGATTCGGGGCAGCAACTAACAGGCGCATTCTTCACTCTAATTTACAACGACATAACTGCATACATAATCTCTTCCAGCAATCTACTTATTTTATTCTCCCCTCGGGCTCAAGTGCGCAGTGCTATTGTGCTGGGAAAGCATGACCCCACGTTACCAATTCCAACCACCATTCTTTATATTATAGGTAGCCTCTTGATCCATTCTCATCATTCCAAAAGTCTACTGCAGATTTGTACAGTACATGTTCCGTACGAGGTACAGTATGAACCCGACCCATTGGCTACTGTGGATGATGATGGTTCGATGATTCCGCCGCTTCGGTCCATTGAAATCTCACACACACGAAGGCCTATCGTTTCTCTCAAATAATTGACCCATCAACAGGTCCGCTGTTCTCCGGTCGACAGAAATGTTCCAATAATATTGTCGAATTGACTGAATAGACTCGGGCCTCTCATTCAATGGGAGGCTTCTTGGCTCTCGGAAAGGCTCCGCACCACACGAAAATTAGACGACCTCCCTTCATATGCGTATATCGATGCTGATTCCTGAACACGCCGAAACGTGCTCTCACAAGATATGACAGCCTTTCAGAGGCCCTCGGCAGAGGAGGAGACTGGTCAATTGATGTCGCCCGAAGAGCTATACCTAAACCTGGGGGCAAAACCAGCATTAGCAGATCACATCCCGGTCATGTCCTCCATATTTCTCAACGAGAACGTAAACTCTCACAGCGATCGTATTTCCTCGTCGGGAGATATGTCAACGCCCGCATCTGAAATCGTTGTTAAAGTGGAGGACGTGGACATGGACATGGAGGATAGCGCTTGCACGTCGGCACCAGATATAATGGAGAGAACCACGTAAGTCTTAAATATTCGATACATGAGTTACTCGCCCACTATACAAAATCTAATAGTAATAGAATCCTTCGTGTTGAGACAAAACCAGAAAGTTCTCGTCCCCTCGCTCATAGAGACACAATAGGGGATTCCTTTGAGTCGTCAACCTCACTCTTATCTGACAATGTAGATCTATCTTCACCTCCTTCGTCGATACCATTCTCTAGTAAGGCGACTACACCAATTGACCTGGGGCTAGCGAAGGAATCAGTCACAATACGTTCAACATCCAACACTACTTCCACGCAACGAAAGTCATTTGACGTGCGACCGCGGGTGTCGATACCGACCGATACTGCTCTGCAGGATTACGCCCATCAATGTATCGCCGCAGCTGAATCATCAAGATTAAATCCATACGCGTTACATCCAGATGAGTATGCTATACTCAGGGCGCACATCAGTCATGCTCAAGTGACTACATATTTGAATATCCGTAATGGTATTCTTCGTTTATGGATTAATAACCCACGTATCAGTGTCGCACGTGATGAGGCTGTTGGATGTGCCAAGGACCCAAGATGGTATGATGTTGCTAGTGTGTGTTACGACTGGCTGGTTCGTTCAGGGTATATCAACTTCGGTTCCGTCGAAATCCCAATAGGTAAAAAGGGGCATCAAGAGTCCAAGCAGACGAGACGTGGGAAAACCATTGTTGTGATTGGCGCTGGTATGAGTGGGCTAGGCTGTGCCAGGCAACTCGATAGCCTATTCAAGCAATATGCCGACCGATTCTATGATCTGGAACAAGGGCATCCTAATGTTATTGTTCTCGAAGGTCGAGATCGCCTTGGCGGTCGTGTTTATTCACGGGCGCTTGACAGCAGCAAAAGCCCTCATATGATTGGGTTCAGGGGCCGGCGTCACAGCGTTGAATGTGGTGGAATGATCATCACAGGATTTGAGCGAGGAAATCCTTTGAATATACTTGTGCGTGGACAGATGGCCCTTCCTTACCATGCTCTGAGACCCGATGCCATTCTGTATGATACGAACGGCAAAGCAGTGGACGAAGAGCGCGATCGATTGGTTGAAAAGCTTTTCAACGATTGCCTAGAACGAGTTTCGGACTACAAGTTTAAGAGCGAGCCATCTAAGCTCATCGAAGGTAACAAAGACCTGATAGATGAAGGCCGTGATAGTGCATCAGAAGGCCATAAGTCGATAGCTGCTGTAGAAGAGGCTACGGCTGCGCTTCCACAAGCGCCCCCAATATCAAAACAAAGTCTGGGGCCACAAGTTAGTCTAGTACCCGTTTCTACGGATCGCGCAACCGGAAGAACCCATGTTGAGCCAGGCACGCCGGCTGCTCTCAAAGCAGCACACAAAGCGCAACTGATGGGCTGGACACTGAAAGAGGGCATTACCGAAGACCATGATCTGGAACTGGACGCTGCTGCCAAAGCACCAATTGCGACCCTTGGGTCTGTCGTGGATGAAGCAATCACTCAATACAAAAATCTCGTCGACCTTACCGCACAGGACTTTAGACTCATGAATTGGCATGTTGCCAATCTCGAATATAGCAATGCAACAAACTATCATCAACTCAGCATTGGAGGCTGGGATCTTGATGCAGGTAATGAATGGGAAGGAAAGCATACCATGGTAGTTGGTGGCTTTCAAAACGTTCCACTTGGCCTTGCTATCGCGCCATCCCGTCTTGATATACGAAAAAGCACTGCTGTGAAAAAGGTTTCATACGATCCCGAAGGGATGGCTGGTGCCCTTGTCGAGTGTGAGGATGGCTCTGTAATCGAAGCAGATTATGTTGTCTCGACTATTCCACTTGGTGTCTTGAAGCATGAGAGTGTCGAGTTTCAGCCTCCTCTTCCGAGACGAAAGGCAGAGGCCATCGATCGTCTTGGTTTTGGTATATTAAACAAGATCATCCTTGTTTATGATCATGCATTCTGGGACACAGATGCCGACATATTCGGCTGCTTGCGGGCACCTCTTTCTCGACACAGTCTCAAGCAGGGTGAATATGCTTCTCAGCGTGGCCGTTTCTTTCAGTGGTTTAATGTTTCAAAGACGAGTGGCATCCCCGTGCTTCTAGCTCTCATGGCAGGAGATGCAGGTTTCGACACTGAACATTCGAAAAATGATGAGCTCGTCACTGAAGCTACAGATGTCTTGCGTCGCGTCTTTGGCACCAAAGTGCCCCAACCCGTTCACTCCATTGTCACACGTTGGGGCTCTGATAAGTTTGCTCGGGGGTCGTATTCATCAGCCGGTCCTAACATGCGCGTTGACGATTATCAGACCATGGCTGAGCCTGTCGGAAATCTTTTCTTTGCAGGAGAACACACAACTAACACACATCCTGCAACTGTGCATGGTGCATATCTCTCCGGATTGCGTGCAGCATCAGAGGTCCTTGATGCCATGCTTGGGCCTATACAAGTACCAGTTCCACTCATCCTACCCAAAGAGTCTCTATTGTCGCTTTCAAGCGGCCTGAAACGTAAAGTGCCAGATGAAGAATTGTCACCAAAGGCTGCCAAGCAAGCTCGAATTGACGCGTATGAGCTTGCTCTTTGGCAGCATGTCGTCTCACTAATTGGTGAGCGTCCATGGCGGCCACCGAAGGTTGCTGGTAACCCATACCTCCTGTACAGTAAAGCTCACTACGAAGCTGCACGTGTACAGTGTCAAGAGGGCCGACGTGCTGGAAAGGGGAAGCCAGCTCCCAATGAAGTCCGTATAATGACGAGTAAGATGTGGAAAGAGGCGACTCCCGAAGACCGGAAACCTTTTGAAGAACAAGCCGCTCAGCAGAAGAGGAACTATTACGAATCAGTCAAAAAGTGGGAAGATCAAGCTAAGGACTGGGATCGTCTATATCTAGAAGCGCGAGCAGAATATGAGAAGAACCACAAGCTAGTCCTTGATGAGGACGAGACTGAAAGTGGGCGAGAAAGAAGACGCGTCAAAGTGAATAGTTATGCAGAGAGCGAAAACAGTGATGCCGAGATGTAATAACGGAGTTGAGGACTTTGGTTCCCGACTACCTGCTCTACGCATCACACCTAATATCTTTTCTGCTGGCACAGTCTTGGAGGGACTTCCGCACGAGTAGCCAGCTAACTACTTTTGCTCGCACACTCTAGGGAAACTTTCATGGGACCAATTTCCGTCCTGATATTTCCATGGGCGTATCGGCTGCTTTGCGTGGGTTCCATGACCGAATTTTTTTTTTGGCGCACAAAAGGCGTATAGGTTTGTCTCAGCACATTTGCATTTGCATCTGCATCGGCATGACGAGTGGCAACTGGTGCATCAATATCCCATGGAGAAAGGGAGTTCATGGGTGCTGATTTCACTTCGCATACTATTGCTTATACCTGAGATTATGTGTTCTATGGTTTTTATAGCGGGACAGTGGCACCTCAGTAGTATCGGCAACTGCTCTGGCTGCTTTTTGTCGAGCTCTCTGTCGAGAAGTAGAGGTCCAGAGAAGCGAAGGGTTCGAGCCAAACGGATCACAAAATGGTAAATAGAAGAACGTGTGTTATCTGTTAGGCTACCAAGCATACCTAAGCATACGTAATTCATCATCTAGTACAAACGTACATGGTTTCCCCAGACTAATCTAATGGGCATGCGCAACTGTGCACTTGGAGCACGGTTTCTTATCGTTATGTGATGTTATGTACCTGTGAAAACATAGTTGAAAATACAGCAGGACAATGATCACATTGCTTAAGAAGGTGCCTGGTAATGCACCCAGAAGTCAACCCTACTTGTCAGAGTCAGCAAGAATAGGAAACCCGCCTTTACGTGTGCTGTCTCCTTAGGGGACTGCTGGGAATAGTGAAGGCTGACACCAACATTCTTAGAATTCGGTGCGGCTGACTTATGTGTTGTGACTAGGGTCTACTCCTTTTTTTTCTTCGAAGAAAACAATGCGTGAGTAAATACATAGGTACACGCACATGACGTGATATCAAGATGTAGCCAGTAAGTACAGAGTCAGGATCGACTCTCTCACCTATAAGATTGTAAAGAAGTAGACTGAAAAGAGTCAATGAGAGACAGCTCTTAGTGAGTGAGGGTGGAAGATATTACATCCATCCTTTACATCTAAGAGGGATGACTACCTCCTTGTGTAGAGAGCTTCCTGCTTCCTTGTCATGGTCCTAGTAGCCCCAGATAGCACCTCGAATGGGACTGCCTCATCTCAACCTTTTAGAGATAGACAAACTGGCTATAATCATCAAGTTGAGAAAGTCATCGTCTAAAACTTTCTCGGTCGCCCTTGTAGCTTTGTTGCACTGCAAATAGTGTATGCGTGCCTACTTTCACTCTCAGGAATGGTAAGATTACATACAAACAGTATATGCGTGCCTACTTTCACTCTCAGGAATGGTAAGATTACATACATACAGCCTCTATGCTATATTAGTTATGTATATGCATATGACTGACCGTATTTCCTAGCCAGAGTTGGTTCTTCACCTTGAATGAGATCCGTAGTTAGCCGGGTTTTGAGACCTCTTATAATACGACTGCCATTTTCTTTGAGCATCGGGCACGCTGTCATTAAGGAGAGCAGAGACCATATATCAATTGGTGTTTGATATTGGGCTCTGTTGGGTGTTAGTAACTGATTCCAGTCCCTTTACTTATTCTCTATATAGTAGCAGTTGCTCAACGTATACAAAAGGCCAGAAACTGTTGCTTATACTCTCCGAAAAACAAAGAAGTATGTTATATGAAGGGTATCTTAGCAACCAACTGTTAGACATTGTCTGATACTTATCCAACTCGTATAAACATAGCAATAGAAGTTGTGAAACTTGTTTATTGAGGCTTTGATACACAGAGGGCTTGCATGGGGTAACTTTGATACAAATGGAAGATGCTATATTGACGGATCACCATGCGGCCCTCTTTCCCCATCGGTTTTCCCACGCGTCTATATATTAAACTCTTTACATGTCTTCCGAGGCGGTAGCACCAGTGATAATTTCGACCAGTTCGCCAGTAATGACGGCTTGACGGGTTCGGTTAAACAGAATCTGGTACTTGTTGATCATCTCACCAGCGTTCTTGGAGGCGTTCTATAATGATGTTAGTCTCAGTGAGCGGAGAGCGGATCATAAGATATCCGAATGCTGGCGAGGACTCTGGCACTTACATCCATAGCATTCCGACGGGCTGAAATCTCGCAGGCGTGGCCCTCGGCTAGAGCCCAGTAGAGGGAGTTGGCCAAGGCGTATTCTCGGAGGTTAGAGAGAAGCTCCTCGTCGACCTCGAAGGCCGAGAAGTTGGGAGAGTTGGCAATAGCCTCGGCGGAGAAGGCCTCGATGACAGTAGGCTCATAGGCCGTGGCATTGATGAACTTGTTGTACACGATCTTGATATCGGAGTAGTCGGTGGGGAGCTGAACGACCTGGTCGGCGATGGCCTGGGCATCGGCGAAGGTTGGGACGTCCTTGCCAACACCGGCGAAGGTAAGAGCAATGGCCTGCGGGTTGGTTCGGCTCAGCTGGGCACGGGATTTCTCGCCGATCAGAACGAGGTCGGCGGGTTGCTGGTTGGGGCCGATATTGCGGCGCATGAAGCGCGAAAGACCGGAGTGAATACCACCGCAGAGACCCTTGTCGGAGCTGCACACGATGTACAGGGTCTTCTTGCCCTCGGCTTCCAGAGGTTTCGTCTCAGCCGACTGGAAAACCTCCTGGGAGGTCTCACCGTACTTGCGGGACTCGTTCATAGCTCGCTGAGCACGGTTCAGCTTGGTGGAGGCCACGATCTTCATGGTGTTGGTGATCTTCTCGATATTGCGGATCGACTTCAGACGGCCTTCGATCTCGCGCAGGGTAGCGTAGGTGGCGGCATTTTGGGCGGTGCTACAGCAGCAGAGCAGTCAGAACCCGGACGACACGACATGATGATGGTGGGAGGCAGGCGACGAATTGCCTCATTTGCCGGGCTGCGTAGCAAAAACGCATGATGCAACGTACCGAGCAGGAATAGCCGCAACTCCAGCCTTCAAGGCCGGTCGGGCCACTCTCGAAAGCATGTTGTTGGAAGAGGACTGAATGAGCGAAGGGACGGGGAATGAGCCTCAGACACCAATGGCTCGTTGATTGCGATGCGCAACGCAATCAATTAGATTATATGTAGATAGTGGTATTATTCTCTTGTCACTTTCTCTTCTCGCTCTCCTCTGCCAAATGCTGCAAAGCTAACTTACTTGCTGCTTGCTGCTTGGCTACTTCTGGTTTGGTCCAATCAAACATCTTTCCGGACAACGGCAAATTGTCGGATTGAAGTGGAGACAGTTCTTTGTCGGCCAGGTGCAAAGCGTCCAAGTGCAGGTGGATCGGAGTTGCAGTGTGCAGCTGTTTGGCACTGGCAGCGGATAGCAGCCTGCCAGCTGCAGGGTAGAAATGCAACAGGCACGCTGTGATTACCTGCAGTAGGTACATTCAGCAAGCCTTTGCAACCTTGTCTGAATCATTCACTGACATACCTACAATTAGGCATACATACCATCACCTAAGCATAAAAACACTATTGAACCTTGTTTACAGTACTTGCTACTTAGGTACATGCCTACACATACCTAAGCGTACTTCTAGGTAGGTGGGTAAGTACCACTATCCATCCCGAGTCATCCTTCCTTCCTTCCATCCATCCTAAGACCCGCTTTTCATTCTCCACAGAGACTACAACAGTGCCATTCAAAAACAGCCAGCTGGCAAGCCTTTTGGCATTTGCCAGTTCCATGCCAGCTTTTCTCTGTTTTTTTTTCCCCTGCCCTGCCCTACAGTCAATTCAGCTGGTTCGTCCCGTCCGACCCGTTCTCGCTCCGGACTCCGTGACAAGTTCCCAACTCAACCGTAGCATTCTTTCATCTTTACTTACACTAATTGCCCCTAGTCGTCTCCACTGACAACTGCTTCCAGCCAATAGCCATCCCCATAAGTCTCGCGCAGCGTGGCTAGCACCCAGCTGCAGACTGTAACTTAGTGGGCCAGTCTGGACTGAAGTCTTGACTTGTGAAGCCTTCAAGACGGGACCTTGCTCGCCTCCAAATACTTCACTACGGCCTGCCCACCTGCTGCTTTTTTTCCCCTTCCAAAATCTCACGGCTAACTCCCCCCCAGCTTCCCTTCCGCTCTTCCCTTTTTCCTTCTCCTGTCTGTCTTCTCCCAACTCTATAGATCAGGGGTGGTGCACCACGGTGTTAGCCACCCTTTGCATGCACACGACTTCCGTCACGTCGACCATCATACTTCGGCGTTTCTTCCCTCAACCTAGACTCATCGTGCCTGCGCGTATCTCGCTCGTCTCACCTGTCTCGTGCTTCACCCCCATAGCTAGATTTCGCCATTGCACCATCACGACTCAACACTACGACTCGCGACAACACGTATCTTTCCATCAACCATCTTTTCACGCGCCAATCATGTCCTCCGACGATGATATGCCTTTGGCGCGCGCCAATGGCCATTGTAAGTACTTCGCGCCGAGTCTTGAGTCGTTGAACTCACCTCATCTCTTGTATTCCCACTGGCATCCCTGTCGGCTCTCAAGTTACGCACAGCCTTGTTGCCTTGGCTTAGTTCTCCGCTACACCTTTGTATCTATGTAGAGTAACACGCACTAAAGCCTCTTTTCTGTAGTGTCCGCCGATAAGATCTCGAAGGCTGAAGACAGAGCTATGGATATCGACTCCGACGTTGAACTGAAACCCGCCCCATTATCGATTCGACATGGTCCCATCGTAGGCGATGATTCTCCGCTCGCAAACGGACATGGGAAGCGAAAGTCACGCTCTTCTACCAGCCATGTCAACTACCACGAGTCAGACGGTGATGACGGACGATCGGTAGGTCATATTTTCAGCCCTGTGTCAACTTTCGACATCTGGCATTAACTAGCTGCTAGAAAAAGCGACAACGTAAAGCTGTTGTAGACGATTCCGACTCTGATGTTCCCATCAAGAATAAGACGAGACTCCCTCCGGCGGCCGATGAGACGGCTGTTGCAGAAGATTCAGACGATGATGTTCCTCTGAATAAAAAATTAGTCAACAAACGCAAGTCCATCGACAAGGCAGCTGAAAAGGAGGCCAAAGCAATACGATCGGCCGAGTCAAAGGCGAAGAAGCCGACCCCGAAGAAGGCTGTCAAAGAGGAATCAGATGATGACCAGCCCTTGTCGGGTGTAAAGAGTCGAAAGCGCACTGTTAACGGCACGAACGGGAAGGCCAAGTCCAATGGCGTGAAGAAGGAAGATTCCGACTCCGACACTCCCATGCGAAAGAAAGCGAAAACAGCCACTCCCAAGGCCAAAGCCAAGGCCAAGACGGAGCAGACTACTTCAGGCAAAAAGGCACCGGTGAAGAAAGCGAAAAAGGAACAGAGTGAGGACCCTGCCGATGCAGAAGACGATGAGGACGACGAGGAGGAATTTCGCTGGTGGGATCAGGCCAAGTCAGACGATAGCATCAAGTGGCAGACTCTTGAACACAATGGCGTTCTCTTCCCGCCGGAATACGAGCCTTTGCCAAAGAATGTGAAGCTCGTCTATGACGGAACGCCTGTTAATCTACATATTGACGCCGAAGAAGTTGCGGGCTTCTTTGGTGCCATGTTGAACTCCACGCACAATGTTGAGAATCCCGTTTTCCAGAAAAACTTTTTCAACGACTTCAAAGATGTGCTCAAACGTACAGGTGGGGCCAAAGACCAACAGGGCAACAAGGTCGACATCAAGGAGTTTTCAAAGCTCGACTTTCAGCGGATTTTTGAGTATTACCATGGCAAAAGCGAGGCCAGAAAAGCCCGCTCGAAAGAGGAAAAAGCTGCCGAAAAAGCCGAGAAAGACAAAATGGAGGCACCATTCATGTACTGCAAGTGGGATGGTCGCAAAGAGAAGGTCGGCAATTTCAGAGTCGAGCCGCCTGGATTATTCCGTGGTCGTGGTGAGCACCCGAAAACCGGTAAGGTCAAGTTACGAGTCGCTCCTGAGCAAATCACCATCAACATCGGGAAGGACGCCCAGGTCCCTCGTCCTCCAGAGGGCCACAAGTGGAAGGCCGTCCAGAATGACAACAAGGCTACGTGGTTGGCCATGTGGCAGGAAAACATCAACGGAGCTTACAAGTATGTCATGCTTGGCGCTCAAAGTACTGTCAAGGGCCAAGCCGATCTCAAAAAATTCGAGAAGGCCCGAGAGTTAAAGAAACATATCGCTAAGATCCGGAAAGACTACGAGCGAGATCTTAAGGCCGAGTCTATGGCTGACCGGCAACGCGCTACAGCTGTCTATCTCATCGACAGATTCGCATTAAGAGCAGGCAATGAGAAGGATGCCGAAAACGAGGCAGAGACCGTTGGTTGTTGTTCTTTGAAATTCGAGCACGTCACTCTAAGAGAGCCCAACACGGTCATCTTTGACTTCTTGGGTAAAGACAGCATCAGATATTACGATGAAGTCACCGTTGATCGCCAAGTGTTCAAGAACCTTCGGGTTTTCAAGAAGTCGCCCAAAAAGGAGGGTGATGATATTTTTGACCGCCTAACGACTTCTCAATTAAACAAGCATCTCTCCAGCTACATGCCAGGATTAACTGCCAAAGTCTTCCGTACTTACAATGCTTCATTCACTATGCAGAAATTGCTGAATGAGATCAAGGACGAAGACAGGACTATGGCTGAAAAAATCAAGCTCTACAACGACTGCAATCGCGAAGTGGCAATCTTGTGTAATCACAAACGGACAGTTGGAGCCTCTCACGAAACCCAAATGGGGAAGCTTGCTGATCGAATAAAAGGTCTCAAGTATCAAGTGTGGCGTAATAAGCAGATGATGCTGGACATTGATCCAAAACTAAAGAAGAAGAAAGGCGCTGATTTCTTTGAGTTGGATCCCGAACTTGACGAAGCGTGGATTCTTGAGCATCTAAATTTTTTGGTTGAAGAGCAGCGCACTAAGATACAGAAGAAATTCGAGAAAGACAACCAGAAGCTCCAAGAAGCAGGCGAGAAGATAATGCCTGACAAGGAACTTAAAGAGCGACTCAAGGATGCAGATGAGTTAGCCAAGAAGTTGAAGAAAGAGAACAAATCGAAGAAGGTCGAAGCTGAGGGAAGGGCTCCCACTGTAGAGAAGATCGAGGCCAATCTCAAGAAGATTGATGAACGCATTCGCACTTTGGAACTTCAGGCCCTCGATAGAGATGGTAATAAGGAGGTAGCCCTTGCAACCTCCAAGATTGTAAGTTTCTCCTTCTCGCCAATATTGTAGTGAGGATCTAACATATTCCAGAACTACATCGATCCACGTCTCACCGTTATCTTTTCCAACAAATTTAACGTTCCCATTGAGAAACTTTTCCAGAAGAGTATTCGTGAAAAGTTTCACTGGGCTATCAAATCAATTGGTGAGGACGATTCATGGCAGTTTTAAGCAGGCCAAGTGTCTCATACCTCCTGCACCTCCTGCCAATAACGGCGATACATGTTTGATTCTAGTGTTGTACATATCCCTAACGTTAAATGGGTCATCTTGTCGGCGCAAAAAGCAGCATTACCATTATAGCGGTCCATCGCTGTTCGGATTCGATAGGTGTCATAGTTGGGATTCCTTGTGATTGGAGCTGGCTAAGGCGGTCTGTTACGCCTGGCTTCACTAGCACGCAAATGCCACAGATGACTGGGTTTGCATAGGAATACCACCTGCGTTGCGTTGCGTTGTGTTGCATTAAACGGGGACCTGGTCAAGACATTGGTCACGTACGCCGGTAGAGAGGCTGATCAATCCATAGACAGATAGTAATACACAGCATATGCATGATTTTAGCAAGTCATTATTTCCCATTAGCCCATACATGGTCTTAACCAAGTCGGATACCTGATTGATGAACAACAAAGGATATACACGGGCGTGAGAAAGGGCTGGCCCCGACTTCAAAACGACAATGAAGTACACCGAAGCCAGATGAAATAATACCTCCTCTCTATTGAAACTATATTATCAGATCCTCCTGCCTTTGTGCCTTTGGGCAGTGATGCTTGCTTAGGTAGGTAGGTAGTTGGGGGCGAATCCCTCACCCCCCCCGAAAGTCCGAAATTCGTACCTTCACCTTGTCACTCATTTAGTATACCTCCGAGATGTGTAGTTATTCCCTGTCCGGTAGTTTGATCTCATACCCCAGCATAAACAGCGGTTGGGCGCCCATAAGGCGCATTATATCTGGGGTTCCCCTACCATTGTGCATGCACGCTGCTGCAACTCCTCACCAATCAAAAAGGCATACCTCGATGCGAACCATGAGGCTACCAAGATTGCCTGAAAAGACAAGTGAGGCAATCAAAATCAGCTAGCACACTGTGCACGTCGGAAACGCCTGGACCGCCCGCAACCTTTATTTATCATGACGGCTTATCGGTAGGACGCCTCACCGCAGTAAAGGTGTGTGTCGGGCAGCAGCGCAGGATCTTGGAGTCTGGCTCGTGTGATTCCATACCCGCGCGCATGTGCCGTGCAAGCATGAACGACTGTTCGCCCCGTACTCGCTCGCCCTACATTTTTCGATGTTGTACAAGAAGTCGGGCTTGGAACTACCTAGATAACATGCTGTCCCCTAGAAATTCCGTCCTCTCTCATAACCCGCCCGAACTTGCGGCAAAGCCTCTTTCGTTCGCCTGAGAGACCGTTGACTTCGATGTGTCGGCATCGAGATTGGGATCACATATCGCCCTATCAAGATAGAGCTTCGAACAGCAGCCTAACGTTCTTCACGATGGACGATTCAATCAAGATCATCTCGAAAGGGCTTATGATGGGTGCTGCCATCATGTTCACAGCTATTCGCCGTGAACATACGTTTTATAGTTGCGTGTAGGTCTGATCACTCGGTGTCGATATCTAAAAAGAGGCCAAGTTGACAACTCCGGGCAGCACTCTCACCCTCTTTAGTCTTGCCACGATGGCGCATGTCGCAACGAGCCCAAGCGCGACAACTCTGTAGGCATCTCGCCTTGTCTTCTTATCACTGTTTATGGCGCTAACGGCTACAGCCTCTTATATGTATTAACCACAATATTAATACAATCTGTTCTTGCGATTGTTGTCATGTCACGGCCACAATCTGTCTTTGTCCCGGTGCTCGAATATGCTCCAGTTATCATCGCCTTCATGCTGTGGATCATCGAAGATTGCTCCCGTTTCCCCACAGGGGCTCCGTGCCTTCTACCGTGGTGGACAGCAAATATAGATAGTGAACGTTGTGCCCCAAGCACTTTGCCCACTGTGATGCATGGAAGCAGGTTGAGTTTTCGTGACTCGATAGATGCAGACTCCAAAGTCGATGATGATCAATCCACAATATCCGCCCAGAATAGCCTTTTATTCAAGTTGTGGAGTCCCGCCCAGAGCTGTGTCCCAAGTTCCAGACTATCGGACATTTCTTTGTCTTCTTCCAGGCCCGAGAGCTTACCATCCTCTTGGGGGACGCTGACCAGAATCTGGTTTCCAGACTTTTCAGCCCAAGGACAGAACCATGGGGAATCAAGCCGCATCGGGTGCCAGAGATCACGGACAGTCTAGGTTTGTCCAAGGAGACAGGCCGCTTCCAAAGCAAGCCCGCTTGCCATCATGGATTGAACCTCAGGATAATACATACAACCCAGGTCATGTTTTCTTTCATTCGCATCACGGTGTACACGAGATATTTCTCGCGAGCAGAGTACCATTAACAATGAATGTACCTTCCTGTATTTCTTTCATTCTTTCTCTGCACTCGATTATCATCCCCGGGGTTTCAAGAATTATTACGAAGTCGATGTTCAAGTCGGACAAGCTTCCACTCTTTTTAAGCACCAGAGAATTGTACCAAGGAACCGAGACAGAGTCTTAGCAGTCCATCCACCGTTAGGAGTTAGGCACCAAAAATCAAATTAATATTTGGATCATCAGACGTCCTTTTCTTATCCGCGCGATGTACGGGTCGCTTTACCATTGCAAACAGAAGTTCGTGATACCATGGACGCGGCATTCATATTCCAGTGTCCTTCTAACGGATTCCCGCACCGAGTCAACCGACTTGGAAATATGTTAAGCAAAGGACCGTGGTTCGAGGAGTAAAAGTTAACATCCCCAGTACGATTTACTGTTGTGATAACGTGACTCAAATGATATGCTTCCAATCATAAATGCCTTTGTAGGAGACGAACGATAATACCTAAATTGTGTTGTAATTCGATATTGCCAACAATAGACTGGCAAATAGATCATACTACAAGACACAGGTCCATACAAACCAACACTTTCTGCAAATAAACCAAAACCACCCTACAGTGAAATACATAGGTTATACTCTGCCCTAGTACGGTTGCAGGGAATGTATGTAAATTGATATTCTGACTATCCTAACCATATCGACTTAGTTGCTATTGATTTCTGGACTGTTTTTTAAGATCTTTACAAGCACCTATTGAATGGCTAATGGTATCTCGAAATCTCTAGGGCTGACAGCCATAAATCGCACTCTACTATGTCACAAGGGCGAGAGTACTAGGGCTTGGAAGGGTATTCATTATTGCAATAATCTTCTCGGGCATCAAGTAGGCATAGAGGTCTAAGTTCCTCTCTCTCTCGCCCAAGCGGCGAATCTAGGTTTTTATACACGAATGGGTTTGCTCTTTTCGAACCCAAATTACTCCAGATCATCCAGATTATTCAGGTCTGTCACGGAACAGAACTGCAGCTCTAACCACGACACTACCAAACAGAATATCCAAGAATAGTTACGCCTTACATATTGAGTACAGGATATCGCTGACCTGACCCTGGTATACGGGTAGTTGCATTACCCTACCCAGGGCTGGTCCGCGTGACAATATTATCATCGAGACCTCATTGGTGCGGTTGAGTCTCTTCTTATCCTCGACTCGTATAACTTACCTTTGAATATACGTGAGAAAACTCATGTACAAACCTGGAGTTTGGTTGACGGGTCGGACTCTACTATAGCGCTGCCCAAATGACAAACATATCTGACCCGTCCTTGGCCTCAATCCTAACATCGAAATACTCGAGAGCACACTCTGCCCTATCTTGGCACTCAAAACGTTGCTGAGTATACCCTTCCTGAAAAAAGTCATCGATATATCGGCTACCCATACATCAGAGTGTTCTGTACTTGATATTCTCTCGATCGAGTACCAAAACTGATCGTGAAACCCACATATACGTCCCTGAAAGATGTTGTAGCGCCAAGTCGTCGCTCTAAACAGCGAACGCACCTCTGTGACAATATTATGGAATACTTAAGATATTTACGCTTACTACGTCTAAAAAACCAATGACTTTAGATGACGCAAACAGCAACGTATGTGCTTAGGTAACTCTATGATTGTCAGGTGGTCGGGTTAATTGATCCAGGCTAGTCATTTAGAAAACCTATGTCTACTCGATACAAAGCGATCAACTAGTAACTGCGTTATCGAAAAGGCCAACTCAGTGTGTATTCCGAGTCATCGTGCAATGTCTGTCCTCCGCTGCGTTGGTGTATGTTAAAGTTAAAGACCAAGCTGTCTTGTACAAGTAGTATGGAGGACAAGATGCTAAAACCATGAGACTATTATTAATAGGGATTTATCTTGTTAATAGAGTTGCTTCGAAGTGTCACAGTTCCCGCGCATGTGATTTTCAGGGTCCTGCAGGCGGCCGACTTCTCGTCACTCGAAAGAAGCGGTCGTCAAACACGAGGTTCCGCCCCACCGGGTCTCAATATTGACCACAGCCACTCGATAAACTCGTCGTCCCAGCCACGCTATTATGAGACAGCGCTAAACTAGTTAGGTGAAGCGCTAGCAGTTCCAGCCACTTCCGGCGTCATTCGAGGCCAGTTGCAAACAGGGATGCCTTGGCTTGGTGGGGCTCGATGGTCGCATCCGTCCCACAGCAACGAAGCGTCAGGTTGAGACATGCAGCACTTTGACCGATGCCATCACACACACTTTGACAGCGGCATAAAGCCAATAAGCTCCCGAGAACCCTTCCATGCGCTTGGAGATAGGCAATGGTTCAAGTCTAGATTCCCCGAGACTCAGGGTGGCCGATTCTTCCGGCATCCTGAGCAGAGCTGACCAGGTGGGTTACTACGAAACATGGATCCCATTACAGTAGGTAGGTGATGACGAGGCATTCGCTAGCATGTGCCGTTAGGCCGCGGATCTACCATCATTGGCAGATCTGTGCAGTGGATGACCCTGTCAGCAGTATTGTGAATAAACGAGGTGGTTGGAATTGCTTGCTGCGCTCGTCTATAACCTGCTTCAGAATCCCTTTCCACTTTCCCTCTCAGACTACTGTTCCTACCAGATGTACGTTCTTGCACTTTCTGTACATATTTAAACAACTGCATTGCACCTGGGCTTTCCCGGTATTGTCGCTGCTGGTGTTTGTGTGTACCTACTTCACTTAGACATTTGTTTCACTATTTGCGACATCCGAACCTGAGGGCTCCTGCGCAAAACTTTACTGTTTGCACCCTCACTGATTCCTTTCTCTCGTTCACGGCGACTGAGATCTTTCACCAACAAAAATGGTGTTCCCACGCCGCCCGTTTGCGGCGGCAACGCTGGCTGTCGCCGCCGCCGTGCTCCCCAGCTTAATCACCGCTCAGACTTATACGTCCTGTAACCCTCTTCAATCTAGTACGTCCGGCTACACCTAATCATTAGCTTGCTTCAAACGTTCTAACCGATATTTCAGCTTCCTGCCCCTCTGATCCAGCCCTTGGAAAATCAATCGATATCGACTTTACTCGAGGTGGTTCAAATATGTTCACCGCCTCTGGTGGCACCCCGACATACAGCTCAGATGGTGTGTCCTTTACGGTCGCGAAGAGCGGCGATTCCCCCCAGCTCATCTCCCTCTTCTACATCATGTTCGGTCGGGTCGAAATCACCATGAAGGCCGCTCCTGGCGCCGGTATAGTCTCGTCGCTGGTGTTCGAGTCGGACTGTCTCGACGAGATCGACAACGAGTGGCTCGGCGCCGACTCCAGCGAAGTACAGACCAACTACTTCGGAAAGGGTATCACAGGATCCTATAACAGAGGCCAGTTCAACCCTGCAGCCAACAATCAGGGAGAGTTTATCACATATACGGTGGATTGGACGAGCGATCGGATTGTGTGGACAGTGGGCAATACGGTTGTGCGCACCCTCAATGCGAACGAGGCCGAAACCAACCAGTATCCCCAGACTCCAATGCAGGTCAAATTCGGCTCTTGGTCTGGCGGTGACCCTAGTAACTCTGCGGGCACCATCAGCTGGGCGCGCGGTCCGACTGACTACTCCCAAGGACCCTTCTCAATGGTGGTGCAGCGCATCAAGATAACGGATTACAGCACTGGCTCGAAGTATTCCTACGGTGATACCTCCGGCTCCTGGCAGTCAATCCGGTCAGAGGGCGGATCAGTAAATGGCAACCTTGGCGGCGCGGGTGACCTAACCACCACGGCCGTTACCAGTGCTATTTCCTCGACCTCAACCGCCGACGTACCCGCTGGCGGCATCGGCTCGGGCTCTTCAGCTTCGAGTTCGTCCAATCTGCCTCCCGGCTGGGTGATGACGTCGGATGGTAAGGTCGTCCCGTCAAACTCGGCCACTGTACGTATGTTCTTATTCCTGATCTCCCCTTGCTTGACTTGATTCTTTGCTTCATGACGGGGTCTTTGACAGCCAATGGAAGAACACATTAGGCTAACGCCATTCATAGGAGCCCCCTACCCCCCTGTCTTCGCCGCCATCCTCGGCGCCGTCTTCGGCGGAAGTTGGATCCTCTGGTCTTGAAACCAAGACAGTTACGACGTCCGATACCCAGGAAGTTCCGACAACCATCACTACCTTGCCGAAGCCGACGGCAGCAGGTACTATGACAGCAACCAGCGTAGCCGCTGCGGCCGCGGCGTCTAACACAGGTGGAACAGTGAACAACAAGCCTGAGGCTCCAAATAGTGGAGCGCTGCGACAGCTGCGCACTCACCCTTGGCTCACCACTGTTGTGGCAATGATAGCATCAGCGCTCTGCATCATACTATGATCTGAGGGTATTGCGAGTCGAACGTAGAAATTGCATGGCGGAGGTGTTATGGTGATTTCACAGGATTCATTTTCGGGGGCACGATCAAGGACATTTCGTTACGGTACGGGTAGATAAGGAACATCTTCAGTCCAGGTTGTGGCAACCAATAAGGACGGCATATATGAGTCAGGCTGGCGTCATGATTACGAACAATCACTACAAGACTGATAAATGAACGACGGGACGAACGGAAACAATTGGCGCATGTTAGAGATGATAGACCACGAAACCATCAACGTGCTAGAAGATTGAAGAGTGGGGGCTACAAATGCTCACACCTCAAAACTAATATATAATACGTAACCTACCTAGTCTGCACCCCATTTTCTCCGTGTTTGCTAGAGTTCTTGATCTAAAAAATCCTTTTTGTCTTTGCCTTTTACCTAAGATGACCAACTTCAACGTGATCTTGGTCGAAGGCGAGAAAGGTCACGAGGAACGCTATGTGATGATAGTTACGAGATGGAAAGCTCCCTTGAGCTGGGTATAGACGCTTACAGTCGGAGATTGATGGGCGGAGCGCCTGGCGGGGCGGGGCTTGTTGCGGTTACCGGTTCGAGGCGAACCAGCCGGAACCCCACCCACGGACATGTATCGGTAGGTAGGTATTTAATAACCTTGAGTGAGAAGAGATGATTGGACAATTGAATCGTGCAACTATCTGGGGGTAGCATTGGATGGCACGCCCTTCACACATAGCTTACCTCCAATGTGGTCAGGAATTCGCATAGATAGTCATTATATATCGCCCTTAAACCCCCCAAGATCTGCGTTCGTTTTACAGCACAGGCAGCGAACGGGATCGCGGTATAGTTATCAGTATCTCACGTCAAGGGTATAAGTCATGTCAGCCCCACATTACGCCGCATGCCGGTGAGCAGCCAGCAGGGTAAGCTACATTATCTAACGGTACACAAGCGGGTATCTTTCATCTTTCAGCTTATCAATGCTATGTCTCGTCTTATTACTTCTGGGTACAGGTCATTTTCTTTGTAGCCGTTACCTAAGTACCTGCGGTTTCGGAACCCGTAGAAGGACGGGCCCTTGATATTCCCAACACAGTAATACAAACAAAACGTATCTACTTACCCACCCGCGGACTAAACTCTACAGGTAGTCATGTGGTCTACCCGAAACCCGGTGCGCCCCATAGATTTCCCCGGTGTCTGGTGTAATTGGCCCGGCTTTGGTCGCTCCAAGACGCCAATAGGGCGTATTCTACACGCCAGCGCCGCACTTACATGCGTACCTTAGTTTCAACCTATCTTGCATACGTGAATGCATGTACTCACGAACGTAAGTGCGTACTAGTAATAGATATGGTAATAGTTTGCAACAGGCTTCTTGTTCTACCCTCCTAATTTTAAATAGACATTTCTTCTTTCACATCCACTCTTTCATGTCCCCCGCCCTTATCAACACCATACCCTGCCTTACTTAGTCGATTCCCGCCACTACTTTCATGATTCGGTCACACAGCTGCCCGTAGGTACTCAACTTTGAACGCTTCAAGAACAATTTGAACCTTCACCTTGCCTACTTCGCCCAATATCCATATTCGCTACTACCATTTTTCACATAAATCTGGACCTGAAACTTCACGCAGAAATATAATTGCGTATACAATGGCGACAAAGACGGCGACGACGAATGGCGGCACACTTAATGAGCTGAAGGCACCACCCACGATAGCTCATCATGAGGACACAGCCCCTAGGAAGCAGGCTCCGATACCGCTCACTGTTGAAGGCATCGCAGCTCAAAGAGCCAAAGCTGGCAAACTAGTAGCGGGAACTGCGGCGTATTCAGACAGTGATATGTTCAAGAGTCCGGTACGTGCATTTCTTTTCTGGTCCTTTGTGATAGAGTGGGATGTTGAGGCCTTGAGTAATGTATCGGAGAGGAAAAGAGCGAGAGAGATGATAGGGAAGTATTAGGTAAAGTTATACCATCTAGGGAGAATAGGAGGCTAGGCGCATGAGAAAGACGTCTATTTAAGCTGTCGAAACAAGCTATTGGATTTATATGCGGGCGTGCCACAAATAGGTTATGTCTTTGAGTGGCTAACAACTCTAATTTGCATAGCATGCATATAACCAACCTAAAGCGAGGCGATGGGACCGTGAGTAGGACCTTACATGATATTGAGAGGAGATATGGCTAACATAAACGAAGATCTTCTAAGCCCTGAGGCTGTCGCGCGGAAACCATGCGTCTTGAAGAAAGCAGCTACGCTCCTAAAGAAACCCGGCCTCTTGTCGCTTGGCGGTGGACTGCCGTCTTCAGATAACTTCCCCATCGAGTCTCTTAGCAGTAAGTATTCGTATTTGCTATCTGGTATCCCTCTTCAACCTAGATCTTGGAACCTGGCATCACTGCATGCAAAATTTGTGCTACCCCTTGAAAGTAGTTATCGGTATGCGTGTTCACTGACGCCTCTTTGCAATGCAGTGCAAGTCCCTCATCCACCGGTTTTCGATCATGCTTCTATAGAAATACCGGATAGCGATATCGTCATTGGTAAGCATGATATACGAGATAAGGATGGTGTATTTGATCTCGCCACCGCTCTCAATTACGGCCAAGCTGTTGGATCGGCGCAGATGCTGCGCTGGGTAACTGAGCACACAGAACTCGTTTCCCGCCCGCCGTACGCCGACTGGCAATGCGCATTGACTATCGGCAGTACGGGAGCCCTGGATTCTGCATTGCGGATGTTCTGTGATCGTGGCCGAAAAGACTCTATCCTCACTGAGGAGTACAGTTTCTCAACAGCACTGGAGACTATAACTCCAATGGGCATCAATATCGTCGGCGTGCGTGTAGACGAGCAGGGTCTTCTGCCTAAGAACCTAGACGAGATCCTAAGCAATTGGGACGAGAGCGCGAGGGGTGCGAGGAAACCTACGGTACTCTACACGGTACCCTCCGGCCAGAACCCAACCGGAGCGACGATGGGGGCAAAGAGAAGGAAGGAAGTCTACGACGTGTGTAGCAAGCACGACGTATTCATCCTCGAAGACGAGCCATACTACTACCTGCAAATGCCGCCATACGACAAGAAGAACTCAGCCGCACAACCCGGCGCTGTTGATGCGTCCTTGAACCAGAGTACTGAGGACTTCCTAAAATCTCTTATTCCAACCCTGCTTAGCATTGACGTCGATGGGCGCGTGTTGCGCATGGACTCGTTCAGTAAAGTTGTCGTCCCAGGATCACGGATAGGCTGGGTTACGGGAAGTGAACAAGTCATCGAGCGCTACATCCGACATACTGAGTGCTCATCCCAGGGCCCGGCAGGCTTCTCTCAAGCTCTTATGTATAAACTGCTCGACGAGACTTGGGGCCATGAGGGATACCTGCGGTGGCTAATTAACCTGAGGGGCGAGTATACGCGGCGAAGAGATGCACTGCTCGATGCGTGCGAGAAGCATCTGCCCAAAGACGTGGTGAGCTGGACACCACCGGCTGCAGGCATGTTTGTGAGTACTTCCCCGTTCTCTTATTTTCACAGCTTAGTTTCCGATATACACCTCGACTTAGTTATCTTGCCCTGAACCGCTTCTGACAAGCGAAACAAAAACAGCATTGGATAAGCGTAGATCACACTCGCCACCCACACGCAGGACAGAAGACCATCCTCGAGATCGAGGAGGAGATCTTCGACTCGTGCATCGAGCGCGGCGTTCTCGCCTGCCGCGGGTCATGGTTCCGTGCCGAGAGGGACGTCGAGCCTACCGGCCTCTTCTTCCGCACCACCTACGCAGCAGCGTCGCAGGCTGATATGGATGTTGCTATTCAGAGATTTGGAGAGGCTGTTCGGGCGAGCTTTGGGATTGAAAATAACGGCATAGAAGCTGGACATCCGGCGAAAAAAAGGAGAATTCTCTGAAAAACTAGCAACAAACAACGGTGTTTGGTCGCGTCTGTGATTTGGGTATTGGTTTGTAACTGCAACACTTGTGTATTTGGCGCATGGTTATGGTCTAGGTAATGTGTGGTTGGGTTAAGCATATTGTTGTCTTCATCCATAGATTGGTAGACAAATAGCATCATGATTGAAATCGTTTAAACTTCTATTAACTTCCTCTTTGGAATTTCATCTTAAGACCTGAAGAAAAAAGAGAACTCTATTCTAATCGAGCCCGATGTGTAGAGATTTATATAGAGAGTAGTTTATTTAATTTTAACTAGATATTTCTACTACAGTATGTAAACCGCTGCCGAGACACACAAAGCTTGGCACCTCTCCATGCGGGGTAGGTATTATCTATTATCGAAGATAATTGTAACCTCCGATCACTGATTACACTTATCCTTCCATCCTATCTCTACCTATCTATATCGAGAAAGTGTATGCGAACACCCACCTGATAACGAAGAACGGGCCGCCAGCTAGCTACACTGCTAATGCAGATGACATAATTTCCACCAAGGGAGCTCCTGAGCTCGACTCCGATTCGCAACGCGTAAACCCAGTGCGGTGGCACTGCTACATGTAGCTACACGGTTGTAATTCCTTACTCGTCGTGTTGGGCCGGGTCGTCTTTTTTCTCGGTTATCGTAGGCAGTACCTATGGATAGGGTGGGTGTCATTGCATTGGCATTGGGTTTGTTTGGTCATGTTTAAGACTCTCATCTCAACCCCTCTTCGAACCCCGCGAGTACGAACACGTCCACCTCGCGCAATCTTCAATCATAGCTCTAATAGGAATAATACATTCGTCCGGTTTCTGTACAATATGGCGGATCTCAAAGTCGATCTCACGGCGCCGAATGGGAAGAAGGTTACTTTGCACACGGGCCTCTTCATTAATAACGAGTTTGTGAAGGCGAGCGGGGGCGACAAAATTACGAGCATCAATCCTTCGTGAGTTTCCTTTTCCTCACTTGCTTGATTCGACTGCTTGCGATAATATATGATTATAGTATTGACATAAGCGGGCAATTTAGTAATGAGAAGGAGATCTGTTCCGTAGAGGCCGCATCGGCCGAGGACATCGACAAGGCAGTGGCAGCGGCGCGAAAGGCGCTGAACCATGAGTCTTGGCGCGACATCTCGGCCACGGAGCGCGGGCAGCTCATGTTCAAACTGGCTGATCTCGCAGAGCAGGAGAAGGAGATACTGGCTACGATCGAGACTTGGGACAATGGCAAACCATACGGCGATGCGCTTGGCGATCTCGGCGAGGTCATCGACTGTATCCGCTACTACGCTGGTTGGGCCGACAAGATCTATGGCCAGACAATCCCTACGACGGCGCAGAAGTTCGCCTACACG
Organism: Xylaria cubensis; assembly: GCA_022385715.1. NCBI lineage: Eukaryota > Fungi > Ascomycota > Sordariomycetes > Xylariales > Xylariaceae > Xylaria > Xylaria cubensis. The sequence continues at coordinate 459,751 of MU279019.1, read as the reverse complement.
ATCAAGCAGCCAATTGGTGTCTGCGGACAAATCATCCCGGTAAGTCGGATGTCTTCTAGGTAATCTATCGGTTGCTGCTTCTGCAAGGACTCAGGGGCTCCTGCGGAGTGATAAGCGCATGGTCACGCTGACGACTTTCTGGTGGGAGTAGTGGAACTATCCCCTCGCGATGGCGGCATGGAAACTAGGACCCGCGCTCGCGTGCGGAAACACCATAGTCCTCAAGCCCGCTGAGCAAACGCCCCTATCTATCCTTCACTTCGCCACCCTCATCGCCAAGGCGGGCTTCCCCCCAGGTGTAGTCAACATCACCAACGGGTACGGCAGGGTGGCGGGGCAAGCTTTGGCTGGCCACCTCGACGTCGACAAAATCGCATTCACCGGATCGACGGCGACGGCGAAACACATCACGAAGACGGCGAGTGTCAACCTGAAGAACATCACCCTTGAGACAGGCGGAAAGTCACCACTGCTTGTTTTCGCGGATGCGGATATCGAGCAGGCTGCTAAGTGGGCTCACAGTAAGGAACTCTCAGACTCGCCTCCTAATTCTAGTAGTTTTCAGAGCAGAAATCACACATAGAATGACAACAACTAACCTTGAGCACTCCAGTCGGCATCATGAGTAACCAGGGCCAAATCTGCACGGCGACAAGTCGCATTCTTGTTCATGAAAGTGTATACGACGACTTCGTCTCACAGTTCCGCGAAATAATCAAGACCACGAGCAAAGTCGGCGACCCATTCGCAGAAGACACGTTTCAGGGCCCGCAGATCACGAAGGAGCGGTACGACGCGGTTCTCGGCTTCGTCGAACACGGGCAGTCGGAGGGGGCCACGTTAGCCATGGGCGGGAAGCCGTGCCCGCTCGACGGCAAGGGATACTTCATCGAGCCGACCATCTTCACCAACGTCAAGGACACGATGAAGATTTACCAGGAGGAGATCTTCGGGCCCTTCGTCGTCGTGGCGGCCTTCAAGACGGAGGACGAGGCCGTCCGCATGGCCAACAGCACCACGTACGGCCTGGGCGCCGCGCTCTTCAGCCAGAACCTCGAGCTCGCGCACCGCGTCGCCGCCCGCATCGAGGCCGGCATGGTCTGGATCAACTCATCCAACGACTCCGATTTTAGGGTTCCCTTTGGTGGCGTCAAGCAGAGTGGTATCGGCCGCGAGCTCGGCGAGGCGGGTCTGGCGGCTTATTCGCAGACTAAGGCCATCCATGTGAATATGGGACAAAAACTATAGGGGTAGTTCGGTATCCACAATATGTTAATAGGGGGCTCAACTTGTACGTCTGGTCGAAGAATGGAACACTTGAATTCCCACCGTTGCATGTTCAGCTGCCCTCACTTTCGTCAACTATGCATCACTTGTGTAACATCGTAGGACTTATACGCCTGTGACCACGACTAGTACCCGTCTAGTTCTTGTATGCATATGTTGCACGTATATAAGTACAGTAGATAGTGTACACATCCGCCCGTTTTCCCCGTCGGAAAGTTATCCGAACCCGGGTCCACGTGCTGACAATATTGATGGGACCAACGAACTGATGGGTGGGCACTGTTACAGTACAGAAGGCAGAATGAGTGGGTGGGCGCTCATATCTGCAGCTCACGTTGCATCCAGATTGCATGGTAGTCAGATTAAGAGCTCACATCGTTGTGGCTGGATCCAAAGGGATGGGTGCAGTCCTATCTCGACTAACCCGAGCTGTACAATGATACATACATAGATAGGGCTATCTATAGTGGGTTCGTGGAATGAGCAGGGTCTACTATGTATGTAGAAGCCTCTCGAGATTTTAACGAGAAAGCGAATATAATAGATCCTATATTACGTCGGAAGCATTAAGGGCGACGACGTGTTATACCTAGAGCAGTCGCACAGACGTTACCGAGTCAGAATAATAATAAGTTGAGATTTTCTGGACACGGACGTCCTGCAATACTTGTAAATACGAGTTTACACTACTCTGCAGGTGCAGTGGTATTCTTGAGATTAGAAATTAGGTATAAGGAGGACTCTAAGTATAAGGATCCCGGCGAGGAAAGATTTACGATGCCCAATGTGGTAGGTGGTCTTGGTCACACGTCTTGGATATAGGCCTATCAAATTCTAGCACTTCCAAGCTGAATAGAACAACCGAATTAAACTTTAAAACTGTTTCAGAGGTAACTTTTACTTGTATATACACCAACGTTCCCACTTATCTTTAGGGATTTGTGTACGTAGTAATTTAAGTTATCAAGGACTGAGATACCTAGTAGTAGATTCTTAGCCTGGCTGCTCTGATCTGGCTCTTTTACACGCAGTGATAAGATCAATCCATGATGAACTCCAAAACCGGCAGGTCTCGGTGGGCACTATTGGACCCCCACCTAGGCCGCCGAGATGACCGCTGTGGCTAATGGGTTGGCTTCGGGAGCCGGTGCGGGGAAGCTCGCCTTGGAGTTTTGGGGAAAGTTCTGGGGAGGTTATTACCTACTGCACACTGACAGCAACCTCGGCGGTGACTTAATGTCTAGACCCTCGGCCGTGGCAAAGTTATCGAGCGATTGCAATTCATCCGAAATCAACTCTCCATTGGAGCATGGCAAGCTCTGTTTGGGGTAAACCAGAACAAGCTGGGTGATCCCTCTTTGCACAGGCTGGGCATGTTCATGCTTTGACGATCACTTCTGAATTCTACCATGCTAACCACAAACAGTAGTAATATAACCAATGAGCTTATCTCTTTCAAAATTGCGGTCGACAATGCATGCCATAAGAGAGTACATTGAGGTGGGCTGGTAAATACTTAGCAGAGGAATGACAGCCCAAGACCAAGTGATTCACAAGCAGCCAGCCAGCCAGCCACATTATCGTGAGATAACCTCCTTTTAAAACACGAGGAGAGTGCATACCTACTTACAACTTACACGACTCGCCTTGCTCATACTTGCAAGAAGGGGAGAATAGCTGCACGAGACCCAACGCCACAATTTGCGAGCTGCCTGATTTGATCCAAGAGCTGCATCAATTGCCGGAAACTCAGCGCTAGTTCTTGGGTCACTGGCAGTACTTAGACTACCGGTGCAGACTGTCACAGCCAATAAGTAACGTTGCGGTGCTACTACAGAGACCAGGAACCGACCTTCACCGGAACCACATCGGCACCATACCGTTGTCTGACGAGCGGGCCAATTTTCTACGCGCCCCCAGACTTGCCACGCGACAGGGCCGTCCAACGGCTACATAACTACTACTTCGCCCGTCTGCATATCTACTTGGTTCCGTGTGTCGGTCTAGACTCGTGCCCCTAGTCGAACGTCGACGAGCACTGGAAACCATTGATTGACTTACATCCATCCATTTAGTTGGATCGTGGTGATTTACCGAACAAGCCTCATTTACCTTGTATTTGACGGCCTCCATTCGCTAGCTTTCTTTCGATTTATCTTGATGTCGTAGACCCCCTCTTGAGAGACGAACTATCACTATGGTGCTGTCAAATTGCCGTGGCATCTTCAGTATGCTTCTCTCGCTTTGGCTCCTTGCCTCGACGCCTGTGTTGGCTATATGGCCCGCCCCATCTTCCATAAGCACCGGAGATTCGACGCTATGGATCGGGCCTATGCTCTCTGTTAGCTATAATGGAAAACCTGTATGTTTGCTCTTCTGCGAGGACTACTGTCCTGGTTTGTGAACAGTACTTGCTGACCATTGTTCTGTTGTCAAACAGCTTCCTTGGACCTTCGGTTATGAGCCGAAGGGCTCTCAATTCTCCAGCAGTGAGATTGTCAAGGGCGGTGTGGGCCGGGCTATGAAGAGCATCGTGCAAAGCAACTTCGTACCATGGATGCTGTACAACCGCATGGAGCTTGAGCAAACTGAGCCAAGCCTTTCGAAGTACAAGACTTATGTCACCCATCTCGACATTACCCAGACAAAGGCCGATACTTCCAAGACGTTCAAGCCTTTGGCCGGCGATGTTGACGAGTCATATAGCTTAGATGTGGATAAAAGCGGAAAGGCCTCCATTAAGGCAGTGTCTTCGACGGGTGTTCTCCGAGCGCTGGAGTCGTTTTCCCAGCTGTTCTTCCAGCATTCGCAAGGTCCCTTCTTCTACACCAAGTCTGCTCCTGTTAGCATCACCGACAAGCCTGAATATGATCACCGTGGTGTCTTGTTCGATGTCTCGCGAAGCTTCTTCCCAATGGACTCCATCTTGCGCACCATTGACGCTATGGCTTACAACAAGATGAACCGCATCCATATCCATGCTACCGACTCCCAGTCCTGGCCATTGGAGATCCCAGCTCTGCCAGAGCTTCACCAAAAGGGCGCATATGCCAAAGGTAAGACATACAGCCCGAGCGACCTGGCTACGATCCAACAATATGCCATCAACCGTGGAATCGAGCCCATAATCGAGATTGATACTCCTGGCCACTTTGGAATCGCCGCTCTCTCGCACCCAAATATTGTTGCCGGCTGGGAGTCTGCGCCTTGGACCGCCTACTGCGCCGAGCCCCCTTGTGGCCAGATTCGGCTCAACGAACCCAGCGTCGACCCCTTCCTAGACAAGCTGATGAACGACCTCTTGCCACGTGTTAGCCCATACAGCGCGTATTTCCATACCGGCGGCGATGAAGTCAACTTCAACATGTACAAACTGGACCCCACCGTCGCGACCAACGATTCCGCCGTCATTGTCCCACTTTTGCAAAAGTTCATTGACAAGCACCACGCACGTGTGCGAAAGGCAGGTCTCGTTCCGATGGTGTGGGAGGAGATCCCTGCGTCCTACAACGTCACAGTCGGAAAGGACGTCCTCATCCAGTCTTGGCTTGGAGATGAAGCCATTGCGGCACTCACCGCCCAGGGCCACAAGGTCATCACCAGCAACTACAACTTCTGGGTAAGCTCTGATCGAACTCTAGATAGGGGAGTATAGCAGGCTAACAAGACACAGTACCTTGACTGCGGCCGCGGCCAGTGGCTTAACTTTGCCGGGGCCGACCTTGCGACCTACTACCCTTTCCCAGACTGGTGCTCCCCTTACAAGAACTGGCGCCTGGTCTATTCATATGATCCTCGTGGCAACTTGACTGGAGACCAGGCCAAGCTCGTGGTCGGTGGCGAACTTGCTGCTTGGAGTGAGTCTATTGACGATGCAACTATCGACGATATCCTGTGGCCACGAGCTAGCGCCGCAGGTGAGGTTCTCTGGTCATCACCTAAGGGTCGCTCGCAGTTCGAAGCAGCTCCTCGACTAGCTGAGTTCCGTGAGCGTTTGATTGCGAGAGGTATCAAGTCTGGTACCGTACATATGCCTTACTGTACCCAGGGACAGAATGCGACTGCCTGCCTATACCAGTAAATGGCATCCAGAGAATTTGGATACTCAGACATCACCTCTGTACCTGTAAAAGGATAGGGGCAATAGAACATAGTATAGTATCTTTGAGAAATTAATACCCTTTGACGTCCAGACTGTTGAATGAACCGTGCTTGAAGTTCTAGAATATTTGAACTAGGTACTTCAGAACATCGGAAACACCTTTGTACCCAGGTAGCTTACTGTATGATTCTACCCAGTCGGACTGCGAATTGCACCGGAGCGATGCAAATGGTCCCGTTCAACACAGCTCGACGTATCATGTAGAGTTTCCCAGGAAACTCATCTTAGCTACTTACACAGTGTATCCAACCTAGATTTTCGGGTATCACTCAGATATGTGCATGTGCATTCTCGGGGTTTCAAACTGTAGTAAACTAAGCGCTCGACTACAAGGTCTTGCTTGGTAAGAATTGTTTCTCACTCGTCAAATTACCATGAATGTAATGTGTTTTTGTACATTGCCTACCTACCTGCCTATATATAGACAATATAATTTGAACGATCGCAATCACGCCGCCGCGCTATCATTTTATAGTAGGACCCCGCATTATGGTTCACCTCGGCATAACCCAACTTGGTATAAGTTCAGTCATAGCTGACGTGATTCGCACTTTAATAACACGAGCCGGTTTCCTTGTCCGTCGTAGCTCTTTCGCTATCGGTTTGCTCCCTGTCTGGTCCATCTGCTCTGCTCGGTTTCGCTTGCCCTACCCACCATCATTAACTTAATTGTACTTATATGTGTACAACTGAGGAGCGCCGTTGAGAGCACATAGCACCACATAGATAAGGTTAGACTCTCGGTGGGCTGTCGGTTGTAAATATGCAGAAGGTAGAGAATAGTGTTACTGTGCAGTGATCGCTATCTGTACCTATGTATACGAGCTATTCCCTCTTTTCATGAACACTATTGACGAGGACTACACGGCATAATGATGGGTAAGCGACAAAAACATCAAGGGTGATATGACGTCCAACGGCTACTCTTCTAGTGTCAGCTGAACCTACGATGAGTTTGCCAATTGGAGCAAAAGCGCCAAGGGCCCCGAGTAGAGCAAGCCTTATGGGACTTAGCTTGCGAGCAGGGCAGGGATGACGGAGTCCTGGCCTGATATTAATTCCCGTCGCGGGGTAGACCGGACCAACCTTGGATGGACATGATACATGTGAATTCTAAATTCACTTATATAGCAAGAATGCCTTTCTTTCTCGTAGTGGAACCCATGTCGCCGTTTCGTCCCTTGTATATTCCTCGTAGAAATAGGCGGGTTTTCTAAGTACGAACGAACCTCTCCGTCGTAACTCAGTCTTGCTCAGTAGACTGAACCCAAACCCCCAAGAGAGTTGATCGGAACCATCGGGGCCCGTGGAATACGATATTAACTTCGATACTTTGTTACTGTACTGCCGAGGCATTTTACTCGCCACAGGTGGCCTGAGGCGCACGCCATTCGGACGTGCTTTGTGCTTTATACCCTGAAGCGTGTCATCTTTGTACTCATTGAATAGACCAGGCTAGATGGTATGAGAGCGTATGTGGATGTTCGGAGCATTGAAAGCAGCAGCATTTACGACAACTGAGCGAGTGACCGGTTAGCAAATTCGCCTTCTACCAATCAATATTTCCGGCTCGGTGCCACCTCTGTTTGGTGGGACTTACATGTTCCGATTCACAACACTACTCGAAAAATAGGAGCAGATTCAATATGGGCTTAGTCGAGCAAGCATTGGAACATGCCTCCATAAAGTCAATCCTCCTGACCTTGACCGTGGTCTACGCGCTATGGAGGGTTTACCTAAAGGTCGATGAGTCGGTTCGACTCCAAAGGCTAGGGGCTCGGGCTCCTAGAATCCCAAGCAGGTTCCCATTCGGTATGTATAAAAGTCTGGGAAACATATGTTTTCTCCCTTCACGTGAAAGGCGCGAGAGTATCTGACTAGGAGTTTAGGTGTGGATATTATAATAAAACAAATTGAAGCTACGATGAAGTACAAGAACCTGGAATCGTTCTTGTGGATGATGCAGCCTTCTACCAACTACAACGTGGAAGGTCGAATGCTGGGACGCCGCATCATCTTCACTGCGGACCCCGAGAACATCAAAACCATCCTAGCCACACAGTTCTCCGACTACGGCAAAGGCGCGCCCTTCCACCGTGAATGGAAGGAATTTTTGGGCGATAGCATATTCACCACAGACGGAGCGGTCTGGCACGCAAGTAGACAGCTACTACGGCCTCAGTTTTCAAGAGAGCGTATTAGTGACTTACACACCTTTGAGGCTCACCTTGAGACTTTGTTCAAGGCGATCGCTAACGGCGGGGCCCTGAATGGTCCTCAGCAACACGTCGATATCGAGGCTGGAAATGGCAGACCGCTGGAGATAAGTGATTTGTTCTTCCGATATACCTTGGATGTATCGACAAGTTTCCTGCTCGGTAAAGATGTGCAATCACTTACGTGAGTTACTATCCAATAGCACCCCCTGATGTGACGCATGACCGTAGCGGCAAGCGACAGACAGCTAACAGCACCGTCGCAGAAACCCCCGTGAGGTATTTGCCGAAGCCTTTAATGAAGTACAGCGGATTCAGAGTATCAAGGCGCGTGCCGGACCGCTTCGCGTCTTTGTACCCCAGTACGTATTCCTGAGTTGAGAGTGATTGTGCTCCTACATACCCCTAACCCCTAACCCCCTAAAGAATCAGTTGCGCGTTTTACTTTGTGCGGTAGTTTCTAACCCCCGAGTTTTTATAGCGGGTCGTTCCGTCGTGGCTTGAAGGTGGTCAATCAACTGTGTGACATCTATATCGATCAGGCACTACGACTGAGCCCGGAGGAGCTAGCCTCTAAGACCAAGTCGGACCATGACTATACCTTCTTACACGAGCTTGCGCAGTTCACACGCGATCGTACGGTGCTTCGCGACCAGCTGGTGGCAGTGCTTTTGGCTGGCCGTGATACCACGGCCGCAACGCTGTCGTGGACACTATACGAGCTGGGACGTCACCCGCACGTCGTGCGCAAGCTGCGCGATGAGATCATCAACACAGTCGGCCTCGACCGCACACCCACCTACGAAGACCTCAAGAGCATGAAGTATCTCCAGTATGTGGTCAACGAGACGTTGCGCCTATACCCTGTCGTGCCGTTCAATGTGCGGATGGCGCTCAAGGACACGACGTTACCACGGGGTGGCGGACCCGACGGCACGCAGCCCATCGCCATCCTGAAGGACACAGCCATCGCCTACTCGACCCTCGTCATGCAGCGGCGCGAGGACCTGTACCCGCCCGTCTCGGAGAAATTCCCCCACCACCTGGAATACTGCCCCGACCGCTGGTATACGTGGCAGCCCCGGCCGTGGCAGTACATCCCGTTCAACGGCGGCCCGCGCATCTGCATCGGGCAGCAGTTCGCCCTCACCGAGATGACGTACGTGCTCACGCGCCTGTTCCAGCGCTTCGAGCGTGTCGAGAGCTTCATGGACGAGATCGATGGCGGGAAGCCGACGCTCAAGGCGGAGATTGTCATTCAGCCTGGCGATGGCGTTAAGGTTGCGCTGTGGGAGGCAAAGAAACCCTGAATGTAATGTAGAGAGATGAAGTGAAATGGGAAGATATGGGAAACATGGGTTATTGTGTATGTACTGTATATAAGCGACATTTTTAATGATATTTGGCAACTTCTACAGCTTTGGGAAGAAAAGGGGCAGCTGGCCTGAGTATCCTATCCTCCTTTGCTTGTTATGTGAAAAGTCTGCCGTATTCATTGATTCATTGTTGGTCGAATACCCGTGAACAATAAATTTGCAAAACCTTTCTGTATATTCACAGAGCTTTGTGTCCATTCGTAATGGCTTTGTACACATACCATGAAGCGATGTCCTTCATTGAACACCTTTTATCAGCTGTGAAAGCCTGCATGTGTAACCGTCTGTCACAGTCTGTGACTAGGATGAGCACACTGAATAGAATTGGTGGAGTAGGCAGACAGAGATTGCACGCATAATTGGCTGATTGTGTCGACGCTAGTCCAGATATAGATATACTGCCTGGTTATGTAACTACGAGGCTGACAAATGTGGCGGCGGTGGCTGGGCTTAGCGGCTGCTGTTGCTTTTGCAACGACACAATGAGATTAGTTGCCGCAAGGATTCTTTAACTTCTACTCTTTACCCGCTCGTCATTCCCCTTCCATCCTCATAACCTCAACAACCCGCGCCTCCAACAACTTCGGAAACCATATTTTAAAACCAGCCGATCCAGAAACCATCTATCTATCGCGTCGATCTTTTCACCATCTTTCCACACAGTCACCGCGCGTCGTCACGACGTCGCCACATCAATCCCGGCGCCAGCCTTCCATACAAGCGCGACCCCAAACCCCTCCGCCAACCTCGCGCTCCGCCATTCTCCTTCGGCTTTTCACCTTTGCTCGTCATCTCTCTGTCCGCCATCCAGATCTAGATCGCTCGTTCAGAGATTCCAAGCAACATGTCGATCGAGATCACGCTTAACACGCCACTGGCGGACGCCCTTACTGGTGTCATTCAGCCAAAACTGATGGAAGTTGGTTGGGCGCAATCAAACGACGATGCCGCTCTGTCTGAATACATAATTCTCATGCTTGTCAATGGCAAGACGCAAGAGCAAATCGCCGCAGAACTTGCCGGCGACCTCCTCAACCTCGGGCCCGATGACCCAGCCGCTCGGGACTTCACACAATGGCTTTTCGAGCAGATTAATAACCTGCAGTCGCAACTCAATGGCGGCGCTACGCAAACAGGAAACGCGATGGGTGGCGCATTTCAAGGAGATGCTATCCCGATGGAGCAAGATACAGAGATGAGTACATCAACAGATAGCCCAGAACTCAACGCGTATGTTCGTCCCATCTCCCGTTTTCCTACTAAGTACTGACAAAGAAACAGGCCAACTGGACCAAAGTCTATGCGAAATGGCAATATGAGGGGTGGCCGCGAAAAGCGGTTGTTTGGCCAGATGGCGAAAGCGATGGATCGTAGCCATGACTCTGTATTGCATCGCGTTCGAGGAAATGGTAATGAGCGAATCAACGCACATAACCGTGGCCCCCCGGCTGGACCTAGAGGCGGACGCGGCAACCGTATCATGAATAACCGCGCTGCTGGCATCACTGCGGGATTAAACCAGATGGCCGGTGCCATGCCAGGTATGCCTGGTCCTCCTGGTATGAACGGCATGAATGATATGAGCTGGATGATGCAGGGTGGTGGTCAGCAAGAGCAAATCTTCCATCTGCTCCAACAGCAAAACCAGATGATGGCCCAGCTGCAACAGCAGCTTGCTCAACAGAACCAGGGCGGTAACACCCGACATGGAAAGTCTCTGTTTGACCGTGTTCAGAACCCACGGGGTGGTAGGAGAGGAGGACATCATGCGAACAACCATAAGTCGCAGCAGAACGGTTCATCGAAATCAACGGACGGCAGTGCCGGGGATGAAGATGTCGACATGTCACAGACCAGGCCCGAGCCACCGAATCCTGAGACTACAGTCTGCAAATTCAACCTGGCCTGCACAAACAAGGACTGTAAATTTGCTCACCAGTCTCCGGCTGCCCCTCCCAATACCACTGTAGACCTTAACGACGTCTGCTCATTTGGTGCGGCTTGCAAGAACTGGAAGTGCGTGGGTCGCCATCCGTCACCGGCTACGAAGCGTGCCCATCAGAACGAGCAGGAGTGCAAGTTCTACCCCAACTGCACTAACCCCCATTGTCCTTTCAAGCATCCAGACATGCCTCCTTGCCGCAATGGTGGCGACTGCAAAGTAGAAGGGTGTAAGTTCACGCACTTACAGACGATGTGCAAGTTCAAGCCCTGCAAGAACCGGTATTGTCCTTTCAAGCACGAGGAGGGCCAGCGCGGTACATTCCCGGACAAAGTATGGACGGCAGACGGATCGCAGAGTCATGTGAGTGAGCGGCAGTTTATTGATCAAAATGGGATGGAGGAGTTCATTATACCCGGAGCGGAAGAAAGTGCTGCACAAGACGCTGCAGCTATGGACGCAGGCATACAATAAATGACGAGCATTGTCCCAGCGGGAAGACGCCAGGCGAGACGAGACGGTGAGATTTCATTCACGCAACGTGGAGGTTCATGATCTCAAAGATGGCTTACATTGTATATTATGAAATGGGCTCTGGTGTTATTCGGCCAGCAGGGCAATGCTGGAATGTGGCGTCTGGTTTTTTTTGTACGTGATATTCAGGAGTTAGAATGATGGTCATAAGGAAAACTATCGGGACCTCAGCATAATATACCCAATGCAATTTTTTGTGATGTGTCAAATCAACCTGAGCTCGAGTCTTGAACCTGCAATTACTCGGTGTCTAACCGATCTAAGCAAGCAGCTACTGTAAAAGATACTTAGTGAAGTAGATGTGGGGTACCTATTGCACATTTCTCAGCACCGAAGATACCTATTATGGTACCCGCCAAGATCGCCACGATGCTACCTACCTAGGTACATGTAGTACCTAAAGTATGAGTAGGTACCTCTAACTAGCTCATTGATAATATCGAACCATCACCATGTCGCTTTTCCCACGCCACCTAGAACTACCTGTCCACTCACTAACCACTGCTCCGACGATCTTTACTTCCTTACACCGAATTCGCGATATGCCAGTCTAGAGCCCGGCTGTTGCACACGTGCAATGACTTTCCAACGCACAGAAGATGTCTTCATAAATCTTCTAAGGTCTGCCTATCACAATGCCCGGCATCCAGCCCTCCGTGGCTCCTCAGTGCGATACCTCAGCACTTTGCCGCATTCAAATCCCTGCTACCCGTCGTTGAATCGGTATAGGACGCTGTGTGGAAGCTCTAATAGCACCTTCAAAGTTCAGAATCAATCGTATGCGACCAGCCGCCCTGATACGAGCCGACGCGAGATCGCCGTTCTCGGAGCTGGAATCACGGGCTTGACGGCCGCTCATTACCTGGCGCGCCACGCCAAGAACGCTCATATAACTATATATGAAGCTAGTGACAGGCCGGGAGGATGGATCAAGGCAGATCGCATCGATGTGGAAGACGAGAAAGGGCAGCAGGGCCATGTCCTGCTTCAGAACGGTCCGCGGATGCTTCGGTCCGGCAGGACGTCGACCAAATACGACGACCTTGTGCTGTACGATGTGGTGAGTTGAGATTATTCGGTTGCTTAACCGAACGACGAGAGAAACAATAGTGTTGCTGACCACATTTGTATGCTGCTTCTAGCTTGCGAGCCTGAACATGGGTGACAAGATCCGACATCCCCAGCCTGTTTCAGACAATCGATATATGTACTACCCCGATCATCTTGTAAAACTGCCATCTCCGGAGCTGAGTATAGATAATCTTGTCGGCATGGTTCAAAGCTACTTGACAGAGCCCCTATGGTCTGGAGGCCTCCAGGCTGCAGTCAATTATTGGATTAGCTACAACAAAACCCTGGACCCGTCACCCGCTAGCCGCTTGAGCATCTTCAAGCAAGTCCCGGAGGACGAGTCGGTAGCGCAGTTCCTAACGCGGATCCTCAAAGATGACAGGATCGTCGAGAACATTGTGTCTGGCATGATGCACGGTATATATGGAGGGGATATCCACAAACTGAGTGCCAAGCACACCATGTTAGATGGTCAATGGTATCACTTCAAGAACCCCCTTCCTCCATCTGATGGCTTCTCTTGGGTTTCTAGAAGAGATCTTTTTTTACTATATGACATGTTGAGCGGCCCCAATAGACTCCAGATCATTGAGTTAGCAGAGAGTGCCGTCGATGAGAAGTTGTTGGCGTTTGAGGATGGTCTTCTATCATTAGTGAATGGTCTGGCGGAAGACCTGAAGAAGAAAAGCAATGTCACTTTCAAATATGGCGAACCTGTCACGTCGTTAAAGCATCAAAATGGCAAGGTTTTGGTAAGCATTCTGTTGCATAACTCATTTACATTATTCGGATTTAGCGAAACTAATCGAGATCCATAGGTGACAACACCAAAAGCAAAGCATCCTAAAAAATACGATCATGTTATATGTACATTATTCTCCAAACAGCTTGCTAACATCACTGAGCCGCGAAACTCCTTGCCCTCACTCGCAGAAACGCACGCCGTGACCATCATGGTTGTGAACCTCTTTTACCGGAACCCAAATCTACTGGCCGAAGGTGGTTTCGGATACCTCGTACCGTCATCTACCCCAGATAATGAGGAAGGCGTCCTCGGTGTGCTTTTTGATTCAGATCTACGAACCGGCGGCAGTGAGATGCCTGGCACCAAACTCACCGTCATGCTTGGCGGGCACCACTGGGATGGTTGGGAGCATTTCCCTTCAGAAGAGATGGCAATCTCTATGGCGAAAGAGGTTGTACGACGCCATCTCGGCATCAGCGAGACTGAAGAAGTAGTCGCACGCGCACACCTGTGCCGCGACTGCCTGCCGCAGCACTTTGTAGGCCATCGTGAGCGTATGAGGGAGGCTCACTATGAGCTCATATCGACATTTCAGGGCCATCTTACCGTAGCGGGCCCCAGCTACACCACTGTGGGTGTGATGCCCGCAATGCGAGCGGGTTTCGAGGCAGGCATGCGTGTTGCGCGTGGTCGTGCGCAGCCTTGGTTCCGTTTACCCTTGGATATGGAAAAGGCAGCACAGCCGGAGATGGATCATTGGATGACTGAGGTACCTGTCTCTAAAACAGAAGTTGACGATACGGTTGGCGCCTCTGGGCTCGAACACTTTACGGAAAAAGAGTGGGCTAATCTACGACCTCACCCCCGCGATCGAATGCTATTCCGCAAATTCACTAAGAGAGAGCTCCGCTTCCGTAACGAGGACGGTCAGTTCATCGACGTGGACCAGAGACGCCTCAAGAATGCGCCGCCAGGGTTCGTGCCGATATATTATGTCAAAACGTCGGACCTAAAATGGTAATTGTTAGAGGGATGGAGAGCAGAGGCGTCTTATAGACAATGGCGGCGGACTGAATGCCCTGACTGGCATCTGGGTTGTATATATTATCCGCTAAACCTAGTAGTATATACTCAGGAATGATTGGTAGGAAAACACAGCAGTAAAAACTCGGCGCGAGAAGTATCAAAGAGACTATAGATGGTTTAATAAAGTTCCTGGAGCCAGGTTTCTCACGAAGTGACGTTCTTTAATACGGCAACATCTAGGGGTCCGTACGGACAATTACTTATAAAAAAATTAATTATATAAAAACAATATTCCCTGTTCAACTTCCTATACTCTCTCACTTTGTTCCATCATGCTCATGCCTCCTGTTTTCTCTCTTGATGTCTTCCAACTTGGTAGAACCTAGTTTCGGGAAGCTAGATGGATTTTGAGATTAGTGTTTGAAATCTATTTCTGCTATGTAATTCTTGACATAGTAACTTGGCTGAATATAATGATGAGATCTGCGAATGAGCTGATGCAACTGCTGATTTGAAGATCGAAACTAGCAAGTAAGTAGATATAGTATATGATCATTCTCGGATTCATGATGCGAGTGCTTGTATTCACGATAGAACAGAATCTCGAGACGATGTCCAACAGAAGAGCTTTCACAAAAGCATTCGTCTCTGACTGTCTAATGGATTACTTTGTATATGTATGAGGAAATCTCACAAGTTCTGCGACGTATAACGAACACGACGAGAAAGGGGAACGCCCATTACAATCCTATCTTAACCGCTGATTATCACCTTCTCTACTCTAATTCTCGTTCTAACCCGGGTTCTCCAACGAATGCATCATCGATGTACAATACAATTTAACACTATGTGCGCAGTATCTATGTACTGGGACCTTCAGACCCAAACCCATTATTTCACCAACCACCACCTTGATTATCCATCGCAAGACGACGAAGAAACACCGTAGCCCAACCTCCGCTTGTTCTATATCAAATTCTCGATAGCCGTAATCAATCAATCAATCCTAACCCGAATGCAAGAATGCGTATGCTTATGCGTGTATGATATAGCAGATACAAGTTTGAAAATTCATCATAAGAACGACTTTTTTCTTTCCTTTCCTTTTGGCAAAAAGACAATACCAATGCTATCGTTATCGCACTTGGAATAGAATGTCGCTTAAACGATTCTATAAACCTTCTTAGCGATCCAGAAGCAGGACAGACCGAACAAGACCAGTCCGCCCGTGATGCAGAAGAACCAGGTGAGATCGCCCTCGTAGTCTTGTCCGGGGACCCAGACGTTCATGCCCCAGAGCCCGGTGATGATGTTCATGGGGAGCACGATGGTGCCGAGGACCGTTAGTTTGCCCAGGACGTCGGCTGTTTGCTCCGCCCGCTCATTCATGCGGATGTTAATTTGGGCAATGTAGTTTGCGTGGCAGCGCGCCAGGATCCTATTTAATTAATATATTAGCTCTGTTCAGTATAGAACCGCATTTTCGCTCTTGGGAAGACATTACTCACATTTCGTAGTGGCTTAGATTGGCCGTCATGGTCACGATATGATCCTGGATGTCACCCAGATATAATCCGATATCCGACCGCGGTGCCACCTCCCAGTGCTCGTTACATCTTTTCGCAAACCCCTTGATAACATCGGCTTTATTTCCTAAGAGCCGATAGAGAGCCATGACCTTCTTTCTGCAGTCACCAACACGACGTAGCATGTCTCCCCCTGTGTCCACGTTTGCCTCTGATGCTGCACCCTTCTCCCGAGCGCTATTGGGTCTCTGTTTTGTCGACGATGAGTCTGGATCGGTGGATGAGTGCAGTTCCAAGATCTTGTCGTCAATCTCGTCGACCTCCTCCTCGATACTCTGGATGAGAGGAAGGTAGACATCCGTAATGTCGTCAATGATTGCATAACTAATCCAATCTGAGCTGAGCATCATGAAGTCCTTGAGCTGCCGTATTCTGCGGCGCACATTGGCTGGGTGCGGGGTCTGGCTGAAGTGGAAGGAGAGAACGCCTTCGCGGAATACCACAACATACATATTGACCGGTTCCAAGTGACTTTCCGAGTGGGCGTCTTGGTCGAAAGAGCGGTAGTTCACAAAGTAGTAATGTCGGAAGAGTTCGACCTTCTCACGCTGTTCCTGGAGCATAATATCTTCCGATGTGAGAGGATGTATGCCAAAGGCCTTGGCAAGAGTTTTCATTTCTCCGTCTGTTGGGCTGAGAACATCAAGCCACCAGACAGGCCGTTCACCGTATCTCGGTTTCTTGTCCTCCAATGGAGAAGGGGACTTCATGCTGGCCAAAGGCGACTTCGCCCGCTTCGGTGTAGAACCTTCGGAAGCATGCCTTGAAGGAGACATGGAGGTAGTTGCTCTCTCCTTAGCTGGGAGATTTGGATCCAACTGGGTCTCTGGTATAATAGTCGTTGCTAACGAGGGCTGCCTGGTTGGGACTTTGGAGGGCTGTTCGCCCCCTTTGCTCATACTCGCTACCTCTGCGAGAATCTCATCATCCTCGTCATCTGATGAATCAGATAGCAGTGGAGGATCTGGAATAAAAAGCTCTCGGAAGTTGGCATCTGGCTGAACAAGCTCCGAGATTGTCTGGCTGTGAATGGTACTCTGAAGCTCCTCATTGAAATATGTAAAACGATAGGGGGCATCCTCCTCGATCTGAAACCATCCCTTGTGGTGGACAGGGCGCAACCGCCCATTGATTAGCTGCGGTTCCGTGATCTTCTTCATGCGCCTGACCTCGCTCTTGCCCTCCTGCTCGAGGCGTGACCACTCCTCCAGAATGGCCAGATCAGGCCACTTTTTCTGTTGCCGCCGTCGCACCCGCATGCTCGCCTTGTCTCGGGCTTGTTGGAGATCATCATCGGCCACCTCTGACATCCCTTCCTGCGGAAAACAGACGTCTTCGGCTGCCTGGAGCGCCAATGTCTGCCTTCTCTCAAATGAAGATGGTGGGAGCTGATCGAGATCCTCTCCCCTTAGGCTGTGGGAGGGCGATCGATCTAAAGAAAGGCTATCTCGCATCATGACGTCCCCGAAGTTGATATCAACCCGATCCCTGGGTCCCATGGGGGGCGAGCCAGGCATTGAAGGAGGATAATTCACATTATGCCTCTCGCCAGGTGTCAGAAGGACTGTACGCGGCCGGGCACTCGATCTACTAGATCCACGACTGCGATTCCCCTCACGCAAGCCATAATTCCGAGGGGACCCAGAGTCTTGTCTGGCCGACTTTGCTAGCAAGGGCGAACTTTCAGTCTCGGCGTCATCCTCATCGACTTGTCTGGATGACATGGTACGGAGGCGGGCAGTATGAGGTTGCGATGCCGCATACGATGTTGCAAGTACAGAAGGTCGTCGTGGCCGGGGGTACTGGGCGTCCCTGGGTTCATTGTTAGTTCCGAGGAGAGAATCCCTGATGACAGGAAGTTCACTGAACCAACCTATGGTCTAGAAGGACCTGGCTATCCAGGCTCGTATTGCTGAGGTTTCGGCCGTGAGCGAAGAGTGTGCCTTGATTCGTCGCATCGTTCGAGACCGAGTCGCCCGCGAAATCATCGGGAGGGATAGCGAAGGATTTTCGCCTGGGATGCTTGTGTTTCCGGCCTGCTCGGTGTTTCTTTTTTGGTGTCTGAGTGCTTGATCTGGGAGCATTTGGCGGCGCCGGAGTCGCGCGCGAAGACGAGTCTAAAACAGAATACGGATTGGTAGCCATTGTCAATTTGAGATGACTAAGACCAACAGCGTCGGCAGTAGGATCACGACCTCGAAGCCGACTCCACTACGTGCGTGGTGCCGCTGTAGATGTTGTCAATTGGGTGGTCATGTGCCTTGCTCGCGGTTGTGGATGCGGTGGGTGAAGGCTACTATGTAGATGTGCGCGTGGAACGGATGCCTCTGGATAATATATATGATGCGATGTTGGATGGTAAACAAACAATTGGTGTCCAAGAAGCTGGCAAGAAAGGGGAAACAACCAGATAGATGCAATTGTCACATGGTTGGATTACGCAAGTCAACAACAAGATAGAGTTTTGCAATGCTTCATTTAGGTTAGGAGGAATGGTTGCTGGTATCTCAGAACCGGCTGGGCGGCCCCCGCTATAAGACACCGATCTCGTGTAGGTAGCTCACACGTGTGACGTCGTGGTCGCATCAGTTACCGACCTACCCCGGTCCCGATTGACAGGGGTATAGGTGCCGGTATCACCTCTCGGCATACATACAGAGAGCACATACATGTACGGAGTACGTATGCAAGAAATTCTCGCCTGAGTGTAGGTACTTATATAGACTGCATACATTTTTCTAATCACATTTACGCGAGGCGAACACAGCATATCATTCTGAAGTAGTGTTTGTTTATTTTATGACTCCCGTAGAGTTATAAACAAACGTGAGTTTGGTGTAGTTTGACGGAATAATCTTAGCTTTGCACTGCGCGTATTTCAGTGCAAAGGCTTTCAGACCCTCTAAAAGCAACGTATTTCTCAAGGGCCACAAATCCTTGCACACAACCCTGTGGTAACTTATTGTTTGCTTTGCGTTCTTTCCTTCCACGGCCTGCCGCGCAGGTGGTACATATGTCCTGTTGAGCCTGGCCTAGTTCCCGTAACGCCAAACCTTATATCAACAGCTAAGTCCAGCATGCAGTACACATTAACCAGTTTTATGTAGCCATACCTCAAAATCGCAACAAAAGAGGCCGAATATGAGTATATTCTAAACCTGATAAAGCGCGTTTCACGGACTGTAGAATTGTGAAAGCGTGCTGTCGAGTGCCGGAACCCATACGATGCCAATTCAAGTGTGTCTTCTCAATCTCGTCGAGATAATCTGGATGATATCAGCGCATCTTGCACTACTTGTACGGCCAGTTTCATCGCCGTTGTGCCATGAAACTAGCCCGGAGAGCAAGAATTTGCTGTCGCTCGGCTTCGGGTAGTTGGTCGATGGTCTCTTGAGGCAAGTTCATCACTGCTTGCATGAGAGCGTCTGGATCTTGCTGAGCCGCTGGAGGATTGGCCGCAGGTGGCGCATAGCTCGCCTGAGTCGGTGGTGCAGCGGGTGCGTAGGGTGTGGGAACCGGCGGTGTCGAAGTCGCTGGAACCGTATAGCTAGGAACATTCGAAGGATAGACTGGGGTCGGTTGAGCAACGGGAGGGGCCGAGGCGCTGGTATCTAAAACCGACTGGATGGCTTCATGCGAAACCAACCCCATTAAGAGTAAAGCCTGAAATATGGCATAAGAAAGCTGCGGCGCTTGTGTGAGAAGTTCGGTAGCGCGAGCGGGGTCCGTAGTCGCTAGAGACTTCATCTGGGATAGGATGTCGAGGAGTTGTGACGGAGGGAGGGTGTTCAGAGTCCGCGAGATAGCATCGGTAGCAGTCATGCCAGGAGGAAGCTCTTTTCCTGGCGGCAGCGGTGGCAGAGACCCTGAAGGTTGCGCTTGGGCTGTTGAGTGTGAAACCCCGTTGGTGGTCTGACCATAATTAGTGGGTGCATTGGCACCATCGTCTCCATCAACACGGCCCTCTGTGCTATAGTCGACGCGGAGTTTGCGACCCATGATCTCGTAGTCGTTCAGATTACGCACTGCCGAAGCAGCAGAGTCTAGTCAGACACTGTGGTCAGTAAACAACAGGCGGCGCCAACGAGTGGTTGAAATAGGCCCAACAACATACCAGCGTCTGGATATTCGGCGAAGCCAAATCCTTTAGGACGTCCCGTCTCGCGATCATAGACAAGGCGGAAATTAAGGACCTTTCCGGCAGTACTGAATATGTCGCTGATTTGTTCTTCGGAAAGGCCTGCAAGTAAATGTTAGCTGCATGCACTCGCACAGACACAGTATTCTTAAGTACCATAGGGAATGTTTCCAACAAAAACAACCCGCGACGGTGGCTTGGTGGACATGATGGGCGATAGATGGTGCTAAGGTGCGCCAAACCGTAGGGAGGAGAAAGCGCCGACTATACTAGCGGTGAGATGATATGCAAGATCTCGACAGAGACAAAGAGAGTGATAAAGCGTATCATCAGCTGTGTATGGTGAAGATAATATGAGACAATTTATAACCCTTACGGCAAGTGATGTGTATGATATTGAACTGAAAGACGTTCGTTTCTGTTTCCTAGACTAAAGCTTTACTTGGTATGCAAGTTGAAGTGGGGACCTCAGGATACCTACCTTCTACATGTAAGTACCTCCTGCTAGCACTTTAGTTACGCCGATATCGTTTGCGGGCTGCTGTATATGATTATATGCCAAATTAAAATAAAGGCAATTTGAGGAACGCTTAATAGTTTCATCCATCGACGGCATTGGTACACGTCTTGATATTTATCTCAGCCCTCAAACACCGGCCTTGCTTATTGTGAGTGAGAGTATACCTAGGTACAATCAGATGCCTAAGGTACACACTGTTCTGGGTTAGATCTGCGGCGCTAACCTTCGGCGGGCGGTCTGTGCATAGACCCACATCATTCTGCCCGCACGGACTTGTGAACTCCCCCAGAGAAATTGAACCAATAGGAAGAGGGCACTGAGCAACAGCTGGAGGCTACAGAAAAACAGCATCACCACTTACATTTGGAGCTCGCCTTGGAGAAGCTCCTCTTCCAACACTACAATATTCGAGCGTCTCACCAACCCGCTTCATCATTCACACCCACTGACGTATCCTGCACCGCTCGCCAACATGTCACGTAATCCGATGGACGAGTACATGGCGAGGGCGCGGTCTATGGTCCGCCAAAGCCGAAGCGGTTTCCCGGGAGGCCGTCCTCCTCCGGCCGGTGCTGGCATTGCATTGGCAGCTATCGGTCTTATCGGTGGCGGCGCCATCCTGCTGCAGAACTCGCTCTTCAACGTCGATGGTGGTCACAGGGCAATCAAGTACAAGAGGATAAGTGGTGTGAGCAAGGATATCTACAGTGAAGGTCCGTCCGATACCCCCGGGAGTTTACGGTCGCCTGCCGTTATTGACTTGGTTATTGATCAGGAACCCACATTATGATCCCTTGGTTCGAGACCCCGATAACATACGACGTCCGCGCGAAACCGAGAAACGTATCCTCTCTCACGGGCACCAAGGACTTGCAGATGGTGAACATCACGTGTCGTGTGCTCTCTCGCCCCGAGATCAACGCCTTGCCACAGATCTACAGAACTCTGGGACAGGACTATGACGAGCGCGTGTTACCTTCCATTGTCAACGAGGTTTTAAAGAGCGTGGTCGCGCAGTTCAACGCGAGTCAGCTGATTACACAGCGTGAGATGGTCGCCAGATTAGTCCGAGATAACTTGTCGAGGCGAGCTGCACGATTCAACATCCTGCTAGACGATGTATCCCTAACGGTAGGCCTCCACTACGGTGTTACGTCGTAGCCACTCTCGTGCTAATTAGTCTTCTAGCATCTTGCCTTCTCCCCTGAATTCACGGCTGCCGTTGAGGCGAAGCAAGTAGCACAGCAAGAAGCGCAGAGGGCAGCCTTTGTCGTGGACAAGGCGAGACAAGAAAAACAGGCCATGGTGGTAAGGGCGCAGGGTGAGGCACGATCAGCAGAGCTCATCGGTGAGGCAATCAAGAAGAGTAAGACATATGTAGAGCTGAAGAAGATCGAAAACGCACGGGCTATCGCTGCACAGCTTCAGGAGGCGGGCGGTCGGAACAAGCTCTTACTCGACTCTGAGGGCTTGGGCCTGAACCTGTTCAGTGGCGACGATGACCAGAATAAGAAATGAGCAAGCAGCCACTTGGGACAGTAAGCTCGTAGGAAGGAGGACAATCTCCACTGTATGTCTATAACCAACTCATAATTCGTGTATATTAACGTGATAGCTCTATTATGAGCACGCCCGGACTTGATCCGGGGGTTCAGAGCAATGTGAGTTTAAAGGACAAGACTTGCCTGGCCCTTATGCCGTGATCTTGAAGGTGCCTGTGATGAACCTATCGGGTTGTGAGAGAACCGGGAGTGTCGTGGGAAAAGTAGATGCGCTATAGAGGATATAAATATTTATTTATTTATTTACAAGTGCGGGGCATCGTTGTCTGGAACCTGGTGTTGATATGACTTTAGGCAACCCAGCCGGCCGTCCTGTATGATGGTCGATTTTAAAAGCAATTGTCATTACATTAGGTACCTGGCAGCAGTTCTTATTGATTACCCAAGTGCTTGAGGTAATACCTAGTGCCATACCTAAGTACCTAAGGGAATAACACCACACCAGCCCCGCCTCCTCATAAACTACCCCACTAACTTTTATCAGCATCCCAACTAACTAGCTTAACCTGCCCTACCTATCTAGCTTCGTCCCATTCAAATCACTTCAGAGCATACTAGACCTTACTACATCATTCGTATTGTAGCTTTGATTTTAGAGACCGGATCAGAAGCTCTTGTCAGTGTCCAGACCACTAGCGCAACCCGCCCCAGCCTCGGTAGAAAGGATACAGCCGTCAAGATGATGATCAAGTATGTTGTTGCGTGAATGCGCCCTGCCCCCCGCCATACGCCTACTATATACAAGTTGCCTATATGGATGGCTCGCAGCAGCATATGCGCCTTGTCTCGAAGAGCAGAACTTGCTTTAGTCGCTATTATGACCGTTATCGAAACACACTTATAGTAACGATTCACTAACGACAGTGCTTGCAGGGTGCGGACCCTGACGGGCAAGCTGATCGAGTTCGACGTCGAGCCGACAGATACCGTATGTTTCTTGTCTCCTCTCTGCTTGTTTTCCTGTCGCCAGCCAGCCACAAGCGCAGTCGCGCAATACCACGCGGCACCGCCCTGCGAGACCAAGCCGACCGGAGCAAGACCGTGCATCTTCTGCTCGTCTGAGATAGATATGGGGGATCTCGAGGCTAACTGCTAGTCGCAGATCGAGGATGTCAAGAAGCGTGTCGAGGAAAAGGAGGGCATCCTTCCCGCGCAACAGCGACTCATCTACGCAGGTAAACAAATGTGAGTTCTGTCACGTCTCTAAGGGATTCGCAACCATCCCTTCCCCCTGTCGCGGAGCCAACCAAGACCAAGAATGCTGGTGCTATTGATTGCGGATCAACATACTTGGGTCGCAACTGCGCTGCGTTGTTTCGATATACATGTTGCAACATATAAACTAATCTCAAACTCTCATTCTCAGGCACGATGACGTGAAGCTGGGAGAGGGCGGCGTCGTAGCGGACGCTACACTCCATCTGGTCCTGACACTACGAGGAGGAGCTAGTTCACACCAATACTAAGATCGAATCATCCCATTTGTTCGCCTTTCAAGTCTATGCATAGCCCCTAGATATCATAAAGTCCGCGATGGAGACAAGAGGGAGGAATATGGCGGCTGAAGCCACATCGCGCCCAGTCAATCGCTGGGAGAGGATACTTGAGTGCGACTCGTTACTGTATCATGATGCAACTACCTGGTGATAGACAGGGGCGAGGAAAAAGAAGCAACTAAGTTGGTTACAGGATCAGCCGGAGAGATATGGCTAGCAAGATATCCTGGTAGAGCTGGTTGAATTATCGATAGACAATGAATGAAAGACAACACTACCCATCTCACCCATTCCTCTTCTCTTCTCTCTCTTTACGCTTCAAATGTCTAGAAATGCAACAACGCATGGCGTATTCGCCCCTCAGCCCCAGCCGTCAGAGAAGAATAGAAATCTCGCATTTTTTGTCTTCAATATGATGTTACTTGTCCCATAAAACTAATAATAATAGAATAAATGTTATTGTATTTAACGCAGCCGTTGCTCCAACTACGCTCATTGCAAGATGCGCTTATATAAACCCATAGTGTACAAGGGGGACTCTGATAGCTAGTACCCCAAAGTCAGACCACTCCCAATCATTAAAATCCCAAGTAATTGAGTCCCAACTTGTGTCGTAAAATATAATGAAGAGTCGATAACCCCAAGACGGGGCGAAACAGATAGAATCCCAGAGTCGCCATATTTGAACAGCTCAACGAGCTGACACGAGCAAATTGTATTCTTCTCATATCAACTTCAGTGACATCTTTTATCATCCCACTAGCTCCGTTGTGCGTATACAGGGACGGCGGACAGCACTCGCACGACCCATTCACTAAGGACCAACAGGTATATCGTCTTAATAAGGATAAGTTAAGGTCGCGGTACTTTCGGTTTTGGTTTCATAAAGATGTCGACGGCTTTTCTTTTGCGAGGTACTAGGGCTCCTGAACCAGGTGGAGCGGATGAAGAGCTCGGAGCAGGTTTGGGTGGAAGACTAGTTGGGCCCAGCGAGCGTGAGCTGCTCGCCGCCGACTCTTTCTGTGGCGATGTGGATTTTGGGCTTCCTTGGGTCCGGGTGGGAGCTCTCGTAGTCGACGGAGCCATGGATGAGCCGCCCATCTTACGGGCAAAACCACTTCCCCTTGCGCCCGAGCTTGTTCCTGGGCCTGATGGTCTGGCTTTGGGGCTTGTCTCACGTTCATCAAAGAAATTCTCGAGGTCATCTACGTCGAGACCAATAGGGCCATCCTCACCCTCAATTTCAAAGTCGTCAAGGTCCTCGTCTGAAACATAAGAACTTCCTTTCCGCAGACTCGTCTCTTTAGCCTTCTGCAGCCGCGCCTCTCGATCCTCAATCTCCTGTTCCCGAGCGCTTGGCCCGGATCGATATGTGGGCGGCCGGATACCAGTCAGTGGTCGCGCTTTGTTGATCTTCTCCTGCACCATCCCTACCGGGGCCCGTACGATCTGCCCCGGTTTCACCTGTGCGGTGCCTGTCAGAGTATTGAGGCGGTTTCTGGCTGAGATCTCCTTCGCTTCTCGCATAGCACGCTTGAGCACGCTTTTCGGAGTATTTGTCTTTGTCCTCGAACCACCTGTAAAGCGCAGTTCGCTCTGGTCAGGGCCGCTACGCCCGCTTCTGGCACGCATACCCACCTGCGGCTTAACATCTCGCGGCAGCCGAGGGAGCTTCCTGCTGTCATAGGTGACGACCTTGCTGACGTTGTGGCCCTTATCCTGTTCAATCTTGTTGAACGCATTCTTCAGTTTCTCTCGGGCGTTTTCTTTGGCTTCGGCGTCCTCGCGATGGTATTTGGCATAGATCTTATGCCATGATCTCGGATTTCTTGGTACGTAGTTTTTAGTCGCGGCGGGAATCGGAAAGTCGCGCTTTATTAAACGTTTCCAGCACTCGACTGTCTCTATTTCTAGATGTGGAGAATTGACTTCTATGCGGCGGAGCTGCACTGCATTATCAATCTTCGTGACGATCGGTCGCGCAATACTATAAGGTATAGAGCCCATGTCGTCGATATCTATTCCAGAGATAGCAGTCAGTACCTTGACTAGGAGATGAGAGATCAACGTATGCAGATATAGCACCGACCTTTGATATTTCGGAGGCACACTGCTGTGCATAACTCGACGAGTGATTTAACCATTGTCCTTGTTTATTGAGGTACAAGTATGGTGGATGGAGCAGGTGCAACAGAGACTGCCCGGGGAAAAGGCGGTTGTTTACACTATGGTGGTAGTGTTCGAAAGATAGATTGAACGAAAACCTTGTTGCGCCGAAACTGAAGGTTGTTTGGCATGCGGCAAGTTCTCTCAGCCGGGATGATCAAAATAAAGAATGCCGCGCTCTGTTGTGTTAGGCAGTTCAGCCAAGAAATCAGGTTCCGACAGCTGGAGTCTAAAGGGCGTGCGGTGCGATGGCTTGCCCATTGTTGTAAAGCTCAAAAGTAAGATGAAGTCAAGAAGGAGGTGGGCTCGAGGCGGCTGAGGGTGTGAATGCGGGACAAGCTTTGTGCACGCGTTACACTCTTTGTTACGTAATCCTATTTGTTCAGGTCATACAAAACCTTACCTAAGGTTAGGTAGCAATAGGGTGGGCAGCTAGTAATGGAAAAACAAACGACTTCCCAGGAAGTCGGCATAGCTGAGAGAACAGCTGGCCAGTAATATCATGCAAACAGCATTGAACGGGTTTGCAGAGTAACGTTATACGTATCAAACACTACCATATATAACGAGACACAATCACTAACTACTACGTTATGGCAATTCAACCTATAACCTGTTGTTCAAGAAGATATTTTCATGATTGATTAAGACTCATCTCAAGTTGAATTCATTTTTGTAGAATGCTACTTCGAACCATTACCTACTAGGTATGCAAGTGAATACTTCGCGGATGTGACATGTGTATGACTCCCTTCTAAACCACCCGACCTGAGTTATCCATCATACTTTGAGTAGGCACCTACTTGAACAACCGGCTTCTGACACAACCAACGCAAGCATCGACAGTATTTTTAACATCCAGGTATCTGCAAGCCCACAATCATGGTATTTCCCAGTCGCCCAGTATCCGTCACGCCGTAACTCCTATACGCCGTTCGCCCGTTTAATGCCCAGTCCCAAGCAAGTCAACAAATTTGTACAGAAACAGCCCGCCGTCCAGTCAAGCAGAAGAGCTCTGTCCAGTGGGCTCAAGGAGACATGAAACACGATCTATGCAGTTGCAGCGACAGGGCGTGATGAACTAGCTATCGCCGGCAGAGGTTCTGTGACAACTTCGTCCTCTTGTTGCTGTGCCGCCATTTCACCACCAGCTTCCTTCTCAGCCCAGGCTCCCCAAAGTCCGCGCTTCCCGCGTACTCGGATTATGCCACCCAGCCCGGTCTCTTTTTGCTCGACCTTGATAGCGTCTTTAGTCGCAAGTACTAGACATTCAAAGAACATCTTAGTAGCATCCGCTTTGGTGGCTCTCCCTTCGGGAAGCAGTTCCTGGAATACAGCAGGCTTCTTGCGTTTCTCCTCGTCGGTAGCCGCTTCAGCCCCGAATAAATCTCTGAGAACATGCACGGCATGCTTGGTACCTAGCGATACGGGTCCGCTGTCGGCTGGGTGCACGAGAGGCGCGATTGTCTCATCAAACGCCGGGTACATGCTCTCATCGCGTGGCTGATGGATATCATCGTCATTGTTAGTCACGATCCCTTCATCCGCAGGGATCTCTAGAATCGTCCCATCGGGCGCAATGCTACGGTCGCCAAGACCTGCGTCTGGCATACCAAGCATGTCCTCGTCTTCACCTATCTCAAGCCGAGGAGATTTAGAATTGCCTTGTTCCTCCTCGCTGCCCAAATCAGCAACTCCGCTATCGCGCTTCCGCTTTAGATCGTTTGTTGGCTTGATAGAGTCCAGGGTTAGCATGCCTCGTAGCTCGGGCGCCCAAGCTTTAGTGCGGCCGCCACCCATGATACTGGTAACGAAGCTTCCGCTGTTCTTGAGTTCCACCAAGGCAAGCAAATACGGGTCTCGGGAAATAAAACTGGGAGTCTTGAGGATGTTGTCGTGGTTCTGCTGCTGCTCTTTGATATGCGCGCTAGTAAGTTGCGTAGCAGGGTCAAGACCGAAAACCTTGCGCTTCTTCGATTTCTTTTGCGGCTGCGGCTCAGGCTCCTCGGGCTCGTATCCTGGCTCGTATATGCTTGTGTTGTTCAGACGTGTCCATTCTTCCACATCCCTAGCTGTATTTTCATCAATATCTGAGAGGGGCGACTCTGAAATGCGCGCACGTTCCATTGAGGCGATGCCGCCCATCTCAGGCATGGCGGATTGGTCCCCAATGTCGAAATGGAGATCGTCATCCATTTGTACGTCGCCATCAGCGTCCGCGATTCTAACTCCATCATCGCCAAAATCCAAATCCATAGTCTGTTCTACATCACCACCTTTAGCACGGGGGGCAATATCAAGTTCACTGAAGATATCATCTTCGACGGGTCGCGGGGCCGGGGCATCTCGACCCATTTCAATGCTTTTTTCCATGCGTGGGATTTCGTCTAAATCCATTCCGAAATCCAATTCGAGTTCCAGGTCATCCATGGGTGCGAGAGCAAGTTCGCCTTCATCCATATTGTCCTCGTGCAAGAACTGACTGTTATTGAAATCTTCTTGTAGGTTAATATCACGGTTGCTCGGCCTTCCTCGGCCGCGTACGTTGGAGCTGGCAGGTGTGGGATTCACATCCTCCATCTGACTAAGTAGCCAGTTCGCGTCAGGCGGTGGTAAGATATTGAGGTTATCAGCAGGTGTAATTTGATCAGGCAGCATCAGAGCTTCTCGATTTGGCATATTGAGGTTCTCGGGAATGTCATTGTTTCCCGTGGCACGGAATGCCTAGAATGGGAGAATCAGTCATGTGTCCGAAATTAGCAGAGAGGAAAACAAACCATCTTAATCTTCAGCAGAGCCTCGTTACAGTCATCCAATAAGTAACGAGCTTTTCGACTATACATCCTTACAACACCCAACAATAACTGGCCGCTAAGCCGTAGCGCCAGCGGTGCTTGATTTGGGCGGATGATGGCATCAACACTGTTAGGTAGATTCGACTGCAAGACATGTGTCTTAGATAGCTTATGCATGTTTGCCGACAGCCAGACACGAGCCAGAGGCCCGCTCCGCTGGAGCAACTCCTCGGAGTAGAACATGGCGACAGCAGCGACGACGAACAGCGGGAGAATGAACGATAGGGGCGCGATGCTAACAATGCGGCGAATGACTAGCTGCTTCGTCGACAATGGCAATTGGCAAAGCTAAGACAAAGACTGCACTATAACTGTGGGTGTCACAAGTTGAGAGGTGGCACTCGAGGTGAGCGCAGGCCTCGATGATGGAGAGTGTAAACAGAGCGCGCGTTGTTTTGGGGGCGCCGCGGAACCGCGCGTTAGGCAGGCCGCGCCTCAATCAATGAGAGAAAGCGCCGCTGCGCGTAATGAAAGCAAGCGGTCTTAAAGCAAATTGTACACGCAACGTTGTAGGAAGCACGAGCGACGGCAGAGTGGCAGGTGTGGTGGTGGTCGAGTTCGTGGTCGTGATCGTGGTGATTACTGCGTAGTGCACAGTAGACAGTGGAAAGAACATTGAGGTGGAGGGGGGCGGCAGCTGGAAATGGTCCCAGACCCCGTTGTTTTTGATGAGCAACGACGGGCCAACCCTTTAACCCTGTTCTGTTCTCGTCTCATACTAAAATCTTCAAAATCCAAGAGGCTGGGGACGTGCCATGCTGGGTCGTACAAAGGCTCTGATTGGCCGATGTGACGCCAAGACTGTGGCTCGTGCTTGCTTCACTACCTAAAAGAGAATGGCTGCAATCATCCTCTAAAATCTGATCGAGACGCTAGTTCTACCCAGGCACACGTAGCCGACCATTCTCTGCTCCGAGCATCCTGACTTTAAACGTTGACGGTTATCCTGACGGAATAATTCGCTAAAAATCCTTGTACCGATACGGATTTTGGATTCGATCATATATTTTAGTCACCCAGTCAGTATCAGATTCAGGATAGAGAGAAGCATCATAAAATGAAATTAAGTATTTAAGATACCGTAGCAACCTTCTGACTATGGCGTATAATATACCTGGATGTACCAGTTGTCAGGTTGTAGATCGCCAAAGCTAACGTGTGTTTTCGATTCGTTGTAGTAGCTTACGTAGATACCAATAAAGTACCTACTTTGTACACTACACGTTATGCTGTTCCTGCAGTCCGCATTGGGTATCTTATTCTCCTATGCAGACCCAGACCTGTACCAATTTAAGGTGAGCTAGAAGGGTCCACATCTTTTTGGACAAGTTAGAAGCCAGCAAGCGACAACCTCGACGGCCTCATTAATTATATTATTCTCGAACAGCGCGGGCGATCGACTCTACACTACGTCGTCCCCCGCACGGCCGCTATTCGCGACGCAAGATCGTCTCTTAAGGATGAATTTCTTCTAGTAACAGCTTCTGTTCCGCCGTCCTAAAATCAACCGCCAGATCACTTCGTGTGGAATTTCCCCCATGTCGCTACGTCTTGCTACATAGCCCGTCCATCCAGATCGTCCATTTAAGATGCCATGGCCCTGGCGCGATCGAGAACCGAACGGCGACTCGCTTCTTCCCTTGTCCGTGCCTAGCATCAACGGCGTCGATCGCGATTATGACTTTGACAGCAACGGGACCGTTGATCGCTCCAGGTCGCCCCGTCCAAGCCATGTCCGAACGACATCTGCCCAGTCGAGGGTGAGTTTCCCCAGCTGCTAATTTCATAATAAGGTTAAGTAGCTAAGAAGTAATGTGACTCCAGTCCGTGGCCGATGGATACGCCTTTATGACACCTACAGAGACGGCTGCGCGCCTACGAACCTCGTTAACCCATGGACTCACGCCTGGTGAGGCCCTCTCTCGTCTAAGAGACTTCGGCCCCAACGAGATCGTCCATGACGAGCCAGATCCTCTATGGCTACGCTTTCTCATGCAATTCCGAGAGCCCTTGATCATCCTTCTCCTCATCTCCGCGATTTTATCCGTATTCGTCGGTAATATGGACGACGCTGTCAGTATCACCGTGGCAGTTACTATCGTTGTTACAGTAGGGTTCGTGCAGGAGTACCGATCGGAAAAATCGATAGAAGCTCTGAATCACCTAGTGCCAAACCATGCTCACCTGGTGCGCGCCCAGCCTGTGAAGGGTACCAAGAGTTCGGCATGGCCACCGGTTGAGAATGGGCAAAGCGAG
Organism: Xylaria cubensis; assembly: GCA_022385715.1. Classification (NCBI taxonomy): domain Eukaryota; kingdom Fungi; phylum Ascomycota; class Sordariomycetes; order Xylariales; family Xylariaceae; genus Xylaria; species Xylaria cubensis. Next base: position 428,813 of record MU279019.1, on the reverse strand, counting down.
ATTGATCCCTCCAACGGCGTTGAAACACCAGGGGAAGAACAGATGGAAGCGACGTCATCAAAGGTGATGGCCACTCAGCTGGTACCCGGAGACTTAGTCTTGTTCACTACTGGTGATCGCATACCTGCCGACATTCGGATAACGAAAGCAGCCGACTTGACCATCGACGAGTCGAATCTCACTGGAGAAAACGAACCTTTAAGGATGACATCAGACACGAGATCCCGCGCTTATTCACCATCGGTTCCCGGCTCGAGTGATTTGCGCCATCCGAGCCCTTCCGTTCTCTCACCTCCTTCGTACCACAATGATTCAAAAGAAGACATGCGCGACCAGAGCGCAAATAACATCGCATACATGGGTACACTCGTTAAGTCTGGCCATGGACAAGGCATTGTATTTGCGACCGGTGGTGAAACGCATTTTGGTACAATTGCTGCTAGTGTATCGGGCACCGAAAGCCCGCGTTCGCCTCTCCAAGTCAACATGGACCAGCTGGGAAAACAATTGAGCCAAATATCGTTCGGCATCATTGCGCTTATATCCTTGGCTGGCTTGCTGCAGGGAAAGAGGTTACTCGACCTTTTCACTATATCCATCTCACTCGCTGTAGCTGCCATCCCCGAGGGTCTCCCTATCATCGTGACCGTCACGTTAGCACTGGGCGTCCATCGAATGGCAAAGCATAATGCCATAGTCCGAAAGATGCCAAGTGTTGAAACACTAGGCTCTGTTAATGTCGTTTGTTCTGATAAGACGGGAACTCTGACATTGAATCATATGACAACTACTAAAATGTGGTATTTCGGATCAAAGGTGCCTATAGATGTAGACTCAGACGACGTCGCAGCCGACAAGACACCTGATGTCGCGGCATTACAAATTTTACGTATTGGCAATATCGCCAATAACGCTCGTATAGCCCATGGGACGAAATCCGTACTACCTGATGCCCAGAGCAGAGACTTCACCTCTCACACACGATGGGTGGGACAACCGACGGACGTTGCTATGCTCGATCTTCTCGATAGGTACAAGGAGCACGATGTAAGAGAGTCTATCGGGCCTCGGACCTCAGAAATACCATTCAGTTCAGAAAGGAAGTGGATGGGTGTTGTAATTGGCGCACAACCTGGGAACAGCGAGAAAGAATACGCTTATGTAAAGGGCGCAATCGATAAGATTTTAGACGTCTGTGATTCATATCTCACACCAGACGGTCGTGAAGTTATTATGGATTCTCAACGGCGTCATGAAGCGCTTCAAGCAGCTGAGGCTATGGCAGAGACGGGGCTGCGTGTCCTGGCTTTCGCAAGTGGTCCTATCACCAGGACAACACGGAGTCGGACGGCGGCACTGGGCCCGGTTTCTCGAAGCAATACGCCGACTGTTCGAGATGGGGACCAGAGCCCATCGCCAAGTCATGGTGAAGAGTTATATCGAGGCCTAGTCTTCGCCGGTCTAGTAGGAATGAGCGATCCGCCGAGACCAGGCGTGGCTCGCTCGATCCGAAAGCTCATGCGTGGCGGTGTGAAGGTTATCATGATTACGGGCGACTCTGCCACCACCGCACTAGCCATAGGGAGGCAGCTTGGTATGCAAATCGCAATTCCTCGGGGACATACAGCAAATCAGGCTTCCGTAAGGCCCGTACTTACGGGTGATGAAGTGGACAGCATGACTGAGGATGAACTTGGAGCAGCAATGCAAACAACGACTATCTTTGCGCGTACCAACCCAGACCATAAGTTAAAGATCATCCGGGCTCTACAAGCACGCGGCGATATCGTGGCTATGACTGGTGATGGTGTAAATGACGCGCCGGCACTAAAGCGGGCGGACATTGGCATTTCCATGGGGATGCATGGCACTGATGTTGCTAAGGAGGCATCTGACATGATTCTCACAGATGACGACTTCTCAACCATCTTACACTCTATCGAGGAGGGCAAAGGAATTTTCAATAACATCCAGAACTTCATTACTTTCCAGCTCAGCACTAGTGTAGCCAGCCTAACGCTAGTTTTTCTCTGCACCTGTCTGGGGTTCAAGACACCTCTGAACGCTATGCAGATTCTCTGGATCAGTAAGTGGTCTGCTTCTAAAGCGAATTGTCATCGTTACTAATTTGACGCAGATATCATAATGGACGGACCTCCAGCTCAGTCCCTCGGCGTGGAGAGAGTTGACCCAGACGTTATGTCTCGGCCACCTCGCTCTCGTAGCGAGCCGGTACTGACGCGGTCTTTAATTACACGTGTCTTGACATCCGCCGCGATCATCATGACTGGCACAATGATCATATATTATCACGAGATGTTGGCAGACGGTGAGGTCACTCGACGTGATACTACTATGACTTTCACGTGTTTCGTACTTTTCGACATGTTCAATGCGCTCGCATGCCGGTCCGAGAGCAAGTCCGTGTTGCGAGGCGAGGTCGGCCTGTTCTCTAACAAGCTCTTCAACTGGGCTGTGGCTCTGAGCTTGGCCGGCCAATTACTCGTTATTTACTTCCCTTGGCTCCAAGAAGTCTTTCAGACCGAAGCTCTTGGTCTCATTGATCTTGTACGTTTGATATTACTAGCGAGCTCAGTGTTCTGGGTGGACGAGGCAAGGAAATGGTACAGGTATGGGCGGAAACGGCTCGGCGGCGGTTACAGCTTTGCAGTATAGAAGAAGACATGTCGTAGGGCCCGCCCCGTTTTCCATGTTTCACGTCTTTTCTTTTTGTCTTGTCTCGTGAATCGGAGTCAAAGATGGTATATAAATATTACTGGCCTGTATCAAACGAAGCACACTATACCTATACCTACTGTAAAAGATCTTTTATCATTTGTTGGCTTGTTGGGTGTTGAGTGGCAGCGGATTGGTTGTTTGCAATCGAGTTGAGAAGCCGAGATATAGACGGAAGGTGAATGTACTATCAATTGTTGGACACATGTACATATCTTTTTTTAAGCATTTGAGGCGAGGTTTAACGCAGAGAGCGGCGAGCCTGGCCGCCAAAGGCCACGATATCACGTAGGTACTGCCGCGCAAAACGTCCATAATTATGCAAGAGATAAGCATAGAATGGCATAGATAGGCAGATATAAAATATACCTGTTTGTATTAATTTGCAATTAACTATTTGATTTAACAGCGTTACGATCGGCATCCTTTACAATCAGTGGCAAAGCTCCTGTTTGGGGTCCTATTTGTATATTGATCATAAGATGTGAAAACGCGAGTTACGATATTATTAAATAAGGTGGTGTTATATATCCTATCGGGGTTCTGTGTATTGATAATGCAGGCTAAAGTTAAGGTTGTATATCTGGTGGGCTAATTTATATGTAAATATTAATGGGTAGGTCCCTTGGACTTATTTAGTACTACGGTGGCATACATAGGTGTTATACCGTAATATTAATAAACCTTAACTTATTATTATATATTACTAGCTATTTATAATTAGCTTTAAATGTTAATACTTTTTTTAGCTGTTAAATATATAAATATATTTTAATAGAAAATTAAAATAAAAAAAAAACTATAAATTATTTAATAATAAATTTAAATATTTTATTTATTTATTTTATATAAAAGTAAGTATTACTAGCTTAAAATAATTAGCTTATTATTTATTTAATTAATTAATATGTTTATATATATATAAATTATAAGCTTTATTAATAGCTGCTATAATTATTTTGCTTTTAGCCAGGTTAGTAATTTTTATATAGCTTTAATTTAATTATTAATAAGTATAAATTACTTTTTAATTATAATTATAATAAATAATCTAATAATTGTTATTTTTATAAAAAATATATAAAATAAAATAAGTGTTAGTTTTAATTATTTAATTAAATATTAATAATAATTTTATTAAACTTTTATTAAATTAAATTAAATTAAATTAAATTATACTTTTAAACGATTTTATAATAATTTAATAGCTTAAAATATTAAAAAATATAATAGTTTTATAATTAAAAAGTTAGCTTAAAATGTTTTTAAAAAAAAAATAATAATAAAACTTTTAAGTTTTTTTAAGCTTTAATAATAATAAACTATTTTTAAGTACTAATTATTTATTATTTTAAGTTTTAATAAAATATAAGCTTTATTTTGCTTTTTTATTATTATTATTAATTTATTATAAATTTATTATTAAAAAAAACTTTTAATATTTTGTTTTATTAAATAGCTTTATTAATTTATTAGCTAGATTATTTTTTAATTTAATATATATTAGTTTAAAATAACTTTTTTTTATTTTTTAATTAATATAATAATAAACTATTTATATATGCTTTTTTTATTTAAATATAGCATTATTTTTTAATTAATTAATAATGCTAGTATTATTATATAAAAAAATAATTAGGCCTTTTAAAAACGCTTTAAATTTTTTTAAAAAATTATATACTTAAGTAATATTTTTAGCGGCTTTATTTATAATAATATATTTATTTTTAAAAAAGTTTTTTATTATTATATTTTACTGCTTAAAATATTAAAAAACAAGCGAATTATTTATAAATATTACATATTTAATAATTAATTTGCTATTTTTTAAATTTAAAAAAAATATAACATTAATTATAACAAAAAGTTTAATTTTATTATATATTTTATAAAAGTAATTTTTAATTAGCTTTTTATATTTAATATATATGTTTAAAGTTTTTTATAAATATTTAATTAGCTGTTTTATTTTATTAATATAACTAAATAATAAATTTGTTATAAATTTAATTTAAATAAATATAATAAAGCTAATATTAAAGCGTATAATTTAAACTAAAAAATATAATTTATTAAATAAAAAAGCATATTTAAAAATCTTTTTTTTAATTATAAGCTTTTTTTTATGCTTTATAATATATATGTTCTTTTTAATATTTATTAATATAGCATATTTTTTTATTAATTTTAATTTAAATAATTTTAATGTTTTAATAATATATTAGGACTAATTAAGTTTTATATTATTATTAATAGCATTTTTAATAATTTTTATATTTAAAAATTAATCTGCTTAATTAAAGTTATTAATAAGTATTATGTTTTTAATTTTATTAGTTATTTATTTTAAATAATTAAGATTAAGTTTTATAAATAAAAAATTATTTATATATAAAATAATTGTTTTATTTATTTTATAGTTTTTATAAATAATATTATTTAATTTTAAAAATATAAAGCTAACTTTGTTTATAATTTTTTTAGCTTTTATTTATTATTTATATTTAAATTGTTTTAAATTATAAAAAGGTTATAATAGTTTAATAATTTTTTTTATTAATTATTAATGCTTTTTTTGTTTGTTTATAAAAGTTTTAAAGTATTTTATAAACATTTTAAACTATTTTATAAAAATTTTTTTATATAAAGATTTATTTAAGTAAGCTATAATAAAGTTTATTTAAATAACGTATTAGTTTTATATTATAATAAAAATTATTAGAATTTTTTAAAAAGCTGTTTTAGCTATAAAAGTAAAGGTTTTATTATAGTTAATTCTTTTTTATTATAAAAAGCTTTTAGTATAAATCCTACCTTTATATTTATTTAGCTTTTTAAATAATAAAATTGTTTAATTTTATTATTTAATTCGTTTAAATTATTAGATTTATTAAAATTAAAAGGATTAAAAAGATTAAAAAAGTTAAATAGTTTAAAAGGATTATTATTACTATTAAAGTTAAATATAATAAGTTGTTTTAAATGCTTACTTTTTATTTTTAGCTTTTATAAAAGTTTTAACTTTTTTTTTTTTAGCTTTTATAAAAGCTCCGACTTTTTTTTTAGCTTTTATAAAAGCTTTAATTTTAATTTTTTTTTTTTCGGCGGTAATTTTTAAGAACTATAGCTGTTTAAACGTGTTAATTTAAAACTTTTTCTTTTTAATTAAGGTTTAGATCTTTTTTTTAATTTTTTAAAAAAATGCTTAAAAAGAATGCTAAATAAATTTTTATTAAATCTTTTTTTTTGCTTAATTAAAAAATAAATAAAGATAGCTTTGTTTTAATTAAAACGTTTTTATATAACTTTTTTATTTAAGCTATTTATTATTTAATTATTACGTTAAGCTATTTAATATTAAAAATATAGCTTATTTTAAAATGTTTTAGCTTTTTTTTAATTTGCTTAATAGCTTTTTTAACTTTTTAATTATTATTATTTATAATATTATTAAAACAGGTTTTATATTAGTTAATAAGCTTATAAGCTTTTTTAATTACTTTTTTAGCTTTAAAATATAATTATTTATTTATTATAAACTTTTTTTTAAAAGTTTTAAGCTTTATTTAAACGTTAATTTATTTTTATAATATTTTATTAAATAAATAATTTTAAGTAATAATTTGCTTTAATAAATTGCTTATTATTACTTTTAAATTATGCTTTATTATTTACATATATTTAATATAATAACTTTTAAGCAGGATAAATAAATATAAAAATGTTTATATAATATAACGTTTTTTTTAAATATTTTAATAATTAATAACAAAATAATAAAAGTTAATAATAAATATTACGCTAGCTATTATATAAAAACGTAAGTTATAATATTACTAAATAAAATAGTATTATATATCTTATTAAGGTTTTATATATTAATAATGCAGGCTAAAGTTAAGGTTGCATATTTAGTGGGCTAATTTATATATAAATACTAGTAGGTAGGTCCCCTGGACCTATTTAGTACCACGGTGGCACACATAGGTGTTGCACTGTAACACTAGTGGACCCTAACCCACCATTACATACTACCAGCTACCTGCAACTGGCTCCAGATGCTGACATAAGATGAAGAACGAAAACTATTTTAGCAGTAATTCAAACACAAGAGAGACCCGTGAATGCTCGCAGTCACGTGAGACTACGCACACCAGACTCTCAAAGCATCGGGGACTACGACGGTATCAATGTACCGACGAAAAGCTCCCTCTGCCCAATCGGCCAAGAGCCGGATAGCTCTGAGGAGCTTGTATGCCCCTATGAGATCTCGCGTGTTGCCGATCGGCTGCTCCCCCCAAAGAATTAATTCTGGTCTCGAAGCATCGGCATTTTGACACTCGTAATAGGCTATCAGCACATACCAGTCGTGGCCGCGAATGCTGATCAGAGGAAGTGGCGGCGAAGACGGGTCAGTGTCCATTGGTATGCCGCGCAACAAGCATATGCGATTAAGCCAGGCCTTTGTCCATATGCCTAGCTCAACCTCGCCTGTAGTGCTTGAAGTGTCGACATTGGTTATGACGGCAATAGCAATCGGTCGGTGGCACAGCGGCGTATAGTAGGACTGGTTAATTGTCCACTGCTCGTAGATAGGCTGACTGAAACAGATCTTGTCGACTTGCTCTGGACACTCTGGTTCAATTGTGAGGCAGAAGTCGACCGTCTTAGACACGGTCTTATCGCCATCAAACGTGCTAATCTTAGGGGCAAACCCGGGGGTTATAGTAGCAGTCGTACTAGGAATAAGCAAAGTTGTTAGATGTTACAGCCGCCAAAATATTAGCCGTGGGATTAACTTACGTGGATAATGCTTTTACTGTCGTACCTGCTGACTCGTCAAGCGCGATGTCAAAAATCCTTTCATGAACCAGACTATTCCAAGCGGCCTTGGCCAGGCACTCTGCTTTGCAAAAGTTTGCGTTCTCAATCACTTCTTGAAGACGGTGGAGTTCATAAAGAGCGTCTGACTTTTCAAGATGGTATTCGGTAATAAGGTTGTGCTCATGGACGATATCGTTGGCAGCCGTTTCGACTCGTTTACGGATGATAGTAGGTATAATTTCGTGTTCTCTGTTAATAGATCGGAGCCTTTTGATCAGGTCCTGCGCCTTGCTAGGAAGGCTAGCGAAGGTGTTTTGGTCGAACTCACGGGGGATAATGTTGGCAAACAAGTACAGATCAACCTTGTCCTTAACATGTTCCGAGACCGATGTCCGTCGCTGCTTCTGTGTGAGGCTACTATTTTCGCTAGACGATGCCATATGAGAGAGGACGCAGCCGTTGAAATCGGCGGGCAAGTGCTTTCCGATGCTTGCTGCGTCTTTTGGGCGGGTATGCTGAAAGGCATCGCCTCTTCGTTGTAGAAAGAGGGCTGGGCCGATTGAAAGGGAGTTGCTTTACCGCGTTCACCGGGTGAAAAACAAGGGATGGCACCGGCCGTAGGATAAATATGGTAATGCTATGTTAAGTTTCATGTTAATAATACAAACATGCTGATAATACAAACAAAGTAAGCATTCATTTTTTGTTTATTTTGCGCAGTTAGATGACACCTTAGTAATAGAAGCGTTTAATTCACTACTCCTTTTTGTGAACGTTTATACCCACCCGAGATGATAAGACGGCAGGCAAGTAAATAATTCTAAGGTATTAGGATTCCATGAGGTCGCCTATAGCTATACATAATCTCATCACTGGACGTCCATATGCTGTATCCTTTGTCAAACAAAGCAGGCATTTTAGTGTCATATCGCTCAGTCCCTGGACCTGGCATGACTTAACTCCGTAATGATATCTTAGGGGGGCTCCTCTTCAGGCGCTACATGTTAGCAAGTCGTCGGAGGTGTCTCCAGTATATTCTTCGCTGAACTCTCCGCTACTTCAACAAGTGGGTGTTATGTAGATCTATGTGAGTAACACAGCATATGATTCATTATTCTCACCACCGAGAAACAAATCAAAAAAGGGGAGAGGCAGAGAACGTGTATGTGTGTGTCACACGGACCGGCCCCTATATATGGATATGCAACTACTCCTATACCAGGGTCAGGTCGGCGATATCATGCAATTAATCTGCAAAGCGATGTTTCATGTGTTCGGCTACCCGTGCCTATTCTTGGACATCATGATCGTTGTTATCGTGTTTACCTGGTACTCAAGCCCACGATGATAGCGATACAGACCTGAATTATCCGGGTCAGCAAAAGCGAAGCTATTCGTGTATATGAACCCAGATTCGCCGCCTAGGCTCGAGGGAGGAACTTAGACCTCTATGGCCTCCTTGAAGCCCCAGTAGATTATTGCAATATTGAATACCTTTCTAAGCCTTTGTGCTTTAGCCCTTATGACGGAGAGAAATACCAAATAACAAACCATGATACGATTTTCTAGATGTTGCAAGACCATACAAAAACTTCTGGTATTCGTACTAACATAACAGCGGAGATGTTTTAGATCTAACTTTGAGAGGAACGAATCATATACCATAGCAAGCTATAATATCCATCCACCAATTATCTCGAAAAATCAAGAGCCACAATCAATGAATACGGCCACTCGCACAGGTTGTGTCATCCATGGCCAAATACTTTGGAGTAGCTCTGGGGGGCCCTCTCTGCGCTACTCTACAACCCTGTAGAAGACTGTAAGAGTCCGCACGATTTACATTCAACTGACTCGAGCTCAGGTTAAAACACAATGACGTCGCATATATCAGAAACAGCAGTTGCAGATATTCAAGACAATCTAGATAAGAGTATGCACTCTGCTAACTGAATGACATGTATTGTAGCGCGAGACATCAGACGAACGTTGTGTTTTCCTCTCAAATTCCATCCCACAGCCGAAACTTGACTAGAAACACAACCTGTTGTTGCTATGCTCCCAACACTCTGCCCTCGGCGTAGACCCTTCAGCACGACTCGGTTCCGTTTTTTGAAATCCATCTCATAATTGTCTAGGGCAGCTTGGTAACGTGTAAGTATAGTAATTAGACAGGAGAGCCACAATCATAAAGCGCTGGGAGTCTAGGGCTTGGAAGGACGTTCAATTTTCAAATAATCTTCTAGGCATCCAAGAAGCCATACAAGTCTAGTCCTAGAGCCTTGGGCCAGCCCGTGTAGTATCATCCCTGTTGTGACATTTCCACCATTGACGGTTTTTCTCATGGCCTGGGTTGTGCGACACTACAACTTTAGAGAGTGACACCGCTGCTGATGGCATGTTACTTGAAGTTGGCATTTATACAAGGGGCACATGGTGTTTAGCTATCTAGACGACTTCGTACGGTTATATAATGAAAGCCCGCAGTAGCCCGTAAAAGCTATGCATATATCTCTTCAGATACCTAGACTGCTGTTTTATGATTCAACTATTTTTTTTATTGCTAGGGTATAGAACATGTATTTATATTTTGTTACCCTTTCGTGTATCTCCCAAACACCAATGCATCAACTGGTAACGTTCAAGTCTCTTCAGGCACAAGAACCGTACTTTCTTCAGGATTAGACGTCTTCTCCTTGTCCGCGTAGTAACTATCCAGATCTGGGACTACTTGTCTACCTTTCCAGTTCGTCATAATATTCTGGCCTTTCGTCCTAACACCATAGGTATACCAATGGGGTAGGGCTTGAGTTAGCTGTAAGATCCTCCCAAAAGTCGGCGTGATAACCTGGCCGCTGCGACCAGTGAAGATTTGTCGGCATATGGCGTCTGCTACAGACTCGGGCTCGAGAGTGGGTAATAGGAAGGGCGAGCCGTTATAATAACCCTCAAACAAGGGCGTCTTGGTGTAGCCTTGGTTGACTATGATGGTCCTGACCCTGGGTGCGTTGTATCGCGTCTTCAACTCAGCAGCGAGACCCTCGTGGAATGCCTGTGCCGCTGCCTTAGACATTGAGTAATCTACCATGTTCGGCACAGTTGTCCACGCTGCGTAGCTAGCGATTGTGACAACCATGCCGTGGTTCCTCTTGATCATGTATGGCAGAAACTCTTTCACTGTATTGTAATGCGCAAATGTGTTGACGTCGAATGTGAATTTGAGATCTTTCTCGCTGGTTTCGAGGATGGTCTTGCCGCGGGCAACGCCAGCGTTGTTGACAAGGATGGTCGGTTGGCCGACTCTGGCACGGACTTCCTTGGCTACCTCTGCTAGATTGGCGGCTGAGGCAATGTCACATTTGAAGTAATGAACATTAGGACCTGTGATTATACATAAGCTCAATCCTCACGTTACGAACGATGCTGAACTGCTCACCCGCTTCAAAGGTCATGGCCTGGATATCTAGTACCACAACCTTCATACCCCGTTCTGCTAGCAACTTGACAACATGGCCACCTATTCCGCCCGCGCCGCCCGTCACCACGGCAATCTCTCGTGGCCAGATGTAACGGTCACTAGTCCAGTTGTTGGTCACACGATCAGAATACTTCTTGCTCAAGTACCGTACGAGGGCGAGATAAAATATAGTCTTGAAACGAGAGAATGCAGTTGGATGTAGCATAGTGAAATCTTCGCCTTTCTTGGTAAATTTAGCAAGTAAATACGCAGGTAATAATAGCAAAGGGTTCATCGCAGTGCGGCCGAGTAGCCTGAGCACCGGGTCGGCGGTGAAACCTTCGCGAGGGAGTAATCCGTTATGGATGGGCATATTGAAATGAAGTCGCGGGACACTTTGTGTTCAGCAGAAATATTGATACAATTTAAATTGTGACGGAAGATTTACATGTATAGGTTAACTATAACTCGACGATTCCAGAGATTAATGGGCCATAACTTGAGTCGAGAAGGGGGAAGAGATTTAAGTATTGACGAAGCGCTGAGTGTTACGGTTCTGTCCATGATTCCAACGACTCTGTCATCAACACCATCGACCTGCCTGGAATGTTGCTAGGATAGGTAGCTGCCGAGGTTGTTTTGGGTGGGTGGTGAAATGTGAAGTGATACAATGCGGGGAAGTGCTATCCAAGCAGAGTTAGATCAGAGTTGTTAGATACAGGGGCATCGTATTTTGTCTTTAAAAGGTTAAGTCACTAAGACTGTTATGGAATCCTAGCGCCTTGTTATATATGAGAGCTAGTTAAAGCACGTCAGTAAGAGGGGTGGAGGAGGTCGAAAAAGAAAGACCATATATGCTCACTCCATTTCTCAAATAAGGTGTAACTACAGAGAGCAGAGTCCAAGTCGCCCATCAACCGCATTAGAAGGACGCATCTCTGGCCTGCTTTTCCGCTCTTGGCCCTTTACCAATCCTCCTCAGCGTTCACTTTCTGGTTCTATTCATCAATATAGAACAGCTCCAGCTGTGCATGTGTATTATTTTCCCTCGGCCTCGACGGACTAGTAAAATGATGCTAAGTGGAATGTTGTAACCATAAGCAATCCAATGACAGCAAATCTCCATTCAACCGTCATCGAGCCAACGCCTCCTAGACCGTCTGCCGTTGACTGCTGAATCACCGTGGCGTCGCCAGGCGCAAATAGAATACCAACACTATTAGCCTTATCGGCATTGACCTCTTCCGGAGTGAGTAGCGGATTATTGACTGAGTCACATGCTGGGTTGTTGCCCACGAATTCTATGCTGTTTGTAACCGAGATGGGGACATCGAAGATGGTGTAGTGATCCTCGCCATTTAGACGAAAATTTTGGCGAATAGAGATCTGGCCCAGGATCGTTAGTGCCCAGAGTTGTACGAACATGCCTTTCAACTGACATTGTAATTCCCACGATCGCTACCGGGACCGTCAGGCTTGCCATTACCGATCAAACAATCTGGCCAAGTCCACTTCACGTGCTTCACAGTGCTTCCCGGCTCCGAGAGCATGATATCGCCCAGAGTAGCATTATTTTCGGAAGCCGTTCCATTTGTGATGGTGAAGTTTCTCCCGGTCTCATAGCTGTAGAGGAAGATAGTGATGTTGTGGATCAGGCTTGGGCTGTCTGGATTGTACGGGGGCAGATGCAGCTTGCCGTTAGCCGACACATCCAGGGCAACCTCGATGGTATCTACTCAGAGCAACGGTGTTAGGACTGTTTGTCATTTTACTGATTCGAAGCGTTACGCACCTCCGCCTAGAGGCGTGCCGGGTTGAGGCGCATCTAAGATCGCGAAACCAGGCGTGAATATTTGACCATTTGAGGTAACGAAATCAGCCGCCAAGGTCGATGCGACAAATAGCGGGAACAACCCGCTGAGCAATCTCATCGATATACTCTTGTCTAATGCGGCGTTATAGGAATTACGAAGATCGCACTGACAGAAAACTGAGAAGATATCTACATCTCACTTATAGTGGTCGGGCTGATAAGTAATGTCTTCGTAGAAATAGTCAAATTCGGAATAACGGCAGACCCCTATAATAACTTACGGGCCTGTTCATATTCGCAAAGACAAGGGTGGTTTTAGATCAAACGGGGATCATGTAAGTAACTATGCTTGAGACGGGAATCCCAGAAGGCAACCGGCCCTGTAACTCCGGAATTGCACATCAAAACGATTATTTCCCCCCTTCGCTTTATCTCTCGTCCAGTCACGAGTCTCATCACCAAGTTTGGCTACAATTACTTAGACACACAGAGGGATAATAAATACGCTAAAAGGTATATGAAATCCATGTCGATGAGCGCAAGCCAGTTTGTTTAAGTCTAGTGGAGAGAGTATATTATGGAAAGGTAAACAATTGACTGACCTAGCTAACAAGAGTTGGGATTCTTTGCAGCGTTTGACAATGGCGATGAATCAAGATGTGCGCAACTCTCATGTTTCGGAGCGGGAGCTACCTCGGTTAGGACTTAACTTAGGTACCTACCTAGTGATAATCAATAAATTGGACTGGGGTTAAAGGTTTGTAGACCCGGAATTGGTAAGAGTGGTCCATGCTGCGGACCCGGTTAGTTAGTTTACGGCCCTCGGATGTTTCCGCCTTTCGGTACTATGCCGTCGTCTCATACCAACATCACAAACCCAACAACTAGTCTTTAACACGGAAAAGCTTCGGAGAACATAACGTCTCACATTTACCTACGACCCTTGTCCGACTTGACATAGCTCACTGTGCGCGCCCTATAGATGTCTACAACCGATGTCGCACGATAGGAGGTAGATAAAGTTTGCACCAGAACCAATTGTAGCCGGATCAGAAACGACTGCTATAGTACTATTCGTACCCATTGAGATATAGAGAACTCATATTTTGGCCACCACTATTGTTGAGCCGCCATTGTTTCATTATGCAGGCCTTTCGTAGGCCACTCCCCCGCATTGGGAAGTGGGCTGATCATCGTCGGACTCTGGATGCGTGTAGAACTCATCACGCGCTTGTTGGCGCCTCGATCTTGCGCTCCAGAGGCAGTCGTCGACAATATTCTTCTACAAGTCTGGCAGGCTTGAAGGAAATACTCCGCGTATCCGAAGAGGTGACTGAGGCCCTGGCCACCAACAAACCTGTGGTCGCGCTTGAATCTACTATATATACTCACGGAGCCCTCGGCAATGATCTCGACCTTGAGGGTATTGTTCGGAGAAATGGTGGTGTACCCGCTGTTGTAGGCATCCTGGGGGGCGTGCCCACAGTTGGGCTCACTCCAGACGAAGTCACTCAAATGGTTGAGGGATCCCCGAAAAAGGCATCCCGACGAGACCTTGCCTACCTTGTTGGATCGGTATGTCCGCGAATTAGACGATCGGAAGCTTCTGATTGAACATAAGACGTTGACTTTATATTCAGGGCATGGTAGGTCAAAAGATCAATGGCGGCACGACAATTGCCGGGACTATGGTTCTGGCAAGGCTGGCTGGCATCCGAGTCTTCGGTACTGGCGGTCTCGGTGGGGTTCATCGAGGTGGTCACGTCTCTTTTGATATCAGCGCCGACCTGACTGAACTTGGAAGGACAAGAATGGCTGTGATCAGCAGTGGTAGTAAAGGCTTCTTGGATATTCCTAGAACTTTGGAGTACTTGGAGACTCAAGGAGTACTCGTCTCAACCTTTTCTGATGGGAGAACGGGGAATGTTGACTTTCCTGCGTTCTGGGCTAGGGAAAGCGGTATCAAGAGTCCCTTCGTCATTCAAGATGAAGAACATGCCGCAGCCATACTCCTAGCCCAAGAAAGACTAAATATCGAGACCGGCTTTTTATTTGCTAACCCCATCCCGGAAAAGTATGCCATACCTGGAGAAAAGATGGCTACGATTATTGAACAGGCAGTACGCGAATCGAACGAGCAAGGTGTCCACGGCAACGAAAACACTCCTTTCATTCTGAGGAGAATCCGGGAACTCACCAATGGGGAAAGCGTACCGGCAAATAAGGCCTTAATACGGTCAAACGTTGAGCGAGCTGCAAAGGTCGCTGGGGCGGTGTCTAGACTTATCTCAGAAGGCCCATCGGCATCCAATACACCGTGAGACATGAGCTCTCTTCGTCACTGTACCGCAGCAATCTAACGAATACGGAGTAGGGTGAAGCGTTGGACCGGCTTAGAGACACCTAGCAATGTAGCTGCTCCAATACATACAGTGACAACTGCAACGGAGGTATGAAGCCTTTTGTTGAGCCCACGGAAGAATGTGTACAATTGCCATGTGAATCCCCAAACGACTTCGCTGCTCGACCTGCTAGTAGGATGTATGCACTGACTGATACAGATGACGTCTAAAGCGGACATTCTCGTCGCAGGGTCTGTTGCCGTAGACTTAAGTTGCGATTATACTGGTGTGAATTCACTTGAAGATCCCATCCCGCAACTCCACACATCGAACCCATCGCATATTAGCCAGTCGATAGGGGGAGTCGGACGCAATGTGGCTCTTGCAGCTCACAGAGTTAATAAGAATATGAAGGTGCGGCTTTGTAGCATGGTTGGCCGTGATCTGTAAGTGCCCTTACCTTGGTGAGAATATGTTGCTAATTAATTGCCAAAGCGCGGGCTCGACTGTTTTGGCGTCGCTGGAATCGTGTGGAATGGATACTTCATGTATTCAACAGCTAAATCACGATGATCATCCAGGCAGTCGCACCGCACAATACGTGTCAGTAAACGATGCTAACAAGCACCTGGTACTTGCCATGGCAGACATGGACATCTTCACCAACCAGTTATTCTCATCTTCTTGGGCGTCCGCTATTAGGTCTTCGAAACCAAAATGGCTCGTTGTTGATGCTAACTGGAAAGATCACGACATCCGAGCGTGGGTGAAAGCAGGTAAACAGAACAATACCAAGATAGCCTTTGAACCGGTCTCCAAGGCCAAGTCAGCGCGACTATTTTGCGCCGAACGGGGACTTGAAAGCTTGGGTGTGTTCCCTCACGCCACTATCGATCTCACGACTCCCAACCAGTACGAGCTGGCGGCAATGCACGCGGCTGCTCAGAGCAATGAATATTTCGAAAACTCGCGATGGTGGTCCATCATTGACGCGTTTGGGATGAGGGGAGCTAGGGATTGCTTTGTCAAGCTGACTTCTGTAGCTATGACGGACGCAGGCATCCCACAGCAGGCCATCCAACTACTACCCTTTATCCCCACGATTATAACGAAGTTGGGAAGCGAAGGGGCTCTGCTAACAACCATACTGAAGAAAGACGACCCCCGTCTTTATGATGCTACACACGAGTCATTTATTCTCTCGAGATGCATCAATGACCACGCAGATGTCGGAGGTGTGTACATGAGAATGTTCCCATCCGTTGAGCAGGTAACGGATGTCGTATCTGTCAACGGCATCGGTGACACCTTCATGGGAACGCTCGTCGCAGGCTTGGCACAAGGAGGCAAGATTGAAAACTTGATCAACGTGGCCCAGAAAGCTGCAGTAATGACACTGCGCAGTCCTCAGTCTGTTAGCGAGAAGCTGGGATCTCTAGAGAACGAGCTGGTCGCCGCCGCGTCCTTATCATAGGAGTGCGCCATCCGAGGTACACGCCTTATTTATGTACAGTAAAAACTGTCAGAAAAACTAAGTCGCCCAAAATACCCAAAATAATCATACCTTCAAGCTTTACTTACATACTACATACGCGGGTGAGGGGGGCAGGGCCACTGCACAAAACTCCACGCACGCTTCAACTCTACCACTCAAAAAACAGCCAGGAAAAATTGAAAAAACCAAAATCAAATAAAGGGTGTCAACCAAATTTTGAGCTATAAGTACACATACGATATAAACATTATTTTATTGCACCCGATCTATTGTGAAATGTCTGGGTATTAAAGTTTGTAGTTTTAACATTACAGAGGCTAAATTGTTAATGCTGGATGAAAAGCTCGTATCAAAATGGATTTCATTAAAACAAGATAAACTAGCATCTTTCAATTTAATTCTTACATGTTTCTGTTATTTTATTTTTCTGATTTTATTTGATGGTGTTATTGATCGTTGAGGTGGTATAGTTTTAGTAGAATTGAAGGCGGTTGCGGTACTTACTGTACGAGGAGTTTTGCTGCACAAAATACATATTATGAATAAGCTGATTTTAAATCATCTAACAGGGATATGATGATCTTAAAGAGGCTTTTCCCACCCCACTAAGTAAGTAACTTCCAAGTGGGACAGGGATCAATTGTATGGAAGCAATTCGATAAGGAAAAAAAGTGCCAAAAGTGCTCGCGATAAACCGGCGATTGATCGCGTTGAACCCTTTGCTTGCACGGACAATTGACAAGCCTGCAATGGCTCCCAGACGCCCCGATTTGTCCATGGATAGCGAATCCAGCTCGGAATCAGATCATAGCGATTCCGAATACTCAAGCGAAGGAGAAGCAGAACCAGGCACACAGAAACGCCAGCCCCGCGAGAAAGACTCTGACGAGGAAGATCTCGAACGATTCGTTCTCGGTGATGCTGCCAATTTCCGAGAAAACCTCTTCAAGGATGATTCTAGCGATGATGGGAAGGGTACGAAAACCGACGTGCTCGGAAGGGTAGTGGACAATGAGGAGGAAACGGGGTTGGAAGACGCGGACGATGACGACTTCTTCGCTTTCGACATCGATTTGGGTCGAACACCAGCAGACGACAAGCAGCTTGTTCAGGTGCCGAGTGCAAGCAAGATGCAGCTTGACACAAGGGAAACGCCTGCATGGGAGGATAGCGACGATGAGCGGCTCACCGTATCGCTAGCTGATGCAACTCAACTGCGGAAACTGCGGACGAGCGAGGCCGACGACGTAATCAACGGAGTCGAGTACACTTTGCGCTTGCGACAACAATATCTACGGCTTAATCCTCTTCCTGAATGGGCAAAGCGGGCGGAAGAACCGCCCAGGAAGCGTCGTAGGCGGTCGTCGGCTGCGTCTGATTCATCGGTGGGATCAGATGAAGCCGAGGAAGGCGAGGATATCAACGCCGACTCCCTACCCTTGGATAGGCTCCTCCGCGATGCCAGCGCCGTGAATAGCGCCACTTCGGGGAGGGCCAAGAGACTCCGCCCTGAGGTTATCGACATCCAGAGATCGCGCGACATACCAGATGCTCACCAAGACATCACGTCGCTGGCTTTCCACCCTGAATACCCAGTCCTATTATCCTCCAGCACATCCTCGCTACTATTCTTGCACCATATTGCACCAACTGCATATCCAACACCGAACCCTCTCCTGACATCGACTAAGGTCAAACAGGTGCCTATTCGTCGGGCCCAATTTAGCCCTGATGGGAAAAAAATATTCATTGCAGGTCGCCGAAGATATATACATTCTTGGGATATAGAAAGTGGCGTTGTACAGAAAACCAACAAGATACATGGCCATCAGGAAGAGCAGAAAACCTGGGAACGTTTCAGATTGAGTCCTTGTGGGCGATATCTTGGCTTGATCGCCTCCACGAGGAAAGGAGGTGGTGTTATAAATATTCTAAACATTCACATAATGCAGTGGATTGCAGCTGCGAGGCTAGACAGTCGCGGCGGTATTGCCGACTTCTGCTGGTGGAGAACTGGAAATGGTCTCACGATCCTGGGAAAAGGAGGGCAGGTCGGAGAATATAGCATGGCTTCAAAACGTTTCTTAGCAGTGTGGAATGATGAGGGTTCAAACGGTGGCACCGCCATAGCTCTCGGCGGCTCTCACGGGCCTGAGCTTCTCGGTGAGGACCGATGGGTGGCACTTGGTTCTAACTCTGGCGTGGTGAACATCTACGACCGTCATACGCTGATTCTGCCCTCGGAAGAAGACGAGCTAAAATTAAAGGTCCGGCCGGAGCCGACCCGAGCCCTCATGCAGCTCACCACTCCCGTCACGGTGCTCACGTTTAGTCCGGATGGACAGTTGTTGGCGGCTGCTTCGCGGCACAAGAAGGACGCTCTCAAGCTGGTTCATCTACCAAGTTGCACTGTCTACAGGAACTGGCCGACGGAGCAAACGCCGCTAGGAAGGATAGAGGCGATCGCGTTTGGAACGAAGAGCGACATGCTGGCTGTCGGAAATGACGTCGGGAAGATTAGGATATGGGAGATTAGGAGCTAGCTTCGCTAGTCGTACAACAGAATATCTCAATACAGGCATTCACCCCCAAACTTTCTGTCCCAATTTTCCGATCATAGGCTCGTTGATGTGTCTATTATCACATCTAGGCAAGCGACAATGCTCCCATCCGCACAACCAGCGCATTTCCCCCGTAACTCTTTCCTCCGCTGGCGACAATATGGGCGAGGAGCTGTTTTAGCGGGCTATGCTTCTCGATATTCTTCCTCGGGTAAAATCGTTGTGTGCTTTTCGTGTATAGCGCGAGTTCAGATTGACTTTGGAAATGATGAACCGGATGGCCTTGCTTGATGGCTCGCAGGAAATCCGGAATATTCACCCATACCGTTTTCAGGGCCTGATAAGTGTTTGTTAGCACAAATGAAAAGCACCTGCCTATTGCAAGCAAAAATTCGACCCGTTTACTTACCTTGCGACATTTACTCTTGCTGGAAAAGTCCTCTTCGAAACCAAGGTCTCTCATTAGACGCTGCCAGTCTTCCAGCTCGCCGCGTCCCATATACTTCTCCCATTCCACCACTATGTCCTTTTTCTTAGGAGCTTCCACGGCTGGCTGTGAAGGATTTGCGGTAGCACGAGCCTTCTTGTTCTTCTTCTTGGCCATGGCTGTAGCTTTCTTGGGATGAACAATCGAGATGAAGGCTGGACTAGGATGCGAGCGAAAGAGAAGCTGTGCAAAGCAGCAATAGAAGCCTATCAGAAGTATGGGTTATGTTGGATGATTTCAGAAGCCAGGAAGCTTAATATAAATCACATCCTGCCACAGCAGCTTTTTGAATGGTGCAGACAAACGAGTAGACACATCGTTCCCACGGTATCTGTTCGTTTCTAGGGCGATCCGGTTGCAAACGGGAACCTGCAGACACCCGCTCTCCCGCGATCACCTGTGGTTTGAATATGATCAATCGTTGCTGTTGAACGAATGAATGCCCTTTGTGCATAAGACGGTGTCATCCAGAATAAAAGGAATGAAGCGATCAATCAAGGTTTTCTTATTTTTCTTTACTCCCATGTCTATCTTTCTTTTTCTTTCGTCTTTTATTTCCGGCCTATAGGAAATTGGCTATATCACTTATCTAGATGATTGCGATAGGTCGTCTGTTGCAGCATGTGCCATGAGTGCCACCACCCGATAGCTTAAGGTATACGTGCCATGTTTCTTTGCCACCCTTAAGTACCTTATGCTCCTACGTTCCATTTTGACTCAGTTTCAGCCTTGTTTGTATTGGTTGGTTCTAATTTAGTCCAAAGTATCGTCTTCAACAGGGCCAAATTCCCTGTTGTCTTGTTGCTGTTGCAAAAGAGACATCTCAAGGAGACAGTCGATCAGAAGGCAAAGTATGACATGTGATGGATGACTTAGATAGGTCAGGCAGGTCTCATTCCAAACCTTTAGCCAGATGGCGGTTGGGCAGGCCAATCAACTATTTCTTTTAGATCTGAGACAGTTGGAGGACAGCCCGACGGGTTGAATGATGTGCTTCTATCGACTTGTCCCATCAAATAAAAAGCCATTGCGTAGACGCGGCAGCCCAATACACCACACCATCGCTTAAGCAAGATATATTATCCAACACGCGCTAACGAGAGCTGGAGCACCTTGCAGTTGTTGACATAAAAACACGCGCAGCCTCAGCACGGCTCCAGGACTTACACGACTTTTCGTCACACCACATCAGCTCACGATTGGTGCCAGCTTGGCTTGTAGGATCCGCTGCCACCCGATCTTCCGTCAGCACCCAGAGCCATGCGATGCGACGCGATGCGATGGGATGCGATGAATTTGCGCAGTATGGCTAACTGAGGCACCTCGGCCTGCCGTGTCTAGCCAGCCATCCCTCTAGTCTACTGCTAGTGAAGTGCTGGCATGCTTACCTGTGTCATGCCAAAATGGAGACTTGTCGCCCGTTATTGAAAACAAGGCACGAAAGACAAGAGAAATAGTCCCCCACAATAAGACATGCTATATGGTAGGTATATGGTATGCCATTCCTACCTACCCCTCGTACACCCTCGGGGCGCGTCAACGAGTCGATGTTGCGTTCCATCAACGTTCCACCACCAACTCTTTTTCTCACTTGTTCTTTTTTTTTGGTTGTAGAATCGCGTCATACACAGGAAGACGATTATCTTTAATTCGTCTTTCTCCCTTCAGTTTTTTGGGGGTTGATTTCATTTGTCGCATCGTCGCATCGACAAACAACCTTTTTTCTAAGATAACCCCACATTGAATGAATAATAGCGCGAGGTGGCGACATGGCGGCCGAGGGATTTACTAATAAGAATAAATTCGGCCTAGGCGGCTTCCCTGCCAGATTCAAGAGCTTTGTTCATGACATGAAAAGCTTCAAGAAAGATATTTATCGACATCGGCGAGGAGTCAGAAGCGAGGTAGTTGTGCCGAAGCTGCCTCTTGCATCTCAAGAGCTCATCCCCAACACCGATGACGTTTTTGTATCCGAGACGAGGTCACTACTTCAGGATTCTCCACGCGTGCGCAGCCTCAGCATACGCGTCACTGTCAAGTTCGACGAGCCATTGAATTACACCCACAGTCAGGACTACGATGGTTCGTCCTTGCTTCGACCCACTGAGGAATTATGCGAAGCGTTAATTCGTCGAGTGGATCATTGCTCCAAGGAGCTTATCACGAGGAGAGACTCGAGCGCATTGGACCGCACCGGTATTAATGGTCTTGCGAAACCCCTGAGATACGAAATCCACCTACAGGTACTCAGAAACGAGATTGGGACTGGCACCGAAGCATGGGCTTCGCGGACTCTAAGATCCTACCAAAAACAATCATTAAGTACCGAAGCCGCTCGAGAGGTCATCTTGTCTACGCACTACATGGTAGGACTCTTCCTTAGACACCACGATGATGCATTCGTCTGGAAAGATGGTCCGGTACGGGAAGATCCAGTACAAGAACAGAGGACGTTCCCATATCAACCAGGACGAGTACAGCCGTTAACAAGCATACCCCGTTCCTACTTTATCGAGAAACAACAGGAATTTGAATCGATACCAGGCTACACTGTCTGCTTCTCCTTTACGAGTGAGAATCATCATCGCAACCCTCCACAATGGCACGAGACCGTGGAGATTAACAGTAACCAATTATCACCGCTCACCCTTGCAAGTGCCGAGAACTTGTTTCTCGACGCATGCTATGCAGTAGACGGCGTCTTCAGATCGCAGAGGAAAGAGTTTAGTGCACTTCAAGACTCATGCGCTACTCACAGCGGATGCCAACACTGTCGACCACAAGATGGCGACGGCATTGAGATGCTGGTATCAGTCAAAAACAATGTCGGTCCTTTGTTTGATAATCTCGAGCGGACTACTTCGACCAACATGAACGTGTTCTGGGAGGATCATGCAACAGACTGCATCGAGTTTGTCGAAAAGGCCAAAGCGGCCATTGTTCAAGTTTGTCACGAAACCGATGAATCAGTTTCCCGGATGAACGATTTTGAATTCTACATCATCGAACTTCGAGGCCGGGGTTGGACGATGGACGAGCCGATGGCCTTCACTCTCGGCCCTGAATCCTGTATTTGCAGACGAACCGTCGAGTCGCTTTTAGATCGACTACAGACGGGGGTTGCAGATGTTCTACGAAGCAACGCGATCGCCGTCCGAATGACGGCACGGAAGCGAGGGCATTTCATTTTGCATAAAACGCTGGTGGCACGGGAACCCATTGAAAGGCCAGGGAATAAGAAAAAGTCAAACGTGAAGTCCAAAGCATATGTTCTCGATAAGTTGAAGCAGCGTATTGAACGTGATATCGAGATGGTATGCAAAGATACCTGCACAATCGCTAATCGAGAGATCGAAACAGCGAAGCCGGACAGAGTCGCCAGTGCTCCGCCACAAGAATATGCCTCAATGAAAACAGGCCTTGTATCATCCAGGAGGTTAAGCGATCTCACGACACCGTCAAGAATTCCCCTTAGCAACGAACAAAGCTCATCAACAGATAGACTAGGCTCAAGTGGAAACGAGCTTTTGGAGACACCAGAGGTGTCTAGCACCTCACCTAACCCTCAATATCTATGGACCAGAGTAACTCGGGACTCCGCGACAGGGCAACGGCTATTCCCACTGATACCAGGCAGACATGGTTCTCAAGAACTGACCACCACAGGCTCACCTAGGTCAACTAACCGCCATAATGAACTCAGTCGAGACGCAACGGCAACATCATTTGACTTATCAACTTCTCGTCAAGCGTCCAACACTTTTACTTCACAAACAACGTCGGATTCTAGCGTATCCAATACAGAGCAAGAATCTACTGGAACCTCTTCTAAAGAAACCCATAGCTACGGAAGAGAAAGGCATACCACCGGGGGATCAACAGTCTCAACCAGACCACGAACTCCAGAACTAATCTACGGTGGTAGCCCATCGATACGTAGCAGTGCCATAATCACTCCAAACAATCATGAGTCGGTGCCGAGAAACGAGATCGATATTGCACGAAAACCTGTCACTGAAGTCGAAGGTGGCGAAGTTGATGAGAACGGGAAGGTGAACAACTATTTGAGAAAATTACATATGCAACGATCGGGGTCCTTGCCTATATCACGTCAAGCTTCTGTAGATGGTTCTGTCACTTCAGGGATCAGCCAGGCTCGACCTGCGCAGGAGGAACACCACCTCAGCGAGCCAGGCCCCAGGGACCACGTCTCTTCCACGGAAACGGAGACAGAGTCGCAGCCGGATGCCAAACTGCATAGTGACGCATCACATATAGAACCAATAATGGAGCAGGACACGCCGATAGAAGAAACACACGATCCTGCCTTGCCCACAGAAGCGTACGCGCAAAACGGAGAAGACTTCTCGCGATCCAAGGAAGACTTCGAGTTTTCGTCGCCACTTACCGTTACTCCCCCCGAAGATAACGAGGCAACTCTAGACATATCACCGCCCAATGAAAAGGATAAAGTCATCATTCACCCCGGGGAGCAACAAGAGAATCAGGACATGGACACGATAAGTCCCGATCCGTTGGATGACGACAATAGTGCGATAACAGATTCACCACCCTTGTCGCGCCCCGGTCCCACGGTGCTTAAAACCCGGCACAGCAACTCTTTTGGCAGCGCGGGATATCTCGGTAGTTTCTCCGAGCAGCGATTCTACGGCTTGGGATTGAGGCGTGCGCTCGTGGGCTCCTCGACACCGCCCAGGCCGTTTTCCCGTCTCAGTTTTCGCGAGGATGCGGAAGAGCCGGTGAGGCCTGGGTCTTCTATGATGTGACAGCAGCCTCCTCAAACATAGAGGTAAAGAAGACGAAGAAGAATAAACAGAGGTAGAAGGGGTTGTGGTGAAGGCCTTTCATAGATGAAAGCGCGCAGAGGTTTTCTTATGTTAATTTTCCTTTGTCATGTGCAGTACATAGGTGTATCATTCAAAGTACATACAATACGACGACATAAGGAAGCATTTTGAATGGGTCAGAGAATATATTGGGAAATGGATAGGACGACGCAAGTCATGGGCTCGGGCTGGTGGGTAAGGAAATCATACCTCTAAACATCAATGAGGGAAAAGACCTTCATGCTATGCGATGAGCTTTGACGATCGGTTTCATTTGTAGCCTCTTAGCGACTTCCTTTGCGCAATAAACCTCAATATCTAAATAAGTCGTAACGGACAATGTCAACTGTGATCCTATACGTAGTTTTTGGAGCTACCTTCACGACTTTCGTCTTCAGGCGTCTTTCTTGGGATAGACAATGGAAAATTTTTCGCATATGCATGCTCTGTTGGAAACAGCCGTCTCAGACCCGACCTGGGCAGTTCAAGCTGAAACTCTTCGCAGACTCTTTCCATTGTCGCGTCCCAATATTTTAATACATCTCGGCCGCAAGCAGACCCTCCAAGGTAGTTTTGTTCTCTTATCAAGAATAGGTAGGGCGCTTCCCGCGAGGGAGGTACGAAGTCAGTGTTCCTGAATATGTGAACTAGACCCATTCCCTCAACCATACATCCCCAGGCGCCAGATCCCGTCTCTAACTCTAAACAGTTGTCGTAGACGTAGAACATTCGCATGCACCATCATACCATGACCGCAAGCACCCCAAGTGCGCTCAGCCACCAAGCGATCCAGCCATCCCCGATGCGTGCTCCTCCGGAAGTCGACGGCGGCGGCGCAGCCCCGTAGTAACCATCAGTGAAATCTACATGAAACTGGTATGTGAGCCCGCTAGGCGAGCACTGCGTACCGAGGGCGCATTGTTGGACCTCGCTCCACTGGCCCGATCCGCACCGCTGGAAGCTGCTTGTCATGCAGTTCCATTGTCCATCCGAACCCGCACACGACGATCCTACTGTCATTCCTTGACGGCGCTCTAAGCTGGGGCTCTCTGTCGTTGCTATTGTTGCAGTGTGGCCTGATGTGGCGAAGATGGCGAGAGCTAGTAGTAGGATCGTATATAAGCTTGTGAGCTGGCTCCTGCCTTGGCGGTGCTGAGAGAGTGACATGATGGCAAGGTAGATGGTATATGTGTGGTAGGTAAGATCGATCCTTCTGTTTCTATGAGACGGGATATATTGATGTAGCTATTTTTGATGATTGTCGTGTACGAAGAGTGTACAAACTTGTACGAAAACCTCGAATCCAACCTACAGTCACACAATTCTCGAGCCAAGCGATTAGAGCCATATTAAGCCAATTTATATATCGCTATCACAGTCTTTTCATTGTTGCCCAATACTCTCGAACAAGGTGTGACCTTGTGGTTCAGGTGTCTCTCACCGCGTATTCATTTGTTCGGTGAATCACCAGTTGGTGCCCGAGCCCGAACGTGGGCAATGCCGATTGGTGAGACGTCCCACTGGAGCACAATCTCACCACGTAGATATTTGTGTACATCGGTAAAGCAAGCGACAAGTTTTTGGTATATAACGTTATAGATTGGATCTAAAAAGTACAGAGAATATTTCACAGGTATCCGGAACTGGCTCCATAAAAGCTGGCGTCTCATTTAGTCTGCCACGACTTCTGAGCATTCAATCTCCTAGTAGGTGGTGCCAACTTGCTTCACCGAGCAACAGAAGCTATGCTTTTATAAGTAACTTACATGCCAGACATTTGAGGGACTTCTTGTGCGATAGTATTCGTTTCTTACTCTAATATCCAGGGGATTATTGTAAGAAGGGCTTGTAAACAAGGACTTAGTCATACGAGTGTTGAATTCTATGCGAAGCTTTTACCCATGTTTGCTCAATCTCTGCCGAAATATTAACACGAAGCATACTAATAACTGGAAAACGAAGAGTCAGTAACTATACGCAAAATTATCTAAACAAATAAACTTGGATCTGCTGGTTGGCTCGAGAGAAAAGATTTTCAACTTGAATCTTTTTACAAACCCTTGTTGCACCTACGCAGTGTAAAACCTTGTGACTCAGGTACTATTTGGCACACCATCGGCTTTCTAAACCGCAATACTCTTATCAGTATGATTAGAGTCTAAATTGTTATAGTTATGTATTGCTGTGATGAGACATGAGGTTCACTAGTAAAGCTGAAGATTCTTTCATGACCATTGTCCGTCTCTCTATTATTCTTAAAGCGGTTTATGTTGTATTTCAGTGCTTCTAAATAAGTAGGATGATGATTGCCTAATTATCAAGTCAATTAGTTCTTCCACTGGTAGTTTCAGTGCGGCAAAACCGAAAAAGATCCGTGTCCTTGTCTTCAAGGTGAAAATAGTCCTTTGTCTTAGGAACACCTTAATGTGATTTCCAGTAACATATTTGAAGTAAGTCCAAAGCTATAAACTCTCGTGAGCCCAAGTAATAAGTCGTTGCTTCTAACAATGACTCCGTAGCTATATTGTAAGTTGTGAGTTTATACCACTGTAGGACTTGGGTGTGATAGATGGATTTTGACCAGGTTTCAAGAATCATGGATCGCGACGTAGCTCTTTGGAGGCAAATGCCGAAGATATTCTGTCTTGGAACTTCTTCTCACACTTCTGTCCGGGTGGCATATCAAACTCCATCGGTTGGTGACATGCCATCGTCGGAGACTAGGGAGGCATATGGTCGACTTGGTCTTGGTGCTGGTCTTGATATAGGTGATACTATCCATCATATACTTAAGAATGAAGCTTACTAACTCATCCGCTTCGGCCTTGCTTTACACCGACAGCCCGAAGATCAGGTTTCATTATTCAGTACACCAATGTCCGATTACAAGAGAACCAGGGATAGAAGAGTCAGGCGCTCTAGCTATCTAAGGAAATTTGGATTCCCGACAACAGCTTCGAACCGTATGACAGTCAAGAACAAGTAGGTAATCTTAACCCACCTCTACTCCGGCGCTTGTAAAGTCCGGCCGGTGAAAGAGTGGGAGATAATAAGCTCCGAGAGCGAGACGTGGTAGATTAGTACAACTTTTAACACTTACGGTTAGCCTTGCTGATAAACTCCATGTGTTATTTGGTAACCTGGGGTCTACAATAGCTTATTTCCAATGATATATTGGCGGGGCTCGTAGAACTCCGCAACCCGGGTGCGCGAGGCATGTCATCATAACAAATACCTAAGTTAAAGTGACTGTGAACATGCATACTACGTACATGCGGGTAGCTTATCGGGCATTAGCGAAGAGCGCCTCAAAAACCACGACCAATCATGCGTATTGCCAAGTTAATGAGACATGGTACCTGGGTATTTGGCCAGCGGCGGGGGTGCTGAAGAATTGAGGCCTTAGTGCCGGCATCTCGTTGCCCGACAACGCAAGTTCTCAGCGGTGATTACCAAGACTTGGAGGACATGATATGACTGAGTGCGTTACGAAGTCTTACTGTATGTACTTACATATATGATCTACTCGCCTGCATCATCATAAATAACGTGATATCGTTGCAGTGCACCCAGACTTACCTTCAACCAAACAATCCTGACCCCTCACTTCCCATTCAGCTCACCTACTTTATTTAGACTATATCAAAATGCCGTCTGTCAAGCTCGACCCGGAGTGGGAATCAATATGGCAAACTATGGCCAATGGGCCAAAGCCCGTGATTAAGGATGTCTTTGACGTACGGAATGCTGCAAACGCGGCATTGACTGCAGCAAACGCACAACTGCTGGTGACGGAGGAGATCAAGGAGACGAAGCACACCATCCCGTCCGTCGACGGCACAAACATCGACGTCCACCAATTCGTGCCGTCGGCAGCCGAAGCCAGCTCTCCACCCCAGCGCGCCATCGTGTGGGCGTTTGGTGGAGGCATGGTAGGCGGAAGCATTGACGTCTGGAGGAACGCTATCAAAGAGCTGGCTCAGAGGACCGCCACGCAGATCTTCGCCGTGCACTATCGGCTAGCGCCCGAACATCCGGCACCGGCGGCCGTCGAGGACTTCTATTCGGCCGCCAAGTGGCTACAGCTACATGCGGCCGACTTCAACGTCGATCCCAAGCGCATTGTATTCCACGGGAAGAGTGCAGGCGGCGGAATTGCAGCCGGGGCGGCGCTCATGGCCCGCGACAAGGGCTTGCCGCACCCCCCCGCAGCCATGTCGCTTACCTATCCGATGTTAGATGACCGGACCGTCATACCGGCCGATCATCCTGTACAGCCGTACTTGATCTTCACGTCGCAGTCGAACGATCTGGGCTGGAAAGCGTTGTTTGGCAAGGAGAGAGGTAAGACAAGGCCCCCGCGCGACGTTGCACTAAGTTGGTGAGGTACTAATACCACGGAATTAGAGGAACGCACTGATGAGAACGTCTCCATCTACGGCGCGCCGGCTCGGGCAAAAGACTTGAGCGGGCTGCCTGACACATTCATCGATGTCGGCGGTTTGGATCTGTTCGTAGACGAGGATATCGAGTTCGCGAGGCGGCTCATCGCTGCGGGCGTCCCGGTTGAACTCCATGTGTATCCTGGTGTTCCCCATGGATTTGACCACGTGAGACACCTTCACGTCGCTCAGGCAGCGATAACAAGTCAAACGAAGTTCTTGACGAAATATTAAGCGATATGCGTCATGGCTGAATGGCATAAGCAAATAACTTCGATGAGGGAACATACATACATCTGGACTATGGGGCCCCCAGCCATCACCATTGGGAAGATTGCGCACGAACCTAATCTCTCCAGACTGCTAAATGAGACCTAACAAGTGAAGCGCACAGCAATATTGCTACTGCTTCTTTGTAGCTTGGTGAAGACTACGTTGCAGCCTTTCCTAGCTTTATAGAGAGGCATAGTCGTTACGCGGCCTTTCGCTAACACATACATAGATAATAGAATCCCTAACGTTATTTGCCGTTACATTTCAGCGCGTTAGACTCATCATGGAAAGTAGTGTCATTTATTCTAACTAGTCTAGATTATGGACCTTCAGGGTTCAAGGGTGCCGATTGCGACAAGCTCGAGCACATAACTAACAGGCATGTGCATGAATCGACGGGTCCTCTCAACCTAAACAAGCAGTTACCAACGTAGTGTAGATAATTAACTCGAGATTAAACCGCCTTAGGTCAGATGTACAAGATGGCCAATCGAGAAGAAGAAGCAGCAGCAAATCGTCTCGGTGGCCCGTGAATTCCTAGTAGTGTTGATTCAAGGTGATGTTTGGTGGATGATCTAGCTCCTGAAACGACGATCGGCATGTCGTCTCCTTCCTGCCAAAATTAACCCTGCGAA
Source organism: Xylaria cubensis (assembly GCA_022385715.1). Classification (NCBI taxonomy): domain Eukaryota; kingdom Fungi; phylum Ascomycota; class Sordariomycetes; order Xylariales; family Xylariaceae; genus Xylaria; species Xylaria cubensis. The sequence goes on along the minus strand of MU279019.1, from coordinate 398,901 downwards.
CGCAGATCATTCAGACAAACCTCTGTCGGTATAAAGAATTAGCGTTCGACGTCACCTTATAGATACGGCCAACCCCCTCCTCGACTTGCGTTAAATAAACGCACACCGACAAGGCCCGGAGTCTACGAGGCAGCCTCATGACCACTTCAACACATCCATCAAGATGATGTTTGCGACTCGGATAGGCGCTGCCGTCCTGGCCCTCGTCTGTAGCCCACTTGTTCATGCCTGGAACGCAACAATCTATGACTCAGGTAACTGTACAGGCAACCGCGTGCGTTCCGACTTACGAACAGATGCTATATGAGGTGCTTGTTCTGACGCAAAGGGAAATAGTACGACATTCACCCAGATTCGACATTACTGCACACGAAGTATTTTGAGATGAAGGGCTCGGAGGGCGCGGAAATAATCTGCACATTCCACGGCAAAAACAACAGCACGGGTCCTTGCACGGAGCAATTCCCGGTTGGCAAGTCGGTCTTCAGCTCCGTCGGCCTCTGCCGTAGCTACTCTGGGGGTCACGCGAGTGGCGAGCACCACACGGATCAGGAGCAGGGCGAATGCAACACGACAGACTTCGATATCCTCTCCGTGGTTTGTTACGATGAATAATTCGGATGGCTAATGAATCATATGGGGGATCGCGTGGGTGGGCGTGTCGTGCGTGCTAGCAGATCGCCAAACCTCGGCAGAACATATGAATTGCGAGGCCAAGGGCAATATAGATGCCATCCTCATGATCGCTAGCACCAAGACTACTGCGACCGAAATCATGATTGGGACAGAATTTTGCGGCCATCTGAAGCGATGCGAAACATGCATCCAGAAGAAATGGTGTATAGGTAGAGCCAACCATTCAAACCTTAGGCCTACAATCGAAATATAAGAATTCGTGACACCATTGGCGTGTCCGCGCCTCAATGCGTGCCATACGGAACAACCATGATCAATGTGCTTATCCCTTATTATCATTGGTTGTGTTCTACCGAAGATTCTGAGAAATGTTCTTGCCGGTATGCGATGAGACATAGCGCTACATGCCTTTTCGTTGTCGTGACCTCCATCGACCGAACCACAGAATAGCGAAAGCGGATCATAAGGCATCAATCAAGGCAGTGCTCAAAGCGCGAACGCACATCTGCATAGACAGCCTCATCGTACACGTCACTGGACATGTACCGTCAAGTCGTAGTGCTCGCCTTATGAATGTTTTAGCGGTGAGTGATGAAGAGAGAGCTCTCATCTTTGTTGCCCGATTGAGTTGTTTGTAACTGAATGCGAGATCTAGAAGCAGACATGGGCTAGTAATGGGGTCCACTCGGAACGGCTATAGTCCAAGAATACATACATACGAATCGGTGAGATAGCCGAGCACGGAAAGCAGATATGTACTCAGATAGTTAATTTTGACACTAATGAGCAATTTGAGATAACATGCATAGTGAATACGATTGCCGTTGATGGGGCGTGGATCAGAATTGGGAAGATTATATAGTGTCAGTGTCACCCCAGTCGAATCTACCCCCTAGTGGAACGCACTTTTACACCAAGCCTCACCAAACTTCAAACCACTATAATAAATTAACAAAAATACGTACGAAGGTCTAGCTAAGCGGATTAAGTAGAGAGGGGTGTAGATTATATGTACGTGAGGTGTTGTAAGTCTTGGCTGCAACAGATGGCGAGATATTTCAAAGACAAAAAAAACACATACAAATTTGGTGTAGAGGCAAATATTCAATTATCAAGCCAAATAAAAATCGGAAAAATAAGCAGGCACTTAAATTCAATTTTTAACTATAGTTCAAAGCTACGGTTCAAGTTATATAACGGGGCGCTCAGTCTTTAGCAAGATATTCTTTAAAAACCAAATTACAGGGATTATTTTAAGGGTTGTTTTCTAGAACTCTACCTTAGAATAATAGTATAGCCGTATAACTTGAACCGTAGCTTTGGACTATAGTTAGAAATAGAATTCAAGTGCCTGCTTATTTTTCCGATTTTTATTTGGCTTAATAATTGAATATTTGCCTCTACACTAAATTTGTATGTGTTTTTTTTGTCCTTAGAATATCTTGCTATCTATTAACCCTCAAGGTTCTAAAACTTCACGTACGTAAAATATATGCTTAGATCTATCTATTCCTTTTGATTAGACCTTAGTACGTATTTTTGTTAATTTGTTATTGCGGTTTGAAGTTTGGTGAGGCTTGGTGTAAAAGTGCGTTCCACTAGGGGGTAGATTCGACTGGGGTGACACTGACACTAGGCCACCCTTTTTTTCCCCAGCACAGCCGCCCTCTTGAAATAGTCACACTAGACTATTAGCAGATAGATTTACCACGCTACTCCATAGATACGATGGCGATGACGATGATGCATCTTACTAGGAGGGCACGCTCAAGTAATATGCTTGGTGATAGGTCTGGTGTTTGAGATTGTGTCGTTTCATCGTATTTGCGGATTGGATGGAGAGGGTAAGGCTTTCCCCAAAGACGTTGGCAACAGTCGGTGGGAAGACATGATACAGCAATGTGCAAAAAAAAAAAAAAAAAAAAAAAAAAAAAAGGAATTGGGTGTAGGAGAAGACGTGGTTCACTATATGGTCGGTACGGAGACAAATATACCTATTGGTAAACGACGCAATAAGCATCGCGTGTACCTGGGCAAAGTTCAGAGTGCTTACCGATTTACCAACAGCCTCACCTCAGTCTAAGCGGAGACTGGGGTATGATGCGATGATTGGTGAGCGCAAGGGGCGTTGATGGCACTGCTCGGTACATATTCCGAGGCTTTCTCGAGAATTGGTCATGAGACACGTATTGATCGAGGGCGCGGGAATTACGATGGAACTCTGACCGCATTATCGTGAGCATTGACAGCTTTCAGGTTGCAATATTATCTGTCCATTTTCCAATTGGGTTTGAAGGCTAGGTAAACGAGATGGCATTGATAATTGCGGTAAGAGGAAAGAGGGTAGAACTGATGATCGATTGTATAGAAAACTTGGTATTACTTCATGTATGTACATACCTACCTACCTACATATGTACCTAAGGAGAGGGCAGGATAGCGAAGTCCATCTAATAACCGCTTACTTAATATTCTGGACACTTTTGAGAAACCACTCTCCCACTGCTGTATGCTTATGGCCTTCTTTCTTCCTCTACCATTCCCCAATCGTATACCTGGAATATTCACAGTCGATTCTCGTCAGCCTGGCTTGCCACACTATATACATCCGTTATATGGTATCAGAAATATTGTTAAGGACAGCGTGAAAGCATAAAACCAACGACACTCCAGACGGAAGGATCCGGCGCTTAATTGCGCATTGCTTTGATCCACCGAACCGCTTTCGCAGCAACAATCCGACCCCATTCACCCCCCAGCAGCATTCTAGCAATCTATTTTAAACATCAATCAGGGCTTGTCGTGTAGCTAGCATAAGGTAGGGTAAGATACCCAAACAAGTTTCCCTACTAGTGTCTGGCACTACGTCTCTTTTGAAACAACATAGAGGTATCGACAACCGTACCTCGAACTCGTTGTCGTCAACTCAATACACACGTATTATTGCACAGCCCCGCGAGCTTCTCTCCCGTTCACCCGTACAGCACACTCCCATTCTTCCATTCCTCACACGAGGTATCCAAAAAAAGAAAAAGAAAGAAAAAAACGAAGGAAGAGAAAAGAGAAGAAAAGCGCACCGAATCAGGAGCGCTCATTGCTGGTTGTTGAGTGGGCTGTCTATTCTATTCTATATTCTGCTGCTTGATGAGGGCTAGGGAGCTATTTTATTAGGCCAGCGTCTGCAAGTCGCCGACCAACTACGGCAATCGTACAACCCAGATCAAGCAAAAGATCCAAATCGCAAGGGGACCCACGACCCCTCATCCACTCCCGAGTCATACAACTCAATTGGGCCTGCTTGTCTCCCTTTTTTGGAGTCCCCTTAGAAGGGAACTCTCGCGATACCTACATCTGCAATTCCTTCTTTACGGCGTGCGCACATTGCCAATTCCCTACCGCGCATTGCCATCCCAGACCCAGACCTGGCGACAGTTGACCTGCGCGCCAGCGTGCCAGCGTTACAGTGTTCCAGCACCCCGGCTGCCCGCGCACCTTGCACCTCTCTGGACGTGTCTCACGTTGGGAGATCCCGCCCTGGTGCCCTTTGTTGGTTGGTTGGGTGCGACGCTATAGTCGTCAGATCTCTGCCTGAGCACAGCCCCCCTTGCAGCTGCGCCACCTTGTCCTGTCAGGCAGACTTCGCTGTCAACCTTGCGAGACTCGACATTTCTAAAGACAGAAACAGAGTTGAGCTCACACCCCGATGGATCGACAACCTGCCCAGTCCGCGACGCCGGCACGCGGCCGGTCGCCGTCGGCGGGGCATCAGCAGCCTCATATAAGAAATACTCACTCGCCTTCGCCTCATCCCTATCAGTCTCAAGACGCCTCTATCGGCCTCGGTATCGGCCTCGACCCCTCATCGTCTGCCAGCCCTCAATTTGTGCCAGACAACTTCAATGACTTTGGCGCAAGCGACAATCGCTTCTTAAACACTTCGCAGTCCCAGCCTTTCCCTCCGCAAGGCGCGGCCGACGCGATACCCTTTGATCCAAACCAGCCCAGCTTTTCGCAAGCCCTGTTGACTACGGACTTCACAACCAGCGCCGACTTCTGCTTGTTTCCGCCAGCTACACAAGCCGATCAATTTGGTGCGACACAGTTATTTGACGAAAACAACACCCAGATTCTGAGTGCGAACGACCTAACGAACATGACCTCTCCGCAAACACACCACTCCCCCACGCCGCCGCATCTACTGAAACCCGAGCCCGGTTCCGCGCACCACTCACCTTCATTCAATCAACAGCAGTTTTCTTCTCCGCCGGGCCACCATTCCAGACATGCTTCATTGGGCCCGGAAGCCGCTCTTCTTCCCGGTCAAGTAGACTGGACCCAGACCCAGTTTCAAGGACACCGCAGAACAACTTCGGACTACTCTGACGTATCTTCTAACGCGGCATCACCGAGCTTAACAGCCCATGACGGATTCGATCCCGAGCACAGCCACCACTCACCAATGCAGCGGTCTCAGGACAATTTCTATGACGGTGTAATGGGACTGGGCAACTTCAGCATTTCAGATCCCAATCGCAACAGTCGCAGCCCGTCGCACAGTCCCCATATATCTCCGCGGATAATGCCCCAGATGCCGGAGATTGGCCAACCCAATCAATCTATGATGTTGAATGCGGGATACCAAAGTGGCTATTCCATGCAACCAGAAGAATTCCCAACATTACAACAAGAAATGCCTATGGAACAGCAAATACCACAGGGATTGGCACCACCATCAATTAATATCCAGCTCGTCCCCAACGCCAAGCAGAATGCATTCGAGCCTCCAAAGCCGCCCATGGATGAAAGTTCTCTGACACCCCCTGACAGAGGTAAAAATCACCCTGAGCAAATGTGCTGTAAATCGTAATACTAATGTTCACATAGGGCGGCCTAAGTCAAGGCCACGAGCCGCTACTGACTCGATGTATAGCGGCGGTGCGAGTAACTCACGTCCTCAGACTCCAGGGAGCCTCTCACCACATCTGGGAGCTGACCTCACCAACCGTAGCCGATCTGGGTCTGAGTCTTCATCCAGGTCTCTTTCTCCGCTAGCCCCAGGTGACAGGTCTGGTAGCGCCAATGCAGCTTCTCGGAGGCGTGTGTCTATGTCTTCGGTACCGAACAATGTGATTGCGCTTCGACTTGCAGATCCTGAATACCAGGCTGCTCAAGATAACGGAAGCACTAAGAGGGTTCAGAAACACCCCGCAACATTCCAATGCACGCTTTGCCCCAAGAGGTTTACCCGAGCCTACAATCTTCGCTCGCATCTACGCACTCACACCGATGAGCGACCTTTCGTATGTACGGTCTGTGGCAAAGCTTTTGCTCGGCAGCACGATCGCAAACGTCACGAAGGGCTACATACAGGCGAGAAGAAGTTTGTTTGCAAAGGTGAACTGAAGGCTGGTGGGCAATGGGGTTGCGGCAGAAGATTTGCCCGCGCCGACGCACTAGGTCGGCATTTCCGATCTGAAGCAGGCCGAATATGTATCAAGCCCTTGTTAGACGAAGAGATGATAGAGCGGCAGCGTATCTGGCAGGAGCAGCACATGCAAATGGCGGCCGCACAAAACATGGCTCAGCAACAAGCCATGATGGACCCCGGTATATTCCCAAATATGGATACCAACACGTATGGGCTGCCGGCTGCATTACTGGCACAGTACCCTGCACTAGCCCACGTGAACTGGGCACAGAACGATATGGGCAATGTAGAAGATGAGATCAGTGGTCGGTCAAGTTTTGACGCATCTGATTACGATGATGGCGAGGAGACTGGCTATGTTAGTGGGCCCGGGACGGGGTTCGGTGAAGGTGGAAGCCAGCAAAACTTTGGGGAAATGGGATATGCCAGTGATTATGGCGGGCGTTGATCTATTTCTGTTTCTCATTTCACGACGATCCCTGGGTTTCAGCGTTTTGGTGTCATCCCCGAGCGGTGTTGATCATATAACTCTGGGTGGTTATATTGCGTAGTCCCCTTACCCTGGGCATTGGTGAATTTGTTTTCTTCACGAGTCTGCTTATCCTTAGACGGCGAGTTAGATACCACTTATGGAGTTATACGCTAGATTTCTGCTCTTTCTCCCTCACTTTTAGTACTAGTTATCGCAGTTGACGTACTATATTACCAGGGAATTTATTTCACACTATAAGAAAGTAACAGTGAATTTAAACGATGGAAGAAGAATCAATGTGACGCAGCGCCGCAGAATGATGAAATTGCAAAGAGAAGTCAAGTCACGACAACAATCTGATTGTATGTTGCTCGTTGACGCTGAATAATTATTAGCTGACTGATGAAGACGGGTATGTGTGGATCGGGGGATAGAATATCCCGCGGGTCCCACCAGGTCAATGCCGCCGGCGAGATGTAGGATTCGGTAAAAGCCCACCGGCGATATGAAGGGTCCGAGGTGTTAAGCCACATCACGACTTTGCCCGATTCCAAATGTAGTTCTTTCGTGAAGCCAAGTCAAGCACGCTGGGCATGTACTCTACTACCCCCCTATAACATCCGACTCCGCAAGTACCCGCGCTAGCGGATCCACGGTACAGGGGGTTTTTCCGGGCATGTACCTCAGCGTTTTGCTTGGTGCTAGAAGGGCTAGCGTCCGAAATAGGTGTAGCGCTTCTGCCCCTGTAGAAAACGGTACCGGGTGGAGTCGGCTTTTACAGGGCCTCAACTACGTAGTACAGCATTGACTCCGCTAGGTATACCTTCAAAACTGGTGCTTTGTCATTAACTCCGAACCCTAGATACTATCGCGGGTCTAATTGCCTTGGTCGGGTTAATAGTAGAGAGATGCCGTAATCTAACCTACGTGCGAGGCGGTTTATTGTGTGCTGGAAGCATCGATTCCAATCTCTATAAAAGTCGGCAGTTCGGCGCTCTTGTGTGTCACAGTGAATAAAACATTAGTGTTTCAGAATCAACTCTTTCTTCTATCGAATTCAACTACGTCAACTTACCCACCTGCACTAGACCAAGTGGCTCCCTCACAATCAGAGTCGCTCTAACTGCCTAGGATTTAATTAGCAGTATGTGTTGAAAACTAGAATCGGTCAGTAAGGCAGCAGGCTAACAGTCAAGAATCCAGAGAACAAGTTAAGAAAAATGGCCAGTAACAAAGCCGTTGTTATCATCGAGAAAGGCAAGGCGGGGATTAAGGAGCTTCCCCTCCCCAAACTCAACCCTGGCTATATTCTTGTCAAGGTCCGTGCCGCTGGCATCAATCCAACTGACTTTAAGAGCATCGACGGCGCCCAGCCGGACCGCATCGGTGCCCGATCTGGATGCGATTATGCTGGTGAGGTCGTTGAGGTTGGCCCAGGCGTGACAAAGGACATCAAGAAGGGCGACAGGAGCGCCGGTTTCGTTTTTGGCGCGTAAGATATCACCTATTTTGTTCCGTTTCCTATTTCTCATACGTTGCTCTTGATCAAGCGGTTCTGTCGATCTAGACGTGGCAATAGAGATAGGGTTTCATTGTGAGGGGAGAATTGATACTGACTACGTCTTTACAGGAGCTGGGGAACCCCTGACAATGGCGCATTCGGCGAATACCTAGTCGCAAAAGAGCACGTGCAGCTCAAGACACCCGACAACGTCACCGACGAAGAGGCAGCAACTCTTGGTGTATCGGTTACTACAGTGGTATGTCGTCATCGTAACCCCCCAATACAGTTCGAAAAAGGAGACGAGACGCATTGAAGGGGGACGAAATGCTCACACTCCGTCGTCTCAGGGCCAAGGTCTTTACAAGACCCTCAAGCTACCACTCCCCAACGAGCCAGCCAAGACACCCTTCCCGGTTCTTATCTACGGTGGCAGCACGGCCACTGGGATTTACGGCATCAAGTATGCAAAGGCGTCGGGGCTGACGGTGATCGCGACGGCCTCGCCGCACAATTTCGAGCTTCTGAAGGCTGTCGGCGCCGACCACGTCTTCGACTACAAGTCGCCGACAGTGGGTGCCGACATCAGAGCGCTGACGGAGAACAAGCTGAAGTACGCGTGGGACTGCACGGGGTACGGTGGCGCCATCAGCGCCGCGGCACTCAGCGACAACGAAGAAGGGGGCAAGCCCAAGTTCTCAAGCATCATTCCCGTCAAGCGCGAGATATTCGATGAGATCAACCCCGTCGTCGATGGCCCGCACTTCACTCTGGGGTACGATGCCTTTGGAGATGAGTTCCCCCGCTTCGGAACACAATACGTACCCGACCCGGAGGAGGTCCGGTTCGCGGGCATGTTCTGGGATATCACGCAGGAGTTGCTGGCGAGTGGACGGTTGACGCCCCTTAAGCCTGAGGTCAATCGCTTCGGTAGTGGTCTTGAGGGTGTCATTCATGGTCTGGATGAACTTAGGAATGATAGGGTTAGCGGTACTAAGTTGGTGTATACCCTATAATCGATAGAAACAGCAGGAATTAGGTGAAGGAAGATATATAATCCCGTCTTATCCTGCTTAGGGACTTATGCGTAGGCTATAAATGCAAGTGAACAGTTGAAATTACATATTTATTGACAGTCAATCTCGATGCGATTATATACATAGTCCAATACCCAAGAGAACTTACAGCAAACTATCCTAAAATTCAATCGACGATATGAATAACCAAATAAACCAATATGATCGCGGCAGATATTCAACTAGAGCGGGAGCCGTTCGGTGTTAAGTTACTTCTTACACTCTCGATTATTTTTTTCCCACGATTCGTTCTCACTTTACTCATCTAGCACACATAGCCCTAATCATGTTGTCTCGCCCGATCGCTAAGCGTCTGGTGATTCCGGGCGTCGGGCGGCCCATCGACTCTCTTCTGCTTGTGCAGCCGTCCAAACTCCGGCTTGTATTCCTCCGGGTTTAGGTGCTCCGGATGCGCGTATTTCGCCTGGCCGGACTCGTTCTCATGGCGGCGCTTCGAAGCCGCTGCTGGATCGAGGTTCGGCCGGCGTATCTCTGTAGTCTGGGGTATGGACTTGTCACTGCGCGATGGGATGATGAAGTATGCTAGTGCTGGGATGCCTACGAGGGCGGCGATCATGCTGTGCTGTTGTTAGGCTGGGACGAGATAATACGCGAAGAGACGGGTTAAGGGAAATCAAAGTAGCTGGTAAAAAGAATATACGAACAGTGGCTTATTGTCGCCTCCTGGTAAAGTCGGCCGTTGGGTGGCGTATTTTCGTCTCAGTGGTTGTGAGACTCGCGCTGTATTGCGTAGTGCCCCGCGAGCGGATGAAGAGACGAGAGTATTTGCGATAGAGGACGAAGACATGATTCTTGTTAATGCTGAGATGCTTAATTATATCCTTTAAGCAATGTGTGAATACTTTAAGTCGTCATTAGATAGATTTATTATACACAGAGCACGCGGACAGCGGCGCTTTTTCATTATATATGCCAGCGCCATGACCTACCTATGACGCCTCAAACCTTCGAGCCATACCAATATCCTAAAAAGGTCACACGATTTCAAACTAGAATGGACAATTCACTGATCGGGTTGGCGATCGCATTAGTTAATTACCTTCTTTGGTAAAACGACTTGGTCTGAGACTAACGGGGTCGATGACGGTAAGACTTTGGAGGAGGGGCGGGTATTTGCATGTAGAAAAAAAGACAATGGAATTTCCTTATCTAGAATCCGATTTACATTTTTGCCTTTTTCTTGCTTTTATCATCAAGTGATAAAAAGGAGGACGAATTAGTCGTGAGCAAGAGTATACTTCTTAAAATTCCGTCCCTATCAGGGAGCCAGATCTTTTTTCGGTACGTACAACTTGGCTTACTCAGATACAAAATAATGCACAGCTGCCAGAACATCCTGGCCATCGCAATTATACAACATTAAGATGTTTGCGAGATTCCTCATTGTGAGTTTGATCGCATACGATATCCAAAAAGAGCGGAGTGGAAATACAGAAAATGCTACACCAAGACAACGTGCCTATCAATTTACGTAGTGACGATATCTGAGTTGAGATTCCGGTACTCGTCGTGTTCCACGATCGTGTCATAGATGAGGCACCTACACAGCATTTCGCAAAGCTCTCGATTGGCATCTCGCCTGAGAAATTGCGACACCATCAAGATAAGCGGCATCTCGATCTCGCATTCGCAGACGATGTCCCAAGCCGGTTCGGTCTCGGCGTCAGTCTCATCCTGGGCATCCCAAGTGCTTGTCCCCTTCTCACCTGTGGCTCCGTCGCGGTTTGGGACGTCCCTGTTTTCGTCTTCGTTTTCATATACTCTTTCATTCTCTGTGTTGGATATGATAGACCCTTTCTCTGTATCTCCGTCCCAGCCATCATTAGGCCGCACGTCGTCGGCCGGCACTCCCTCCCGGTGTACAGTACGGTAAGGACGCCCAGTTTCGCGTTCGATGACTGTGAAGGTGCCTCTCGTGACAACACCGCCCGACACGTTCTGCCGGAACCGGATCCCGCCTTCTGTCTTACACCCGATAGCGAGGTAGCGCTTCAGACGTGAGAAATACGGCACGATGAAAGGCACCCAGTAAACGTCCTCCCAGACGTCGCCTATCCACCATTGAGACCCCTCGGTGCCGATCACACCGACTGACTCGGAGTTCAGGTCGCGGCACTGTTGACGGAAGAAGGGATCCCCTTTGATCACGGCCAAGTCGTCGCGGCTGATGGGCCCAGCTTTGGGTGTGTAGTTGATCACATAGTAGTGATTGTCCAGCAACGGCTCGAAGGTCTGCAGTGTTGCTACTACGTGCGCTGGGGAAATCGGGGACGGTATGGGAACTTGGACTTTGATGGAATGTTTTGTCGGCATTCTCACGTCGAATCAAGGTATCTTTCGGGATTCTCTCCGATCTGGTAACTATTTCCCCCTAGCTTGGAGTGAGTCTTATATCGGCAAGTCGATCTTAATTCGCGCTGTTGGCTGGTTGCGAATGGTGTTTACTTTCCCTTCTTCCGCACTTCGGCTTAGAGGATGCATATACGTGCCAATACTTGGCCGCGTACTCCGTGGGAGTCATTTATTTATACAAAACGAGAAGCTATAATCGCGATCACGAAGCGATGGCGAGCCATTTAAACTCTTAGGTATGTCAAAGCATGATGTCCATAACCCCTCGGCCCCTAATTGAGCTGATTGTTCGTTAGCTTCGGATCCCAGCCAATTGCCGCCCTGCTGACGCTGACCAGCACCTCGATCTATGTCACTTGTGTGGCTCGGCACAGGCTCACTTACACTTTTCCGTATAATAAATGGCGCGGAGGCAACCTGTCGACTCAACGGCCGTCGTTGCCCACTTTTCCCGTTGCCTCGCATCCGTTCGTGCTCCTCCATAGAATTGATGGTTTTATCTCTCATCGCCTCTTTTGGCGACTCTTGCGCTTTTCGATCTGAGTACCCTTAGAATTCTTCATCACGCTCAATCGCTCATTGCAGGCGTCCCTAACAAAGACAGGCGAGTAGTTCAGCAATTCGCATATACCTACATTGTTTTCCATTTCGTTGATTGAAGAATCTCCCCCCTCAGTCACCTAGTGCATTCACTTGATGGCCGAACCATCTTCCACAGGTGAGCACTCATCACATTCAACTCCAACATTGAGATCTGCTCGGAGTCCTATAGTATGTATAGAATTATGTTTGGACCTGGTATAAGCCACAAAAACATACCTAGCCTTCATCAACCTCCGGTTCTAGTTAAATCTGTGTTACACGGCTCCACCCCCATATATACTTATCTATGGCATACTCAAGTGTGACGCTGAATCCAGTACGGTCTAAAACTCGTTAACCTAGATACAAGAAAGATAATTTGGTTTTGGGCCTTGGGTTCATTTGTCGTAACTCGTTTAGACAAGTGAAGGTTAGAACGACACGTACTATCTTGATGTCCGGATATGAAGATCAGGATTTGGTTATTAGGCTTATTGTTTTGCCGATACTTCTCATGATAGGTAACCTTGTTTATGGAGAGAAAACTAAAATAGTAACACGGCTAATTCACTGCACCCGTAGTGCTATACACGGTAGTGAATCGATACAAGATTACGAAACTAGAGTCTCGAACATCGTGACCTTATGAAGCAAAAGCAAAAAAAGAAACAACAAGGTGAAAACTGTTAGTATTGGGCTCAATCTGTGACGTCATACGAAACTCATGGGTGAGACACGCTTCGCGGTGCCTATTTCACTACTATGATTTGACAGTTTGAAGTTACCTTGAGTGAAAACAGAGATAAGACAACATTCACTGCCCTCGATTGGTGTTATTTCACTAGTGTTCAAGAATTCATGTTCAGCTGCCCCGCTCAGTTGTTGTCTAGCGCAGCGAGTATATCTGATACATTTAGTGATAGGTTCTTCTCATTGTTCGATTGGTTTCGCCCCTAGATGTTAAGTAAACTGTGTTAAGTGTCGGTCGGATCTCGCGTAGACGTCAACTCAAACCATCGCGTCTGGAAGTGAAGTATTGGCGTTACTTAATGCGCAACTCTTGCCACCTAGTCGTGCGTTTCTGATCTGAATCGTCATGACAGCTTATGAGGTACGGACGTAGCGGGATGAATCAGCAATTGAATGTATGATTATTGTGATGCCGGAAGTATAAATGCAGAGTTATGCGTCAATACTGCCGGGCTATAGTTATTTGGTCAGACAACCCAACCGAGTCCAATGAAGATTGAGGCCAGAGAAATTTTTTCGCGAGGACAAACCAATGACGGAATGTTGTTTCTGAGCAGTTGGAGAGCTATTGCGCCGTCGCCTGTCGATTGGGTGTAAATCTCACCCGCTTTCGCGTGGGACCTTTTGGCCAGAGGCGTTGATGCGCAGGCGAAGCGGTGAAGCTGTTTTGAGCGGAACACCTGTGGGAATCACGCATTTAGTGATCCGCATTGTACCGATCCGTACTATGGTACCATTTCCACCTTGCTTCGTGTTTACGAGTATTTGCCCGAAATAGGATGCGGGTGAGTTTGCAGAAGGTGCGTCGATAGGGATACATTAGCTGCCGCCAATGCAGGCGTGCGAAGCCATGCCATGCTGTACGAGTATAGTATAGCACATCCGCATGGTGACGGGTAGGGCAAAGATCAGTCAGTGCTGCCTCTGCCTACCTACCTTAGTCGACGCATCAGCAATTGCGTGTGTCTCGATGAAACACGGTTCCAGAAAGCAATACAACGCTTCTCGACCATGCTCGCCGCTGTACGCAATCTTAGGTACACTGCTGCAGACAGCACCGGTACCGCTTTATACGTATAGGATGCGTCTGCCATGCGTTAGTGCGATGGGTCCCGACGACGTGGAAGACCAACGAGGCGACGGACAAGGAGCAGATACCAAGCTAATCGGCGCATGGCTGCCCATTCATCATGTATAGATACCTGTCGTTGCTGCGCCAATGCCGGCCGACTCCAATCGATGGGTTGAGCCGCCTTTCGAAGTGGATGAGGCAAGGTCAGAAGGTATTATTAGACGTGGGCTCATAGCAGAAGTGATGCTTTTTGTTATTGTAGCGCGTTCGAGTCCACTGCTCACCTGTCCATCATCCGGTTTCGTCGTTACAGAACCCAGGATTCTGTGCCGGTATATTGATACACTTGACACACAACTTAGACGGATGAGTCATAAACCGACGTTAAATCAATAGGGGGTCAGTGTCTTTCATGCCTAATCATTTATAGAGAAGACAGAAAAGGAAAGCAAAACAAAACAACAAAGAACCCAAAAAAAGAAGGAGGGGTAAAGCCAAGTGACAAATGACGACTAGGGGGTGCCTGGTCTGGGTTAGGTACCTCTTGAAAGGTGTAAGTGAGAGATGGATAAAGCGAAGCGCAATAATCATGTGGCTGGTATCTGTATTAGTTGCACCTCACCTGAGTTCTAGAGTACAGTACACTAAGGGTTCCGACGGTGGGGTCCATGATGTACCTACCTGATAGGGACTGTGTATAACTACGCCGGCGGGTAGCATGTGGACTTTGTGGTTGTCCCTATACACATGTATAGTAAGTAATCTCGTTGTGTCGTCCTCCTTCTCGTCATGTACGCCGAGGAATGCGAGATAAACAAGCGTCTTAGCGAAGTGGAAATATATATACTGCATTATGTGCTAGAGTTATCACGATACAGTAGGTATGCGGGAAGCTTAACAACTCTCTCCCGAGCTCCCTGAGAACTTAAGCAAGGTAACCCCACATAAAGATTGACTTGACAAGTGACTCGGTACGGACCGATATGCCCACTCGGTGGTCAGCATCGCCATAGTCGATAGCATTCCTATTGCCTTCATGATGGCCGTACAGATCGAAACAGAAAGAGGACATAATTTAGCCCGGAGATTAGAAAATATAGAAAGTTACTGCAGCATTGCTTATATCTATCTATGTAACAAATTGATTGCCGCAAATAGCAACCCCGTTGAAACCTTTAGTCGGACCAAAAGGAACATGAGGCCGGCCCCCTCCCGTCCCCTCCTTTGCCATTTCTGGACGGCCCCACCCGAATGGCATCACAGTCGGGCCAATGGCCGTCTTGACCAGCCATCCAAGTTAATTGCCATTTTTTCTTAACTCGATTCAATGTACACCCACTCAGAGCTCGGAGCCGTGCTCTTGTTTTCTGTGTGTCCGTATGACCCTGCAGCCCAATCGTGCCGGTCCTCGCTCCATTCGCCCCCTTACATTTGCCTGCGCAACCCTACCTAGGTACATACATAAGCCCAATTCCTCCTGTCCTATCATCCTGTCTTGTTCTACTGTACGGCACAAGCTTGTAATGTTGTACTCTCTCGCTGCTGCACCTCTGCATCTGCAGTGAAAGGGGCAATTGACGAGTCGGTGTACACGCTGCTAGTACTTACTTACTTTGCTGTCAGCTTTGTCATGGTACAATAACTTTTATGACACGAACACGCTATACTCAATTGCCATAGCATTGGTAGCCTCTAATCGCGTACAATTGAGAATCCTCTACCTCATTTGCTATTCGAGAGTCCACCATAGCCTTCCCTATCCACTGCTTGACTCCTTTTTGTTTCTTTTCTTCATTTAACGCGCGGAAGTGAGGTCGACAACAGTAAGGGAGAAGGAAAAACAATAATACCATCCTACCCGGAATTTTTTAGTTACTTGATAGGTATTGAAGGTTGTGTGGCCTGGCCTGACTGGTTTTTCCCATCGTCTGTCCGATTACCATTCTCATTTATTTCACGGTTGCGAACGCTCTGGAACGTATCGTCGGCTTTGCGGACGTTGTTCTCTCTGTCGTTGCGCGACTTAAATTGGGAACAGCCGACTGACGCCCTTCTTTACTTGGTTGGCTTGGACAATTTTATTTTGACTTTCCCTGTTTCTCTTTACGCTGTCTTCCGCACTCTTCGTCCAAGGCGAGACTCCAGCGTCCATGACTTTCTCACTCGCCGTCGACTAGTCGAGCCTTATCTCTCAAAATGGCTGCTGCAGCCGTTACAGGCTTCGTCCATGTAACTGAGACAAAGAGGGAAGTAGGCTGGCCACCAGCCTTGCATTCCACAAGCCAGACACCACTCCAATGGACCGGGCTCGATCTAGACACACGACTGGTGCTTATCTCGCGGCAATGGCTCTTGCAAAGAACAAATGTGAGCAATCTCTCGCAGTTACTTGTACCATCTCAACAATTTATTGAACGACGGCAATGTGCCAGCAAGCATGGACTAAAGGGCGGCTATCATCTTTGTGGACTCATAGTCCCGACCATCTTCTCACTTTTCCTACCCTATAAATCGCCTTTGCGTTGACTGGATTACATCAAACCCGAAGCTAATGTATGGACAAATTGCGATTAGGTTTCTAATCAAGTGAACCAACTCCGCACTGTGATTCACAAGCCATTAACGATCCCCGACCCCACACCGAAACGATCAAGGCGATTGCCTTCGTCCTGCCATGATGCATCATCGAGACGAGAGGGTTTGATTGACCCTAGCCGAGTCGATGAGTGCGCGCAACGACGCAACCCCAGCCCTGCTGAACTTGAAGGTTGTCCTCCACCACCGCTAGATTCGCCACAACGGCGACAACGCCCCCGAGATTCCTTGTTTGGTCCTTCAATTCCTGAAGCCTATTGCGATTTCTCCTCCGAGGATGGGTTTATCCAGCATGCCAAGAAGAAAAAGAAGGCAGCCGCACCCGCAGCCCCTACTGCGCCGGAAAAAAAGGATGAAGGGGGAGCCGGTGATGGTGGCGATGGTGGTGCCGGGGGTGGTGGTGATCAGAACGGTGGTGCTGGCGAAACTGGAGGGGGTGGCGCAGGCAAGGGAGATGGAGACGACAAGGACGACAAGAAGGACGACAAAAAGGATGGCGCTGGCGACCCGAGCCCCGATGACACCTGGGGGTCTTTCGGCACCGTAAGCAAGAAGAAGAAAAAGGGCAAAGCTGAGGAGACAACCGATCTGCTAGGGACTGAAAGCAAGTTTGACGCTTTTGATGATATCAAACTGAATGATACCGGACCGTCTCTGGACCTCAATTTTGGAAGTAGTGCGGCAGACACCAAGGGCAATTCCGTTAGTACGTGGGGATCCAGCTGGAACACCGGCTCAACGTGGGACTGGTCTGGTACCAAAGCAGCTGACAAGACCGAAGACAAAGAGAAAAAGAAGAATGATCTAGATACCGATCCCTGGAGCCTTGATCGACCTAAGCCCAAAAAGAAGACAGCCTTTGGTTTTGGTGGTTTCGATGAAACGGAGGAAAAGACCGAGGAACCCTTGATCCTGGAGGACAAGCCGGAGGGAAAGAAGGACGATGACTTTGGCTTTGGCTTCGCTACTGCAGGGAAAAGCGACAAGAAAAAGAAAAAGAGTAACATCTGGGGTGCCGAACCTGAGGAGCAGAAGGACTCGCTCGTTGATACTCAGGACACAGGATCCGCTGCCGTCGATGATGGCTGGGGTTCTTGGGGTGCTACGACCAAGAAGAAGGGCAAGGAGACGACTACTTTGCTGGACTCTGCCCCCGAACCTGAGAAGAAGACAGAACCGGCAGATGATTTTTGGGGCTCCATCGGCTCAAAGAGTACCAAAAAGAAGAAGGGGATTCTCGACGAGATCACTCAGCTGAAACCCACACCTGAACCTGCACCTGACCCTCCCAAGGCAGACGATATTTGGAGTGATGGATTGGCCGCGACTAAAAAAGAAAAGGACAAGAAGAAGAAAGGCAAGACTACGGAACCCGAGCCAGTACCCGAGCCTGTCAAGGAAAAGAAGTCTACCGACGATGATCTCTGGAACAGCTTGGGCCCATCGAAAGATAAGAAGAAGAAAAAGGGAGTTTTCAGAGAGGAACCAGAGCCAGTACCAGAACCAATACGAGAGCCGGAACCAGAGCCGGAACCAGAGCCGGAGCCGGAACCGGAACCAGAGCCACCGCCACCGCCGCCACCAGCACCCAAGGAAGAGCCGAGCAGCGCTTGGAGTTTCTGGGGAGCCGCGAAAAAGTCGACCAAAAAGGCGACAGAGCTAGTTGCCGCAGCCGCAGTCGAAAGTTCCGGCGATAGCTGGTTGAACTGGGGCAAGAAAGATAAGATTGGTAAGACGTCAACAGAGCTATTGGAATTGGCCCAGGAACGCGAGCCCGAACTGGTACCACCTGCGGTCCCTGTACCCGGCGAAACTGGTAGCGGCGACGATTTCTGCGACACATTCGGCACTAGCAAGATCAAAAAGAAGAAGAACAATGCTAACAGCAGTCTCAACCTAGAGCCGGTAGAAGAGCCTAAACACGAAGAGGACGGTTGGGGTTGGGGCAAGAAGAATTCGCCTCCACCTGCACCCACGCCTCCACCGGCACCTACACCACCGTCTTTGGATATGGAAGTGAATGTATGGGATGAACCTAATGAACCTAATGAACCTCAGGCCGAAAGCGAACCTGACCCTGCCGCCATTGTGTTGGCTGCAGAAATTGCCGCCGAAGAGCAAGAGCTTTCTGACTTGACGATGAAGAGCCTAAGGAAGAAACTCAACAAGAAAGATCAGAAGCGGTTTGATGAGCTGACGAACAATTCGAATCGCCGAGCTGAGGAGGCCGCCGCCAAGGAAGCCGAGGAGCAATCGCGCCGGGAAGCGGAGGCTGCTGCGGAAGCTTTACAGGCCGAACAAGCTGCTGCCGCCGAAGCGCTCAGAGCTGAAATTGAGGCCGAAGCGGCGGAGCTCGATACACTCAAAACAAAGGCCAAGAAAAGGAAGAAGCTTCTTAAAAAGGATCAAGACCGGTTCGACGAGCTCACTGCGAGAATGGAGGCCCGTGCCGTTGCCGCGGCCGCTGCAGAAGCTGACACGGCGGCCGAAACCGAAAATGCACAAGCCGCAATCGAAGCGGAACAGGCAGCACGGGAAGCGGAAGAAGCAGCGGCACTAGAGGCCGAGGCACAAGCCGCTCGGGAAGCTGAAGCACAAGCAGCACAAGCAGCACAAGAAGCCGAGGAAAAAGCAGCGCAAGAAGCGCAAGAAGCCGAAGAAGCAGCAGCGGCCGAAGAAGCGGAACTTGAACAGCTGAAAGCAAAATCCAAGAAAAAGAAGAAATTCACCAAGAAGGATCAAGAGCGAATGGATGAGCTGGAGGCGAAGATCAACGCTCGTGCTGCTGCCGCTAGTGACGCTGACATAGTAGCTGATGACGGAGAAGCACAGGCCGCGCTCGAAGCAGAGCAGGCCGCACGCGAGGCCGAAGAACAAGCCGCACGCGAAGCAGAAGAACAAGCCGCTCGTGAGGCTGAAGAAAATGCTGCCCGTGAAGCTGAGGAAACAGCTGCTCGTGAAGCTGAAGAGGCGGCCGCTCGTGAGGCCGAGGAGCTGGCTGCTCGCGAGGCTAAGGAAGCAGAAGCAGACGAATCAGAACTTGAAGCACTGAAAACGAAAGCCAAAAAGAAGAAGCTGCTTAAGAAGGACCAAAAGCGCTTCGATGAGCTTACCGAAAAGATTAACGCCCGCGCAAGTGCCGAAGGTGCTGATGAGGCAGCAGCAGCACAAGCCGCGGCCGATGAACAGGCTGCACGCGAGGCCGAAGAACTAGCGGCCCGTGAAGCAGAAGAACAAGCTGATCGTGAGGCAGCAGAGTTGGCCGCTCGTGAAGCGGAAGAACAATCTGCTCGCGAAGCTGAAGAACAGGCTGCTCGCGAAGCCGAAGAACAAGCCGCACGCCAAGCGGAGGAGGAGGCTGCAGAGGAAGAAGAGCTCGAGCAATTAAAAATCAAAGCGGAGAAGAGAAAGAAGAAGTTTTCCAAAAAGGATCAAGAACGACTAGACGAGCTTACCGAGAGGATAAACGCTCGTTCCGCTACCGATGCTACTGCAGAAGCCGACGATGATGATGACGCTGCACAAGCCGCGGCTGAAGCAGAAGAACAGGCCGCTCGAGAGGCTGAAGAAGCCGCTGCACAAGAGGCCGAGGAGCAGGCGGCTCGCGAAGCAGAAGAGCAGGCTGCCCGTGAGGCAGAAGAGGCTGCCCAAGCCGCCCGCGAGGCTGAGGAACAAGCTGAGCGTCAGCGACAAGAGGCCGAAGCCGCTGCCTCTTCCAAGAAGAAGTCGAAGAAGAGCTCTAAATTGGATGACAAGAAGTCAAAATCCAGCAGTAAAGACAAGAAGAAAGACGACGACTACTTCGGCATGGCCACCAGTAAAGACAAGAAGAAGGACGATGACTACTTCGGTATGGCTAGTAGTAAGGAAAAGAAGAAGGATGATGATTATTTCTGTATGGCTAGTAGTAAGGAAAAGAAGAAGGATGACGACTACTTTGACAGGGCCAGCAGCAAGGAAAGGAAGGACGACGATGACTTCGACATGGACAATGTGGATTTGACAGCCGAACAGGCTGATGAGATTCTCTCCAGCATACCACCGCCGAAGAAGTCCAAAGGCGAGGACCCTTTCTCATTCTGGGGCGCCAAGAGCCCACCGAAGAGCGCAATTCTTGAAGCAGTAATGGCCGCTAAACGGCAGCCGCCAGCAACCGAGACAACGGTTGCTAAATCACCCCAGGTCCTGCCCCAGGTCCTGGAACATCCTGCACCAGATGATGCGACGCCCGTCATTTCAAAGCCTCTTGATGATGATTGGATGCCGAAGCCGACGAAGAAGAAGGCTAAAGGAGGCAAGCTTGCTGAAAAGCTTAAGAAGTTCGAGCCAGCGCCACAAAATGATTTCGATGACCTAATCGACGTGCCTCCACCACCACCGCCACCACCTCAACCCAAGGCATCCCAGAAAGATGACGACGTCCTTCCTGGTAGTTTTCCGATGGATGATGATCACGAGGATGAATTTCACGACTTTGAAGTTGATGATTATAATGAATTTCGTGACGAATTCCATAATGATAAAGTTCCTGACATCTTGATTGAAGATGAAGTTGATGATATCCCAGTGGTGGTGGCACCCGCAAAAGGGAAATCGAGGAGCCTGCCAAAAGACGAAGACGACGGTGGAGCTGACGATGAAATTGTTGAAATAATTGATCTCGCACCACCCGTACAGAAGAAGCCGAAGAAGAGCAAGAAGAACAAATCCAGGGACATTGCTTATCCCCCCGTGCCTCCTCCTGCTGTACCTCCTCCACCGCCTGCGGTACCTGAAGTTCCCCCTGCACCCCCGTCCCCCCCGTCCCCCCCTGCTGAACCCAAATCGCCCAAAAAGGAACGAGCCAAAATCAGTCGTGATGGTGGCGCATCGTGGGGTATGTGGTCGGCTTCGGCTTCACCACAAAAGGAAGAGAAAAAATCATCCAAGTCCAGGCCCGACGCCAAAAAATCCAGAAGAGAGAGAGAAGAGAAGGTGTCTTCGAAGAGTTCAGGCTCGGATAAAGCAGAACGACAAGAACAGAAGACTGTGCCAAGTTCCAAGCCGCGCATGAATAGTCTTTTCCAAAGTACGCCTCCTCTCTCACGCTCCATGTCAACACGCGAGAAGCAAGGGCGTAAATCTAGCTCACGGCGCCATTCGGTTGAAATGAGCGGTGGACTTGTATCACCCCCGCCAGAGGAAATACCTGAGATAACCTCCAAAGCGGCACGAGTTCTAGGAGTAGACAAGAGCCGCAGCCGGAGACCCTCGAGGACTCGCGGTATCGTTGAGGATGACGATATCGTAATGGGTGGAACTCGCGACTTTGTGTCAAGCCATGATAAGTCGGCGCGCAAGCGACCAAAGGTAAGCCGATACCTACACTACTCAAGCTCTTAGCAGTACTAAACCTCGAGACAGGCAAAACCAGACGATGATGTCTTTATGGTCGATCCGAGACGCTCTGCTGATGCGCCACCTTTGAAGCGGTCCAGCTCGAGCGCCAAGAAGGGCATCTCTGGTCTTTTCGGTGGTTTCAAGTCCTCGAATTCTCGCCCTGAACCCCGTCCCGAACCCCGCCCCGAACCTCGTCGTCGAAGCACGTATCATGCGACCGACGATGAGAGAAGGCCTGATAAGCGACCCAGGCACACGCGAGGTATGAGCAGTGCGGGGCCAGAAATGGACGCCGATCGTGAAGCTCGACGCGCCGCACGGCGAGCAGCGAGAGAACAAGAAAAGGCCGAAGAAGCTCGGCGCGCCAAAGACCCTCGTCGCGAAAGGCGTCGACGTCAAGAAGAGGATGAAGAAGAAGCGCGTAGACAAGAAGATAGGGAAGTCCGACGAGCGGAGCGGAGGGCTGCGCGAGAGCGTGAAGCCCAGAGGATTGCAAATGAAGAGGTAGATGCGAGGGACGCTGAGAAGGCAGAACGCCGCCGCCGCCGTCGCCTCGAAAAAGAAGCCGCCGCTGCTGAGGAAGCAGAGGCAGCAGCTCGTCAGGCTGCCCGAGAGCGACGGCGCATGCGACACGTCGAAGAATCCGAAGACGAGGAGGAACGTCGGCGAAGACGCGAGGCCAGACGGGCTGAGAAGGTTAGTCGCAGCCGGCCTATGCCAACAGATAATTACGTGTATCCCCGGGAAAGGTCTTCAAGGTACACAGATGATGAGCGTGCTGCGAAGAGGACACCGATTTGGCCACACTCGGGTACGAGTTCGTGGGTGAAGGATCATTCAGACGCTGGCCCACCCCCAGAAGACGGGTTGACGACAGATGCTCCCCCAGCGACGGATGACGACGAAGCCCGACGTGCTGCCCGGCGAGCTGCTCGTCGACGAGAGCGGGAGAGATACGAGGACGTAGACCGAGACTACGAAGACGACCAGAGACGAAGGCGTGCACGGCGCGAAGAGCGCGAGCGCCGAGAGCGGCGGGTGGGTGGGTCGGATGGCAGCGGAGAAAAGGCGCAGCGGGAGCGGGAACAGTTATTCATGGATGCGACACCTCGAAGCAGCTGGTGGAGGAAACTGACAGGATCATAAGAACTCTTAACCAAGTCTCCAAGATTGTGGTAATTATAGGTCAGGGGAACATGTTTTGCTCGGCGTATGTATTATGTTATTTTGGACTGGACTGCATATATACCCTTTGGACATAGTATCGTGGCATACTATGATTAGGCTGCTCAGCTGGCCCTATATTCAGTGCAGTGCGGTCGTTCACTGAAGAGAGGCGGGTTCTTTGTAGCAACATGGATAGTCCAGATTCGGGTATCGTCCGCTATATAGAGCTGTGTCTTGTAGTGTATGACAAGTGTATGTTTGTTTTTACATGAAAAAGCAAAAGAAAGAGAAATATTTTGATATGAGTGTGACAGAAGTGCCTCCCCTGGAAAAGCCAAGCAGACTACGGTGTCTTGTTGTATACCAAGCTAATATAATACGCCTTTGGAAATCAACAATTCGAAGTCTAGAAATAGACAAACATATCCATCTTTACTCACTTAACCCATAACTCCCATATGTATCTAAAATGCAATGCGCACCAGCTAGTTATCACATTCTATATCGTACATTGAGATGCTTATTTATAGTTCAAACTTATGTCTGGACCTCGGATGCTACCCATGTGTACGCTATGTATTCTCGTTTGTCGAGATACATCATATCAGCAAGTAGGGCTTTTTGGACGCAGGTAGCCACGCCAGCACACATAGAGTTCATGACTTCTAATAGCAGCACATGTTATGGGTTTCCCACTAGATATCAAGAGTCAACCTCACAGAAAAACTTGGGTTGCCAAACTTACAAGTTCCCAGCCTACTAGTAGGCAGGTATGTTATGGTGATATAAACTATTCACCATGATTGTGAGGTGAGGAGAGGGAAGTGAGCTGTCTTAGAACATACTCGTCATATGAAGACAAACGAAAGCTCAAGTCTGTGCTATTTTTGCACGCCCATACAAACGAAGAGTTGGGTAGGTACACAAACAAGTACATCTCCTATGTACCTACCTACTACCGCGTTACCCAAAACGCGTCCTACGAAGCAAGGCATGAACGTCGGGCAATACCTAAGGGATAAACAACGATACAGAGATGAATACCTACAACAAGCACCAGTAGAGTAGTAGTTAACTCATTTCCCTCCCATTATCTCCTTGGACAAGGAAGGAAAGGACCCGGGTGCAAATCCCGGCTGGTGCAATTTGTCTTTTCTTCTTTTCTTTTTTTCTTTTTTTCTTGTTTGTTCGCTCGTTTGTTTGTTTGTTCCTGCTTTTCTGTCTCTGGTGCTTTATTGCACTGTCTCTTGCACAAGTAATAGTAAAGATGATGATGCATATTGAAATACAATTATTGTTAGCCTTATCAAGTCCTCAGTTCAGTCCCTCGTTCTCTCGTGTGCTCGTCCATCAAATTTGTTTTGTGTTGTCTGCCGTTTGACATAGGATACTGAGGGGTTGGCGTTTGGCTCTTTTCCCTAGTCCTCTAACCCTTTGATACTCTTTTCTTAAAATTGCCAATTGACTACCGCCTGTATCAATTATGTGCAATCTTATTAAAAGTTACACTATTAATAATAGCGCAAGGGTTGGGATGTTACACGCAGTGCCCCTTTACATTTCACTAAGTTGTTTGCCTGACAAAATGAACAAACCCAAGCAAACCAGGAAGATGCTAGGTAAGATTAATATGCATTGAAGAACGTCAGTCTCTTTCACCTCTAAGAGTCTTTTTATCTGTTTCCGCCATTAAAAGAGAGACCCCCTTGTTCGCTCATTATCCCGGTTGAATACACTTTGAGGTGTAAGTCTTATAACAAAGCAGTCGTAAATAGGTATAAAACCCAATAATATGAGCTACTTACAGCCTCTTTCACAAGGCGTCTTAAGTTAATTCAAACCCAGCCCAAACAGAATTACACAATATTGTATATAGGCAAATCCCAGCAAAACAGGAACCGCGAGCCCAAGACACTAACGT
The DNA here is from genome assembly GCA_022385715.1 of Xylaria cubensis. Classification (NCBI taxonomy): domain Eukaryota; kingdom Fungi; phylum Ascomycota; class Sordariomycetes; order Xylariales; family Xylariaceae; genus Xylaria; species Xylaria cubensis. The sequence goes on along the minus strand of MU279019.1, from coordinate 373,949 downwards.
GCAGACAGACCATGTGCTACACGGAGAACAAACGCATAGCCTGCACCGTATGCGGAACGGTCATCTCGACCGAGCACATTCAGCAAAAGTGCTTCGAAGTCCTGAGGGCAAAAAAACGCTTTGGAAAATGTGGGCGCACAGACGGGCCGTACAATACGCGTGTCAACCAAGGCATCTGCGGAACGTGTAGGAGAAAATCCCAGAAGCTCCGGTAAGGAGAAGAAGTGAAGAGGAGGTCCGATGAACTGAGAGTCCTTCTTTCACATACTTAGGGAGTGAAGCTTCTACGACAGAAATGGTATTATATAATCAACTTTATATTTGTCTTCCATACAGTCTTCGCCTGTGCCGCATGTCAATAAGTCAGTTTAATTTCCAGCCATGGTGATCAATTACTTAATGTTAAGCAAATCTTGCATAATAGTAGCTCGGCTGTGACAGCATACGCAAATGAAAACTACTGAAAGGGTGTAAGAATATTGGAAGCAAGGCAGCTTACTTAGCAGGGCTTGAGCATGCACAGACAGTGCTTGATGTAATAGGAAAGATACTATATGAAAAGTGGCAGCACCAAGATCGTAGAAATAATAGGGACAGGCAAGAGAGAATAAACATTGCTTTCCGTTGATTATACTCGAGAATCGATAGATAGGGCCACCTATCGGTCCTATAGCTCTCGTTGCACAGCTGCTGTTGGTTGGAGATGGACACACATTGGATGCGGTCAGATTCTTAGAGGATACAGAGCCTGTAAGTGAGATATATAGCCCTTCACAAAAGGGAGAGTCCAGAAACGTAGCGAGGCATATTTATACTATCAGCACTGGTTAACCTTTCTACCCATTTATAGGCAAGCCGGCCCGTCTCGCCATGAATACCACTGTAGGGCGTAATCGCTCCTCCCTTTAAGACAACTCAGTAAAAATACCGCAACGCCCCAATACAAGACCATATTACAGAGTAATCAATGTCCACAGTAACCCAATACCGCAATCCGTAACTTATCGCTGACCCAACCCTTCTCGTGTATCGAGGTATTGAAGAAAAGGCAAAATTGAGGCTAGGAGACCACTCCTGTCAAACCAGATTCCTTTTGATAATCCTGGATATGCTCGCTGCTCGGAACGCCGTTTCACCCACCCACCATCCTTTAGCTTGAACAAAACAAGCCGTTCCCTTATTGTCCTTCGCAAGTAATGTCATAGCACATGTCATACTGAATAAAGATATAATATAATGTTGTAGGTAGAATAGAGCCGAGTCAAAAGCTTAGGGGCGCAGATCGGAAAGGTCGTCATAGGGGTGTACCATTGTACAGTGTTCCGGGGTCAGGAGGAAGAAACGCACAACGGATCTTCTTATTCTTGCTCTGTATCGCTCCCGTCGTCCTCGGAGTTCTCAAGAGGACCATACTTGGCCCTATATTTTTCAAGCTCGGCCATTTGTTGGGTGACATGTCCGAGTATGACTGCCATCGGGGCGCGGAGATCTTCTAGCTGTTTGATATGGCCGCCGCCCATGGCAGCGTGTCGCAAAGCCAGGGTTGAGACACATGTCTAGAATAGCCAGTTAGCAAATGACTGGGGCTGCATGGGAGTTGGCAACTTACTTCGATGCGGCTCACTTGGTGTTCCATAAAATTGTACAGGAAGCGATCTGTGACTTCACCACCACGCTGTCGCATACGCTCGAGCAGTTCGGTCTCGGGGGGTTGCAACCCTCTCCCCGACATCTCTTCTAAACTACTACAAAGCATCTCAAGGCGTAGACTGACTTTCCATAAAGACCAAACATTCTCTGGATCGATGCCAAGTTCACTTCCGGGTACAAGCCGTGCAGGCTGCTCGGACGGACCCATTATCGTCGGAGGAACCATATGGTAATCGATTCGGCCAGCGAGTGCGTGGGGATAGAGAGAATAGACATATTCGGGATTTTCGAGTCCCTTTAATTTCTTCTCGCCCATCTCCTTGACCTCAAAACCTTGAGAGGTGAGTGACTTCAATTCTCTCCTGATAGCCAGTGCGGTTGTCGTATCGTCAAATGCTTCAGCCTCATCTGAGCCCATTGATACTGTCCGATCATTTTCTTGGTATGTCTCGAGGCATCGCTGTATTTCGGAGATAAAATCTGCAGACACCGCAATCTGACCGCCATCGGCAACTGCAGAAATACGAGAAGCTTTGTTGACCATCGGCCCAAAATAGTCCATACGGCGGGTAACAGGATCGATTTCGGCCACTGGTTCACCATAATGAATACCCATTCTGACAGAAAGACCCTTAAAGATCAGATTGTTGTCTTTGTCGAAGATTTCCTGACAGGATACCGAATTGAGCACTTCAGACGGCCAATTCACCTCGAGAAGCTGCATTTGAACAGAAAAGCACCAAAGTAGTGCGGATGTCGCAGTTGGAAAGGATACCATGAAAGCATCGCCTTCTGTCTTGACTTCGTATCCACCAATTCGTCGAAGCTGCCGGCGCATCACCTCATTGTGGAGTTTGATAGAGGATCTCATAGCATCAGGATACATTTCCCATAGATTGGTAGAATTCTTGATATCAGTGAAAACGATGGAAGGCTTATCAACCGGCGCGGCAACTTCAGCCTCCAGCCGGTGTAGATCCGAGTCCAGGATCCCGCCTTTTGGTTTCTTGCCCCTCTTGGCCGGGTATTGAAATTCATCCGGAACACCCGAGGGATACAAGGACATGCTTTGCCCTCTATGCAGACGCGTTGACCGATCTTGACGTCGCTTGAGATCAGCAACGCTAATCATCATGACCATAATTTTGTTCGTTGAACCATAAGCCATCGCGAGATCCCGTAGCTTCTGTGAAGCTCGCATGAGATCGCCTCGTTCAGACCGTGAAACGTCAACAATCAGCGAGGGTCTGAAATATTCCCATAGCTCCTTAGTCGCAATCACAATTGTTTCATCTTGAGGTGTGATTTTGACATGGTTCACATCAGGTGCTGCTTGTACAGACGGCATTAGATCGACGTAGCCAAAGGCGCGAGAAACTTCGAGGATGTCGTTCAGTTTCCCTTGGCGGGATACCCAACCGCCAGCATCTCGAATTCGCTGGCGTTCCGTAGATTCAGCCGGATCATGTTTCCGTGTCAGGATTTTATGGGAGCCATCCGCCTGGATGAGCATGGCCTGTGCATCACCGACATTTGCGATATACAGATCTTGGGATTGCAGATATGCGATAGTAGCAACGCCTCCCGAATTGAGATCCTCCTTACTCAATACCACGGGGGCCCCGGACCCGCGATGCGTGCCTAATGGCCTCTTCTCCGTGTGCTCGATAGCTATGGTGACTAAATCTTTGTTGAGAGAAAGAAAAGCACGACGTAGGGCATCGGCTGGTCCTTCATTCTGACGTGTCTTTAGATTCTTTAACTCCGTCGTGAATATACGCCCGAAATTCTCATGCAAGTACTTGGCGATCTTAGAGCCACCGCTAGAAAGGGCCTGGCCGTCGAATAAACCGAGCAGGGTTTCTGTATCCGATGAATTGAATCGGGGGACAACGAGATCAATGGTAGAGAGGTGCTCGTTTCTTCCCAAGGTATCTGCCATACCATACGGAAGGTGTCCTGCTAATGAGCCGGACGTCCTGACACGACGATCTTCGCTCTGGTCGGGTATACTAGGTTGAGTAAGAGTCACATCCATCAACCCAAGGACGCGGAGGTTGAGGAGGCGACTAAAGTCGGTGTATTGCTCGCGATTCTGTGCAGCTGTTCCATGAGGGTTCTGTTTGATTTCTAAACGTTTGTTGCCAGACAAGTTAAGGTAGCGCAGATTGGGATTGAGATTCCAATTCCAATCATACGGTACGTTCGAGATGTTGTACTTCAACGAATTGTTTCCACAATCAAGCACTGCAAGCTTCTTTGCTCTTGAAATATCCGCCGGAAGGTTTGTGAACTTATTGTTGTTAATGTGGAGCACCTGAAGGAGGCTGTATTCTTCCAGATCATCAACAGGCAAACTGGTTAAGTCGTTACCCGACAAATATAACTCGACGAGCTGCGGCCAATTCTTGATACATCGCTGGGGCATATCGCTGAGGTCGTTGTATGACAAGTTCAAAACTCGCAACTCACTAAGAAGTGTGATTTGCTCGAATACGTCATCATCAATCTGGTTATCTGCAAGTATCAGGTGTCGCAGGGAATGGGCGAACGTGTGGGTCAGCCTGCTGGAAATACCAGAGTCTTTTCTCGATGCTCCTGGAGGTGGCACGGCACTATTTGCACTCGTGTTACTTGCCGTCGTGTTCCTAGAGACAACGGAAGTCTTGCGGCCCCCTTTGCCGTAGACGGACACCACAGAACCTTTGCGGTCCGCCCCGGAAGTGGCTGGGTTTGGTCCAACACTAAGTAGTGTACTTGAAGCTTGACTGGGTCGGCGTGAACCATCAGGTAATAGATCTTCGTCGCTCGGAGTTTGGGACAAAACACCGCTGGACGGTTTGTGGTGGATAACCGGGATGGTTGTTGTCTCTCCTGGCGGTTGAGGTTGGCGAGAGGCAGGTTTCGGAAAGTTTTCAAGGACATTCGAAGATGCGTTGAGTGTTTCTAGCTTATTGGCCCACCATATGTCCATTGGAAGTTTCCTGATGTTGTTCCCTCTGACGTCCAAGATCCTCAACTCTGTTAAGCACCCAATCTCAGGCGGAAGCTCGCCAACTAGGTTGTGAGCAATACTGAAGTGCTCCAATCGCCGCAGATTGCCAATTGTGCTCGGCAGAGACACAAAGTAGTTAAAATCTAGATTAAGTCGCTCTAGGTTGACCATGTTGTGAAACGCCCCGTCGATACTTGCCAGCTGAGCACTCGATAGATTAAGCAATTTCAAAGTTGGTACCGGGTTCATGATGCCAAACTTGGTCAGAGGGTTTCCATTTAACTTGAGGCTGCGTACTCTCTCGAAGCTCCCCACGAACTGCGATATCATGTTGTGGTCCGCCGTAAGCACCTCCAATTTAGGAAGTTCAGATATGACATCGATCGAAGTAAGTTGGTTGAATTTGAGATCCAACTCGCGAAGATTGGCCAAGTGGCCGAACGTCGATGGCAGTGATCCTGTGAGTCGATTATTCGTCATGACGAGCTTCTCCAGGCTTCGGAGATTCCCGATCTCCTCTGGAAGCGATGCAACATTGTTGAAGCTGACATCAAGATTAACTAGACTTTCTAGCGCGCATAGTGTGACTGGAAATTCGTCCAGGAAATTAGAAGAGAGGTTTAAGACGCGCAGAGACCTGAAATAACTAAAGTCTTGTGGTAGGCGTTTTAGACGGTTGTTGGCAAGCGTCAACCTCAAAATCCCGGTCAAGCGAGCAAGTTCAGCGTGCTCGACCTCTTCCAACCGGTTGTTGGACACATCAAGTAGCGTCAATCTAGTCGCTCTGCTTATACTGATAGGAAGTTTTCGAGCTTCATTACTGGCGAACTTGATATCACGCAATGAAGGGCATGCCTGGATGAAGTCGCGCGGAAGATCAAGGGAAAGGTTTCGTGAAAGGTTTAAGGATATGATTTCGTTCGTCCTCGAATACAGGGAGATCGGAATCGTGATTAAATTCCGACCGGATAGGTTGACATGATTAAATTTTGCCGCCCTTCCACCGAGTCCGAGGTCGTGAGGGCTAGCGTTAAAGGTGTTATCTCTTGCGGACAGAAACAGGAAACGACATAGGTAGCCATTATCCTCACGTCCTATCTCCTCTAGCCGGTCTTTCTCCTTATACCCTGCTTGTTGCAATAACTTTTTTTGGATTAACAGTGGTCGCTCCGTGGCATTGAGTATCCGACATAGATCATGCTTCTTCAGGACGATGTGATAGTTCTCCACGCCTTCAGTTATCAAGGTCTTCTTAATAACTTGATTCATGACATCGCTCACAGTTGCACTGAGCGGCAACTGTACTGTAGCGAAAGTGTCATCGGAACGGAAGACGCGGATGCAGTAGGGAGCAATCTTCTCCTGGGGTCGTGGGGGCGTTTCCACGTCGTCGTTCTCCGGCGCATGATCCTCTCTCCCTTCGGTACGACGGACAGCCCAGCTATCCGGAGCATTCCACGCCCCCGATTCACTGATCGCGGATGCGGGTTCAGGATTGGGCTCTGTTTCGGCAGGCTCCGGGTCCATGGGGGTATGAGGAAGCGGACGCGACTGGACAATCCCATTCATGTTAGAGAGATCCGTGTCTAGGTGGAACATGGAACTGGACTCTTTTTCGTTCTTATCGGTCGGACCAATGAGTTCGTCGCTATCGTCCTTATGTGGACGAGACTTCTTGGTAAAAGGGAACTGGTTTTTGAAAGTTGCCTGTCGAGGCGCAGTCGACCGTGTTTCTCGGTCGACATCTGGGGTAGGGAGGGGTCTCTCGTTAGTCGGCTGCACTCCGCGGGTCAAATCTGGCCTCGACGTCGAATGCGCTATAGACCGGGAAGTTGGCGCGTTGCGATGGCGGCCGCTGGGACTGTCGTCTTTTGGCTTCCGCCATAGCTTATCTAAGATTCTTCTCTTTCCATGGCCGCCGGGCGAGATCTGGCCATCATAGGAGGCGAGCCTGCTCCCATTGCTATTACTACTCGGTGCAGGGCTGTGTGCACGCGAGCGCATACCACTCGCCGTAGATCCGCCTCGTTCTTTCATGGTATTGACGCTCAGAGTAGAATCCTCTCGGCTCGGATAGGGCCGCGAGCCGCTAGATTCCTCGAGACTTTTGTTGTGCCGATGATGGTGATGATGACTACTGGGCAGGTGGACCACCGAGTGATTAGAGCGATAAGAGGACGACGCCTGGGCCATCAGATTCTGGCTCGAGCTCGAACTATCTTGTTGGGTATAGCGTTCTTTATCCGGGCCAGTCAAAATATCGCGCACGGGTGCCTCGCCATATTTCGCAATGTCATCTGCCTCCTGGTACAGAAATGGCACGACATCACTCGAGGGTATGGGTGTCCGGGGCCGCGAAGATGTGGGCGACGGTTCTCGTGTGTGGTCGGTCGCGTTGGAGTCGTTGCGTGCACGGCGCCGGCCAAACGAGTACGAACGCTGCTCCTTGGCAAGTGGCGGCGCAGGGGGTAGACTGGTCTCCGACCCATCGCGGCCCGGAAATTCCTCCCCGAAAAATCCCTGGAGCTTCTTTAGCCCACCTCGGCCGCTGCTGTTCTTAGACCCTTGACTGCTTGCCGTGGCAATGCTCGCCAACGAGGGCCGTCGCTGGTCATCGAAGTAGCCAAAGTCGAGAGGGTCATTGTTCAGGTTTGTGTTGGAGTTTGGGCCGGATCGAGCGCCCATTCGGAAAGCCGGTGACAGTTGTGAAGGCGTGGACAAGTTGTCGCTCGAGTCGTTGTAGAAGCTCGTGTACGCGGTCGGCGAGGCGGTCGCACCAGGTGCTCCGTTGGCCGACATCCAGGGCATTACGTTCTGGGGCCCATTTGGGCTGTTCGCAGGCGGCTCTCGATGAATCTGAGGTAAGCGACCGCCGGAGGGCTCGAGGACGGCGAGATCGCGACGATAGTTGGCAAGGTCGCTCATGCGGCGGCTGTCGAGGAGGGAGCTGGCCGAGGCAGTCGAGGCGGGAGATAAGGCGAAGCGATGGCCGGTGGGCGACGTGGGAGAGGTCTGCGAATCCTCTTTGTGCGACCTGAGAAGGCTGCCGTTAGTCCCGAGTGTACTACTACTTACTTCCTTTCTCATATTCTTGCGCTGCCCTCTTAGTCTAGTTTACTCTGTTGCTCCGCCCTCTGTGGCCAGTGCAGTGCCCCGTACTTGGTGCTCCGCACCCTTTACTCTGTTCATCTACGTAGTCTGCCTGACGAGGGAAGAAAGGAGAGTGCATGAGAATGGAAACATAGGTGGTAGTGGGGGCCAAGAGAGCGAAAAGCCATAGACCATCCGCCCCCCTCGCACCGCACATCGCCTATCTCCTGGGTATGGTAGAAGTAACTATCTAGACAAAAGTGTTTCAACGCACCTGAGGCGACCGTTCTCGCCGGTCTTGATGGGCCGCGGAGTGGGCTTGGTAGAGGCGGACGAGGTGGATGCGGCGCGGCTGGGCACGGGCGGTTTCACGGTGATGTTGGACATTCCACTGCTGGCGCTCACTGGGGAGCTGATGCGGCCATCGTTTCTCGTCATCGTCACTCGCACGCCGGTGCTCGCAGCTGGATCAATGGTATGACGCCATTAAATTGGGAGCTCGCTCATTTCGTTGTGGGCTGAGGGGGTTGCGAGCCGCGCGAGTCGTGAGTCGCTGAGTCGTGTGCCGGGTCGGCCCTGTTCGACCGAAGGAGGGGGGACTTGAGGCGCCAGAGAGAGAGAGAGGGAGATGGAGGAAGAGGAGGAAGAGGAGAGAGAAGGGAATTGCTCGTCGTATGCGCAGGTGCAGGCGGTCGGCGACACTATACTTACTTCCTCGAGTAGTTGAGGCAGGTAAGCAGAGAGGAGATCGAGTTCCGTCGTATGTAAGTAAGTAGCTGTAGATCATAGGCGCATGCCGTATAGGTGTAAGTACCTAGAGTACCTGGAGGAGGGGGTGTTGGTCGGCCAGAGGGAGGCTAAAGGCTAGAGGCTACTAGAGGCTAGAGCGTGGACTAGATGCTAGCAGCAGAAGCAAGTAGTCTAGACTAGTATGTAGAAAGGTGGTGTAGACTCGCAATAGACATGTGGGCCAGGTCTCTAAGACAAGAAGACAATAAACCACCGTTGTTGGATGCTTGCCTGCGAGATCTGACCTAACCGCCCCCGAGGACAGAGGACCGCAGTGAGACCGAAGAGTGAGAAGCCAGCTCTACGGTGGTTGTGCTTACTTGCCTGCTACGGTTGCTCCTGCAGGCTGTCTACCGGGTAGGTAAGTAGTGCTGTACCAGCGCACTATCAGTTAAGCTTAAGGGAGGTATGCTGTAACGTTTAGGTTAGCCTGAAGGTAGTGGTAGGTTAGGTAAGCATTTACCTTAGACCTGGCAGTCTGTAAATAGGCCACATTTACGTATACTTAACATGTACCTTATTTAGATGACATTAAAAAGAGGGGTTTGAAGTGAGAAGTAGGTACTTACTTCCAGGTTAGAAGCGGACGGCATTCTTTTGCTTTTCAGAAGGATCTAAGGGGGTCATGCATATTATGTATTATGTAACCCAAGACCGCATGTCTAATTCGACCGCCCTAGCGATACAATAGTTGTGTCACAACAAGTCGTTTCGTTTCGCCCAACTTGGTATGTCTAAACGATTGAAATACCTCCCATTTAGCTTACAAGTACCTCTATGATGTGACAATGAGTTCATCCACAACACTATAATTAGCCAGCTAATTCTCATCTTCCATCTATGCATATGTTAAGTTGTCAGTAGAGGTAGCTCATTGGTCTACGTTAGGCTAGTGATTGGAGCCGAGGCAGACAGGTGTTCTTGGCAGCGAGTCTGCCTCGTGCGTTATAATGCTTTAAGTTTACCTACAACAATTATTTTTATACGCATATGAATCGAGTGTTATTATACATTACCTATAAGATATCCAACCAATTGCAGGACACGGCGTCAACATGGAAGAGCACACCTTTGTTTTAATATCATGAATCTACCAATTACTTATTTATGCCATGGATGACAGCATGATAGTCTTCGTGCTGTAAGTTCAACCAACAGAGACCAGTAGTTGCCACGATTGTGTTGTCAAGACTTTCAATTACTAGGTTTCCAAGGGTCATGACGTCCGTGAGGGGGTATCAGTACAAAAAACAGGCAGCCCATAACATGCCAAACCGCATTTCTTTTTTTCATGATAGCTGGGCCATTTTCACCTCAAGTTCCTTGACCCATCCTTCGACCACTTTCATATTTCCAGAAATGGAGGTTTCGCTTGCGCTGATTGCTTCCTCTATCTTCTCCAAGCCTTCTCTCCACTGTCTAATATCCGATGCCATTTCGCTCTGGCTTTTCTCGATGCGCTCAAGCGTATCGCTAGCCGTTGCTGCATCAGCATGTATGGCTCTCAGCGAGCGCAATCTGTCCAGCAAAGGCGGCAGTAGAGGTGTCAGGCTCTCGATAGTGGGCAGTGTTCCGTACAGAGCATTGACCTTGGCGATCTGCTCGGCATCATCTGTTTCTACCGTAGAGCCACCCGCGGAGGACAGCTCCTCCTGCGCTGCTTTGGCAGCTTTTCGAGATTTCTCTAGCTGTTCGGCCTCCTGTATCAATGTCCGTACCCGGCGACTGATGCTATCGAGCGACGAAGTAGACGCTTCTGATAGAGTCATGATTTGGTTCTGGAGTGTCTCGAGTGTTGGCAAAATGGCGCGAGGCAGGCCAGCACCCTCCAAGTCAGGTGTCGCGGTCGAAGAGATGCCGATTGCCTTCTCTAAGAGAGCAAGCCGCCAGTCAAAATCGGCAGCTTTTGCAAGAGCATGACTTTGATCATAGCTGGGAGCGTAGGTAACGGTATAAGTAGCGTTCTCTGCCGATGCAAACGAAGCATCCTCTTGCGGCTTAGCAGGCTCGCGCACAGGCCGTGCAGGTCGAGCTCGGGAGCCCACGACCTCTTCGGACTGCGTTGATAGTTCTTCTAGAGCTTGACTGAGTGTCACAAGCTCGGCATCGTGTTGTGATGACGTATCATCTGATTCCGCTTTTTGTTTGCCATATTCCTCCTTCGCTTCCTGAATCTCGCGCCTCAAACGCGCGAGCTTTCTTTCTAGTGATTCGCCCTCCTCTTCGTCGCTTAGATCGCCGATTTCGGCGGTTCCGTCCTTAAGGATACGGTGCCTTCTGCTCGAGGCTCGGTAGGACTTGCGCTTTCCAGTCACACGATCAGAGAAATCCACGTCTCGGGCATCGACCTGGGAGGGCATGAAGCGTGATCGAGCCTGGTCTATACGTAGCCTCGAGCGGGATATCCCAGGCCCGTCAGTGTCCGTGTCGTCATCGTCGTCAAAATCGTTGTCCGATGGCGACCTGTCAATTGTTGTCTGGAGATAGATAAGGTGTTAGCGAATTTTTTTAGTTTTCTTTTTGTACGAGCTCGGCAGCGACAGTGCTCGTGTGAGTGTTCGTACAGGAATAGTTGAGTTATCATCAGTTAGGTCCGGGGTCTCGTAAATATCGGGTGCAGAGTCCTAGGAAACGTCAGCGACCAGGAGCCATGAGGGCTCAGAAGGAGCTTGGATCATGATTGTAGTACCAGGTCAGGCAAGTCGGCATACTTTCGGTTGACAGCCATGGCAGGGACTTTGATACGTCGTGTCAAACGGTCGGCTCTGTTTCTCTTCTCACCCTTGGCGGCGGCAAAGGTAAGTAGAGAGGCGACGGGGAGCTAGTAAGGAATTATGAGTGTGTGATAATAGTATACATATGAGCCACAAGATGTACCTATATATTATCAAGATCGGTGCCAGAAGTACTAGGAGGTAAGGAGGTAGTACCCACTATACCTTACAGTGGGGGTAAATAGATATGCGGCACAGTAATTCAGAAGATTCTTACTGTACGCGCACTAGAGCTTGTACCTACAGTACATGTAGGTAGGTAATATGCCTTTGTCAACGTCAACCTTAAGTCTCACGCGTTTGACGCCGACAAACCAGGCACCCGACGCTATTATACCGTTCCTTATGTGGTTCTTATGTTTCCCGAATCTTCTTCTTCCTGGTATTTGACTTGGATGAGTGAATTACAACTCCTCTATATTCATTTATCATTTATTCCATCTTGCCGCCAAGACTCAACCAGCTGGACCTTCAGGTCTGTGTTTGTGTACATGTATATACACTCTTGACTCGACATAGCTTCAGCGTCGCCCCCTAATCAGTCTCGACAAGGCAATTACATGTTGGATGCATCATCTGGCCCATGATTTTCCCTCGTCATCTCGCGGGGAAACAAGCATAAATGACAGAGCGCCGAGTGCCGATATTCAGGCGACGGATAGGGTTGACTAGCAATTACTCTGGAGGGCCGCCGCTGACCCAGGTGAATGGTAAAAGCATTCAACCTCCCAAAAGACAGAAAGTCAAAGCATCATCCTACTTTATGGAGGGAGGCTCAGATCCCCTATATGACCCCATAACAGCACCGCCCGAGAGCAGTGATGATGAGGCAGAGAACACTCGAACAAAAACTGCCGCGTCTAATGATGACCAAGATTCAGATGAGGACTATAATAGGCACCGAACGGCCAATATACGCACAACCACTTTTGGCAATGCCACCTCATCGACAGCAAAGGATACCAGGCTCTCCAGGCCAGAAGTCAGGCCGTTCCAAGCCTTGGGGAAAAAGTCATATAGTTCCAGGACAGGGGATAGTTCTGGTCTAGCAGGATCCAAACGATCAGCCGAAGAAGATCAGCCAAAAGCAGCCAACGAATTGGAGAGAGAAATCGGTACCCCATTACAGAAAAAGAAGAAGAGACAGTCTTTGAACAAATATGGTTCTCAACAGAAGACTAAGAGGCAAAATGCATCGCAGTCAACGTCTTCCGCCACACAAGACATGAGTGGGTATAGACAACCCAGTAAATATGGTTCAATACTAATGTCTTTCTGCAGCACAGCCCAACTCTGCTAATAAATCATTTTATCGCGCCAAGAGCATTAGCCCAATTAATTCACAGTCTCCCCAGAAGTCGTTCAAGGTTAAGAAGCAGAGTTCGGATTTTTCAGATCTCGATGAGCCAGAAACCGCGAAACCCAGCTTCAAGGCTGTCCCTCGGCATGGCTCATCTCCTTTTTCAACGCCCGGGAAGCGTGGTCTGAAGCACGCGAATCCTGTAGATGAAGTTTCAGAGGACGATAAGCTGAAATCAGCTAATGTAAAACCGAAAGGATCACGAGTGGACCTGTTATCACGGCGTAGGAGCCGCAAACTCTCCCCTGATCCCAAAGCAGAGGAATTGACCCCAAGGCCCGTCTTCAGAGTGCCAGGACTAGAAGATCTTGATTCGTTTGGTGATAGCGGCTCACCAGACGTGACGGCAACGCCAGGGATATCACAAGACACTACTTGGGATTATCCAGAGATCGAAGAAACTTCAAGTACATCTATAGCTATATGCCCAATGTGCCACCAAGAGGTTGAGCGTGAGCTTCTTGAAAAGTATTCAACTGATGGGAAAATGAGCGTCAAGCAGCAAACTGCGTTCTGTAGATTACACAAGCGGCAATCGGCAGCAAAGGCTGGAACGGAGAAGGGCTATCCTAAGATAGACTGGGAGACCATGGACAGCCGCTGTAGTGCATATCAGGATTTTCTTCAGAATATCCTTGAGGGGACTCGAGCATCGCATTACCGCAAAATTCTCAAAGAAAGGGTTGGTTCCGGAAAGAATCGAACCTTACTAACAAATCACGACAATCTCACGCCGGGCTATTACGGGCCTCGGGGGCTGCAAATCATGACGGAATATATCATGGGCACATTATCAGATGTGATTCGCCGACGGGCAGTTGAAGACAAACTCATCTCCGCAAGGACTTACACTGGATACGTCCAAACTGTGCTCGTCCCAGAGTTGGCCGTGCGTCTTATTATGGAGGACATGTCGATTACTGAGGAGAGAGCAAGGGACGTTTTGAAGGAGAGTATTGAGATTGGCGAATTGCTTCACGAAGAAGCTCGAGACGTCGTAAAGATCGACGAAAAAGAAGATAATTCCCTGTTAGAGCCGTGATGTAGGGCTCGGAACGGAACAAATTGCAGTACCGTGAGCTCTTTTGAATTGTGCTGAGCTTCGATACTTTGGGTCCATGTATAACAACAAACGAGGAATGCAGGGAATTTTTCCTAGGGGTTAATGCAGCCTCGGAAGCTATACAGTAGCTTTCACTGTTGCTAGGTTCTCAACGGAGAAGGACGAGTGTACAAAACAATCGCCAGGCCCATGTTAGCCCAGCCAGAAATCTTTCTTTAGACAATCATAGAGTCAACGTTACAAATTATTCGGAACAACGGTTCAATTCAAGTGATATATCGAGCTATATACAACGGAAAGGACTGGCAACCCACTAGGGTTCGATCCCCAAAAAATAAGTGACAATATGTACGGATGGCACAATGCCGCGTGATATATACACGAAGAAGCAAAAAGGATGAAACAAACTTGGAAGCATGATACTAGTTCTTGCCATGACGCTGGTGCAAGTCTAAGCGGTAACCTGGTTCAAGGCAGGGTCGCCAGCAGGCAGAGTCGTAGCGTCAAGACGGGCCCGAGTGCTCCAGCGAACATCGGGGACGTTGCGCCTCTTCGCCGGAACACCACTGGGGCTCGCCGGTGCCGTGAAGTTGAGAGCGGTCGAATTTAGCGGCAGCGTCGCGTTCAGTAAGGAGGCTATATATAGCAAAGAACCACATCATCAGTACTCACTTTCTCACTCATCTCTTAAGGGGTGCAGATAGTCTCAACCAGCTCCACAGACAGATGTTCACTTACAAGACGGAACCCAATCAGTATCGACATCGTCGCCCTCGAACCTGAGGCCCTGAACATTGCACGCAGGGGGCTCGATGATCAGTCCGCTCTGAGGGAAAGGGTCGAGGGGCCCCCAGAGGTTGCCGGCCTCGTCGACGCCGAGTCCTTGGGTAAGCCAAAACAACTGCGAGAAGTCATTGGCGGGTGGCGGAACACCAGGGACGTCCTGCTCCCCGTGGACCCAGACGTTGACAGGCTGCACGTACGTGCCGGCGAGGAACCCGTTCTTCGTAGTTCGCGTCTTGGGGACGCCGTTCACTTCTGCCACGATGCGGTAGTCGCGCGCGTATCCCGACAGGATGTCGGCGCGGTACTCGAACTTGTTCTGCGGGTTGCCGCCGCCGCGCAGTCCGATGGCGGCCACGATGCGATCCGTTACCGCGCCCGTGCACGGGTCGATGTCCATCGCGTATAGAGCGACGGTGGCGCGAGAGTTTGAGGTGTATCCAACGATCTACAATAGGTTGGTGTACCCGTTAGCAACCCCGAATAATAGACTAGTAGAGTATGATCGACATCTTTAAACACCTCTACTTACTCGAGACTCTGCCAGCTCCGTATTGCCGTTAAAGTTGGAGATACCAAGCAGCGCAAGTTCGGTACGGACATAAACAAGGTCCTGAAGAGTCGTAATCTGAACGTTCTGGGCAACAACGCTGAAAGCGATGACCTCGTTGCCTCGCTTAATTCCCGACCACGTAATGAAGTCGCCAGGCAGGAAAGGAACCATGCTAAGGGGGTCAGGGGCGGTGCTATTCATCGCCAGTCAGAGGTTATGTTTTTGGCCACGGTGCGACGCGGGAGGCTTACAAGGTTCCCTGTCCGTTGAATGGACGGTTTGTGGATGGGCACAGGGGATCTGTGGTGTTGCGTGGGATACACATAGGGAATCCAGAGAACGAAGTAACACTCGGGCTCTCGTCATCTGCCGTAAAGAACGGCGCCTCCGTATACCCAACCGAGAACACTGCGTTCGGATCATTGATGCGGAGGATTGGCCCGTTCCTAATCTGCATGCTACCGTCCGCAAAGTCGATAGACTCGATGAACCCACTTGCTAGACCTTCGAAGAATTCGTAGGTGAGGATCTGGGCTGCTATAGGCACGCCATTGATGAAATTTCCAATAACCTAAACGTAACCGATGTTAGCTCCTAAATGTTCCAAGACAGAGGTTCTCGAGATATACGTCTCAACTCGAACGGTGTAGATTGGTGTCGGAAAGGATGCCGGCTCAAAGTTCTGGGTGACTTACATTGGTCTCATAGCCGATCATAGAGTCTTTGTCTTGGACAAAGTCTTTCCACGGAACGTATGCCGCGGGAAACTCAACTTGCATGTTCTTCGGAACAGTTATATTGAAACCGGCAACACTGATAGTACCTCCAGTATTGAAGGTATCGTCGAAGGCGGTCGCATCATCCAAGGCCCCCTGAACGAACAAAGGGGCATCTTGACCATACGCCTTGGAGAATAGGTCCATAAGCTGGAGTCCCACCACGAGAATGGAAGTGAAAGAAGAATGAGGCATGATAACAAAGTTAATGAAAGACTTGGAGTACTTATTGAAGTAGCTCTGATAGAATCATGAAGAGTGTGGAAGAGCATTTATCACCAGAACATGTAAAGGCTTTATAGATGAATGTTTATGTGAAGCTACTCAAACGAGGGTGTCAAGACTGGCTCCGATATCGTTTGAAGACCTGGAAGCCCACGCGGCTCTTTCAAGGGGACTCGTTATGAAGCGTCATCACAGCCTAGTCTTATTCAGCCTTTGGCCTTGTATCGCCCGCTCGAGACTTCAAAGGGTCCCGATTAAAGCCGCTAAGACCTTGTATTTACACAACACATTCCCGAAATGGGGAAGCGCAGTCCTATTCATGGTGTAAAAGATACTCCCAAGATTCATCAATAGTTACCAAGTTACGTGTCCGAGGCTCCGATGAATGTCTCTCGGCTCATTGGTGACGCGGACATGGACCGTGAAAGAAAGTAGCATGACGGTTACTTCGGGAAGCACCGCTTTCGTATAAGAGGATGACTGGCAATAAACACGTTCTCGAGATTCACATCTTGGCGCCGAGACAAGAGGTCTCTCGTGATTAGGACGGGGCGGCATTTGGATTGGTAAAGCTGATGAATGGTGATCGTCAGCCGCGATGCTAAGACGGGAGGGTCGCGTAAACTACGTCGAGCAGCAAGGCTTCCCCCGTCTGTGCATTGTACATACTCAGATGCAAGTCAAGGATTCCTCCAGCCTTGGTATCACGAGCCATGAGATTTCCGTAAGGCGGCACAGATACCCCTCATCTTTATCCCAGTCCTTAATTGAGGCAACACCTTTATTCTTGTTCCTACGTGCTGATGTAGTTTTGTGGCCAGTGGGTAAACCTTCGAGTTCGAGACTTTAAAAACAAGAGGCTAGGGATTATCTAGTGCGCACTACGACCCGTCTCGCAGACGAAGCGTAAAGTTGGAGGCTTCATCAATCATCGCGAGGTGGTGTACAGTATTATGATGCGGCCTGGTGAGCAGACGCCTCTCACAGAAGCGCCAGGTCAATGCTCCGGTATACCACCATCGCCGGGCCCGGAATCCGTATCGGGAAGAAATAAGGCGTGCTGTTGCAAACATGTAAAGATCCAAAACTCGCCGATTGGCTTGTTGACACGGCAGAGGTTCCATCCTCTTGCATATTTGTGCTCTTACATAGTCTTCACGGAGAATCCTGGTTACAGTGTGCGGGCGTACCCGTCTGCATTTCACACGTGAATTAAGACATTAGTCTAGGGTTTCCATTACGACCATACATATCTCTTATTTTAGGTATGTTATTAATCAGCAATGCAAGTATGCTTGGCGACGGGGAATACTTCATTACCCTCTTGCGGGTATGCTTGGCTACTACTGACTTGCATGTCAACCCCTGACGCTGCAGGTTCGCTTCCAAGAATCACCCTTTGCTTCCCCTTCGTCTTAATACCGGGTAGCGAAGGCACTCGACCGTTGCCACACCTAGTTAAACCAAGCTGGGATCACTGGTTCCTGCATGGCCATGAACCACTTGAACCACTGTGTAACTAGGCAGAGCGGGACTGTATGGTCAGATCGAGGCCGTAAAGATGCTCAGTGCAATCCCATCGCCAGAAGGCTGGAGACGAATTTTGATAAAACAGTCTTAATATTACGCTAGAACAAAGAGTTGTTATTTATTCTTCGAATAGAATACTTATGTATTCGGTCGTAGACTTGATAGCTAACTATAGACGAAGTAGCTTGGCAACAGTCATAGTCGAATGCTACCACGATCACGACATTCTTGGGTGGGAGAAACAGGCACACATCCAACGCCAACGTGCATGGTCTCCAATGGGACATACCACCTTACAGTATCATTGAAAATTGTCGTGTAAGCATACTGACGTCTCTTGAGGGCAAGCAGTCATGAACTTTCACTCAACACTCTTAATGTTGAGGATGGTGCGCTGCCAAGAGCTGACTATTGAATACCTGACATCCTCTGCAGCCACATTACTTGATAAAACAAACTTACCTAGATCGGAAGTCATCAGTAGTAGCAAAATCCTCGGCCTATATTTGGGCATGACCAGAGGATATGAGATATGAGTGACTCTGTACTCTACGCGCGGAATGATTCCTTACACCCCTGCTATCGCCGTATAGCTCTGTTGAGGAACACGATACCCTAGCTGAACGAAGTGATCATGATCTTGGCCGCGTAGGCACACGAGGTGCATCGAGATCACTGCTTCGTAACTCCGTTTGCTCCTAATAGAAAGTCACCCGCCAGAAACAAGCTTTAGTGCGCCGTGGCGTCGTCGTGGTCAAGTGATTGCTCTTCCACGACGGCACAGCCAGACTCTGTGATGCGGCGAAAGCAGTCCAAGGTGTAGTTTAGACAGATTCGTCCCCGGACGCCTCTGCGTATCAACTTCCGGTTTGGGAGATTTGGCTTTCTCCGGATGAGTGGTGTTTCTCGCGATTCATGACTAGCTCATCAGCCTCACACGTGAAATTCGGTATCAGGGATGTTTAGCAAGTCATTCAGATGTTTGTGTGGCTTCTCCCATGTCGTAGCTTCTGCTGACGCATCGAAAGGACCTCGTTGAGAAGCTCAAGTCTCCGGTCTGGACCGAAGCCGCGTGGAAAGAGTCATTGGACTATACGTCGAGGCGTAAACGCTTGACTAGGATGAGCACGACACTCGGTTCTATCACTTGCGATCATGGGAAATTTACAACATGGCGACGACATACCGGTTTTTCACCGATCCTGGAAGTATCGTTCCTAGTTCTGTCAGGGGCAACGCAATCAATCCACCATCGTCTACGATGATTACGAGTTCTCCCAGGGTCACTGGATTACAGAATCATATTATATAAACCAGGACGTTGGCTCACGATTATGCTGTTTTGTTTAGATCATCACCTTCAAGGAAGCCTCTTGTCTTGTCTTCACTCGCTAGAGATTACAAATATTCAGTTTCGAACCGTTCTCTTTTTTCAGCAATGTTCTCAAAGCTCGCCTCTTTGGCTGTGGCGTCCTGCCTCTGCACAGGAGCTATAGCCCAGCGAACTCTTGAATATGCGATCCCACCAGAGGAGGCAGCCGCGTTGGCTCAAGTTATAGATGAAGACGGACCGATCTCTGCACTGAAGGGCGGAGATGAAAGTCCCGTATACCCCCTGATCTTCAGAAACCCGCTCCCGATTCCACCTGTCAAACAACCGAAGCAGTAAGTTTTTGTGATATCACCTTCGCTCCTTATTGTTCATACTAACTTATCCAGGATTATCACAAACCCAGTGACTGGGAAGGATATTTGGTATTTTGAAATTGAGGAGAAATTGTTTCAAAAGCGTGAGTAGTCCTTGATTTTGTTGTGTGACCCCTTTCACTCTAGTTTAACCCTACCTATTTGTGTGATTCGTATTCAGTTTCACCATACATCTTATAAACATAATCGATCTAGGGCAAAACACAATACTTAACTTTTGATTGCTATAGAAATCTACCCAAACCTCCTTCCTGCTACGCTTGTGGGCTACGATGGAATGTCTCCTGGGCCCAGCTTCGTTATCCCACGGGGAACTGAAACCGTTGTACGCTTCGTGAATAATGCGCAGAGGGAGACCTCTGTCCATCTTCATGGCTCGCCATCTCGAGCTCCCTTCGATGGATGGGCAGCCGACACCACCAATCCCGGTGAATACAAGGACTACTACTATCCTAACTTCCAATCTGCTCGTCTGCTGTGGTACCATGACCATGCCCTAGGAATTGTAAGTCATGTTCTTAACCGCTAGGGTAAGGCTTAGGCTAACAGCTCCAGACTGCTGAAAATGCGTACTTCGGACTTGCGGGGGCTTGTAAGTGTTTTCCAGTCACTTATTTCTAGTCCCAAAGAATGACTTAAATCGATTCTATGGACGGCAATTTCTAACACTCCATTTCTCATGAAGATATCTTGACGGATCCTGCCGAGGATGCACTAGGCCTTCCCTCGGGATACGGAGAGTTTGATATCCCCATCATTCTCGGTTCCAAGTTCTACAACCAAAATGGAACGCTTCAGTCGCAGCTTCAGGAGGACACGAGCACCTGGGGCGACATCATTCACGTGAACGGACAACCGTGGCCGTTCTTTGACGTCCAGCCACGCAAGTACCGCTTCCGGTTCCTCAACACTGGCATCTCTCGAAACTATGCTCTCTACTTCGCCCCATCCACCAACACCGCCGCCCAGTTGCCCTTCCAGGTGATCGCCTCTGACTCAGGTCTGCTCGACGAACCTGTCACTGTTAATCAACTAGTAAGCAATAGACAGAGCCCATTCCATACGTACAATGATCACCTTTGGTTTTGATATTAACGACTTGGCAGTTCATTGCCGTCGCCGAACGCTATGAGGTTGTCTTCGACTTCACGCAATTCGCCGGGCAGCAGATCGAACTCCGCAACCTCGACGACGTCGGCGGCTTCGGAGTGGACGACGACTTCGATGATACGGACAAGGTCATGCGCTTCAATGTCGGCTCAGCCCCCGTCGATGACCCCTCGACCGTGCCGGCCCAGCTCCGCGCAGTTCCCTTCCCGCCCGAGACCACAGGCATCGATCACCACTTTCAGTTCCACCGTCAACATGGCGAGTGGCTGATCAACGGCGTTGGCTTCGAGGACGTCGCCAACCGAGTCCTTGCCAAGGTTCCCCGCGGCACCGTAGAGATCTGGGAGCTCGAGAACGGCTCGGGTGGCTGGACGCACCCGATCCACGTGCACCTCGTCGACTTCCGCGTGATCTCCCGCACAGGCGGTGACCGCGGCGTCGAGCCGTACGAGGCCCACGGCCTTAAGGACGTCGTCTGGCTTGCCGTGGGCGAGACAGTCCGGGTGGAGGCTCACTACGAGCCCTGGACGGGTCTGTACATGTTCCACTGCCACAACCTGATCCACGAGGACCAGGACATGATGGCGGCCTTTAACGTGACGATGCTCGAGAACTTTGGCTACAACGAGACCACCGACTTCAGCGACCCCGAGGACGACCGCTGGGACGCCGAACCTTTCGTCCTCGCCGACTTCCTCGCAGGCACTGGTATCTTTGCTCCTGAGGCAGTCCAGGCCAAGGTTGAGATGCTTGCCCTTCAGCAGCCCTATAGCGAACTGGACGCCGTCGAGGCTGCTCTGGACGAATTCTGGGAGGGCAAGGACATCGGCGACCCCAATGCTGCTCTTCAGAAACGGGAGGCCGTCGCCGGACCTTGCCCAACCACTGGGCCGATTCCTCGGTACCGACGCTTCATGGTTTAGACGGGGTTCTTTCTTACAGTTCCCTCTGTTCAGCAATTGCTGTTAAGCAACTTGCCATCTCGCCGCGTATTGACGACGAAACTTCACTCCCTTGAACATTCGTTTATTCGTTCGCTTCGCAGTATATATTTAACAACGTCCTTCTTGTCTACACACATACGCTCGCTTCTTTTTACACTGTAAATATTGTCTCTCACTACTCGATGTCTCTACAACATTCACTCGTTTCCCACGCTCGTTTATGTTATATCAATGTTATATCACGGATGGCATCAGTCATCTGGACAAAAAATACTCGTTCTACTGTATATAGTTGTCAAGATTTATAATTCTACTCATATGAAGAACAACTTGCAATGTTTGATTTTTGTAGATTGGCTCGAGCCTGTAACTGCTAACAGATGCATCAGCCGCAAACCAGAGGCTACCCGATCGCGGGGATTGTTTGCTGTTGTTAACTGTCACACGGACCAGCTTTGGGTAGGGTAATGCAACTACCCGTATACCAGGGTCTGGTCGGCGATATCCCGTACTCAATCTGCAAGGCGTATCTATTCTTGGATATCATGTTTGCTATTATCGTGGACTCAAGCAAACACGATAAATGCAATATAGAAGTGATCCGGAAGATCTAGATTACTTAATTCAGTAATTCAAGAGTTGCTGGATGATCTGGAGTGATCTGGTTCGCAAAGGACAAACCCATTCGTGTATAAAAACCCTGGATTCGCCGCTGGACTTGAGAGAGGAACCTAGACTTCTGTGCCTCCTTGATGCCAAGAAGATTATTGCAATATTGAATACCCTTCCAAGCCTTGTGACATTAACGAACACATCTCCCCATGGGACCACTAGCGTGATGTGTGAAGGTGTAAGTATGTTAAACGGCAATAAATCTAGTATACATGTTTTCAATGCAAAGAAGCTACTAACTAGCCATGGGTATTATACTCAGTCACGAGCATCCAGTATCTCAAACCCACAAGTAGTTCAATCTCCATCGACCAGTCGTAGGTACGACTTTGAATTCCCCATGGCACACTTATATATTGGCGTTCAAGGGTCTCCTCCCACAACGCTTATTTTCCATGAATCAATACCTAGGTAATAATAAATATTACGCCAACCCCTCTTCCGTGCGTACGACTCTTGTGTCTTGCATCTGCCGTCTCAAAGGTGCCCCATGCTCCGCTCCTTTGCCTAATTTCCATTCGTAGTGTCCTACAAAGACTGGATTCTGATTCACTGTTTTATCTCGGCGCAGTCAATTCGTCATCCAGTCCGTATCCCATGTTATCGTTTGGAATTCGAAACCCACGTAAATGAATTAGGCAGCCTTTGCCAGTCTGGTACAATGATGCTAAGGACCTGAACACGGGAACTTCTGTTGCGTACGCTTGAAGCTCCTTGCGCTCGAGAACAATGTGCGTATGATGGTAACATAGTATCGTGAGTCGCGGACAATGGGTAACAAAAGCGACGTTGGTAACCTTGATCAACGTTCGTATGGTATCGAAGTATCATCGGGTAATGTTTACTCATCCATCAACCACACACAACATATGTGATGAGTATACAACCGCGTAATACTATAAATGTAAGAGCTGTCGAATAGTTGGGGGGTGTCGGACCTGAACGGCGATACTTCTGTCACTTCATAGAAGTGTAAAATCGTAAAAAAACAAAACAAAAAACGGTAGGTTTGAACGAAGTCAATTAGTATCGCTTATGACGCCGCGCTCAACAGTGATACCGCGACATGGTGTTTGTGCTGAAGAATCACACCTACGTACAAGCGTACTTGAGGGTCGCCCGATGGCCTCTTCTTGATGTAGTCCGAAATTCAAAATGCTATTTATGACAGTCCAAACGCCGATTGGTAATGCAAACCCCCGTTTCAGTCATGCCGCGGGCAGTGTAATGCTGTAACCAAATCCTAAACAGTGGTATAACCCTCTTTTCAACACCGGTAATCCTTGATATTGGTATAATCACAACGAAGAGAAAAAGTCGACCAGGGGTATCGAGACGGGAAGCGAGCGCATGATAGGGTACCATCTACCTCACTAACGAGGTTTCGAATAGTGGGACTCCATCGACGTGGTACCATATAAGCGGTTTTCGCTGCTATCTTTCCCAATGTGCCTCGCGCAAGCCTATATCTGGCGCGGCCGGTGCCTTGAAAGCCCAGTAGCAGCCTGTCTCTGCTATCTTATCTGGGAAAACGAGTCTTGGGGTATATTATTTCCGGCCTCGGCTGCTTGATGATGTGATCTTGCTGGTGCTCATGAGGTCCCCTATATATTTCTGCAAGAACTTATTATTGTTGTCGAGTTTGTCATGTTCTTCCTTGACGGCCTCTATGCGATTAAATAGCATCAATAGGGACTCTTGCAAAGCTCTAGCATGCCTGGTTGTAGTAGTCAGCAAAGAATCCACCCCACCAAAAAAAACAGGTACGGTTGAATGGTTCCATGAGTTGCTTACCGATGAAGCTCCTCTCGTGCCTCACGTCCTAAATTCTCTATGTCTTCACTTGTCCTCCGTGGGCTCATGGCGCGCACGTCGTCTGCTTCGTACTCGTGTTCTATGGGACCAACTTCGGTCGAATCCCGGGGTACTATCAATGTGCCACTGCTTTTCCGCGTGACCAGACGCGGTCTTGTAGGAATAGGGGCGTGCATTTCCTGAGTATCTACCGAGGAAGAGGAGGAAGAGTCCGACCGTTCGCTAAGGCTCGGCTTCGTTGGTCGTGTAGTCTGATGTTCGCTGCTCATTGTGCTAGCGTGTCGTGTTGTAGTCTCGCGGCCAAGAGCACACCAATCTTCTCGAATTGTGTGGAGTGCTAAGAAGCCCAGTGCTGCGGCCGACGAGCACCTCTAGGCGAAGACGATTATCGAAAGTGCTGCTGTGATCTGTGATCATGTATCCCTAACTGGTTGCTCTTTTCCCGTCACGATTGACCCCCTTTCCCCAACCACTCAATGGACGGATGGGGAACGGTAGCAAATACGCTTTGCTGCGGTAAGCCAGTCTCGGCGCAGGTATGCGTGCTATAACAACACGAAAGCCACGAATCGTGAACAATGTCGCGGGCGGATACGCTAGGCTAACTTTCGAGAACGCTATGCATTCGCTTCGTGTTTTACGAGAAGCTACTGACAGATACAGGGGGAAGGGTGGTGTAGCGCAGATTGTGCTATGCTCGCATTGTCCTCCAGGCGAATAGCATGTAGCAGAACGTGACTGGAGGGGAGGGAGAAGGGAGGGGGGGAAGAGAGAAGGTAAGGTAGTAGTGGCAGAATGGTGGTAGAGTAAGTGGCAGTGGTAGTGATAGGTTTTGGGGCTACGACGACGAAGAGAAAGAAAAAAAAAAGATTAAGGGTCGGCTGGTTGCGGGTGGTGTCGTGGAAAGAGGCAGCGCAGGGCAACGCAGGCAACGCAGGCAACTGAGGGAGAGGGGCGCCGGCGGGGACAGTAGCAGTAGACGCTGACTGTCATTCGACGAGCCGAAGTAGGTTGGAGTGAAGTGATCGTCAGTCCAAGCTCACGAGGGTCGGGTGCTGGGGAGGTGGTAGTGGGTTGAGGGCGAGCGCGAAGGCGAGGAACAAGAGGCGGTGTTGGATCTTTGAATGACTATCGGCCGTCCGGTCTCTTCGCCGTTCATTATTATTTAAGAGTACTTGTATGTAATTTAGAAGCCCTTTGACAAGCCTGTCGCGCAAAAAGCCTTAAGCCTGAACTCGGAACAGTGACACCACCATTGACACCAGCGACGGCCAGCGACAACCAGCGACACTAGCAGCGGTGGCAGCAAGTACTTTGTAGTAAGTACCTACCTACTGTACCTAGGTACTGTACCACTAGGTGCGCCGTGGCAGTTGGCTAACGGGTCGGAGAGAGGACCGAGTTGTCTGATTGTGTGGACAGAAACTGTCGTGGGTCATGTCGATCTGCGTTGAGCAACGTCTGCCGCGTGCCGTATGCCGTCGCAACCTAGCAGTGCTACTTGTAAGTGACACTTAGCAGTGATGCGTATATGTAGTAGCAGGACAGGGATGTTACTAGGTAGGCAGGGTACGGGCAGGATACGGGGCTCTGTGGTTAGGGTAGGTACCTGCCTGCGCAGGTCTCTAGGCAGTACCTTGACAGACATTGTACTGTACCTTATCTCGTCGGGGCGACTGATGTCCCAAGATGCGAACAAAGGTCCGCAGTTGGGTATTGCTCACTCCACTATAACCACCACAACCGAACATGTACACGTTCTTGGAGTTCGCTTAGGCGCCGAGCAAAAAACAGTGCGTTGGAGACGGTATATAAATCAAGCCAGTGGATGGGCCAGTGAAAGGTCGTTGCGTATCTCCATATCACATATGAACTTTGGACAGAGAATGGATACAAGAATTCTCTATAAAGCGACTATACTGTCAATTACTAACATAGGTACTTACAGAACAGAAACAGTACTTGTAGAGTTTTGGACAAGTTAAGAAAATTTACTTTGATCTTGGCCGCGGATATCTAACCTGATCAGGCCAGCTTCCAAGCACCTGCTTGTCTTGGATTGGTCGATCACCTTTTTGAAAATATCTCTCTACGATAAACCCAAGTCACTCTAACGCCGTAACCTATTGTCTGACGAAGATATCAAGGGACTTATAAGAATTATTCTACTGTTGAGAGACCTACCTACTTTTGTTAAGTGCCCTTAGTAACTCGAGCATTCACTTAGCTTACAATATAACTCGGGGGCTAGTATACTTAACAGCATCCTTTCTTTGTTCACTTACGATAGTTAGATACACTAATTATAGTCAAATCAGAATATAGATGCTATTATCACAACGACGATAAAAACCACCAATAATAGGCTCTTTTGGCAAGGTGTAGGAAGCTGCCTGAGATGGGGAAAACCTACTTATGTATTTGTTGGCAGACCCGCCTAATAATACATGTCACGACTGCTGGTTGAATCATGCGTATGGAATGAGCATCTCCATTGGGCAGACAAGCTTGAGCGCTGGCTTTACAACTCCTTTCTACCCCACAGAACGCTGGACCAAATATCGTGATCTACAAAACGTCTCGAAAAAAAGACTAAAAAAAACTCCCCCAACATAAAAAAAAAACAAGAATAAGAAGCGTGTGAGACCAGCGCAGAACCAGTGCGTGTCTTGTATGTGCCAGAATAACCTGTCGACCAACCTATCACGATCTTCCTCCGGACAAAGCTAAAGTTACTTAGTGCGAAGCATTAGAGCAGCGGCCAGTTCTCGTGATAGGATATGGAAAAACCAACCAGATGCCGATCCCTTCGGTGAGGGCACTCTTTTGATTGGGTTATACCGAAATGCTCGAGAGACAACGGAGTGAGTATACAATGGTGCAATTAGCAGAGTGTTGTTTCTTGCTGCTGAGTTATAATCGGGAACAAACAGCAATTAAAAAACCGTCCAAAAATATCATCATATCAGGGGGGTTACATTAAGGCTGAAGTGAAATACCTTTGCAAGTGGTAACGGCAACAAATGTAATACCACCTAAGCATGTTGATCGATAAGCACCCGCACTATGCACACGCAGAAAAGTGATCCAGAATGGTTTAGTGTACTGTACAGTGCTTCCACAATGTTTCCGTCTTTCTAGCGCGCGTGATCAGTTGCAGCATGGCGGGCCATTGGTCAAAAGACTATGAGGAGGGTTGAGAAGCCCGAAGTTCTCCATCTCCATCTCCATCTTCGTTCCCCGTCGTTACGTACTATGTGGTGTACCAGTGCAGGCAGGGTAAAGGGTCTGACACAAATGAAAAAAAAAAAGGGGGAGGAGGACCCTGAATTTTTTGGTCGGGTAGCACTGAGATACCATAGTGCACACTAAACTACAAGTACCTGGGTAGGCATAAAAACGGCGGGATCAAAAAAACTAGTTCCTGGAGGAATTGCCACGTCCTTGACCTGTCCTTGAGGCGCTCTATGCATAATCAAGCATGTGCCTGGGAATGAGAGCACATGGCAATCCCCGATCAGGATCGAGGGTGAGCGAAGTTGAGGATCGAGGAACTAAGATTCCCACTCGACGAAATGCTAGTCTGTCTCCTAGTCCTGTCCTGGCTGCCTGGCTCGCCTGGCTCTAACGAACAGAGCTACGAATGCGCCTCGAGACGTTGTCAATGCCAGTCGAGAATGATGAAATATGACCCAAGTTTAATCTGTGAAACAGGTTCAATGACCTCACCTCAACCCTCTGTTTTTAATTTTCCTTGTTGCTGCTTGATGATCAATCAGTGCCGGGGATTTTTCCCCTGCTTACCGACCTCTACCTTTTTTCGGAGGCGGAAGGGAATTGCTAGCCTCGGTCCAATAAACCTCTCAGAATTTGCAGATTGGACATCACGTTATTATCGTCTTGGACCGGCCTGCCTGGTTGCGGCGGGATGGACCCTGAGACCCTTGGGCCCATCTTTTTTTCGCTCTGTCCAGTTAAAGTTGAGGAACGAGGAGGTTAAGAAAAATGAAGGATAAAGATCAGCAGAATTGAGGTGCTTGGGAGTCGCTGACAGATCCATGCAGGGTGGACAAGTACCGTGATGAGTGTGAGTGTAGGTACAGTACACAAGTTGAAATGGCCTCTAGATACCTATACGTAGGGTATAGCATTGTGAAAAGCCGATGTCCACCTGTCAATATCCCCCAACGTATAGCTACCTCCATGTACCGAGAACGGCGTATTCACAGTTGTACCGATTCGAGTTCATGTACCTAGCCGGAGAAAGCATGAGCCATACTGTACGTACTGTAGTATGCTTAGACCCCACCGAGTTAGACGACCGGAGCCCACCTAGCGCGGAGATCGGAGTGATGTCATGTGCGACGATCTGCGCTAGTCTTTTGCTACGGCCTTGCCAATCACAAATTCCAGCTGTGCTAGTCTTTGCCCTTTTCCACCGTCCATCTCACCGTTGTGAAACATTTGCTGGCAGGCCTCATTTCACCCCCGTGTGTCAGCTCTGTCTGCCTTCTTTCTCATTGCCACTCCTCTGTCCGGTCTCTTGTTGTTACCATGATCGGTTCACGATAATGTAATGTCTACATAGGGAGGCTGGGTGCCCTCACCTCTTGCATCATGTCTCATCTCAGTGACATCATGTCATACTAAGATGATTTACAAAAATCTTGCACAAGACCTTTCGACGTCAGCAGCTTACAGTATATAGGGATTGACGTTGTCGTCGGCCATGGTAGCCTATGAAATTGGATCGTGTGAATCAGAAGATGGGTGTTATTTTATCTTGTACGTCTACACTACTTACCAGCAGATGATGACCAGCAAACTAGTGAGTGAGCAAGCGAGCTAAGAGGATCGTAGTGTGTATTACCCATGGCTAAGTAGAAGTTCCCCATTTAACATCTCCGAAGATACCCGCCCGAATTGCCATCCCGGGTGAAATTTTAGGAGCTCGTAATATCTTTGTTGCTCCATGAGCCACCTTCAGTGTCGAGTGTCAGTTCTATTGCTGAAAACAAAAACGCGGATCTTCGAGCAAGTGACTCAGGTTGTGTCATAACTGTCACCTGATACCCAGATAGTCGCGCTGTGAGTGCCACTCAGCCACAATGACGGCATCGAATTTTTCCCAGTCTAAGTACGAAGTACACAGTTGGGAAAGAATGGCCCAAGACGCCAGTGGCGTCAGAACCTAGTCTGCAAATGGGGTTGCAGTATCCCGAACCGTTGCATCTGTGAGAAGTGCGGCTTTTATCGATAAATATTATTTCTAACCACTCACAACTTAGCGTTGACTACGAACTTTATTAGGACATTCATAAGAGACCTAGTTAAATGCTAAACGTCGAACATAACAACAACACGGCTGTTGGTTTTCATTTACTAATCATGGTTACTGGTTACCCTTAAGGAAGTACACGCTCAACTAGTTACTACAAACATAACCCTTCTTTACTGAAGCTCACGGCTGTGTGCCCAAATGGCCACACAAGCTGTCACGCAACCATTCAGCATCACTATGGATTTAGAGAAGAAACCCACAATCCTCAAGTTCATGGGTTCTGTAAATAAGTGGTGGTCAGAGCCAAGCTATCAGTTAAGTTTCGAGGACCAGGGTGCTCAAGTTGATAAGCGAGTTCATGCCAGGCTCTTGCGCTTTCACGTTATCCAAGACTTTGCAAAAAGTTTACGCGAAAGATAACAGTGATCCAGGCTAGCAGAGTGGGCTCGCGAGCTTCTTCACTCCGCATCAGCTGCAAGTATCCTTTGGAACACTACCCCGGGACGTGCCGAGTAGAAGTTTTGATGAGTATACCAGATTAGGATGTGAATCCGCGAAACGGGTTTACGTAACGGAGCGGGCCAGTCTCGCGGGTGACACGTGGAAATCACTACAGTCATGGTTCTTTAAACACGGAGACTCCTCTTTCTTGCCTCGTCCGATTTGTTCGTCATCCTATTGATATATAATCTTGGCATGTCTTCGGGACTTGTCCCAAGGGACCTGTGCCAAATATAGCAGACAGCTCCCTAAGCGTCCCAACATATCAAAGATACGCAACAAAAAGTATTGCCGTCAGCAAGCGGTTTATCAGTACAATTTGTTTTAAACTTTTGAGCGCCGGCGTTGCCTAGTACGATGTTAATACCCGTCCCTGATAGCTTACTCCAGCGAAGACTTCATACTACTTCGGTATCGGGGAATGTTCGCTTGGCTCTTGATAATCACTATATCATCACCAGCTAACATATAGGTATACTAAATAAAGCCTCTATTCTAGTCCCTGCTGATAACATAGCGACTTCCAACGTTAACTACCGCATTATCTGGTCAAATTCGTGTCGACACTACTGCAGCCAAGAGCATATGACAGCCGCTCATTGGATAGTAACAAAGAATCAGACCCACAGACAGTCTTAGTGCAAACCGAGCAGTGAACGAACGCCGCTGATTCGTTTAAAACTCTGGGGTAACTTTAGTGTCGACACGAATTTGACCAGATAATGCGGTATAATCAATTTATCTGGGATTAGTAAAATCCGGACGTGGGGCCGTGTACCGGTGCGAACCGCCATAGCACTTTAAGACGAGCTGGAAAGGACGACATTATGACTGGCCATTCTCAGCAGGCGTGTCTCAAGCTCTTGTTTAGGCGAAGACTCTCGGGAGAAGCCAATCAAGTTACGAGCAGCAAGTCCATACTCTTGCGTCGGGATCAAATTATCTATGTCACTTCACCTTCAACGTCGTTGCTCACGTCTAAACGGTTGAACGAATTTATTGTAGTTAAAATCCCCAACAGTTAATTAGCACTGACAGCAAACCTACTGTGTTCACCAGACAAAGAAGGCCCTGGCAAAATGTTGTGATGGATGGCTAGCAGTGACCTCGCGTGAACTACGGAGCCTCAAGCTGCGACTCGCGCATACACTGCATACTTCCCGGCCATATGCCGTATGGCATGCGAAAATAGATACACCACAGATAATCGGTGGGTAGTGCCATGTCGCGTTGTACTTGCTCCAGCCTGCTTGTCTCTTGTCTCACGAAAAGAGTACAAGCTGAAAAAACGAGACATCACCGAAACGATCGGCAACACCACCTACTCAATAGGATCGCCCGACGCATTAATCCCAAAGCTAAGGAGGGGGCTGACCGAGCTGCCCTCACGTCAATGGACGACCGGAAAAACTCCACAGGAAAGCGGCCGGGATTCCTGCCTGCCATCTTCCTTGTTCAGAATAACCTTGTTTTGTGGTACATGACATCACAGCTTAAGATGATCATATATTTTTCTCTCGTGGGGTCTTCTACACTACTGCACCCACGACTCTTCGCTTTCGACGATCCTTTTCTAGCGGTCTACGGATTGTGTTATAGCCGTCTCTTAGCTTATTCCGCTCCCGTTTTTGCTAATGCAGGTCATTGCCCATATTCCTCTCCTCTGTTGATCTTCATCAAACAATACAGACGGCAACGGGGGGAGCGTAGTAACCCATGTGTAAGTAACGAAGATGATCGGGAAATGTGCAAAAACAAACACGGAGCATTCCGTCACTCAGATGTTCCAACCCGTCCCGTTGCCAACGACTGGTAAGAAAGATAGGCTTTGGAATTTCGTAGTTGGGGTCTAGTCTTACCAATTGTACGACCCTCAGGGGTTGGTTGGCAGAGGGTTTGCTCCTTATTACGTCGACGGCTCACTTACTGTATGCATGTTTCCGCCCCCTGGAATGCATCTACCCAACACTTTACAACGGATCAGCAATTACGTCTCACCATATCCCCGAATAGAATTCCCATGTGGACATGGGAATCAAAGGGCAGAAAGATCAGTATCACATGTCCCACCCCTACACTCCTCACCTAGAGTTCCACATCAATCCAGTGACAAGAATAGGCAACAAATATTCCGAGTGTCTTTGGACTCCCTCCCTTACACAAGCCTAGGAAGTGACACTCACCCCAATGTAAAAGATTATCAAAAATGTGTGCTTCACCGAAACTGTTATAGCCACGTCCAATCTCGTTCTTTGTTGGACTTATCATCTGCCGCCGAAGCACCCGCTGGAGTACGTTGATAGGCTCCAGCAGGCTTACGGGGACGATCGTGAAATCCTAGCCATACATACGAATCACGCAAACGAAGAACTTCCCACCTTCCCCTTTAGAGAGCGACAAGTGATAGACTCCGTAAGTGCGTTATGGGACAATTATCAACCTGAATCTATGAGACATGCCAAGTTGCACATTTTGAGAAATTCACCTGGATTCTGCGTGAGCAGGCTTACACTAAGCTGCCTATCTTTGAGTTACCATACAACGAACCATTTTTGAGTAGCAGTACCGTAAGGATATCTATCGTGTAGCCATAGGCGAGCAAATTATACTACACCAACCTGACGCCCCTGAATTTGAAAAACTGACACCTCAACACCGTGCCATGTTAAAATGCAAATCTGAGCCCTTGACAAACACTCCAAAGGATGCAAGTACGGCTTAGAAAGAAGACTACAAGCGTGCAATAGCCGACGCCTAACTCCAGACCTTGTATCAACATATTTTGTTGGTAATGAAAACAAGAAAAGAGGATCCAGTGTCAGGTAACTATGCTTCGAGGGCCTCCAATCTTGTATACCAGACATCAAACATAATTTGGTTGAGAGGAAATAGAAACCCCCAACCTGAGACGGGAGACTCGAGCTGGGCCGGAGGACAAAAAGGGAAGAATGCAAAAGATGAAGAGCGTTGAATGCAAACGGGCCTGCATCCAACAGCCGACGTCTATCATGCAAGTGAGGGGGTAGGTAGTAAGTGGTCACAAAGAAAAACCGGAACAAGCTTCGTCAATAGCCAAAACTATCGTGCTGGTGAACAGGGCATCGACCAGGGCGGTTAACAAACCATGAATCAATACAAGATCGGTGGAAGCGACAGAAACACTCCAACCGTGCCATTAGATCGCCGACCTTGAACTCCTCGAGACAGATGGTGCATTCCACGTCACCGACACAATCCTTCTCTGTGGCGACGTAGGGAAACATTCTGGTTCTTCGAGTCGTGCGTGGCGGAGGTGTTCCATGGTTTCCAGTCGTGATAGCGGATACAGCCTGATCTCCTCTGTAGTTGCTGTGGGATGTAATACAGTTATTGATATGGGCCTCCCGCAGAGCCTCACAGTTCGAAAGTGACCGAGAGGGTAGCTCACGATGACACACAGGACACACATCCTCCTCCGGAATTTCTGGTTCTGGCGTTGGTGTTCTAGGGAGAGGTCGGTTCAAACCTGAGAATGAGGGCACAAAACCTGAGGACGAGGAACCATGAAGCCTACCAAAATGGGTTATGTGAGGGGGGTATATGTGCGCACTAGACACACGGCGATGAGGCACGGAACTCTGAGAGTAGTAAGCGGCGGCATTGGGTTGTGGAAATTGGCCAGAAGTAGACGAATAAGGAAAGAAGGGGAAATATTCTTGGGCATGCCCAGTGCTCTGTAGAACTTTGTTAACAACAGCGGTTTCAGACCATCAAAAGGACAAAATGTACTAACCGTAGTGGCACTCCTATTTCTGGAAGTGTAACCCTGGGAGCGCAACTGCGGATGCTGCGGGTACGGCCTGGCATCGGCGCTGGAACCGCCAAATGGTTCGTTTGAGGGTCTCGCACGCGAGGCTCGTCCGTCGACGATAATAGGCCTTGAAGTTTGCTGGGGCTGTGGGGGCGCCGTGTTTGGGTCCGGCACGCATGGATTGCAAAGTCGAACTCGCTCGCCACCTCCAATAGAGCTAAAATCCGCAATACCTCGTTCAACTCCAGGATAGGATAATTGCAGAGCCGGTCCTGGATCCCCAGGTGGCCGAACGATGTAGGGGTGGGGGATAGTAATGCGGTGAGGAGAGCATCCGTCACAGACTACTCTCCCACATTTGCTAGAGAGGTTGCTTTGTTAGCCAGAATGGTCCTGCTATAGCGTATCTCATTGTGCAGGTAGGGAGCTTACCGGCAGTGGTGCCTCCTAAGGAACATGCTAAACCGCACACCGCATATTGGACAATGCGTTACCTCGGTATCCGGTTGCCACGTGGGCAGCGTGATGGACTGAGGCACGTTGGGTTGCTCTGGTCTTGGAACGAAACTCGGCGCTATCGGATTCATAGATGACGACCCTGAGGGTTGCGCTGTTGATGGTTCAGGTACTGATGCTAGTGCTGGGCCTGGCACTTGAGATTCTGGAAGCGTATGGCTGAGAGCTAACTGTGTTGAACTGCTAGAAGCATGGGCTGGTACGTGATGTCGGAAGTGAACTCTGCCGTGGCTGGCACTGGGGATCGTGGTCGTCTCTCCACCGTCCCTGTCATACGCCCCGTCCAATGATGGGATGCCACCGCTGATCTGTTGTTGATTATGTGAAATATTTTGTTGTGATGTGACCGATGGTTGGTTAGGCTCTGTGGCTACCACATCCTCATGTGGGCTATGATTTGAGCTTTCCCCTGTCCCATGAGTTTCATCGCTATGGTTTTGACCTTCGGTGTCAAGCTGAGACCCTTGATGTGAGGTTGGACCTGGAGTGCCACTGGTGGATGGTGATGGGGATGGTCCGGATCCCTGAGCTCCAGTTCCCGTGTTCTCGGCTTGGGCAGTGGGACCTCCTTGAGCTGTTGGATGACCTTGAGCTGTTGGATGACCTTGAGCTGTTGGATGACCTTGAGCTGTTGGATGACCTTGAGCTGTTGGGTGACCTCCCTGAGCTGTTGGGTGGTGCGGGTTTGAAGTAGTAGAAGCAGACGAGAGTTGAGGAAGTGGCAAAGTTGGTTGTGGAGGCGAAGATGGGGGTAGACTTGGGGAGCCATCTGCGGTAGCAGGAGTGCTTGTGCTGCTGACCCTATTCGGCTCGCCGTTTGCACGCCCGTTACTGGCAGAGGATTGCTGTGCAAGCGCCGCAAAGACAGTAGCTATGTGCGCTGGAGACAATCCCGGTGCACCAGCTGGAGCCGGGTCATTCTCTGTACTAGCTGGGGTATTTTGGTGGATTGCCGAGAGCGGGCCGGCATTCTTAACGTCTGAATCGCTGTAGTATCCGTGGGTTTCCTGCCCTCCCTGCTGAGGAGCTCCGTCGGCGGGATCTTCTTCGTCGTGCTCGATGGAGTTGAAGGGAGGATGATGGTCAGGGTCGTTGGAGCCGTTGGAACCGTTGAAGCCGTTGGAGCCGTTTGGACCATTCGAACCGTTGGGACCGTTCGAACCATTGAAGCCGTTGGAATGACCGCCGGCATGGCTCGACTCTCCCGCGTGGTGAGATGAGCCCCCTTGGCCGGGGTCCTCAGGCGAAGCAGACATGTCGAAACATGGACCAAGCGGCTTCGAGGGGTGCGACAGCGGTCATCGGAGAGCAGACGACACTGGAAGTTTAATCGCTACACTACACGTCGTCGTGCGCGAGGGGGAAGCCGATCGCTTCGAAGTCAGATGATAGAGACTGCTGCGTTCTCTAGTATACCTGTGCTTATATTCTAGTGTTAAAAGCTGCCTGGGGGCACTCGACGGTCAGTATCAACTCGTCGCATAGATAGACCTCCAAGATGGATGGATACAGGTAGATAGATGGATGGAGGGGAACATCTCTGGAAGCTTATCGAGAACCAGGTGCGGAGTGCGACACGGTAGATAGATGGTTCAACAAACGCGAGGAGTAGGACAAGATAGAACTTTCTACTTACTTAACGACAGCATAAAAGATGTCAACCTAGCAGTCTAGTGGGATCGCGAGAAAGCTGCTGTGAAACGTTGTGATGAAGAGGGCGTGCAGATGAGGAATGGGCAACTTGACGTTGGCTTATCGAGGCCGAAGTGAGCAACTCCCACTCCGAGATGTGGTACGGTGGTACCAGGTGCCGTCATTCTGGGCGGCGCTGTAGATGGGTCTTATCGCCTTATCGACATCCTAGGTTGGCACTAACGAAGCCACCATCATGACGCTAAACCTAGAAGGGTGGTTGTTATACTTTGACATATTGGGCGAATATCCAGTATTTATCGACAGATCAAGAGATGGATGGCAAGTGTTAATGAAAAAAAAGAAGTCAGTAGTTATTCTTTGTTTTATTAATTTAGACCCCAGGTGACCTAATAAATAAGATTCACAGAGTACCTAGGTAGGTGTGATGTGATACTAAATGATCATAGTTGCTTTATTTTAAATTATGGAATGTTGTGCTCTGCTTCACGACTTTGTCTTCCCTAGTTATGGAAAGTCTTGATAACCACTGGTCTTGCTAATAGGACAATAGTCTTGATACTTAGTTTAATACTGTGTGATATTTTAAGTACTAGTAGATTAAAAAGGGCTTTGGCTTTCTAAAGTTATCTAGATCTGGATGCACTCGATGAATTTGTGCTCATAGTGAAGTTGTTCAATCATTATACGATCTTAATGCATTGGTTGTTCAACCATTATATGTTCGCAATAAATTGGATGTTCAAACGTTATATGGTTTAACGATTAGGTGCAGCCAGTTACATGCAAAGTCTTCAACCCTCGTCCGTGGATAGCCTAGAAGAAATCCACGGCCTTGACAAGCGCCTCAGCAAGGTGCTCGTGAATGACCAGGCCGGGGTGATATGTATCAGCCCAAAGACAGCTCTTGCCATCACCGTTCACACAGGTGTTGTCTGGTGCGCCATAAGCCGTCGGGTTGTCAAGCACAGTAGTGAAAGTGGGCGCTGTATCAAAAATCTGCGCCGTTATATCACTATGTCTTGACTTAAAAGCAGCTAACCGACTAGCCAACTCCGCGTTGTACGTCTTTATATCGGACTGTAGAGATGCCACCCTGTCCGCGGGCTCATAAATAATGGCAGGAGCACGATCAAATGCTATTACAGTCTTAGTGGCGCTATCCAGAGGAAATATCCTGAGGCAAGGATAAGATGATGAACTTACGCGGAACAGTAAATAGAACGTAGTTCCTTAATCCATCCGCATAAAGCGTATCCAATAGCCCAAAATACCTGTCTAGAATCGTTGCGATGGGGGCGGAGATACCGTCCCAGAACGGCTCACCGCAATCATTAATGCCAACCCAGACAGCGGCTAGCACATCCGCACTGCTTCCCCACGGCGCCGAACTGCCAGTGAGATAAGTGCTGAAGAGAGTCTCGACTTGGTCGTCAAAGTTGTACTGCGCGTACGTGTCCACGATCTCTTTGTCGGTGGTTGCGCCAGTGACCGCCAGATCGTAGGCGAACACGAGCGAGGTGTTCTGTTTTGCAATGGCTTGTCCCACCCAGTTAAGTCCGCCTGATGTCGTTTGGCCGGGATATGCTGGATTACCCAGGACATTTGAGGACGACGGGGCCGTGCTGCCTATCCATGAGCCGGTCGTAGAGTAGGAGTCTCCGCTATAAATTATGTGAGCAAGTGTATTTTGGCTATAAGAGGCATAAGAGCCAAAAGGGAAAGGGTGTGGGATGATCTTGGATATATGTCCCCCAAATCATACGTACAAGACGACCAAGTACTTAGCAGCCACTGCTTGCACGGGAGCCAAGAACAAAGAAGCTCCCGTGAGACGCAAAAGGTAGGTTCTGAGAGATGACATTGTAATGTTCTTGGCGATCAACTACAAAATTTCATCTATACTATGGGGAGAGAAGGGGAAAGAAGACAGTTAGTCGAGAGAACTGGCGAGAATAAGCAGCCAGCAGCCCGAATAACAACCAATGTGCTTCTTGTATAAATTATAGGTACTGTTATTGTAACCTAGGGTCAAGGCCGGAACTTACGTGTTCATCTAGAATAGACTATTCCAAACGAGACGACGACTCGGCGTTTTGTCTGAACATAATCATAACGAGTCCTCTCATTGGTGGGATTAGAAAGGCGCCTCGATTTGCATACCTCCGACCTTGCTAGGAAGCCCCGAAATAGGAGAATAGTGGGAAAGGACATCCATGATTACGAAGTGTCGTGAAATCATCCCGTATATGTTCTTATACTGTCGCTGCTATTTTATGCACGAACCTGTGTATTCATGATTTGTATCGTCAGTGCTGTGTGAGTGTGAGTCTGACTTGAAGTCCAGCATCCCAAGGTAGTTAAAATTTTATTATCGTACAATTGCTATTTATCTTATTTGCAAGAGACTTTTAGATTAAGAATGAATGGAGGGCTTGATGGCCGAGTATTACAGAAGGTGGTTTGGAAATCGGAGTTGGGTATCCTTTTGGTCAACCCTGAAAGTGGCCGCGCTCACTGGCTCACTTCAGCTTGGGTAAGAGTGTTCTATATCTGGAAGTTTATCTGAAATGACTTTGTAAATTGGGACATCCTGAGGAGCGCATCACCTGTCAAGAGCTTGACTTTGGCACATGTGCCAGTATGGGCCCTTCTTTTTAAGGAGCTCGGTATGTGAGCCCTTTTCGAGGACTTTGCCCTCACCGAGGACGAAGATGACATCTGCGTTCTGTACGGTAGCAAGACGGTGGGCGACGACTACCATAGTTCGCCCTTGTGCCGCACGCTCGAATGCTGCCTGTACAAGCTTTTCGCTCTCGGAATCAAGAGAGCTGGTTGCCTCATCGAGTAGCAAGACATTCGGTTGCCGAATAAGGGCGCGCGCAATGGCGACACGTTGTTTTTGACCACCAGATAGAGACACACCGCGACTACCGATCTCAGTGTTGTAACCGTCAGGCAAAGATATAATAAAGTCGTGTATGCTGGCGTCGCGACATACAGCATGTAACTGCTCTTCTGAAATTGAGTCGGAATCGACGCCAAGGAGAATGTTTTCACGTAAAGTCCCCTGGAAGAGTGTCGCCTCTTGGGCCACGAGAGATAACTGCTTGCGGTAATTGTAAACATCAACGGAGGAGATATCGGTTCCGTTAGCAAGAATATGGCCACGTTGTACATCGTAAAAACGCTCTAGCAGAGAGATGATACTCGTTTTCCCGCAACCCGAGGCGCCGACAAGAGCGGCAAATTGGCCCTTTTCGATGGTGATATTGATTCCCTTGAAGACTGAGATGTTTCGTGTGGGATACCTGAAGTGTACGTCCTTTAACTCGATCTTGATGCCACCATCGGCGTCAGGAATTTGTCCTGTTTGGGAGCTGACGGCTCTGTTACGCGATTCACGGATGCTTAAAATGCGGTTCGCTGCGGCGGTGGCTTGCGCTGCATTGGGGCCAAAACTGAAACCCTGACCAGCGCCTTCAGCGCCTTGGATAACCGCGATGTAGCAGACGAAGAAATCCAGAATAGTGTATTCGCGAGAAGCCAGGAGAGTTCCACCGTACCAAAAGATAAGAGCTTGAACTGCAAGACTCACGCTGTCGGAGAAAGCGAAAATCAAAGTTCTCCAGGTTGCCTTTCTGAAAGCCGTGCCCACATGGCCATTTAACAAAAGCTCGTAACGATGAGTGATGGTGTCCTCAAGGGTGAGAGACGAAACAGTCCGAAATGCACCGATTGCCTCAGCAGCGAATTTGGAAGACTCAGCAAATACCGCATTGTTCATTTTCTCGAACTCAAGTTCGTATTTAAAACGGTAGTATCCTGCAAGAATGCCGAGAGGTGCTGTAACGGTCGTGGCCACGAGGGCAAGCTTCCACCCAAAGGCGTATGCAATAGCGAGGGCTCCAATCAGAGTGAAAAACCTGGACATATTAGGTTAATAATACTGAAAAACTTCCTATTTAGGTGTGGAAAAATACGCACGACGTATACACCAAAGCCATATTTGTTCCGAGCAGCTCTTCTAGTTGTTTCGGATCACCCCCGACCCTGGCAGTGAGAGTCCCTGATGAGTTGTTTTCGCCGTCGAAGAAGTCAGTCTTTTGGTACAGTATGCCTTCAAAATACTGCTGTCGATAGGTTGAAGATACATGCTACGGACTCTGTAAGCCTATATCTTCTGATGTTATAGTGGAACGTTCTTACATAGGCGAGATGTGTAGCTACATAAGTGAGGACAAAGTAACTGATGCCGATGCCGATACCAAGGATAACCCATATCAGAGACCAGAAATTAGCCCTAACATGACAGAAGTTAGCAATAAAATTCAACACTAGACTATACAGAAAACGTAGGCAGGAGAAAAACATGTCCCCATAATAGTAATCGTATACCGAGAACTAATCACCTCATGATAGGGCGTAGTAAACAAGAAAATATGTGAGCTACCCCTCTGAGAGCGCCCTGAATGAGTGGTAAATGGGATGCGGAACACCTACTCCGAAGTGAACTTGGGTAAGTCCCCGACTAACTGGAAGACCACAATAACCTTTGCGAATAGCCACGCCTGTATCGGTGCGCCAGCTAATGTATGTTAGACAGTAAAGACCTAAAGAGAATGAATGGGGTCAAGACTTACAACCTGCACCCGCAGCTGCGATAAGAACAACAAAATAGGCAGGGAAGCGACTGCGCTGCTCATACAACAGCTTTCCAAAACTACCAAACAACCCTCGATCTTTCCAACCCTCAGGTCTGGGCTCATCTGCGATGTCTGACACAGCCGCACTCTTCTCACGCGAGAGGATCGCCCCAAGATCCTCCTCTTCTGGCTCTTCAGAGTCGCTAGCCTCGGTAGGTTCACCAAGCGAGAGATGCTGTGCGTGGACAAGACCATAGTAAACACCCTTATCATCCTGGAGAAGGGACTCGTGGTTTCCCTTCTCAACGACCTTGCCTTTCTTCAGCACAACTATTGTATCAGCCTTCTTTATTGTCGATAGACGATGCGCAATAGTGATTGTGGTTCGCCCTTGCGAGACCCTATCTAAGGCGGCTTGAACAATTCGCTCTCCTCGCACATCAATCGCAGACGTTGCCTCGTCGAGTATAAGTATTTTGGGTCTCTTAATGATGGCCCTGGCGATGCAGATTCTCTGACGTTGACCTCCTGATAGTTTCGTGCCGCTGTCGCCGACAAGAGTGTCGTAGCCGTCAGGAAGCCGATCGATGAACTCATCAGCGAACGCTTCTTTGCAAGCTGCCTTGACCAATTCTTTCTTCCGGTCCTCTGTCTCATGTTCCATATCTGATCCTATTAGTCCATAGGCGACGTTATTGTAAACCGTTTCATTGAAGAGGAAAGGTTCTTGTTGCACAAGCCCTATCTGGGATCGCCACCATTTTAGATTGGTTTCGTCGAGCTCATGACCGCATGTCGATATCGAACCTTTCAGTTCAATTATAGGTCCTGTTGTTTCCGGCTCGATAGCGGGCTCTTCGTCATCCGTGTCGTCAGAATTCGTCTTCTTTTTCTTTTTCTTCTTCTGCTCTTCCTTCTTCTTCTTTTCTTTATCAATCGCCTTGGCGATGATGTGTTGATCATGCAGAGTGTACCAACGTTCAACCAACCCAACAATAGTACTCTTTCCTGAACCAGACGGGCCAACAATCGCTGTAAGCTTTCCTGCTTCAATGGTAAGATTAAGCTGATCTAAGACCTTGACATGTGGTCGACTGGGATAGGCAAAGTCGACATCCTTGAAGACGATATCATTAGTTGCGGATACATCGGGGTCCCTCAGCTCTCCCGGTTCCGATCGTGGGGCGTCTATGACAATGAAGAATTCGCACGCGGCCACCACGGCCTTCCCAATAGCAACGAGTGGCGTGGAGACTCGTTCCAGAGAAAAGACCAGCAGGAAAACCGAGAAGAGTACGACTGTAATAGTGCCAACGTCACCAATACGGCCCTCGGCG
Source organism: Xylaria cubensis (assembly GCA_022385715.1). NCBI lineage: Eukaryota > Fungi > Ascomycota > Sordariomycetes > Xylariales > Xylariaceae > Xylaria > Xylaria cubensis. The sequence goes on along the minus strand of MU279019.1, from coordinate 332,389 downwards.
TAGGACTTGGTCCCAAAATAGAAAGAAAGACCAAAGGTCGCAAAAATGGAAAAGAACACCAGACCGAACTGGAGGGCTGCGAGGGGTGCTGTGCTCTGTCCGTGTCTCTTAGCAGCAGCAACCCAGACCGCAAAACGCTTGGCCATTCGCTCCTCAGCACCACAGGCGGTAACCATCCGAATAGCTGAGAATGTCTCGCTGGCTACTGAAGAGGATCTAGTCTCGGCCTTGGTTAACCGGGCAGTGCCTTTAAGAATGAACGGGAGCAGCACGCTCAACACTAAAGTGATGAACAGAATAACCGAGCTGGTAACAAGAGCCTGGGACCAACTGTATATGAAAGCAATGATTATCGCTGCAATTATCGTAGACGTATACTCGATCAAGGTGCCCAGTTTCTCAGAGATACCCAACTGCAAAGTATTGGCAGTTGTTGTTATGGTTCCAGCTGCTGACCCTGGGGGCATCGAATCAAGAACATGAATGGTCTGGCCGAAAAGGCAGCGCAAATAGTCGAGTCTGATGGCGGCTGACATTCGAATTCCTATCATGCGGTATGCGAACTACCCGCGTAAGTAAATTGATATCGCGGACATTCCAGGAAGTTTAATACCTTATTGATATAGGCTAGAGTAAATCTACCTAAGAAAAGCAAGAACAAATAGAGTCTGCAATGTAATTAGTAGGAAATATTTTTATCACTAATCAGAGGCAAACCATACGCATTTCTATTGAGGTTACCTTGAAACTCGCCTCGAGTAAGTGTAGGCGGATCGAGGAAATAACCATTGAATTGGTTGACTAGTCTGCCTACGATGACTATTAGCGTATGCGAGGGTACACTGCTATTGAATATTGCTTACCAAAGATGATATTTACCAACGGAAGAGTCTGTAAAATAAAATCAGCTACCGTCTCAACAAGATGATTGTGCAAGATCTGGACATACGACTCCTGATCCCGCGGCTGCCACAGCGGCCACGGCGAGGAGAGGCAGATCCCATCCTCGAGCATATCCAAAAACTCGCTGTTTCGCAGTTAGCAATTATTAAAAGGTTACCTAGACTAGACATAAGCGCAGTACTGACGAGGTAGTCCTTAAACCCAGCCTCTCTCTCGGGTTGTAGCTTGGCGTCTTGCTCGGCCTGCTCTTCCTTAGTAGTCACATCAGCCGTTGCTGAGGTTGGTGGTTTCTCCTTCACTGTTTTGTCAGGGACTGACGGGAGTGACTCTGGAGGCTCCAGCCCCATGCTGGGCTAGGTAGAATCACCGAATCCTAACCAGCCTTATTTGTTTATTGGTTGGAGAACCGCAAAGTTCGACTAGGTCGAGCTGCTAAATGTATTGAGAATGGAGTGACTATCGGTGCATCTAGGCCATGAATAAGATGGATTCTATAAACCCAGGAGCGGTTTCGCGACGCAACTTGTATCTTTATCCAGGATGAATGCCTCCTTAGAGAAATGGTGATGCCTAGATCAATAAATAGAGTTGTACTAGGTTGAAAGGGGTCCAGATCTGGAGTAAGCGTAATTGAGAAATCAGCTAGGAGCTCGTGGAAAAGATCGAGTTTACACTACGTGTAATCATTGATTGTTCAGACATAACAAACAGATCATTGTCAATGTCATCTTATTATAGCTGATGTGCGATGCCTGGGGTTGTCTTGATAGAAGATGGGTTCCGGCAAGTCTTATTCAAGCATAGCATGGTTAGGTTCTGAAACCGGGCTGCCTACCTAGATGTAAAGCTCTTGGCAACCCAGCAGGCGTTGTAATTACTACAGCACATTAAGTACCTTAGTCCATATTATACCATATATCGGGCAGTTCAAGAGTCCGTAAGCCCGCGTCAGAACCCGCGTGTCAATCTGTCATCTGCAACCGCATGCTGTGTTACAAGTAGGTACCGTCCCCCCCTTTACAGGTTCTTTACCAGCTTTTAGTTGGTCTGCACGACGAATACCTCAAGGTCTGAATCTCAGTCAATACTAATTGACATGGCATTTCCTATTTAGGAGTAGTACAGTCCCGAATACGCCGTATTCATAGTCGTTTCTTCGCCAATTCCATCGCCAATGGACCATAATTCCTGTCTTCTCTTGCCGTATCCTTAAATCATCGATCTTCAGAGAGTACGTAGGATTCCGCACTTTTCTCAAGCCAATCTTCAGCGTCATGGTACTTGCTGCATGTTTTACACTGTGCTTCGCATTGATCTACTCGCTTAGGATAGAGGTTAGATTTATAGAAACAAAAAACCTAGCCTTGTTTGGTATCTTCTCTCCACTGAAAGTCTCAACATTTCCCGAATTCGGTTAAAATCATGTCAATAACTGGTTACTAGAGTCCTTGCTACATATCCTTACGACTTACAACTTATATTAAGTAAAACAGACAGTTAATTTCTTTTCAAGTTATGATTCAAGATAGTTGATGATTCAACTTAAAACTTTATACCTAAATGCTTATTTGGAGTAAGAATTGCTAAACAGGGCTAGTCCTAGGTAGATAGCGCCGTAAATCTCACCTCTACCCCAGACCCCCAAGATTGACCAAAGTATACGAAATACGGTCAAAACTCTCCACCCCAAGGAACCGATTGACTCATGCCTAACGTGTTTGTGCATACAGATGAGGTAAGAACCCGGTATCCGAACCGAGAGTGTGTTATGAAAGGTTACGTTTGCCTAAAATTGAATCGGCGTGACGAATCCTACAAAATGCTAGTTTCGGAAGTTTTGCGATTGGCGCTCGAAATGTTTCCTGACCCAGTCATAAATTTTGATTTTTCTTGGGTCATTTGGCACCGCCACTTGTCAATATTACCAACACCAATCTTCCGCCGATAGCTATGGACAAGACCAGATTTCCTTTTTCTATCCTCGACTAGCAGAACGGAGCGTACCAGAGCGCCAAAGCACATGTCAAGTGTTATCCATCGTCGACCGGTCACGAACATAACTATAACACTTGAAGCAATTTCTCTAACCAGCCTTGCTGAGCTGCAAGGTGCCCAAGTTGTGTATTTTCATTTCGCCTGACGCTAAATCACCGACCGGCCTGATATCTATACTCGTTGTGGAGATGGTCTTTCAGCTGCATTCAAGCGCATTAGCATCCGACTCTCGAGGACGAAACGAGGTTGTCTGACATTCTGTCGCAAAGACGACCCCAATATCGACTTACAACTTATTGGGTGGTGCCGCTGAGGTGGTGGGCCACTGGTAGCCCGCGGCATCGCTAAATTTGTACCCATAAGACGACGTGAAGTCATCTAGCACAGCTGGTCCTCGGGAGCCTAATATGAAGTGGTGATTAGTATCTAGCAACCTGATACATGGGTAAGTTGGCACTCACCGTATGGGTATTCCATGGGAACAATCTCCTTGTTGTCATCAAGGTAGTGCAGCAAAGGTGTGAATATCCTCCAACTAGCGTCGAGCTCATCGTTTCGAACAAAGTTAGAGTGGTCGCCCTTCAGAGCATCCAAAATAAGCGATTCATAAGCCTCCGGAATCTTTAAATCCGAGAATCGTCGCCGGTATGTGAGGTCAAGTTCTGTAACAACTGTCTGCATACTCAAACCTGGCAGTTTCGAGTTCATCTTGATGTAAACACTCTCGTTGGGCTGAATACGCATGACAAGCTCATTCCGGGGAATGTCTTTAAAGATACCGCTCGTAACGTCCTTGAATTGAATCCGGATCTCTGTCTTTTGCTCGTTAAGCGCCTTGCCGGCCTTCATGATAAAAGGGACGCCATCCCACCGCTCGTTCTTGATATAAGCAACGAGGGCACAAAATGTTGGGCAGCGTGAGTCCTTGGGAACGGTATCATCCTCCTTGTATGAAGGCTTGCTTCCGTCCAAAGACTTGCCGTATTGACCAATTATGACATTCTTGGGTTCAATGGCCGGGATGCCGCGCAGTACGCGAACCTTCTCATCACGAATATCCTCCGATGAAAAAGAGATGGGACGTTCCATGGCAAGCAGCGTCAGGACTTGGAGTAAGTGATTTTGCATAACATCGCGAATGATTCCGAATTCGTCAAAATAACCACCGCGGCCTTCTGTGCCGAAAGGTTCCTTGAATGTGATCTGAACATTATCGATGTGGTGTCGGTTCCAGGTAGCACCAAAAAACTCGTTACCAAAGCGGAGGATAAGAATATTCTTGACCATCTCCTTTCCAAGATAATGGTCGATACGATAGAGCTCGTCTTCCTTCCAGTCGGGCGCCAAAGCTTTATCCAGTTCACGCGAGCTGGCCAGATCTTTGCCAAATGGCTTCTCAACCTATCCCAATCGAACCATGAGGATCGCCTCCTTTATCTAGTCACAAGGGGGGGACACTTACGATTACACGAGCGATACCATTCTTAGGATAGCAGCATCGTTTCAGGTGCTGTGAGACCACCGTAAAGACACTGGGCGGGAGGGCCATATAGAATAAGCGATGGGTCTCTGATCGGCCTTTCTCGAGATCCTCGAGGTGCTTATTGAGCCTGTTGAAGGATTCATCCTGGTCGTATTGACCTGATACATAGGTGCACAAGGCGCAAAAATCGGCCAGTTGCTTCTCCAGGTCCTTGGTGGGTGTCTTGATGTACGACTTAACTCGCTTTAGATATTCTTCATGGTCCATCTTCGTCCGCGCATATCCGACAATTTCGATGTTCTTGGGTAGGAATTGGTTGCGGTACTCGGGGAACGTCAGCTTACTTGCCCATTCCCATGATATCCTACATTGTGCAAGCGACGATACTTACGAGTCCAAAAAGCGCGGGGAACTACACAAAGAATCAGCGTCAGATACTCTTACGCAAGCGAGCTGGCAGACTCAATACTAACAGTCTTTTTCTTGGCCAGATCGCCCGAGGCACCGAGGACCACGATGACCGTGTTGTCCTTGAGCTCCATGGCACTGCAAGACGTATAATCAGCATCATAGTTCTGGTCGACAAGGCGTCCTGGTGCACCGTAGGAGCGTGAAGTCGTGCGCCGTTCGCGGAGACACAAAGATCGAGGTATTTCAGACAAGGTGATGAAATGGCGGGGTGGAGGCGGGGTATGTTCTTACCCAGCTGGAGTGTCCATCCTGTCTGACGGGAGGAGCGATAATTTCTCGAATAAAGAAGGCGAAACGAACAAGGAGGAGGAAATCGAAGCTTGAATTGAAGAGAAGATGGTTGGAACTGGGACTGAATGGCTGTAGAGAAGTAGGTAGGTGGAATAGGGAGACGCCCCCGGACTGGCTGGCAGGCAGGAGAGGTCGAGACAGAAATCGAGCGTCAGCGGACTCAGCGGACTGGTCGGAAGCAGAAACAGCTGGAGCACTAGCAGCAGCAACCTAGGAGGAGCCGGGGAGCTTGCCTCGAGAAGGTATGTGGAATGTAGATAGATAGCTCCGTCATGGGTTATTGTCACTGTGCTGTTGGCTTGGTCTTTTCGGAAACGGTACAGTGAATACAGTACGTATCCCACCTATCGTGACAGAGTATACTACCTGAGCAGGACTTCTTTACAGCGGACCAGCCGCGAGCCTGACACACTGCACACCGTTGTAGATGCCCACAGCGGGGTCCGAATGGCTTACTCAGGCCCGCTTTCGGGGTTTATATCAACCTTCCCAGGTACCCAACGTATGCCGGAAGTAGGTAGGTGGCTCGGGTGGTTACCAGGTAAATTGAAGGTGTTGATGGCATTCATCCGCGTCACAGACCACAGCCTGTAAATCCGAGGTACTTAACTTAAACCCGTCACTTACTTGTAGGTCTTTACTTGAGAGAGACCGAACGAGCCTATGCATTTCTAAACAACTGATTTCGAGTGATTGAAAGTTTCTACGGATACCTCTCTTAACTACTACACGCTCAAGTTTCTAGGCCCCGTGCCTCTTGGACTTGGGCGGTCTCGATGTAAGTTAAGAGGCAGGAGATATGCGGTCGTCGTATGCGCGTTGCACTCGAGAGGCAGGAGGATCTCAAAACCCTTGAGTATGCCAGGTGTCGTGGTCGCATTGCTCCTAGGCGCCAAGTGATTTTAGAGTATGACAGCTGCGATTGCATTACTTTGAAATGGCGGGGTGACCGAATTACCTAGTAACCCTCGAGATAATTTGAGATTCTGGTGAACATGCCTGACTCTGCTTAACAATCAACTCCGGTGCTACCCATCTAATCACCATGCGTGAATGAAGACTTTTCAATCTGCAGTTGGGTTAGGCTTAGTCTGAGTATCATCTTTTCTGTAACCCTCATCATTGTTTAAATAAATGGCGCTTCCGGAGATAAGCAAACCAACCAGGCGTTATCTACAAGTAATAGTTCGAGAACGACAGTGTATTAGTGGCCGATGAACAATAATCCTTACGTCGTAAAGCACGCTATGGTGGCCTACAGCTCTGCACGTCTACAGGTTAAGCAATATCTTACAACAGCGTCATTGCTCTGGAGTTTTCAAGCATAGTTACCTTTTACAGCTCAGAATGCATTCGTTTCCTTCACAAATGTTGACGATTTCTTGACGGTACCGAGGGGCAGATGCTTAGGTGTGGGGGTTATCCAATCAAGACTTGCGAATGTGGGGGCAGCTTGCACCTTGACTTATTGTTCTTTGTTGACAGATGGGGTGGGGTTACTTGTTCAGCCCCAGCTGTGGCTCAACTTATCTTATCTTATCTAAGAGCCCACACACAAAAATAGACCCAATGGAATAATTTTCACCGGTGCGAATTATTAGTGGCGCAGGGCTCGCTAAACCCACGGCAACCAAGTCCCTCCTTCGTCAATCCGCTCTAACAACCTTCGAGGTTCGGACATCACGACGACTACTAACCTCCCCAGCGCACGCAGTTCCTCTACCCCAAGGATCCCCGAGAGCGTCAGAACAGCCACCGTCAAGATGCCTTCTGAATCCGGTCACAGATGTAAGGACTCCCCATTTCTGCCTCCAATCACATACTCTATGCCGGCGAAGAGGAAAAGACGTAATGCATGCGCGAATCTTGCCTGATATCACGGCCTTGCGATTTGTGCGCTCACTCGTATTGATTCAATTCGTGCTAACATGGTTTCCAGTATATGTCAAGTAAGAAACCCCAAGCTTTCGTTGCCACGATCCGACCCGATCAAGCGAGCCACACCGCCGCGTACAAGGCAATATATCGCGACACTCGAAAGGGCATCTTCCCAAGGACACGGTTACTAATCACCTTTGTGCTATAGGGGTCGTCACCTTTCCTACGTTCGGAACAAGCACACGAGTATGCATACCATGAATATCCAACTTACCTCGCCGAGGCTTTCATCCAGCAATACGCTAACGAATACATGCAGCCCACCCTAAGACCAGTCTGATCAAGATTGAGGGCGTCGATGACCCCAAGGCTGCCAAGTAAGTTACCGGATCAATCCAACAACATACCCAGAGACGGTCTAATTGTTTGAAGCTTCTACCTTGGCAAGCGCATCGCATACGTCTACAAGGGACAGAAGGAGATTCGTGGCACCAAGATCCGAGTTATCTGGTGAGTACTGTCCTTTATCATTAGAGTATTGTGCAGAAAGCTAACTATTTGTCAGGGGCAAAGTGACTCGCCCTCACGGTCAGTCTGGGATGCGAATGGGTTGATGTGACGTTTAGCTGACCCTCCTGATTTTAGGCAACTCTGGTGTTGTTCGAGCCAAGTTCTCTACCCCTCTACCCTCCCGTTCGTTCGGCGCTTCTGTTCGCATTATGCTGTACCCCTCTTCGATATAGATGGAGGTGCTAGGCTGGAGTTGGGAGTATGATCGGTTCATCATGGTTGGCATTGGCTGCATCAGGGTTCGGCAAGGTTTCCGGCTTAAGCCTTGTCACTAGGCATCACCAAAATTCAGAAAGAATACCAGCAACGATGGACCGTCGAATCCCTCGCGTGAGCAACGCATTGTAACGGCAGATATGCATTCGATCGCGACAGAGTAACATGGTGATTCGGCTACGCAGGCTGTAGAGCCGTGCACAGCTTAGTCACGTACGCGTTTCTGGTCGTTCTGGGGATTTCATTCAATCAAATGGATTCTACGACGAGAATAAAATGATGCTATACAAGTTAATACAAGCCTCAGCTTGCTTCGATACCAATTCCGTCCCCAACCGATGCTCTACGATGAAATTCACAATTTTTCTTGCTCCAGAGTTCCCAGTGTTCTTGTAGCAGTCATTTTGGATTGGAGGCCTTGCTCAGCTGTGTGCCAAAACGTTGGTCTGCTCGATTATGGGGACCGTTATTCATAATACTTGGCTTGTTTCTGTTGATTGGTAGATAGGGTGAATGAGTGATGATGTCATGAATTACCTCTGCACAATATCTTTAATCGTGAACCGGGTGCCATGGAATTTGAGTCAAAACGCCTTACGTGACTGATATTGCGGTAGTGATATCGAGTACGATTATGTCAGTCTTCAATGTGAGACTGTTCTATTTTCAAGCTTCAGTGGAAACCAACCCATTCGTACATATGCACTGCCATTAGATGCAAATGTGGGACTAAACTACAAATCAATTGAGTGAGAAATGCCAGTGAGTGTGTGGAATATATGAGCGACGCCCTCGCGCAAGATCCCCCTGATGAACATGCCGCCTCAATCGAACTTGTTTAAGCTACATGCGGGTGGGTTAGGAGACAAGGGGCTATGGCTACTATATACTAACTTCGTCTATACTTGCCTTTGTTTGGGCGTTCATACAACCGAACATTGAATTGGCTACATGTGTCAAAAGCTTGGTCGAGGAAGATTATGTAAGTACCCGGCTTCTGCCTTGATATCGTAGGAGATGCCCCCCATGTTGCTCTCCTAAGTAGATCCCTCAACCACTAAGGTTGTCTACTAGATTCGGGTACGTTAGGTTCCTTGAATATACTGCTAAGCTCTTACAGGCGTCGACTCGGAGCGAGATATAGGTCTTAAGGATATCTTGAGGCATCATCCGCAGTAAGGTCTCGAGCGATAGGAGAGAGACTAATTATCATGAGTATGCACATTGAAACAAGATTTCTTCGGCTCATGGCCGCATTCATTGGATATTGAATGTGACGGGAAGTCCCCTGATTCTTCCTGAGACTTGTCTCAGCCTATGGAATGTTCCGTATAGACTTATTTGTTTATCGTCTTATCTAACCTTTGCATGTTTATCTCGGGACTACCCGCTGTCTTTCAATTATACCTAGCTGAAAAGCACGTGCAGCTAGTTTATCAATCGCCGACTTGCCGCCTCGGTATATAAAGTTTATCCGCGCAGAATATGTCCATGCACTGATGTATTTATGTTGATAAACCCTCTTCCGCCATCAACTGCGTGAACCGTTGGAAGAACGGTGTATCTCCAATAGGAAAAGAAAGGCGAGAGCACAGCATAATAACTATGGCACGGCATTGCACGAAACGAACCGAGCTGGGTGATCGGACGATCAGGGATGGCAGTTATGTCGTTCGGGTAGGATTCAGAGCGTATAGCAATGCCGTTAACAGGAGAGCACGAGACGGAATTTTTGCAGGGGGATCTACAATATGTCTCGTCATACATACATAGTTTGCGGCTCATTTCACACATACCCTTGGCATTTCGCTGTCTAGACTCAAATGTCAGTACCTGTCGAGCGAAGAGCTGTCTTCTTATAGAAATATCGGATATTATTAACGGCCAGCCGGGTCTGGTTGGCCTCTCAATTATTGTCGATGACATGTTCGGTTCGTGTTCTCCAACTGCTGACCGATAGTGTAACATATTGGGTGGTATTTCAGCAGGGACGAAGATGCTGATGCCATGACAACTAAAACGTACAGCATGTGTGGTCGTATTCGGGAGACGCGGTTCACCTGCATATCAGGCTTCATACTAGTTCATCCTGTCGTGGGTGAAGGTAGCCGAATTTTTTGCTGTTAACCTCCGAGATAGTGCAAGATACTGCACACATACCAGTAGCTTGGGAATCCCAGCGCCCGATAAGCGCCTGCGATTTCAAAGACAGCACCAGCTAGGCGGGATGAAGTGAGCTGATGATTTTAATTCCAGCCGGGATAGCCGGCTACTGGTGACGGCTGTAGTATAGGTAGTTGATATCGGATTCTAGATAGGTATACTGTACGTACAGAACTCCTTTAGGACTAACAAGAACAATAGGATGTTCCGTGGTACGTAGTTGTAACCTTTTCACCGTTTTCTTTGCGCCATTGAAGATGCAAACGAAAGAAATGACCTCAAGCTACCAATTTGGTGAGTGGTTGACACGTGGGAGTAGACCAGACAACGCCCTCTCGTATTCTCACTTAGCTGCGTTGCAAATGTCCACTATTTCTTGGTCCCCACCTGCTTTTTTCAACACGATCGGCCGATCTCACTTAACGCTAGTTCAAACACGATTTTTCAACATGGGAATTCTGAGAAAGACCCAGATGAGCCCAGACACGTCAAGATAAATACCAGCCCTATCGAGAGCTAGTCCTTACCTAGCGTCGGCGGAACTAATAGTAGCCATCGGCGCCAAATATGGATACACGTAGATGGCGGTGTCTTCATCTACAGTAGCTACCTTACCTGTTCATACTGATACTGAAGTACAGAATTGAAGACGTCTAAACATTTAAGTTGACCTGCATAATTACCATAACTCTCGTTGAGTGGTACCTTGCTTCTTACATATGTAGAATGCAAAAGTTTACCTTACCTACAAGGTAGTAACTTGCTTTTTATGCATACGTCGGGTGTGCGCCTCCCGATCAAACAAACATCGTGCAGATGTCATGGATATAGTAGTTTATTAATAAACGGTTTTATCTTGGAAGAAGGATGTATTAATGATCTTATTGTACGGATCCGTATTTAGAGAATAAATATCTTTCTCAAACACTTTTTTTTTTTGGGTAGAGCCTTTTGCATATTGAGTGGCTGTAGTAGGTATACGTAGATCAGGACAATCATGCGCATTTGGGGAAATGTTGTGCTGCGATCAATTGTCTATCGTACTCGACAGCAGGCACACCAGCTGTTACCTATCTTTGTTTTCCCATGCTTTTTTCCGGTTTGCGGTTCTGACCGCATAAGCTGCGCCCCCGAAGATTCATCATCATTATCCGAAAGGGAAGTCATCATCCTGACATGAATCGCCAATTCGTGGGGTGTTTACGCAAGTGTATACAACAAGTTTTCGGCTCAGACGATATCTTATAAGCTGTCGAGGCTGTCATAGTTTCGCCCGCTTTAGTTGTTTGCATATGTAGGTAATTGATTCTCCCAATTTAATAATTGGAACGCAACCACAGTTCACCCGAGTATCTCCTGATCTCACTTACAAGCGCTGAACGGTGACAACCGGGCATTTAGTTCCGGAATTCGGCATATGGTAACCCCTAGCAATCTCTTTGGCCCTACCGTCTCTTCATATGCTCTGCTCTGCTTGACTTAGGTAGGCGCAGATACTATAACATAAACGTGCACGCACGTACATAATCACGTTACCGCCAAAGGGCGACCGACTCTCAAAAGTGTCGAAACAGTTGGAATGTGGAGTGGGTAAATTCGATCGTGTCTGGCACGTTGCATGAAGTCGTCAAGTCTTCCGATCAACAGCCCAGACCTGTGCTGGGCCTGCTCCCTTCGCTAAGTCGCGCTGCCTGGAGTGGGGAGTGGGAATCTCTCATTGCCTGTTCTGAAACAGCTTTCACGTCTTGACGTCACCCGAACAATACTGAAGACGCGATTTCTTACACGATCTCTCCCTATCCAACTCTATTTGCGACAAAGGCAAGCCAGAAGGTTTGGAGGTTAGGTCAATTGGCCGTCACTTTGGCCACTTGATTAGATTACGACAACAGGTTGTTTAACCAGCGACATACTGACATCGGACCCTCGGGCGAGGGAGGGAATAAAAAATAACTGACCATCCATCCCACCTCCACAACACCCGCAACTACACCCACACCACTTCTTTAATACCTGCAGAATAACCTGCGTCTGGCTTATCGGTTGGTTGTCACGTTAGGTCCACTTTAAAAATATACCCGCCAAGCAAGCAAGGGTACCTTGTCCCCTCGCCTCTCTGTTCGTGTTTACGAGCCGACTTGGCCCAGAGCAGTTATACGCAAGCAACGACTATCTTGCTACCTATCTTCGGCGCAGTCGCCGTTGGTGGCGTTTCCGTACACTACCTACATCTGTACATGTACGTTTTGACCAACCCACAAGTTTGGTGCTATATAGGGTACCGTGGCGCCGTAGCCCAGCACCCAAGGTTAATTGGTACACCTTTTAGTCCCTCTTTCGTGCGCCTACGCAGTGCAGTAGTACGAATACAGAGATACCCAATTCCCAATTCCGACTCCCGACCACTGACCAAGCAGGGGGTACCCAACCGCGTCGACAATTGAAACTGCTTCTTCCCTGTACCTCAATCTTCCCGCATCCACTTTATGACGACCTCAGGATCCACCACATCTCTTCAAGGTACCTCAGCTCTCCATTAATACAGGTTCCCGTTGTTTACTGTAGGTACTTATGATCACACAACACACCGCACAACTTGCTGCTGCTGCTAGTTACATCGTTATTATTGCCCCATCGCCATTCGTTTCATCTCGCGCGCCCGATAATACCAACGTCCAATCCTAATAGCAAAGGCGCCAAAACAAATCATAGCCACATAGCACAAAGCTAACACGCTCGCTAGCTACAATACTTTAGCGGCGCCAGCTTTGCAATCTCATCTATATCATCCTTCAGTGTCTGGGTTGCTCTAGGTTATACGCCCGGGCCATACCGTTGATCGGATTTGTTGCTCATTTACCTACTTTCTCTGTCGTGACGTTTGTGTTTTAGCAGAACTGCCGGGCAAAATAGCATCTACGCCATATACGGCAACGTTGAGACGAGAGCATCGCTTCCTCTTTAGGTTGTTCAAGGCAACGGTAGTCGAACTAGACTACCTAGGTCGTCCCTTACATCTCGGTCAGACAACAAATACCTTGGTGTAACCCACATACAGTATGTCTTTCCCTCAAACAATAGCGCACCGCTCTTTTTGATAAGGCAGAGTCCGACCGAAATTAACGGAGAAGCCCACAAGTTTAACGTGCTAAATAAGCCACGATCCGTCAAACTACGACGCGGACTACCAGCGGTAGACCCGAGAGCCATCGAGGATTGATCTGCTTCTGGTCCACTTTCCCACACGTTTGTTCCTGGTTACTCCACGAACCCACCGGTCCTTGCTAGGGATCCCAACCAACATCATCATCAAAAGCCTGGGCCTCCCTGCCCCCCCGGAACAAAATGGCTTCTTCTACTAACTATAACCACCATCCGCTGCCTGCTCCGCCGTCTCAGCAGCAGGACCAGTACTATACACCTTATCAGCAACAGCAACAGCCAGTGGCGGCGGCAGCGGCTCAGAACTATCAGTACCAACCTCGCAATCCTACCTCACAGCAAGCCCAATACCAGCCACAACCACAGTATCAACAACAACCGCAGCAGCAGCAGCAGCAACGACCGCCTCCTCTCAAAGCGCCCGACCCACAGCAGCAACATTCGCGCATACGACCCAAGTCAAGGGCGTTCAGTTTCCGATCTGACAAGTCTCAAAAGAGCGCTAACGGCCCCGCTCACAAGCTTGATCTTACTGAGACATCAGCGGAGAAAGAGGCCAAAAGACTCCATAGCAAAGCCGACCCCAGAATGGCTTTAAACGAAAGGGAGCCCGGTAAGTGAAAGCAGTCATAATTGCGTTTTCTACTCAATGCCACCTCAATCCATATAGTCTAATATGCGGTTTAGCTATGGAAGCGCAAACCGTCTCAGAACGGCCCGCGCTGCGAGCTATTCAGCACAGAGATTCTCAGGGCAACCCGATTGGTATGTCCAATGCCCGTATTCTTGTAGTACTCACATCGTGCTTATAAAGACCTAGCTGATCCCGATCGTTCCAACCCCACACGGAGCCGTTGGGAACGTCCACTGGACACAATTCGAGGCTTTGAAGCAGCCATTGATGGCGGGTACAATCGCAAATCGATCTACAGACCCGATACGGAGTCGGTCGCTGGTTGGAATAGGAGGAGTAGTTACTATGGAAGTGAGCTTGAGCGCCCTCTCCCCCTTGAAGTCTGAACCATATCTCACATCCTATCCCTTAGACAACGGACGCCCACCTCAGGATAGCTCGAACGGAGCCGGCCGGCCAAACCGAACAGATAGCGGTATGTTCGACCAGCGACAGTCAGTGATGATAGCGAATTCGAGAGATAGTTATTACGAGAATTTCGACGGCGGTCCGTACGGTAATGGAGTTCCGGGCATGGGAGCGCGGAATAAGTACTCGCGAAACCAGTCGGAGCCGTATTTGAGCGGCCGCGAGCGCAACGTCTATCCGATACCGAATAACCATCGATCATACGAGACTGTTGCGTCCGGGTCGGGAACTGGCAGCATGGGCGAACCAGTGGGCTACCAAACTGATCCTACTAGTAGCGAGAACAGTTCTATCGATCGCCGGTCACCACCCAAACGTCAGGAGCCAGTCAACGACTATGGTATAACCTTCGGCCAGTCGCCGTCCTACCAAACTCCAGGTCTTGGTCTCGGCCGCGGCCGTGCCGAAAACCCACCTCCTCTACCGCACAAAGATGCGGCATCTGTTTTGACAAAGTCTTCGAGAGCTGTGGCTAGCAACGGAGCATCACAAGAGCGCCCAGGCATGGGTGAAAAGCGGAAAAGCTGGTTTATCCGACGGTTTAGCAAGAATTCTTAATGCGTCGGAATCTGAGCTAAAAAAAAAAAAACCACACCTTCGAGTCGCAATCTGTTCGTTACAACGAAGATACCCTCATTTTATATCTGTTTATTCTATTCAACATGTCAAGGTGGGCTAAAGGGGTGTGGTTGCACTATGCAGGTCACTTGGAGTTTCGGTGGGTCGACTGGGTCTTGAGGACTTATTCGACCACTAATACAAGAGCATACGGGTGTATGAAGTTGGTCAGGCCATTGGTCCGAATCCATGCACCTTGTCGGGCAGTATATGTGGTTTTAACTATGATGATGGTCGATGAATGAAAGCCTGTAATCAGGCATTAAGCAGTCTCGATTTGATGATAAAACAAGAAGTTATTAAAGTGGAGAAGATTGGTCGATACCCGCACGAATGCAAATAAACATACATACCTCTTGGAGCTGTGGTGCATGAATATACGAGAGAAAGACCTATGTTGCAGAGCGATGTCTAATACTTACAATCAGTACCTTTATGTTCCTAGTCTTCAGGCTCATACTAAAATCAAAGCACCGATGAAGCTGCAATCAGTCAATACGTGTGTGGAAGTTGTGAATATCGTAGCCAGCATGCACCTAATGTGGCCATTGTGACCTAGTAGAACATAGGTATAATTGCATCTATGTTTACTCATAATCGCCCCAGGACTATCATTTTAGCTTGGATACCACGAGACTATGATTACTTGAAATAGCTATCAAGCATCTCTGGTGGCTGACATTTTGTTTTATGAAAGGTGGCGAGACGCCGCATTGAAGCATCTTTACACGATCGTTCCCAGTTCGTGCCCACTGCCCCAAAATGATGCGGTTGCTGATCTACTCTGCTTTCCCTTGCCTCTCTTTCTGCTTCTTCTTCTTTTCGGCCTCGAGCTGATCGCTTTGGTCCTCGTTCATGGCAACGATTACGTATCCCACCAGCACCACATTGGCGAGGATGGCGGCGAGCGCACCAGCGTACGTCGAGTTGCCTTGACCGAGAATCAGCTGGGAATCTTAAGGCATCATAGGGCGGGAACAGGTAGATGCGTTAACTATTATAGTTGAAGGGGTTCCACTACTGACCGCTGAAAATCGTGTTTATTGTCACGAAATAGGAACCGATGGGGATCACGATCATGGCTAAAGTGAAGGCTAGAAGCTTAATGATGACATCCCTAAGCGAACGGCTGTTGTTAGCTTTGCCCTTACTCTCCTTGTATGGAGGAAAGCGTGGCTATATTTATATAGCCAGCTGAGATTGAAGATATAAACTATCAAGGTATGGATGAAGGGTATATCAACTCACATGGGCACAGCCGGTGCAGTGCTAGACTGTTCTCCAGTTCCGGAGCTGGACTGGAGGTCTTCGTCATCCTTGTCGAGAATGGTCTTCTCAGAAGATATTATACGTCGAGACGTCATCTTTTCAATTCAACCAAGAGATGAATGCAATAAATTTGTGTATGACTGATGTGTAGTTTGATGTGTTTGGTAGTGGGATATGATTGATTTACTTGCTGCGAGGTTCAAATCAAGCAAGGTGCGGGTTAAGTGGGGCCGGGCGAGCAAGAGAATGTAGGTTGTTTAGTATAAACTGGATTTGCCAACTCAGAATTTTATTCTGTACGCGTTACGGCGCCAAATGATGGTAGTCTTACGAAACAAAGACATACGGAGACACCAAAATAACTGATAGTGTATCTATATTGCTATAGTATATCTCCTTCCCATCACCCGTCTGCTGGTACATTCATCTACTAAGTACCAGTATCATTAAAAATGGTGATAGACTGTGTATAATGCGTTGTTTTCACAAAAATTTAAGTTCTTCTGAATTAAGAATCTCTCATCATTTTGAAAGTTCCAAATCAAGAAACAAAAGACAGCAATACAATTCATTCTTACTGCCACCAATTCCGAGTATACCCATTGTGCACGAGCCTACATGCAGGTACCCATCAATTAAAACCCCAGTCAGCTGATAGCGCGGTCCGCAGTGGCCGATAGCTCCCTTGCCGCGTCCTTAAACCGCGTTTTCGTTCCCACTTCGGGTCACATCAACTTCGCTGGTCTAAATTTTAGTTTTAAGTGTTTTTGCCCAGCTCATCTTCCCCCTCCGCAGCGCCTCTCTACTCTGTCTTGATTTTTGAAGCTCGAGGTTGCCCGGTTTACTCAATTAAGACCGTCCTTTGTTAAAACTAAAAATTTATCTAAAAAGTTACGTTCTTTATATTTTCTTTTGAATTGAAAGAGGAGATCTAGCATATTCCTGGTCGCACCTAAAAATAATCACCTTAATTCTCCCTTGGACCAGTACGGTACTAAGGCCTCGAACCCGAACTGATCATTTGCGACGATACCGTTGTGCCGCCTGCTAATAAAAGCACTCGAACCCGAAGAAACTACAAACGAGCCGGCCCGGGGATGTCGCGGCCATCGATGTCATCGAGGAAGCGCTCTCCGTCTATTCCAGCAACGCCGAACATGCAACGTCACGGTGGGAAGACTGGGCGGCCGGAGGCTGAAGAGCCGGACTATATTGACTTGGATGATGAAGATCTAGACGAATTGATGGTGAACATCCCATGTTCTTCACCATTCTTCACACAACCAACGCAAATTGTAAAGCGAGGCACTCAACCCACGCAACTCCTTGAACGCACGACGCAGCCCACGCAGATACTCGATCGCACAACTCAGCCAACACAAATTACTGGCAGAACTACGTTACGGCCGCCGTCCTCACCACTTGGTCCAAGCTCGCCGGGTACTGCGATCGAGGTACCAGCATCGTCGCCTTTTCAGCCGAAGCACCAGCCCAAAGCATCGCCCTTTATAGAGAGGAAAAAACCAGTAGTTGGCAGTATCGGGTCACTCATGGCTCCGGCCGGAACGTCCTTTAGGCCACCAGCGAGGCGACCGACCAAACCGAGCCGCCCTGTCGCGAAGATGACGGCTTATTTGACCATATCAGACGACGAATTAAGTGCAGACTACAAACACCACGATAGCTCAGGGGATGAATCGCCTATGAGGGGCGATATCAAGCCTTCTTCGTTCTTGAAGGAGCCTGCCCCTGGCCCTGCCTCTGCCGAGACCAAGGCGGCGTGGGCAGCCAATCGCGACATAGATCTGAGGGATATTCACGACTTAAGGTTACGCCACCTGACTAGAGATGTGTATAAGATTGTGTCTAAGAATCAGCCCAACATAACAATTAAAGCCTGTCAGGACGCGCTAACGAAAGATGTGGGTTGGCAAGTCCCAAAAGCCGTTAATTTACTGATGGGCCTTTCAAACAATAACGAGATTGATTCTCCCTTGTCTAAGCCATCTACTCAAACAAAACAATCAACCCTCTCCAAATCTTTCAACAATTTTATCAATGGCTCCACCAAATCGTCCTTCTCACAAAAGGATTGTTCGCTCGCTTCTAACTCCACCTCCCACTCTACCTCCTATACTTCTACGACTTCTTCATTCACTAAGAATAGTCAGCCTCCTCCACGCAGGCGTCTAATCCAGGGACGAAAGAATAAATCACCCACACCGCCTCCCGTCTTCTCGGTTTCATCCTCTGCATCATCAGCACCGACCACGCCGGCGCGGTCGGATAATCAATCACCGAGCAAGAAACTACCGTCACTCGCGATGGCGATAACTAGGTCGGGTTCTACCCCTCAACCTCGCCGAAGACTTCAGCGTGGCCGCCGCAATCGCACGCCGCCATCTGCGGTGATCACACTCGATTCGGACTCGGAATCAGATTATGAATTTCCTCCAGCAAACCGTCTTGTCTCACGCAAGCGAAAGGCCGAGATAGAAGCTGAGCCAGAACCTGTCGATATTCCATCGGCGTTTGGGGATGAAGATCAATCTGTTGTGAATTTTCCTGTTAAGCAATCAATTCACCAAGAACAAGTTCTTGACTATCTGAACTCGTGTACCCCTGAGTCACTTGCTCAGATCACTGGCTTTTCGGCTGCAGATTCCAAAGTAATCGTGTCTTGCCGCCCTTTTGATTCTGTTTTTGATGCTGAAGCTGTATCAAAGAAGGAATCAAAAGGCAAGTCCAAGGCAAAACGTGTTCAAATTGGTTCACTATTTGTCGAGAAGCTAACTTCCTGGTTCGTGGCATTTCATGCGGCTTCTGAGGTAATTAGACACTGTGAGGACCGGGGTAAAAAACTACAGAATGTCATGGCCAGCTGGCCCATGGACAAGAACGGTAAACCTCAGAAAGGATCTGTATTGCCGGTATCCGAGAAACCTCGTCTTATGGCTGAAGACATTACACTCAAAACATATCAGCTTCTCGGCTTAAACTGGATGAATCTACTCCATTCCCAAGGCTTCAGCGGGATACTTGCAGACGACATGGGACTCGGGAAAACTTGTCAAGTCATTTCCATTATCGCTCATTTGGTCGGCACGTATGACAAGAAATCCGGCAATGCTAGGCCGTGGCCTTTCCTAGTCGTGGTGCCGCCCAGTGTGTGTGAAAATTGGATGGCCGAGTTTGAACGATTTGCCCCTCAGCTGAATATTTGTCCGTATTTAGGGAAGGACAGGCGTAACATGGACCCCGACGACGCCCGCAACAACCATGTGATCCTAACTAGCTACTCTCAGGTGGAGAGAGCAAAAGAGGATCTTCGATGGTTGCAGGACTTGGAGCCGTATGCTGCAATATTCGACGAAGGTCACAAACTGAAAAATCGCAAGAATTTGATCTACAAGCAAATGATGCGAGTCCCGACCCAGTGGCGTTTGATTCTCAGTGGCACTCCGGTTCAGAACAATCTCAAAGAACTGCTCACGCTTCTCCATTTTGTAGAACCGGACCTTTTTGGCGACGAAATCTTCGAGCAGCTCGATACCATCTTTGAAGCCAAGGTCCCAAACAAAGAAATTCACAATTTCGCAGCACTCGCCAAAGAACGTGTGTCGAACGCGCGAGCAATCATGGCCCCGTTCATCCTACAGCGTAGAAAAGAAGAGGTGCTTGATCTGGCGAAGAAGACCGAGTATAATGTGGTTGTCGATATGCACCCCAAGCAAAAGGCTATATATGACGAGATTAAAGGACGATATCTTGTGCCCAAAAAAGAAAGGGGTTCATCGACAATCAAGGACTCCCATTCTTGGATGCAGCTTCGCAAAGCATCAATTCACCATCAACTTTTCCGCGTCCACTTCACTGACGAGATTGTAAAGAAGATGGTTGACATTTTATGGGAGAAGTGTAGCGAGGAAGAACTGTATGTTCAAAGCAAGGCCGATCGCCATAAAGCGCTCTTGTTAGAGAACTATATGGAAAAGTCAGACTTTCAGCTACATTTAGAGTGCAAGCACTTTAAAAGATACGTCGGCCAGTTCGATATTCCTCACCGGTCCTGGGAAGAAGGCCCCAAAGTTCAAAAGCTCCTTGAACTTGTCCGTGGCTATATAGAAAACGGCGATCGTGTTCTGGTTTTCAGTCGGTTCGATCTTGTCATCGACATCCTTCGCGAGACCCTGGCTTTTGCCGATATTCCTTACTGCGAGCTTACCGGGTCTACTGACATATCTGACCGTTTCCCCGAGATTGAGCGATTCAACAACAACCCGGACATTCCTGTGTTTCTCCTTACAACAGGCGCCGGAGGCACTGGCCTGAACTTGACAGCCGCCAATAAGATTATTATCTTTGACCAATCAGACAACCCGCAGGACGATGTGCAGGCCTCGAATCGTGCACATCGTATCGGACAAACGCGTGACGTGGAAGTCATACGTCTTATCACCAGAGACTCGGTCGAGGGACTCATCTTCAATTCTTGCGTCAAGAAGCTCATGCTTGCACGTATCGTCGAGGGCAACATCCCTGCTGAGGACGATACAGAGAGCGAGTCGGTTGAGCAGCAATGTCGCAGACTCATGCTTCTTGAGGAAGAGACGGCCAGTACAAAAGCCTCATAAGTTCCTGTCAACTAGGGACATTAGCGTATGGCCTGTCTTGATCCCTTATTCGCCCACTCATGAGCAACACTTATCTTCCCCCCTGATATATATCTGAATTGGTCTTCGGCGTTCTTATCCACTATTGTATCCTTTTCTCCCATACGACATTTACATCGAAGCCAGCATGGTATTTTCCAAAATAATAGATTTCGAATAGAAGGCCGACTAAACACGTGTATACCTCTCTATTATACACTCTTGAAGACGCCGACATAGATGCGTACACGCACGGAAAGACGATAGACACGATTTCCAGACCCGCATGGCCATATAATTTCTAGAAGATGGTGGTGTGATCGATATACTCTACTTTGCATCGAACGTTGGAGAACGATTTGTACGAGGGGAAGCAAGTTATAAAAGGATGGCCCTAGACGTTGGGTGATGACCTAGACTCACTCTTGTTGTCCCCTTATATCGTGTTGACGAAGGCATGAAAGAAAAGCTTGTCAAAGATGAAGTGTCGAGGATTTGTGTATGCATATAGAACAGGTGGTTTGGACTTGAGTACCAAAACTGCATGCTAGTGGATTCAGGTTACTATATAGTCTTAGACCAGCACAGTCGCAGTAGTGTGTAATGCAGTTCAAGATTGATTTTCGTGTCTTCTAACTCTCTCGTTCATGATTGTGTCTGTGCCCCTAATCGACAGCAGTATATCCGCGATACCATTCTAGCAATAGATTCCGTATATCGAGCTAGGTTTTATACATATCAATCGACAAGCATCCCACGCTACATGTTCAATGCTCGGCCGATAGCAGAGTTTATGCCCCAGTTACCATGTGATCTGATCAAAGACGTTCTCTTTTTCTGCATAGGCAAGATCGCCATTGCAAACACGGCCCTCTTTCTCACCTCCGTCGATCTGAGCTTTGTTCTGCATGTTCGTTGAGACATGGGGATTCATAGGATTAGCAGAAACGGTGGGTTTTGTCGGCGCGGGTACAATAGAGCTGAACGAGCCGGCAGCAGCGTGTGATCTCTGCTGCCGTCCAGAGTACGCCGCATCTAGGACTAGGTTGAGCTCGTTTAAGTGATCACGCGTCTGCAACACTACGTCCTCAATGGCCTTCTCGATCGAGGCTCGGTTTTCGAGAGCTTGGAGATAGCGACTCAGGAGGTCCTTGAGCTCGGCTGACCTATAGATGGTTATTTCGCTTTAGGCTTTGCAGTTGAACAAGTGAATGTATATTTCCACAGACAATATTTCCAGACGGCATCGCTTACTTCTTTTTAGCTTCTGAGGCATGGCAATCCTCGATATCTTTCTTCTTCTTAGAAGTATACGCATCGAACTTCGCGGTGATGTCCTTGCGGTTTCTGTCTCGCTTCGCTTTGAGCATTTCCTGCATCCCCAATGGTCGATTAGCAGAAGCGGCTGTTGAGTCAGTGCGAATACCGAATCCGTTTCGTTCTGTTTACCAACCCATTACTAGACGCTTTGTGCAAACTAGGACATCTCCTGTCAGAGGTGGATGGAAGCTTACAATTTTTCGCATGATAGCTGGGAGAACGGCCGTCTCCTTGGGACGACGCAGCGACACTATGTCCGACTCCGAGTCGGAGCTGATGGAGACTTGGTGTTTACGTTTTGGCGGCATCTTGTTCGCAAAGTTGCGCTATCTCTCAACTATGGTGGTCTTTTTAATTCTGCTTATACGGTATGTCTTGCTCCGCTGCTATATCTACGGCTCAGTATGGAGGTGGCAGTAATAGACCTTATGTCGTGGAATAAGTGCGCTGTGGGAGGTGGTCAGGCATGTGGCCCATTTCATTGTATCTACCCGAGTAGCCTTCGTTATATCTCATGATTTCAATTTCAAGAAGGAGAAGGCACATCATTCTCATCGGGGGCTGCTGCCTGCCTGATCTGTTGTGCCTTCTTAAAGGAGTGATTTGCTTGTTGATGTGCGTAGCTCCTACCTACTTAGATACCTACAGGCTATTGGATCTGTCTTCGTCAGGGCTACCACGTAGCTAGATCGCTTGATCTGCAGCGCCTTCTCTCAAGAGAACCTGATTGCCGGATTTAAAAATGCGACTTCCACTGCTCTTTCCTTACATGCCTATCTCTTAGAAGATGGGTGAACTCTTACCACTGATTCCCATTTGCTTGCTGGCTCTGCCAGCTGATAGCCTTATCGAGGTCCCACTTTAACTCCGACTAAAAAAATTAGGGAGACCCCACTAGGTGTTTACCTGGACCATTCTGCACCGGTATCGTTGTTCTTGGTTCTGCAAGTTTATTAGGAGGTTCTTCGTGGGAACTATCTGCGATACAATGGGTCTCGCAGGACCACGGAAGTAAGCTACAAAATTTTGAGTGTCTAGTGGTTACTATTAACAGATATACTAATCTCGTTCTATGCAGCCGCCGCAAGCTGGATCACGATCCGAACAATACGAGATGGACTCGTGACGAGACAACATTTGGCCAGAAGATACTTCGTGCCCAGGGATGGCAGCCGGGCAAATTCCTCGGTGCCCAGGACACCGCACATGCGCAATTACATAGTGCCGCCAGTCTGGCGCCGATAAAAATCAACCTGAAAGACGACACACTCGGGCTGGGAGCCAAAATTCGCCAGAAACAGAGCGATGAATGTACTGGTTTAGATGTCTTCAAGGATCTCCTAGGGCGATTGAACGGAAAGTCCGAAGAGATCCTCGAGAAGGAAAGGCAGGTCCGCTCCGAGATCAAGACCAATTTAGTTGTCGAGAGGAAGTACGGGCCTATGAGATTCGTCAGTGGGGGGCTGTTGGTCGGAGATCAGATGATGGCAGCATTGGCCGACAAGAAGCCAGCTCCCACACCTGTCAAAGACGAATCGGTTTCCGAAGCCTCTCAAGATGAATCCGTAAATAAAGCGAAGAAGGAGAAAAAGGACAGAAAATCCAAGAAACGGAAAGCGGGCGAGCCTGAAGAAGCCGATACTTCAGATACCAAACGTGAAAAGAAGCGCAAAAAGCGTTCGAAGGCTGATGAGGAGTCCAAAAGTGACGATACAGGTGTAGAGAAGTCGGCAAAGAGGAAGAAAGACAAGGAGAAGAAAATATCGAATCGCTCTGAGGTGGAGCCGGGAGAAGAAAAGGATATAGGGTCAACCGAGTCCGAGGTCAAGCGAAAGAAGAGTAAGAAATCTAAGAATGGTGCACTACCCGACACTCCCGCAGAATCCTTAGAAGACGCTGTGTCAGAGAAGGCTCGCAAGAAGGAGAAGAAGAAGAAAGACAAAAAGCGAAAACAAGCAGACAGTACAGAGGCTTGTGTAGTCACAGAGACGATAGCCTCCTCAACTACGACCTTGACCGCCACGCCTCAAGATAGTGGCTCCTCAACACCAAGCAACACAAGCGCTTCAACTCCACATGCGCTCTCAGCCCGCCACCGTGCAAGGTCACGCCATATTGCTTCTAAAAAGATGGCATTTGGTGATATGCAAGCGCTGAATCAAGTACGCAGAACATTCAATTCATTTCCGACCAGTAAATGCTAACGCCTCACAGATTTTTATGATTAAGCCAGTTTGATTGGATATAGTTAGCCTCTTAAGGCGTGTTTGCATGGCATCAGCGAGCATGTAGATGGACGGTTTGCTTCATAGACTAACTACTATTCTCGATACCCAATACACGTGATTGAACGGAACTCAATGATTATGTCACGATGCCTACCCAAGTGGCGAGCATCAAAAGCCATTCGACTATCTGACATAATGTCGCAGCCTTCCTGCACATTAGGGGGCATTGTGTGGTGGGCCCTCTGTATTGCAAGGCGTGGAATTCATTAAGTGGGCAAGCTTGAAGTGATCGACGACTTGATGTTCGAGAATCAAATGTTTTATGCATTTCCCCATGTCCGTCGACCCTGTGATGACGATCGCGGAACTCTGGCTGAACCCCTCATTCACATTTGTCCGGTTTGTCACCGTATACTGACCGATGATAGGTTCATGGATCAGGGGTTGGCTAAGTCAACCGGAGCAGGCCGATGATTTGAGTGCTCCGACAGATAATCCCGAGAGAGTAGATTTTGATCAAGGACGTGTCCATTCTCTCTACTGAGAAAAAAATATTGGCTCTTGCTTGGTGAGCTGGCCCAGCATCAAACGCTTACAGAATTCGGGATCTGATCAGTTGCCGCCGAGTCGTCAGAGTGTCTGGGTGTTATTACTGGAGAGGACGTTGCTATGTGAGCAGGCTGAGTATTCTTAATATGATGTGATGACAGACGGGGCATTACGCAAATTGCACATGTGTATGACTAAAGCCTGGATCTTCACTTCTGGTATCTATGCTTCGGTGATCGTAGCAATCGGGCAGCCCTGGAGTTTGCCTGTTCAAGCTCAGTGTCAAGCAATCGCTGATGCGCATATTGAGAGCAAGAGGTGTGTATGGCTCCGAAGGACCCTTCTTGCCGGTGGCGTTGAACCACGGCTATGCATGCGTGAGCAATGGAGATCCTTTCATTCGCTTGGATTGACGTGTCTACCGACCGCGTCTGCCAGCGCGAGCTTACTCGCAGCTGGGCTTGTACACGTCGCCCAACGAGCCAGGTCCTGCCCGGCCAACCGACATCGGTAGTTCTGGGATATGGATGCTATGGAAGCATTCTGTAATGATATTAATGGAAAAGTGACCAACGAGGGGCAAGAATTGGCACGGAAACGGCCATGATCGCCGATATGTGGTCTGTGCACCAAGATATACTTCCAAGCTTCTTCCAATCTAGGGACAAGGGGACACCCCGGTCAGTTGGTGTTCCAATCTGGCTCATTTGCTAAGGCCTGATGCCGTCGTCTGCCCACCACATCGGTACACAACGTCATCGGATGCCTTCTTGTTCAACCCTCCTCTCGTTTTCTGCCTCGGCGTCTCGCTTATGTTGCAAAAGCCAAGCTGGTTGAAACCAAGATGGCAGCCTAACGTGGTGAGAACCACGATGAGTGGTCATGTCGTTGCTATGGATGAGCAAGCATAACAGATAAAAATGGGCTGCTGGCAGCTATTATTTATTGTTCGCATGCTGCCCTCATCTAGCGCAAACAGTTCTCTCGATCTATACCAGATCGCGAACAAGACAAACACTCCCAAATAAGGGCCCTCGACCAGCGCGCATTTGCTCTATCAGACCGGCCGATTTACCACCTATGAACCATAGCGCAACAGCGGCTTTCTCTATCAGTGCATCTTAGTAGGACCCTGCATTTCGTCGGTCAGACGTTATATATTTTGCGAGCCCAATCCAGCGTAGCCAATCTGCCTAGGCCCCGCGTCGTGACGTAGTCAGCAGGCATCCACAACACCCTTCAGCTGTCTAGAACGTCCAAGAATTTCTATTGGTCTATATCAATAGCACCATCTCTCGATCCCCCCGAAATGTATTTCTATGTGTCGACAGGTTAGTCTAACTCTTCTTTTCTGGGCACTGTCTTCTACTCCATCATCATCATCATCATCATCATCATTTGTTACTACTATCAGACACCCCTACAACACAATTAATCCAGTTCATCTGGTAGAAGAAAGAAAGCAACACATACTGACAAGATGTCTACAATCTACTCAGTGCCTCGCGAAAAGCGTTATGGCAAATACAAGAAAGTGCTTTATTTAGAACCGCCCACTGATGGCGCGGTCACCGTCAAAAGGCGTGTCACCACTATCGTCCCGCCTCCTCCTCCACCTCCACCACCACCACAGCCAGAGCCTGTGTACTACCCAATGCCCCCTAGGCCTGAGCCTGTTCCTTCTATCATCGAAGTTGCACCACCGCTACCGCCGCTTCCTCCCCCAGCCCCTATTTCGGAGCCAGAGATAGAGGTGGAGCCCGACTCACCTATCGATGTCATCGCCGTAGACGTTGAGCCTTCCGAGGCGGGGTCGACAAGGTCGACGAGGTCGTCCAGGACTTCAAAGAGTTCCAAGTCGTATCGCTCTAGCAAGCGGCATAGCCATAGTCGGGATCGCGAGGTGCTTATTGAGCGCGAAAGAGTCGTCCCAGTCCCTGTCCGCGTTCCTGTACCCTATCCAGTGCAGACCGAGCCGCATTACGATACCTTCCGCTACGTCGAGGCGCCACGACGCTATGAGGAGCCTCGTCGTCGCAGTCCAGGCCGCGATATTGTCATCGAGGACCATCACCGTCGACGATACATTCGCGATGGTTGAACACCACCATGGTTTCTATTTACGATGTATAAGGATATGATGTTACGACAATTTAATTTGGACAATATGTTTTAGTATGCTGTTATATACATGATGCGCCATGGACTAAGGCGTTGGGTACATCACGATCATAAACTTAGCGCTACGATGTAATATGTAATGTGGATATATGGATGGCTCAGCTATGTACGGGAATTAGTATATGCACATTTAGCATTTGGGTCAGTTGTATATAGCGATTGAGCCACGATTCATATATCTCAATTGTACATACTACGAAACAATACTATGAGATAACACGATTTTCTATTCTCCGATGCCTACTTTGAGCCGTGCATTGAGTTGCGTCTGCTTATGGGTTGTGCTCTTGGTCGTGTCGAAACTCATGTATTCTCGCGAATTCTTATCTTACCAATGCTCATACAGATAAATAGCTTACAGATGTGATTACCAACGAAGCGAAGCCAACCAAATGTAGAACTCACTCACTCTTCATGAGATTGACACCGGGTACAGTCCGGGGTTGGGGATCTCCAGCCACAACCCCTGTAAACGAGGGTAATTATCCGGGGTGTTCGGTTGTAAGACGGAACCCTCCCTTCGACTGAAATTCAGCCAATATAGTATCAAATCCAGCTGTCAGATGTTCTTTATAATCCAAGACATCGTCAGCCAGAGAAGCCCATGATATTCGCGTGTCTATTTTATCCTCCTTAGTGACTACATAGAGACAACTGGGAACTGTAGTTCACAACTATGGCGCAGATCACAACGCCCCTCACCCAACAGCTGGGTATCCAGCACCCCGTCCTCCTCGCAGGCATGGGAATGACATCGACGGCGTCACTAGCCGCGGCGGTCTCGAACGCCGGGGGTCTAGGCGTGATAGGCGGCGTAGGATATACGGCGTCCCAGCTACGGGAGATGATCGCAGACCTGAAGTCGCAGCTCCGCGACCCGTCACTGCCCTTCGGCGTCGACCTCCTCATCCCGCAGGTCGGCGGGTCTGCGCGGAAGACCAACTACGACTACACAAAGGGCTCGCTCGACGAGGTTATCGACGTCATTATCGAGGGTGGCGCGAAGCTATTCGTGTCGGCTGTCGGCGTTCCACCGAAGCGCGTCGTAGAGCGACTGCATAGCAAGGGCGTGCTGTATATGAATATGATCGGACACCCCAAGCATGTGCGCAAAGCATGCGAAGTCGGCGCCGACATCATCTGCGCACAGGGCGGCGAGGCAGGAGGCCATACCGGTGATATAGCGTTTAGTGTTCTTGTGCCGGCGTGCGCGGACCTTTGCAAGAAGTATACGTCCCCGCTCACCGGCGAGCCCGTCGCGCTCGTCGCGGCCGGAGGCGTCAATGACGGACGGAGCCTGGCGGCCGCCCTTATGCTCGGTGCCCAGGCCGTCTGGGTCGGCACGAGGTTTGTCGCGGCACGCGAGAGCGGCGCGTCCGATTATGCGAAGAAGGCCGTAGTTGACGCCGGCTTCGACGACGTCATCCGCAGCGTGGTGGTGAGTGATTCTCGGAACTACTTCCTTCTTTGTTTGGCGACTTTCAGAGCACGGAGTTCCTTTTAGAAATAAGAAAGTACTTGGAAGCTTCTGAAACACTCACATACCACGCTCCCAGCAGCTATAACTGACTCCGGGTATTACAGTGGACGGGCCGCCCGCTACGCGCTCACAAGACGGCGTATATAGCAGATTGGGAGACGAATAGGCAGGCGGAGATTAAGGAGCTGACGGCTAAAGGCGTCATGCCGGTCGAGCACGAGCTCGATCGTCTCCAGGCCGAGGGGAAGTTGACGGATGAGGTTATGGAACAGGCTGAGCTGCGGTAGGTTCTTTTCACATCTTTGTGTTCCCGCCTCGACCCTATTCTCCTCGTCTCTTCCTCTACTCTTGTTATTGATCTGAAGTCGACAAAATCGAGATGCGGGCTATGGAAGCTATGCTGATGAGATGCTACAACAGGCCTATGGGTGTTGTCGCTGGCCTCGTTAATACTCCTAATCAGACGGCCAAGGAGATCGTAGATGAGATTGTAACACAGGCTTCGGAGCTGTTAGGCTCAGCTGGCAACTATGTGAGCCCTAAAGCGAGGTTATGAAAGATTGTCTACGATGACTCGCGATGCCATTGCTCAGTACGGTAGTTTGTGGTAATCCAACATCGAGGAGCCTGCAGAAGTCTAGAGGGCTGTACATATAGTACGCTTGAACCAAAAGGTTCTACAAGAGGCGGAAGAAAAGTTTTGGCGATTAGTTCTTCGTGTTTGTTATAAGTCGTTCACGCCTCCTGGGGCAACGTTCATCAACGACAGACGTACGTGGGATTAGCATACGGAAATCGGCCATTGACTTCATCAGAGGTCCATGGGAAGCAGAACATCGTTTCGTCACTACATCATACACTCACCAGCTATGCAGTGTCCTAGGAAATTCCGCGCCATTTGAGGGTCTTGCCGAAGCTCTCGTGCATAGAATAGCTTGAGATGATTATGCGAAACAAGCAACCGTAACTGGTCAATCTCCGTTGTACTTCGAGCCGGGACTTGAATATATAGATAGGTACGCTCAAAGTCACACTTTAAAGCCAACGTAGCTTGTTGAAATGGTCGGTTTATGAAAACTGCAGCAAATAGAGTCATGTGAAGATGTTATACCTATTAGGTATTGCTCAAGAATAAACCAATCCAGTCAGTCACATTGAATTAGCAAATAATGTCAAGGGCCTGTCTGGCTGTCGTGTGCCCCTGAACCCCTTGCCTGACCTACCTACCACTTCACTACCTACTAGGTCGCTGTTGGGGCTGCAAGCTGTAAGGGTAAGGTTTCGGTACCATGATCTACTGCATTCCCTTATCTGAAACAAAAGCTGAAACCACGCACTATTCTGCCTCACGAAAAGTGGCCACGTGCCTACTGTGGTGTTTTGTTATTGTTATTACGACTATGCCGTATTTACCGCGCAGTATATGCCTGTGTGGGCATAATGTGATGCATACGATTTAGTACGGTATATAGGAGCAGAAGACTGGGTACTTGTCTACTAGTGTATCCCTAGAACTTGGACCTCTTGCATCCAGCATATGTGACGAGAAGAAAGGATGTGAAGACACAGAGTCTTGTGAGCCTAGACTGGTCGATGCGCATAGAGTGGGACATGGCGATGCTTCGTCGCCGCTTTGTGATCCGTGAAGGCCGGCGGGAAGATATCCGAGCCGGGTTGCGCATCGTCGTGGTTGTGGCTGACGGGAAAAGCCGACCTAAGGCTTTATTCCTGGGTATCCCCTGCATGCCCGGTTATCTGATATTCCGTGTGGCTAACACACCAAGCGGGATTGACGATGATGATGATGATGACGGCGATGACGGCGATGACGACGATGACAACGGTTTGGATTTCCGACGAAAAAAGAAGTGTGAGTGATTCCGCCTTGGAGTATAATTATAGACATCTGAAATAATGTATCAAGGAGGCCTCTTTTTGCCAAGACTGACTGGTCTACGAAGTAAACTAAACTGCATTCTCTTCACACATTCACATCTGAGATCGTCCTTCGAGCAGGCTTCTTACCCACCAATTCATGTTTCAAAGGACAGGCCTTGGGATGATGCAGCAAGGGTTAGATCTAGATCAAGACAAGAAGCCTGGAATGTAGGTCTCTCCTATTAGAAGGGAGTATGACGAATGAGGGTAAATTCTCTTTGATATGTTTCACTGTTTATGGCGCATGTGCACCATCTTTTTCGATAGTCACATCCTCTGGTACAATACTACATCGTACAATAAATATATAGTATGTCTATTATATGGTAGCAATGGAGAGAAGATGCCATCACACCGCTAACTCACTTACATTCGGTACGCCGGCAGGTACTGCGCTCCATTGGTCGGGTTGTTTTATTACTGATTCCAGGGCGGCTGGGAAGAGCTTCCTAAAAAGGCGGCGTTGGGTGGAGAGGACTTGGGGATGAATTGCGTGCATATTAATGCCGGTCCCATCTGGATTTGTCTTGTTTTGGACCGACAACACACGTGGTCTAGTCAAGTAGTCATTGGGTAGTTAGGATGTATTCGCTGCGAGAAAATGCTACATATAACTAACACATACACCGTCACTCACTCGATGGAAATTATTGTTTTTTTGTATTGTATCACCGCAACAACCCTGCTTCTCCCCCGTCATCTTGTTTCCTCTGGTAGGTTAGGGTTGATTCTGCCGGAATTAAAGGGCAGAGGGGGTCACTGGCCACTCTAGGAAACGGTCACGTTTGATCTCCAACTTGGCTTAACTTGGCTTGCACTAATGTTGACAGCCAACCGTGGGGGATCTTATTTTCATCGAGTCCGCGGCAAACCCAACCATCTAACGAGGTTTGCCAAGGCCACCGACGATTACCCAATTTGTGCTCCTGCAGAAGCCTCCTGCATGCTACATATACATGAAAACAAATAAGTAAGTAGGTAGGTACATCAATAATAATAATAATAGTATCTACAGAGAACCACCCTATGTATGAGAATTGTAGCGAGTGGGAGACAAATACCCTGACAGTAAACTAACTAAGGACAAGACAGTTCGACTAGAGACAGGTACACGAAGAATGTTCCGATGGCGCTACATAGCAAGATAGGTAGTAACTATACTCAAGCCGGGGTTGTTCCTGAGAATTGGGATCAGTCTTAGTCCGCCTCTGAATCCGGGGCAGAAGGTGAACCCTGCACATATTCTGGTCATTTCAACGGTTCCCATCTTTAATTGTTGTTCAGGTATTGGAAAGGTTCTAGTGTATATTTTTTAAGACACGCTGAACCACCCACCGTAGGATGCTCAAGTTATACATATATATCTATTTTCTAGACCTCGACCGTGACTGGTGATACTCAAGTATTGGTAGGTTGTAATGACTACTACTTCGAGGTTTGGTATCATCTACTTCGTACGGTACTTAAGTTGCTATGCGGAAGGAAGTGAAGCTCGTCCTTCAGCCGCTGATCGTAATTGGCAGCATTGGCCTATTAGAGAAATTGGTTAGTGTCGGCACAGGTGGATAAGGGGTTCGTCCGCCCGTCCCTGCTTCTGTATAGCGGCCAGTAAGCAAATGGGGCCTCTTCGGGCGATTCAGGGGTTATAATGTCATGCCATGCAACAACAACATAAACTCTCAACAGCTGGGAATCGCCGCGGGACGTATACAGCTATATATACATATTTACAACACGCTTTGTAGGTAGTACAGGCGTTCTATACTGAGGGAAACAGAATGCATGGTGTGCAGTCCTACTACGCGTGTATCTATCGAACTAGTCGTCTAGTACTACTTAGTAAGTAACTATAATATTCCATTACCTATCTAAGGTAGGTTGCGATCTAGCTTGCAGTAGGTAGGCGAGCGAAATAGGCATAACCGCGGATTTCACCCCTGACTGTATAGTCAATTAGGCTTTGGAACGGCAAAGTGGGATGGTAGGCTATTCCTGTTCCTGACTTTGCAACTTCAATTCATTCTCCTGTCGCTGAATGTCAGCTCATCGCCTCTCTCTTCTCCTTCTTGCTGTTTTACCTCTGTTCTTCGCATGGCGGAAATTCAGTTCTTATTTCGTTCGCTTGGATGAATGATAATTTTTAAAAGGCCGGCAAAACATGCTATAGAAGGAGAGACACAAAGACAGACTATACAACCCCAGCAAGCCCCCGTATATGTCTTTTAGCATTATTACTAGGTAGGTATTATTTATTCATTGCCTCCTCGGCTGCTCGTGTCGTCAAACAGGGAACTCCTTCAACTAACTAACCTACTAGGACCTACCTACCTAAGCGAGCAGTTCGCATCATGTGCAACGTGTAGGTATCCGTACAACAACATACTTATAGGCGCTCACCTCTTTTCGTTGCGCTCGTCCGGTCACAGTCAGGTTACGGGCTTGAACCCTGTCTGCATCGGCTACCGGATTCAGCAATCTGTGCGACAAGTGCGTCGCTATCGACGGGATACGGATACATGCGACGTGAATCAGGGTCAGGGTGGCATTCTTCTTTTGGTCGTTTAGAGCGTCTCGAAA
The DNA here is from genome assembly GCA_022385715.1 of Xylaria cubensis. NCBI lineage: Eukaryota > Fungi > Ascomycota > Sordariomycetes > Xylariales > Xylariaceae > Xylaria > Xylaria cubensis. The sequence continues at coordinate 299,343 of MU279019.1, read as the reverse complement.
GAGAGTCCACAGCAGAGTCCACAGCAGAATCCACAGCAGTCTCGGCGGTCAGGACCCCAGCCTAACCCTGACCAGCCATCAAGCCAGCCGGGGATTAATTACAGGGGTGGCCAAGCTCTGACCTCTGGTGTGAAACGGCCAACACCAATCAGCGCCCTTGTCGCGCAACTATTGTGCATACACTGCTGTACGCCTAATAACTACCTAAGGTAAGTAGGTAGTGTGGTTGTGGGTGTGGTGTGGTGTAAGTGTGTAGGTAGGTACCTTGATAGTGTACCATAGTGGTCTAGGTACACTACCTAGTGCATAGGGTACCTTCGCTCCAAGAGAGGATCCAGTCAAAAGTCGACTTGCAGCAGTAGCAGCAGCAGCATATCCAGAGTGGGCTGGGCAAATCGTGCCAGGGTGGACTATGTCGCATCTAACGCTCCGGCGCAGCGAGACTCCGCCAAGTTCTCATGTCGAGCAACGAGCGACCGAGGAGGGCATTCAAGATAGTCCAACCATCGGCAGAGCCGCGCCAGACTATTCTACAGACGATTCCGAACTGCCATCCTCGCCCTCCTCACCATATTCGCCGTATTCACTGTACTCGCCGTCAGCGACCAAGACGGCCATTGCGACGACGACGGCAACTACCGCAATATCAATATCGTCGTTGTCTCTTCCACGCCCAGGTTTACCCAGCAGGTTAGTCGCCCACAACGCTTTTTCCCTCCTTTCTTTGTTTGTCCTCCCTTCTCTCATTCGGTGGTGACTGTGCTTGCATATATACGCCGGCACGAAACAAGGGAGTCTTTGCCACGTCGCTATCTGCTTTATCTGCTTTGTCGGGAAGGACTGCGTGCCCTCCGTTTCGCATTGACAACCCCCCGAAGTCCGTTGGACACGAGCAAAAGGTGTATTTTCTAGTCTAGCCAACTTGCTCGCTTGGCTGGAGTCCGCTTGAAAGCCTGCCTTAGCACGTGGCGTCCTCGACCTGTAGAAAGGTGCCGCGTTTACGTTGGTAGTAAACAAGGAAAACGAGAGCCAGCCAGCCAGCCAACCAAGTCATCTCTATCTACGCCGAACGAAAGTACAGCTTCAAGACAGGCACTGACCAGAATCCCCACTATCTCTAGGTCTCAACGGAGAGCCGCACCCAGCCCTCTGCAAACGAGCGTCGCCAACAGGTCGCCCAGCGTAAGCCCGAGCAGCGCAAGCTTTCCACTGCCGGCTGCTGATCCTCTGGCGCCGTCTCCCTTGCCTTCCCCGTCTGTGTCCGAGTCGGCTGCCCCGTCGCCCAGGGACACCCGGCGGCCGTCCCGATCACAGCTTTTTAATCTCGCAGGCGCAACGTTCCTCGAGATCTCTCCGCCAGCCACCCCTGTCACGACTGATCCCTGGTGCGTCCATCCTCTGGATATTGAATAGACAGCAACTGCACTCCAGGGTCATATTTTGACTAATCGTTCTTTCTCCAGCCCGAGCCCACTGCTTTCGCCTCCGAATGACTCTCGAACTCTACCGAAGCCCGTTGCCAGGACGAAGCCAGTAGGCTCTACTGCTGCAAGCCTACCAATCATGGCGAGTGGATCGTCCCTCCCCAAGGTCGACTCCACCAGAGCAGCCCCTCGAACATCGTCGATTGACTCTACAGTCTCTGCGATATCCTCGCGAGCGCCCTCCCAGCAAAGTTCTCAGGAAGATGTTGCCAATCTTATCAGAGCAGCCGGGTCCCCCGAAGCCGTTATTCAGTACCTACTGAAAGAGAAACAAGCCCAATCTCAGCAAAATGCCCAGCTGTGGCGCTTGGTCGATAAACAAAGGGCCATGATACTGGGCTTGAATAAGGACTTGGATCGTGCTCTGAAGGACAAGGACAAGTATAGGAAGAAGCTGAAGGAAGTGATTGCCCTCCACGACGACCATGCGAAATCTGATATTGCTTCGGTCAGAAAAGACAGCCTCGCCACTGTCGAGGTGAAGATTTCCAAACCAGAGGGTAGTAACGCGCCTCGATCGCCCTCGAACCTCGACTCAGACAGTGCAAAGCATTCGCCTGTTGATGTGACTCTCGCGCCCTATCCGATCACCCCGCCCGCGGATCGTATCTCGAGTGAACCACAGTCAAAGGTTGGGGAGATGTTGGATCCTACCCATGCTATGCCGAACCCTTCGGAGCATGCCCTAGATCATTACGATCACGAGGAACAGGATCGTGTTGCTGATGCAGCAAAGAATGCTACCAACGCTGCACACGAACTCCCCATTCACATAGGGCTGCCTCCGTCGCGAAGCCTTCCAAGTCAACCCCCGCAGGACCTCCAACCAAAACCGCCAACAGTATCCATCATCGAGGCCACCCCATTGATAGATCAGGGCATATCACAGTTCCCGCCTCCGCCCGCCCCGCCCCCTCGAAAGCCACCGCCTGCCCCCTTACAGCTCAAGAAGCAGCCGAGCCCAACAAGAGGACCGGCTCTAGACGAAGAGGATTACTCTGAGTCTGATTACGATTCTTTGCTGGAAGTGGATGAGCTTCCTGTGATCGAATCGAGAGGACGCAGGCGAACAAGGGAAGACGACGACCGTGAGAGAGAAATAATTGCACAGCAGGAGGCCGAAGCCCGCAGTCTGTCTAAGAAAAGCAAAAAGGGCAGCCACAAGGGCACGCCCATATCTGAGGAAACTGGGCATAAGGGAGTCGACATACCCGCTAGCCCTCGCACCAAAATCAGTCAGCCTTCGATTATGCGGGACAACATCCCAGCATCTTTGGCTGGCATGCTAAGTGGAAATGAGTCTCAACAGAGGCTACATCCTGCCCTGATGAGTCCGGGACTACCATCAAGCCCTCGGCCGATGGCGTTCTCACCACCTACCTCGCCGCGTGGCCTGACGTCTACGGCGATGCCCCTGTCTCCCAGAGCCCCTCGACAACCAATACCGCTACCGCCGAATACACCCAAGTTTCATACTACCTCAGCCGAGTCGCTAAATTTGGCCTCTCCAAAGCCCCTACACCCTGCCAAACAATCAGCAGGGCTCGAGCGACTCGAACGCTCCGAGATATTCCGTGGTCTCACGACAGAGGAATATCCCGACCTGCTACTACCTCCCAATGCACTACCATCTGTCGCTGTGAAGGTAGCCTCCTCTCGCATGAGACCATCTCGTGCGAGCCTGCTTTCTCTCACGCAGCTCGAGGAAGACCCAGTCTTCACATTAGCTATTCTCTCTAGGTTTGGGGGTGAAGAGCTGTGGAGGGTAGAGAAAGACACTAGCTCCCTGGGAAAGCTCGATCAAAGAATGAAACAATGCACTTCCTTCACAGCCAAAACTCCTGATCGATCTCTATTCAGTGGTCACGCTCCTGCCAAGCTGGATGCTCGTCGTACCGTTCTCGATAATTATTTGGAAGAGCTACTGAATACCTTACTCGACCTGCCAACCGCCATCGAACTGTGTAAATATCTTTCTACCAATGCTCTACCACCCAATAGCGACAACACAAACGAAGCCAACGGCGAGGCAGGCCCTCAAAAGGGACCAGGTGGTCGGCCTTTCAAGAATGGGTATCTCACAAAAAGAGGGAAGAATTTTGGTGGATGGAAAGCTCGATACTTTGTTCTCGATGGTCCTAATTTGAAGTACTACGAAACCCCTGGGGGAGCTCATCTAGGAACCATAAAGCTCTCGAGTGCGCAGATTGGGAAACAAGCCCAGCACAATACCGATGGCTCTCCTGCAGGGGGCTCGAATGGCGATGAGCCGGACAACCAATACCGACACGCATTCTTGGTCATGGAGCCAAAGAAGAAAGATGCAAGCAGTTACGTAAAGCATGTGCTCTGTGCCGAAAGCGATCAGGAACGCGACCAATGGGTTGACACTCTTTTACGCTGGATTGACTACCGAGATCCAAATGAGGAGGAGGCTTCGATCAAGTCTAACAATCATGCTCATACTAGCCAAGCTCATGCAACAGGGGCAAACGCGAAACGGAAAATGTATGGACAAGGAAAACCTCAAGATCTACGGAATGAGAGCCAGGATGCGCTTATCGGGATGAGCTATGACACAGCTAAGCAAGGCGATATACCTGACGGCGCACCACCCCGGCGTCGAGGTACCACGAGCCCCGAGCTTACAGAGAAGCCGGTGGCTTCGTTATACGCGATATCAGCTCCCAGAGACCCTCATATCATATCCGACTCGGCTTCATGGGGTAGTAAGACCAATCTACTTCAGCCTGGACCCTCCGTCGAGGAGAAGAAACAACGTAAACGTAGTTTCTTCGGCTTCGGGCCCAAGGCTCGCTCCTCTTCTGATGATCAGGACCTTCTTTATAACTCCAGCGGAGGAAGTACACCTCAGCCGCAATCCGAGTCTCGTGGTCCGGTGCGGCAGGTTTTTGGCGCACCGCTTGCTGAGGCTGTAAGGTATTGCGGCCCCACCGATGCCAATGTTCCCCTTCCAGCTGTCGTCTATCGCTGCATTCAGTATCTCGACTTGAAGAACGCCATCTTAGAGGAGGGGATCTTCCGCCTCAGCGGCTCCAATCTTGTAATCAAGCAGCTCCGCGAGCGGTTCAACCAAGAGGGTGACGTCAATATCTTCACAGATGAGACCTATTACGATATTCATGCTGTTGCCTCACTCTTGAAACTCTATCTGCGCGAGCTACCCACTACTATTCTCACGCGGGATTTGCACATGCAATTTGTGGCGGTCACGGAGATGACGAATCATAAAGAAAAGATTGCGGCCTTGTCAGAACTCGTGCAACGCCTTCCGCTTGCTAATGAGACGCTGCTCAAGTATCTCATCGCTTTCTTGATCAAGATCATCAACCACTCCGACATGAACAAGATGACGGTGCGCAACGTAGGTATAGTCTTCTCGCCTACACTGAACATTCCAGCTCCTGTGTTTGCTCTCCTTCTACAAAATTACCAAGGAATTTTCGGCATAGAGCCCGAGGAGTATGAGCTCCCTTCACCCGTTTCGGAAGCCGATTCTCGACAGCCTATTGAACCACAGCCACGCCGTCCCTCGACTGCTGGTGCGACCGAGTCACCCCATCGGCAGCGACTCGTTGAACAAGTGCAACAACGGTCGACACCCACGCCACCGGGTTTCAGGACGGCTGGTACACCACCACCTAGACAGGCTTATGACCCACAGTATCTATCACAACAGGGGTCGAACGCGCAGGCAAATGCTCGCCCGGCTTATGAGAGCGGCTTTTCTGTCCCACCTGGCTACGATCCATCCGCGGCTGCCCCTGCTTTCAAACAGCCAACATACGATCGGCCTCATTATGGCTATGGATCCCCTTACGAACAAGAATATAGCTCGAGCTCGAATGGTATGCTTGATGCTTCTTTTGGCAATAAGTCGAAGAGACGGGAAAGTTCAATGTTCATGGGGAATGTGATCAACCACCAGACTTCAAATAGCCGGCTAAGAGAGGAGACGAGAATGTAGTACGGTGAATTCTCACCATAGTACTGATCTACACCTACCATATTGAACGATTTTTACTTCTTTATGCCCCATATACCACCATCTCAAATATTTGTTTTTTTTTATGGAGCGGAGATACCACGTTTCTTAAGGGTGTGCTTTTATGTCGGATATTCCCCACCGGGACCACTGCATCAAACTTCCGAGAAAGCGCTATACATCATTATGCATCATCGGTTTGTTGGCAGTGGTCTGCGAGCATCTTTGCATCGAGCGGCTGTATCAGCCGTGACCTTTGTGGCCATAATATGTAATGATATCTATCTGCTGGATTTGGGCTATGAGTATCGTCTACAGAATCGTGTTGTGATGAAGAACATGTGTCACGGCATAAGGAGAAGGGGACTGGGCTGTATTGGCTTCATAATTCGTACTATTAGACGACTGTATAAATCCATTTATTAAGTGTACATCTACCCTATTGTAACGTGCCAATTTGTTTTCGGATAGGCAGCCTGTCAACTGTGCAGTCTTGGGTTTTGAGCAAGTTAAAGTAAACTAATTGCATAGACGAAGTAGCAGATAGGGGCTGCCATAGGCACTGCCTTCATCTTTTTACAGTATCAGTAGTAATCCCCATTCGCATTCGCTTATCACAATACAAGCATGAAAAGTTATTAACAGAAATTATTTGTCGTGAGCCATTCGGAATAATATCAATTGCTTTTATGGAAGATTCATCGAAAGGGGCTATTTTGGTATGCAATCAACAGCGGGTTTTAAGATAACAACCTCACTGTGATAGGTTAGAGATATCTACAAACCTCCAACAAGATGTAAACATTAGAGACCAGTAAAACGCAATATTTATCTTCATACGCCTAGCACAGTAAAGGATGACAAGTATTACCGTACTCTAGACACGCGAGGTCATGAGCACTTTAATTGTCATATTACCCCTGGAACCCCTACGTCACCACAAAGCAATTCAAAATACACCACTATGTTCAATTAATTATAAAAAAATCTAAAAACACATTGAATTCAGCTTATTATTTATGTACAGGCTAATTCAATTGAATGGCTACTGTATATACTCCTTAAAAGTGATTAAATAAGCGGTGTAACGGTTGAAGGGGTTCCAGGGGTAATATAACAATTAAAATGCTCATGACCTCGACACGATCGCTGCTCAGCTGGAGACTCCACAGCCCTGGTGCGTTTGAGGAATTGTGCTATTGGCCCATTCAGGCTCGGTCTCAGGTCCGAGGCCTTAACTACTACTCTATTGGTCACTTCAGCCTGGTGCTGAGTCGGATAATGCAAACAGGCTATTGGTCAATCCAGCTTCGGGATCGAGACCGAAACTGACTTCTGATTGGCTGTATACCGCCCATGGGAACGATACAATCAAGATGCCGAGCTTCACACACACTGGAAGAAGTCACATTTTGACTCTCAGTCGCGCCACACAAGTATAATGACTGGCGATAAGTTGTATCTATCAACGAAATAGCGTGAAAGACACTGGCTACCACGCCGGAGCAGGTGGGGGGCTCATCAGCATACCCAGGTAGGTACCCCAACCTTGTTGTAAGCAGTTTTGTTCCTGGGCGCCGGGTTAGGTACACATATTGAGTGCTATACCTACTTGTAAGCACCTACAGTATTGCTCTATAAAGGACCCCACGACCTAAGGTATACATACCTAGGTACTTACCTATTAGTTAGCCATAGGAACGAACACCGACTTCCGAACATCTATCTAAGTTGTCTTTGCCTACTCAAAGATCAAATATATATTATCAGAAAGATGTCATCACACCAAGGGATCTCAACAGTGAGTTGTGATTAGTTGTCAAATTGTGTTACCCCAGCTGCCACTGTAAAAACGTGGTACTATAGAGTAGACAGACACATTACCACCAACAGAAAAATGAACGTGTGGGGGTTTCGTTGCGACGAACTGTTTTCCACGCCCATTGTAATTGTAGTATTATGACTTGTCAGATTATGGGGGGTGTGTATATGCGTATCTCTCTCTATCTCTCTCTATCTCTCCCTCTCCAAGCTGATTATTTATCTCTCCTCATACACACCAAAATGCTCTATTAGGAGCTCCTATGCATAGAAATTGCCTCCTGCGGGAGTCCTTTGGTCTTCGAGTTCTTGGATCAAATCACCATATATGATTAGATCCGGGTCAATACTCGGTGCCACAAAGTCAACCTTCAAATGATTCGCCAAGCCGCCGGGTCTGATTCATAACAAGACCTGGTGTCTGGGATGACTTGCCCCTCACCCTTTTCACCCAACATGATGAACCAAGCGACATTTGCCAATCGGAGCCTCGGGAAAGACATCATCAGTAGTTTAGATTTTGCACTCCTCAGCACACCATCTGAAAGCGATAGCATGGCCGAGCTAGACTTCCCATGGACTAATCTGGCTAAGGATTCACAATGCATCGCATCTGCCATCATTGGGCCGTATACTCCAACAGACGATGTGAGTATTTATTTACGCCAACGTTTAGCTTTTTCAGCGTCTGCCCAAAACACCCCGAAATTCGGCTCGGGCACACTTTTAACTAGTCTATCAGGAATTCACTAGTGGATTTGAGCTCAAAGATAACGCCGCCGACCCTCTCACATTTGCCCCTCGACGAAGTATAGAGCAATCGGTCGATGGGCTAGATCCGTCAAGCCCGTCGTTTTTGATTTTGGGAAATCAGGATTTCGACGCAGACGTTCTTCCATATTGCCACGAAGCCCACGACGCAACATCCAGCGAACCAAGTCCAACTTCCACGAGGCCAGAAAGAAGCAGGGCGTCAACGTGTTCCGCCACTCCCGTAGGCCAGAGCGGGGCGCCGGATATTGAACGCCAGCGAGAAAAGAACCGCGTTGCTGCTCGCAAGTGCCGACAAAAAACGAAGCAGAATGTTGCCGGACTACAACGACGCGAGAAGGAACTAGGCCAGCAGAACAAGGTGCTGGTCAGCTGCGTCAGGAGCCTGCGCGAGGAGGTCTTGGACTTGAAGACTGAGATTCTAAAACACTCCAATTGTGATAATATCATAATACAAAAATACATTGCGAATGCGGCCCGCCGCCAAATAGAATGAGCTATCATTTTGTTGTTGTTCTTGTGGGCAAAAACGCCATGATAAGGAGGTTACGAAGATATGATTTGTTTTTTGAGCCGTTTGATGAGCAGCATTTGGAGAGAACCTCCATTGGGGAACATAATAAAACTCGTGACGCTCAGGCAAGGAAAATTTAATAGGTTAGCAGGCGGTTGCGTTTAACGAGGCATGGCAATTTGAATTCAATGACTGCTGCTAAGTGGTCGGTTCATTTTAATCCGACGTCCTAAAACGCATCTATTGTACTTGAATACGAAATCTAGAGTATGAACATGTCATGAACACTTCTTTTTGCGCGAAGGGCGCCACAATAACTTCACAGGCCAGACCAGTCAATGAAGAGAACGACTTTGTTCTTGCTGTGACAGTGTGCGAGGGCATGTCGAGCAAGCGGATAAAATGTCTCCCTCGGTGGTAATTCATTCATTAATAAGCGGTACTAGTCTGCGTCTGTATCATCACTTCATACAAGGAAATAAAATTGGTGGTCGCCCTTATATGTCTTGGATGCGTTGTCTACCGATTGCTCTGAGCTTGTCGCCCCAGAGCCACAGACAAGCCGGTACCGGAAATGCCAATACGATGAACACAAATGCAAGGACGCTGTTGCCCCACCCATAATCCAATGTGCTATAAAGCTTCGGGGCAAATATCGGGAAGACGAAGCCGAGGACCTGCGATAGCACCCGAATCGCTGCGTTGGCTGAAGCAGCGTACTCCCTGAATTCGTCCAATATGTATGCACTGAGGGCCTGGGAGTACTGAACCATATAGGGTCAGCGATGCTTTGCCATAGGTGGGAAGTATTGTGATGAATAATAAATAATTGCGAACGCCTTGTGTCCGACAACTAAACCAAAGGGGACCGTAGCTGGTGCCGCACGAGCCAGAGGACCAGTATATGTAAGAGAGAAATGCAATCTCATAAGCAGTACAGGTATAAGGCCACCTACCGTAAAACTACCGATCGTGAATACCGCCGCTCCGATATCGACGACGATCCAATGGTAATGATATTGAGCACTCCAGCCATACCAGAATAGCCCGGAAGGCAAAAGAAAGATGCCTGGAATCACTAAATGGTTTTGTAAATTAGTACAAGTACGGTCTGAGGATTAAGGGGGAGCGAGTGTGGACAGTGCAGTAAACTGGTGCGGAGATTGGATACTCCTCCTTTATGTCGAATAAATGCCATGCCGCCAGTCGGATATGTCTTGTCCCCTATATACTGCGTTGTTGGTCTCGAGAGAAATGGAATGGTATCATACTGCACGGGACGCGGTACTCGGGCTTTCCTGGTGGCAGCTTTCCGCCAACACCAGCAGCGGATGTCCTATTCTTGGCGCCGTCCCGCTCACGCAGACGTCGATATACCCAATCCATTACGCGCCCGCCACTCTGGACCCCCAGGGTAATTCCGATCGAGATTGCGATGTAGTGCAAGCTGCTCACCAGCTTCGACTGGCCGTATCGGTCGACCCACAGCTGTGCAAATGTAGACAACGTCAACGTATAGATGCCGAATGAAAGCCCCAAATTGAGGGTAACTAAAAGTATCACGGGCCGAGTGATGAGTATATGCCATGGTCGAAGCATATTGACACGGAGTCGCGATAACATATCACGCCAGGATGCCCATCGACCTGCTGTCGTCGGTGGTGGTGTTGCGATCGGCGGTCCATCTATCACTTCCCAATCTCGCTGTGCAAGAGTAGCAGCTTTGCGACGCAGCAGCACTGGCGTATAGGTTTCTCGCAAGACAAGGATACCGATGACCAAAACCACTGTGTCGATGATACTGACGATGTAGAAAAGCCATGGCCAGGCAATCAGCTGGCTGACCAAGCCACCAATAATAGGTCCCAGAGCAGGACCTAGATAAGGTAGGAGGCCAGCGATGGCAAGAGACTTGCCCCGATCTTTCTCGTGAAACACTGGAATACTCGGTGTCAGTTATAGTCGGTTTGATTGTGATTTTAAGGGTTTCAGAAGCTATGACACTTTCTTAATCTAAGAAGAACTGCTTGTTCTCTGAAAGTAGCTGAAACAAGAACACGATAACTCCGAGTATTACTCACTGTCTGTCATGACAGGCCCGGTAAGCTGTTAATTATAGCTCTCTCAGTCAGCTACTGTGTGGATGAGAGTGAATCGGTGTGGCCTTAGCTATAATTAAGAGGACATACCGTATTGCCGGCGCTGGCACCCGCTGCAGCCACTTCAACACATAGAGTCAGTAATTTTGACCCTGAGAAAGAGTTGTAGCCCCCGATTATTTGACAAGGACTGAGGAATAAGCAGACGACTCTGGAAATTACTTACAAAATCGTCCGGCGATCATAAGGCCCCTGGAATAAGATAGAGTAAGCTATTATGACCTGAAATATTGATGGAAAGGGTGCCGGAAGTTGATGAGCGCGACCTTGACCCTAACTCTGCACTCTCAATAGTGCAAAACCCTAAAATAAATAAATAAAAAGGGGAAGATTCCTTACTTGGAGTAACCGACTGGGCTAAGCGAATTCCATAGTATAAACCACACATTCGAAGCGATCCAGATATTCCTGCGCCCATTGGTCTCGCTGATGGCGGCGATGGGAAAAGGACCAAAGGCTAGCCCAAGGAAGTATACTGAGAAACTGATTTGCGCCGTCGCCGGGTCGAGACCGAGATCTCTTGATATGTCGCCGAGGGCAGCCGCGGTAACACTCGCCGCCACCAACGTCACTAACGAGCCGAGTCCCATGACAATGCCGAATGATATTTTCTTCGTCGAGGAAAAGTTGTATGGATTCTTTGGGTCGTCCGGGCCATCCCATGTTGCCTAGAGAAGAGGATTACTGTTAGGTTTGCGTCTATGATTGGGATAGAGGAGTCAAAGATAGAAGTCTCGACTTACACCATATTGTTTACGAAGGCTCTCAAGATGTTGTAGAGCTTCATAATAATCATGTGTTGGTACGATAGCTTCTATATCCGCAGACATTTTGTTTGATATCTTCTCGTCCCCCGTTGGCGGGCTCGTATTCCCTTGGGCCGTCTTCTCTTCTCTAACAAGCATGTTGATTTAAGAATGGAAGGGCCGTGCTCGCCGTAATGAATATTCAAAAGATTCAATCACGTTTGATAATTGAAAAATGATTTTAAAAAGGATTTTCTCGCAAATGTAGGAAGGAATATGAACAATTTTTGTAACGCCCAGAACTTGAATTTATACGACCGAGAGAGCCTGGGTCAAAGCCACTATAAATCCTTGTCTCTTGCCTTTTGAAATTGCCATAACAGTTTAGTACATGCACCATTACCAACAACCGTCCCTACATGCCTGCCCTTGCCGTGGGATTACATGGTTTACACTATGGTCTCAGTCTTTTGCTCCGCGGAAACCAACCCTAAGCGGAAACTGCCAAAGAACCAAACGTAATCATTTGGAAAATATAGACCGAGAGGACATGTGCACAGCAACTATCTCGGTATTAAAGACGGACATCTCGGTTCTGGATAAAAGCCGATGGCGGTGAGATACCCTAGAACATTACTGGTGTTATTTTGTTGGCGATGATCGATTGGGGCAGCCAACCAGAGCTCACAGATGGATCTGATAAAAATCCTTGGCGGCGAAGCCGGCCCGGACAGTAGCAGATGCTGTTGTGGGTTAGTCTAGTTTAGCGCCATCTGATAAGCTTCCGCTGCATGAGCATTAAGCAACAGCCTCCATTGAACACGTGCTTTATTGGTTCTACGCTAACCTCGGTCGTGTAAGGTAAGAGATTGCTGGGTTAGTTGGTGTTGGCGAGTTGACTCACTGAATTGACGAATCGAATCCTTGCCATGCCCCCACAAGAAATTAATTATATATCTTGTTGGTAAGAATCACATACCTTTTTGATACCAGGCTTCTTGATAATCCCGAGCACTGACCGCTCTTGTGGTATGCTGAACTGATATTCGGACATTGTATTGCATTGTTCCTTGTACAAAATGTAGTGCCTCTTCATGCTGCTATATTTTTAGTACTTATGGCTATGTTAAACCTTCCGCCTTTGACGTGTAAAAGCAAAGGCCGCAATGCTCTCAGCTCTACGTACTTAAATAAGCTCTTGAGTTTGCTAATGAAGCCCTTGCAACCAATAGAGCCATGACACTTATCAGGGACCCTGTGCTTAATGTGGGCAATAGGTAGCTATATTTTGTTGCATGGGGATCTCTAAAACCATCTTTACGAGGGCTATCTCACCATGTACTGGGAATCTCTTTTCCCACGTCTATGAGCCTTTGTCTCTCCTTCCTTGGTCGTGCCTTGTCATACTTCTAAAGCATTGGGAGTATGTATTTTTTTCACTCCCGTCTCAATGATAGGGGAATCAAAACAAATGCTCGGTTCTGATGCTGTCCATTAAATGACCCAAAGAGGAAATAAACCGGGTATTAGAAGCAGGCAGGTTGAGGGGCCAATTAGGTAATCACCGAATAGGCAACGAGGGTAGTGGAGATGGACGACACTAGAAATAGGCGTCGATGTCGCTTACTTAAGTAGACCCGACTGCCTGCCTAAGTAGTTGTATCTTTCCTCGGCGATGAGTATCCCTAAATAAACTCAAACCCCGTGGGAGCCTATGCTACAGGGTTTACTATTGACTGGCTAAGCGATGCCAAGGTGCGATTAAATTAGTTAGATTGAGAAAGGATCTTCAATGTCACGATAGCCCCATTTTTATGCAAATACTAGTCCTGGATGACTCGAGTAAGCCGACCTCAATCTTGGCAACGGCGTTGATATAGCTTCACCCTAGTCGTCTTGCAGCCTAGATCTAGGCTCGAGGCTGAGAACGGTTCTAGGCATTTGGAAAGATCGTATGTTCCGAGGCTACTCGGTACTACTACCGTGCTGGAACGTTACTAGACGTGCCTAGCTCTTGGTTCGAGTCACATTCACATGGATTTCGGTAGATTCCTCGTAGTATAGGAGTTTGCGTTCATAGTTAAAAACGGCATGACGCCCAACATATTCTCCTCTCTGAATGTGTAAGTGGTAGGCGTCAGACATTCGTTACAGTCACTCCTTTATACTCCGGTCACTCATTATATTCGCTATGGCGCGCGTTGCTTTTGTTTACTTTCTTATTTCGACGTTTTGTTGTTTCGTCACTGCAACTTTTGATATTAAATCTAAGAACAATGTGGCTGTCTATTATGTAAGTCAAAGGTGTTCTTTCTGATATGCTACATAACTACACAAGATCCCTAAGAAAGGGGGATAGGAGGTCGTGACTAACATAGACCGGAAAATAGGGCCAAGGACCAGACCAAAAGCGACTCACTACGTATTGTGCCGATCCAGCTATTGACATAATTATCCTATCTTTTGTTCACCTCTTCCCCGAGCAAGCCAATGGCAACCCGGGTATCAACTTCGGTAACCAATGCAGCGCCGAGTCGTACAAAGGCCCAGGGTTCAAGGGCGTAAAGGATCCCTCCAAGGATATGCTTTTGAAGTGCCCAAATTTGCAACAGGATTTATATACGTGCCGGCAAACAAGTGACAAAAAGTTTCTCTTGTCTCTTGGAGGTGACACCCCCAATTACAACGTCAACGGTGCTACGAATGGAACTAGCTTTGCGAATCAGCTTTGGGGCATGTTCGGCCCAGCACAGGATGCCTGGACCTCGCTGGGAAAGCCGCGGCCTTTCGACTACACAAACACGACTACTGGCAACTTGACTGAGTTCAGCGTCGATGGGTTCGATTTGGATATCGAACACCCCTCGCTTGACAATTCGGCTGGCTATAAGGCGATGGTAACGAGGCTCCGAACCTTGTATGCCACAGTCAACGACAAGCCATACTACCTGACAGCGTCACCGCAGTGTACTGTTCCCGACCCGAACCTAGCCGACACACTTGCGACAACAAAGTTTGATATGCTCTTCGTGCAGTTCTACAATACGAAGGCTTGCTCGGCTCGTGGATGGATCTCTGGGAACAGCAATTACGTGCCTGGCGGCAGCTTCAATACGTCGGGCCTCACATTCGACTCGTGGGTTGACTGGCTTAATAATACAACATATAGCAAGGGCGCGCCAATTTTCCTGACACTGCCTGGCTCAAACCCTGCTGCAAGCACGGGGGCCTACATTACGGTTGCCCAAACCCAGTTGTTGGCAAGCGCGTACTACTGCCGGGCAAGCTTCGCCGGCATTGGTGTCTGGGACGCCACATATGCCGAGCTCAGTATCGCTTCAGGAAGGAACTTCTACCAGAATGCGAAAGTAACGCTTAATGCAGCCTCTATTGATAAGAGGCTCTTATGTATCAAGAGCAAGTAAGAGCGAGCTATTGAGCTTCGAGAGGTAGCAGGCTAGAATTTTCCTCTGTCAGCAGAGGAGTTTTCAAAGCTATATAACGCACAACCATATGAGATACCCTTCAAATGTGAAGACATGACGTCTAAAGTTTACAGATGGGCCTTAACAACCTTATCTCGAGCTAATAATGCTCTTCTGAGGAACCATATCCCGGGTTTGGCATAAAATCTTTTTTCCGATCAGTTATTTTATTCTAAGGACGCTGCCGTCGGGGCTTCGTGTATAATTTTTCTTGCAGCGTAGTTTGGCATTATCACGAGACTTACTCGTATTTACGTTTTCATTCATATTTGAGTGCCGGACATATTAAATCGGAGTATATAGTTCGGGTTGAATGTAGTATAATATTCCATTTCATTGTTGGTGGTTAAACCTTTAGATAATAACATGGAACACCTGTTTTAACAATATTATTTTTTTATATTATGATCATGATCACCATGTGTTACAAGGGCTAAAGTACTAGGGCTTAGAAGGGTATTCAATATTGCAATAATCTTTTTAGGCGTTAAGGAGGTATAAGAGTTTAAGTTCCTTTTTTAAGCCTAGCAGCGAATCTAGGGTTCTTATATATAAATAGATTTGTTCTTTATAAACCAAATCACTTTAAATTATTTTAGCTTTATTTTTAAACTCTAAGTTTAAAAACACATTTAAATTATAATTATTATGCTTATAATAATAATAAACATAATATTTAAAAATAAAAACGCTTTATAAATTAAGTATAAAATATTGCTAACTAAACCTTAGTATATAAGTAGTTACATTACCTTACTTAAAGCTAGTCTATATAACACTATTTCCCCCTTTTTTATACTTGCTCCCGAGCTATACTTATTAAAAAGCCTACGGATTAATAAGCTTTTTAAAGTTATGCTAATAAAACTATTTAGCTTTAGCTTTTACTCCATTATTATTAAAATAATTAAAAAGCTTTTATATTTAATACTTCTTTATAAGCTAACCTTGCTATTTAATTAAATATTTAATATGTTTTTTAATTTTAATAAAGTTTATAATTATATTTATTTAGTAGTTTTTAGGTTTAATCGGTTTTACTTTATATAAAACCTAGTTAAAATTAAAAAGTGCTTAATTATTAATATAAAAGGGCTTAATAAAAAAGATATAAAAAGAGTTATAGATTTTTTATGCTTTAAATAACGCTAGTTATATAGTAGTAAGCAAAATTACTTTTTAAATATAAAAAGGACCTAATATTTTTTTATTTAGCTTTTTTATAAAACGCTTAGTTTTAATATTCTTAACATTTAGCATTATTAACTAGTCCTTTTTATATAAGGGTGCGTTCTTTTGTTGTTTATTAGCTTAATTTTTTATCTATTATTAGCTTTTTTTTAAATATTGTTTAACGTTATTATATATTTGCGTTATTTAATATATATATAATTAACTGCTTAAGTTATAAACTATTCCTAACAAAGAATTATAAGCAGCGGGGTAATAGTTATAATTAGCATAAAAAAGCGTTATGCTAATAAAAAATAAAAGCAAATTATTATAAATAAATTTAGTAGTAAGTAATAAGTTTTTTTAATTAAACATTTTATAGTTTATAAAAGCTTATAAATAAACTTTAAAAATTTAATTAAATTGTTCGGTTTAATTATTAGTTTAAGGGTAGAATATTATACTTATTTAATTTTTAACGCTTATAAGCTTAAAAAAGTTTTGTTATAAGTAAGTAATAAACTTAAAATTTCGATTAAAAATAATGTTTAAAAGGATATTATATACTTTTTAATAAACTTTAGCAAAAATTTTAATTAAGTTTTCGGCCTTTTTTTCTTTTATTATTAAAAATATAAAATGCGTTATTTTAATAAACAGGTTAATTATAACTTAAATAAAGTTATACTTATTTAATAATAATAAGTTAATAATAAAATCTATAGTTATTATTTGCTAAAGTTTATAATAAAGTTTTATAAGCTAAAACAATCTATAAAGTATATAGCAAAAGTTCTTATTCTTTTAATATTTAAAACACCCGTTTATATATTCTTATATAAACGTTTATAAATTAAGCTATTAAAAATTGCAAATAATTAATTCTATAATCTTATTTATATTTATATAACTAGCTACTTTTATATTATATTTTAATATAAGGACTTTTTTTTAAAGCAGAGCAAATATTTATAACTATCCTTTATAATATAATAGTTTGTCTTATAATTCTACGTTTTTGTTTAAGTTTGCTATCTAAGCTAAATAGTCCAGGTTTTTTTTTTTTATAAACTTAACTTTTTTAATAAAGTTAACAGCCTAGCAAAGTATTAAAAAGCTATATAATAGTTTTAACGTTAATAATATTATTATTAATATAATAAACTTTTTTAAATCTATAAAAAAGTATTTTTTTTATAAAACTAACGTAATTAGCTAGTTTTTACTCCCTTTTTTATTAAAGCAGTATTATAACAGTTTAAACATATAATTAGCTTTATTATTTAGCTTGCTTAATTAATAATTAATAATGAACTAAAAAGCAGCAAGTTGCTATGCTTACTTAATTTGCTTTTAGTTTAATACTTTTATTATTATAAAATAAGCTAAGTTTTAATAATCGGAGTAAATTTTTATCTAGTGCTTAACGCTTTTAAAATAATATTTTTATCGATTAAAGCAATTAATAATTGCTAGCAACTTTTTATTATAAATTTTATAATTTATTTTTGCTAGTATTAATTTATAAAAATAAAACATAACGGGATAAAGCTTGCTATTATTATTTAATTATAAAAATACGTAGCTAATAGCAAAGTTAAACGTATTTATTTTTATATAAATAACTTTTTCAGGATTAAAATATATTAAAATAAGCGCTATTATAAAGCACAGTTTTAAGTCCTTAAATGTTTTTTTTATTTTATTAATTAAACGTTATAATATATAATTTAGTTTATTTATATTTATAAATAGTTTAATAATTAAAAAGAATTAATAAATAAATTAGCAATAAAAATTAGCGAAGCTAATAAATCTTTATAACTTTTATAAAGTTTTAAGCTTTTTTATATATAAAATATAATTAACCTTATTTTAAAACATTATAATGTTTTCAGAATTAATAATAAAGCTTAAAAACTTAACTTTTTATATTGCTTACTTATATTTTTATAAAGTAATAATAAAGTTATGTTTAATTAGCTAATATAAAACTTTTTTTATTATTACGTTATACTTTTTTAAAATATTAGCATAAATAAAAAAGTCGTTTAAATATATAAATAAGCCAGCGTTAATTATATTTTTAAAAATATAGTTTATAAAAGCTTAAAAAATAGCTAAAGCATTAATAAATTTTATTAATATAACTATATATTTAAATAATTTATACTTATATTTAAAAGCTATTTTTTATTTATTACTTTTTTTAATTTAAATTAAATTAAAACCTAATTTAAAATTAAATTTTATAAACTATTTAGCTATTTATAACTAAGCCTACAGCTTAATAATAAGCAGTATTAAATATTAGATCGGAATAATAACTTTGTTAATTTTTTTATAGTTTATTATTAGCTATAATAAGTTATTAGGATTTTTTTTTTTTATAAATATTAATAGCGCGCTATATAACGTTATTAATTTTTAAATATAACCTGTTTTAAGCATTTTATTAAGTTATAGCTTTAATGCTTTTAATTTTTAGTTTATTATTATATATAAAAAGCTTTAAAAAGGTATACTTTTTAAAATAAAATTTATAGCATAATTTTATAACGCATAATTAAGTAAATGTTTAGTAGCTTTATTTGTTATAATTAAGAAAAACTTTTTAAATCGTTTTAAAATAATAGCAAGCTTAGCTCGAATAATGTTTTTTAAAAAAGCAATTTTAAAGCTTATACAGTTTTTTTAGCAATAATTAAACAAAAACATAATCTTATTTATATTGTTTTTAAAAAAATATATAAGTTAATATTACTAAAACTATTAATAAAGTAAAATAATATTTTAGTTTTTTATAATATTAAGCTTAAAGCTTAAACACGTATAATAATCTTATTAATATTATAAAACTAAAGCTTTTATATAATATTTTTTTGCTTAATTATTAATTACTAAATTAAATATAGCTATAAAATAAGCATTTTGTTGTTTAATTAAAAGCAGTTTTTATTATTACGCTTTAAAAAAAACATTATTAAAACAAAAGCGCTATTATTTAATAAAACTTTTATTAAATATTTTTAGTTATTATATATTAAAAATATAATAATAATTAAGCAAAGTTTAGTTTTAAGCTTAAAGCAATGTTTTTTTATTAGTAACGTAACATAGTTAGATTTATTATTTTTTAAAGCTACACGCTTTATTATAAAAATATTAAATATAGCACTTTTTAGCTTAAAGTTTTTATGTAGCACTTTATAAAAGCTTTTTAAAAATCTAAATCGGATTTTTTTTTTTTAACAAAATATTCCAAGTGCATAAATTTTAAAAGAAGGTAATAGTTTGTTACTATAATTATATTAATTTTTGCTTTTTTTTTTTTAAAAGGAGTAGGCTTTTTTTTTTTGTTTTTTTACTTAAACAAAAAAGCTTTTTTAAAAAAAAGTAGTAAGTTTTTATTATTAATATCTTTTTTTATAATATATTAAAATATAAAATAATTATTTTTACTATATTATTAGCACTAGATTTTATTTTTTTTATATTAATTAATATTAGCTTAATTAACGCTTTTAAACGCTTTTTTTAGGTTGGATTATTTTTTATTTTTAAAATTGAATTTAAAACTATTACTTATGCTATTTTTTTTAGCGTTTCTTTTTTTTAAAAATTAATTTTAGCCAGAATTAAAGCTTTTCTTTTTTTATTAACTTAACTTTAAAAGCTTTAAAGTTAAAATAAGCCTGCTTTTTTTTATATTAAGCTTAAAAATTTTAAAGTTAGTTAATATATTTTTATAAATTTGCTTTGCTTTTTAAATAGCAGCAAAAAATTCTTTATTTATATTTAAAAAATAACCTTTTTTTAAATATATTAACTTTATAATATTATTTAAAAAGATTTTAACAATATAATTTTAAAACGTAATATTAAATTATTAAACTATTTCGTTTAAGTTTAAAAGCTTAATTAAGTATTAAGTAATATTGTTGTTATATTTAAACTTTTATATCTTTTTTAATTTATAATACTTTTTTAAAAAGTTTTTAAATCGTTTTTTAATAATAAAAAAATAGCTTAATTATATATTTTTAAAACTTATTAATTTAATTTAAACAAGTTATTGCTAGTGCTATAATTAAGCTTTTTTAATTAATAATAACTTAACCTAATTAATCTTATAAAAGTTTTTAAAAAAGCTTTTAATATACGTTTTAATATATAATTTAACTTTAAGCTACTAAGCTTAAAACTTAGCAAAGTTATTATTATTATATATAACTAGCTTATTAAAATATATTAAATTAATAAACGTATTACTAAAACAAAACAATAGCTTTTTTAAAGTATAAATAAAGCAGTTTTTATTGCTTAAAGATAGGCTGTTATAGTTTTAAAGCTTTTAAAGAGGCTGCTTTAAAAGATTTTATAAAAAGCTTTAAAAAAAGCTTTAAAAAAGTTCTTAAAAAATCCTTAGAAAGCTTTATAATCATTATTAAAATTGTCTAAGTTTAACCCAAAAGAATAACTTAAGGCCAGGTACAAAAGCAGCAGCGGGCTATTACCATAGCCGCTAATTATAGTTATAAATATATTAATACAACCTAAATCAAATTATATATAAGCATTCGCAGCTATTTATTACGCTTAAAACTTTTAAAAAGTATAACTTATTAAAAGGTTTTATATGCATGCTTTAAAACTAATATATACAATAAAAAATTCTGCTTAAATTATTATAATATTTAAGCAAATTATTAAAATATTTGTAATATTTAAATAAAACGTTATAATATTTAAGCAAAATACTGCTTATTTATTTAAGCTTTTTAAAACTAAATTAGCATTAGCTTTTTTGTTTAAAGCAGCCTAGTTTTAAAATTCTAAAATAATAGCGTAAATATATTCCTACAGCTTATTTAATTATTATTATAAATAAACGTTTAAATAAGCTAAATCGACATAGTTTTAAACTAAAAGGGTATTAATCTAGATTTTTTTCTACTTAACTTAATCAATTATTTTTAATTAAATAGATTTTTATAGCTAAAAGTCCTTTTATAAAGTTTAAAAAGCATTATAATACTAATATGTTATTAGTTCTAGCTTTTAAACAGCTTTTTGCTTTTTTTTAAAGTTTTAAATAAACTTAGCAATAGTTCTTTAAATCTATTAAAAAAAAAAGCTATTAAACTTTTTTATTTGTTAGCAAAAGCTAATAATCTATTTATTAGTTGCTTTAATTTAAGCATTATAAAACTAAGTTATAATAAAATAATTATTACGTATAATAATATAATATGCTTATAATTCTTTTAAGTTTTTATAGTATTAATAATTTATTTATTAAAAAAAGTTATAAATAGCTTTATAAAAATTATAAAGCTATTTATATAATTAAAGCATTTACTCTAGAAAACTTTTTATAATAATATTTAATACTGCAAAATTAAGTATGTTATATATAACAACCTTAAAATTTACAAAGTTATAAAAAACAAAAGCATTACTTTTTTTTTTTATACTAAAGCTAAGGTAACGTTATAATACTATTAGTTAGCTTAATAAAAAAAGCGCTAAAAAAAAAGCTACTTAATTAAACATATAACTTAGCTTTTTAATAAAAACAATTAAACTTCCTACATTTATAAAAAGCAAGAAAAAAAGATTAAAGCATTAATAAAAAAAGAAAAAAAAAAATACAACTAAGTTTATAAAAAAGATAGTTTCTTTTAGTTAGCGCAACGTAATATTAATTAATATAGTACTAATAAATAGCTAAAAGTTTGACTTTTTGTTGCTAAAAGTACTTTCTTTAAAAATAGCAAGTTAAATAAAAAAAGCAGGATTTTTAACAAAAACCAACAGGTTTAAAATAACAAAACTATTATTACTTTATTTAGTTATAAAAAAATACTTAGATTACTTTTTAATAATTAAAAAAAGTTAGAATTAAAAATAATAAAGTTTTAAGCATTAATGTAATAATAATTAAGTAAAGGAAATTAAAGTATTAAAGGCGTTATAGTTATAATTATAAACATACGCTAACAAAAGCAATTAAAATTAATTAACCTGCTGCAATAGCTAAAATAACGCGATAAATAAAATAAGCTAATTTATTTAATAGCTAAAAATTGTTAAAAAGGCTAAGATAACGTAGCAAATATACGCAAGGAAACGTAATAAATAAATGCAAAAAACGCAACAAACGTAAAGGGGCTAGGCTAATCTACTGTAATAAGCGTGCAAAAAACTAAAATACTAAAGGCAATTTAATTAACCTTTTAAAAAAAAAAAGATTATTTATTACAAAAGCTAAAGTACTAAGGCTTAAAAAGGTATTTAATATTGCAATAATCTTTTTAAACATTAAAAAAGCATAAAAGTCTAAGTTCTTTTTTTAAACTTAGCAGCGAATCTAAAGTTCTTATATACGAATGGATTCGTTCTTTGCAAACTAAATCATTCTAAATTATTTTGGCCTTATTCTTAAACTTTAAGTTCAAGAACACATTTAAATTATAATTATCGTGCTTACAATAATAACAAACATAATATCTAAGAATAAAAACGCCTTACAGATTAAGTACAGGATATTGCTGACTAGACCCTGGTATACAGGTAGTTGCATTACCCTACCTAGGGCTGGTCCGTGTGACACTATGCTATGTAACCAATTGAAATTAATATGCTGAATTATAGGGCCGATCAATAAGTTTTGAATTTGTAGAAAAGGAGGGAACACTAACGACTAGTCTAGTGTTGATAAGATTTAAATCTATGCTCTATTCATTATCTATCCGCTCGACACCTCCATATCTTAACCTCTTCGTTCAAGGATTGGTCAAGGTACGAATAGACATGGGGTAGCACCGAACCTATGGTTCGTAGCCCGTACCCATGATTACTTCTCCGACTAACATCCATGCTCCTCCCAAAGAAAAGAGGGAAACAGTATTGATTGATGTTGTGGAGGGGAGGGTCAGAGACCGTAGTAGATCAAGCTAAATACAGTGGGATCTTGACTGTGCCTTCCCTAGCCTATTACACCTATCGAACCTGCCCCCTCTCCCATGTTTAGATACTCTCCACATCAGCCGCTACACAATAGAAGTTAGGGCAAGCCAAGACACGGAGGAGATTCAGGGCAAATGTTGCAACAACAGGTCCACTTTCCGTCATTAAGCGCTCTCGCCGAGCTGAGTACAAAGTAGAGAAGGGTGATATGTTGGCTAGTGTTAGGAACTTTGTATTTGAGGTAGGTAAAAGACATCAACACGTACACTGGAGTCTCTTTGTCTTGTGTGCCTTGCGATAACTAGTCTCACGAGTCATACCTAGACGATTTACCTGTTGTAATAGGAAAACCGACACGCATAATAACTGAGACGAAGAATTCGTATATTTTGATCATCTGGCTCGCAATTAAGCTAGAAGGGTAAGCTGATTCTGTGGTGTTCTCTCCGATTTGGTGACTATTCTGTACAGGTTCCAGATTAGTTTCCGCCAATCCTTACGGAATCTTGAAAACATGGTTTGTCTACATCTGCAGTTGGGCTAACTTGAGCTGCCCTGTGGAGAATTATCGTCTACTCAACTAGATCAGGTAGACCGAAATTGATATTTACGAGGGTTGCATTCTACCGCATCGATTATACTATGTATCAGAGTATATGGTGTATCTGGAATGAAGTCAAGCCACTGGTAGGTCGCTACTAGGTCGAACGACCCAACATTATTGATTCCTGAGCCTCTCCCAACCAGTCGGGAGGGGCTCAGACCTTTATATAGCCAAATATCCATCGTATCCCCACTATAAGGACCCTACCAGCCTCCTGTGCACTAAGTGCCTGACACTAATTATGACTCGCAGATATCTTGTTAACTAACAACATCACCTATTTTTGGTAGCTCACTATCTCTTAAAGCCACCCCTGTATTAAATTACATAAAAATTAGCACGAGAAGTCGAGCATAAAATGGACAATACTCTTTAACCGGGCTGAAATTTAATTTCGGGAGTATCGAATTCTCGTTTTGCGTTTGTTGCTGTATTCGACTCCCATTAAGCATTACTTAAATTGTGGTCGGGACTGCCATGAGTATACTTGCATCAATGTTTTCATACGTATATAATTATGTCGGCTGGTTATCAGTGGATTGGTTACGCTTTTCATGAATAGGGGTGAGCATCTACCCTGGAGCTGTATTGACGTGTAGGCCAATACCAAAAACAGAGAATATTATTTTATTGGGACAAAAAAAATAAAGTAAGTGCTATACAAAAAGAGACGACCTACCAAATACTGCCATTTCCTCCTAGGAAGCCCTATACAATATATGGGTTGTGAAAAAGCCGCAGTGTACATATGGATATTAAAATCCACTTACCTAAGTAGACTTACTCACTTACCGTACCACCAACAACCCACCTCTATCGTGGCGGTCCGAATTTCCTCTCTCGTTCTCGAATAGTTGTCGCCTCAGTGAATAAACGAATGTCCTCGAGGAGATTGCAGACATCATATATATCTTCGTCGTCACGTTCTGGGTTAGTCCTCTGCCTTTCCTCCTCGCGCATAACCCTTTCTAGAACGGTTATGAAGTCAACGACGCTCGCGTCGCGGCAAAACCGCAGCATGCCAACGCAGATGTTAATCCACGTGATGATCCACTCGGGGTCAAGTGACCCCCCCGCCTCACGAAACTCGATCGTGCGCGCCCATCCGGGAAGAAGTAGGCTTTCCAATTCATAGGCTGTGAAGTTATAATTAGCACGGTCGCCCGTAGTGACCGCGCGCAACAGCTGGGCAACGGCCGCGCCCGAGTCAACACCGAGAACGGTGGCGACACCCGCACGCGTGTCGGTGACGACGTGTTGCGTGCATCCCGGCCTGCAAGCTATGCCGCCTTGTACGTGATTTTCTTGTGGGTCTGGTGGTCCGCCCGGATATGGAAGCCACTAGAACACTCAGAGTCAGTTATTGCTATTTGAAATGTATTTTGTGAGAGTTTCAGGGGCTTCGAGACACTATCTCGGTCCAAGAAGGAAATCTCGCGCTTTGGAAGTTGCTAAAACAAGAAGAAAATAGTTTACTCACTGATATACGCCGCCATCTAGCGCCGTCAAAACTATACACTTGCGATACTCGATGGATATATGAATCTGGAAGCTGGTAGATGTCATGAGGGTGTAGTTTAGGGCCGCTGGTGATTCCACTGTTGCGATGTACCGGGCTAACGTTGCTGAGTAATGGTGACGAGGTTGGTGAACGCTTGTCCGAAGTTTTGTGGTCGTCATTCTCGAGGGACCGCGACGCCATAGATGCTGAAAAAGCCGGTGGGTCAAAGTCACCCACGCTGTCGGAATGACCATTCGAAGCGCCAGGGGCGCCAGGAAGTGAATCAAAAGCACCGCCAGTAGTTGCCTTAGGAAATAGGGATCTGAATTCGTTGCCTCCATTGTTCACGGCACCAGAGATGTTAGTACTATTACTTGATGAATCGGAGCTAGGCGTGCCGGGAACTTTGAATACCCGAGTATATGTGGTATTCCCTGTGAGCTGGTTAGAACCGTCACTGGTATCAGCGGTATATATGGGATTGCCATTGCTACCGGGAGACGGGCCAGCGTTTACATTGGGATACGCCAGATCCAAGGCCTTTAAGGCGGGCGGATTGAAGCCGCCGCTGGAGTCAGTACTAGGCCTGGAATCACTCGTAGATTCTGTCGCAGGTTCTGGCGGGAACTGGGCCAGTAGACTCTCTATATTATCGAGGGGAAAGGTAGGTTCCGCCATCAAGCGGTCTACGGTGTCATAGTAGATCCCTCTCCACAGGTTCTTATCAGCCCCTATTTTCTCGATGCCATCATTGTCATCGAAGGCCCTGGTGTCGTCTTCACTCTGCTCTGGAACCCGTCGCTCGCCCTCGGCTTCCTGAGCTGCGGCTAGCGCATCTAACTTCAGGACCAAATTTCGGCCATTGGTCTGCCTCAATGTTTTGGGTTGTGAGTGTGCCAGCGCAGCACCTATACTCCCATCTATCATTGTGAAATTGTTCATGCTAGCGTTCCACTCCCACGAACTCCATCCGATCTCCATATATGGGGCACATGCGACGGTCAACTCGTAGTATTGCGCATCGGACAGCAGATTTGGGGAGGAGTGGCTAAACAGACGCTCACACTGATATATGCCTAAGACGGCATATTGGTCAGCGGAACGCAGTTTTTCAGGATGCCTGTGTCCGAACACCCTAAGACAAGTTGCACGGAACTCCGGCGTTGCCATGAGACGTAATAACTGGCAATGATGTGACCCTCCGCCTTCGTCGTCGTTATCACTGCCCGCCGGACACGACGATGACGACAAGCTTGGTGTTCGTGGTTTTTCACTTAGGATGATATGCGGACCTTCCTGCACACGTTCATTAGCGTACCGCTCCCAATTTGCCATGCCCCCTTTCTCTTTCCCCCCAAAATCCCTTTCTTCCCTAGACCGGTCAGACCAAGGAACAACTGGTAAATATTCCCGATTGGGGTAAGCAAAAGGATGTCCCTCCCTGAACAGCGCCGCGGCATGGTCTGTTGGCATTTGTGCGTGTAAAGGTCTTTCGTCCAAGTGCGCAAGCCGGCTTACGTATCGGATGCTAGGTGTATATATTCCGACGCGCCGCCAGGGGGCATGTAATCTCGATAGCATCGGGTCAGTAGCGAAGAAAAATGCACCGGCTCGCTTCAGGGTTTTGGCGTCAAAGAATCGTGGGCCGTTCGCGACGTGTACATGGAACCCACACGTGGTATTGAGCCGTACACGGTATTTCAGCTTCATCAAATTAACAACGAAACGGATCTCATCGTAAGCGCGCGGTTCGTCCCAGCACGCTGGACTTCGTAACTCCAGGCCTAGCCACCTGTACTTGCCTGGTTTGCCTCGGGTGAGGTCAGACTCCTCTAATCCGTCCCTAACTGAGATGTCGGACGCGACATCCCATCGGTCGAGGCCTTGGAGATGAATCGGTATGTCTTCGCTGAAAGGGCCTGCCTGTGGTTTATTTACACTTATCCCGTGATTACGGAGTGTACTCCTAATATGCTCCTCGACGATCTCTTGAGTGGGGTTCTGACGGTCTACATCGTAAGTACCATTATTATTAATACTACCAGTATCAATACGAAGGACAGGGGCCAGGTTATCGCTGTTTGATCCGTCTGGATCGACATCAGACATGTCTAAGTATGCTACGAGCATTTCGAGCTCGACACCGTGACTAAGACGTGTGCCCACAGGCACGGTGAATGTTTTCGTCTGTTGGTTGGGCGCCATAATGACAGGAGGGAATGTCGTCTTCTAAGCTCGTAGTAGCTGCCGAGGAAGAAGAGTCGGAAGAATACCAGCTTCCAAGCAGGCGCTTCTATGTTACCTACGTTCTTCTAATAGGGCAGAATACTCCCAGCGTATTCTGTATCTCTCAACCTAGAGGTGTCAACTTGATTTGCCATTTAATTGAAGATAAGGAGTACTTGTATCTAATAAGGGTCCCATGTGTTTGAAAGATGCTTATTGACAAGGCCATGGACTGGCATTGTCACTAAGAACCGACGACACTATGTGAAAGAGTCACGCACAATACCAAAGTAATAACAAAAAGAGATACATATCTCATCTTTTTATCACAATTCCCTTGTTGGCTTATTCTAGTTTGTTTCGCTTTTCTTCTTTCAAAGTTTTATTATCCCAGTAGTTCATGGTATTTCTTTCGTCGCATGGTAATCCCCCCCTAAGAACGGTAGAGCTGCCTGAGGGGCGAAGCATTGCTCGGAAAACTGCTCGAGGCAACAATCAAAAACAAAATAAGTGTCGTGAATCTCCCATAAACACCAACTTCCCTTCTCTTCGTATCCCAAATCGTTGCTCCAATTTTCTCGCATCGTGGATTGAGGCCCTTATGCGTTACTTCCATCGTCCGAATCGCAAGCTTCGTAGAACATTACCATATTACAGCGTGTTTTGACAATACACCAGTCAGGTCATCACCCAGTTATCTGACGTGGCCCCTCCCTTCTGCTTGCATCCGACACTACCGTCAACCCATCAACTCGGTATTGCAGCATACCCTTACCTAGAGAGCGTAGGCGAGTAGGCCGAGGGCTACGGCGGCAGCGCCGTTTCCAATATGGTGAGCATAAGCGGTAGGGGCAGAGGCAGCTGCTGAGGATGATGAGGATTGGGGTCCGGCAGTCGTCGCCGTTGGTTGAGACCCAGCAGATGTGCTGGAGCTGGTGGTAGTGGTAGTCGCAGCACCCTCACCCTTGTGATCCTGAACGCTCTCGGTACCACAGTTATCCTGAAATGTCGTAGTGCAGTTCTTTTGGCCGGCGGCATTATTCTCGTTGGCGGTGATGCAATTCGCTTGAAGTTGCTCGCAAACGTACTATTGAAATCGAAATCAGTGATGCGATGCTTAAGGGACAGGCTACTCGGCGATTGGTAGACAGAATGGCTTACCCAGGGTATTGTGTTCATAAACTTGTTCATGTCAGGGTAGCTATTGCCCGCACATTCGCACTCGAAGTCGAGGGTTGTCTGGAGAGATGAACCAAAGTATCAGCCAAAGGATCGCATGCGCGCCGAACGGAGCAGCGGGAGACGGACAGTATCGCAATTGTTGACAAGAACGGAACCACACAAGGTGTTGCAGCTGTCCTGCTGGCCGCTGCACCATGTCGCTAGATTTGTACAATTAGCATCATTTCAGTCTCGAGAAGGCGACGTAGAAGACGTACATCGTTGGAGCGGGTCCACTTGGCTGGGGTCGATCTTGAAGGTCGAGTTGGAGTTGGCCTGAGCAGAAACCAGAGAGAGGGTAGAGAGCGCGAGAAGCGCTACTTGACGAACAAACATTGTCACGTAGACGGCTCGTTGCGACGCAAATTGGCTCGTTACTCGTTCTCGTTCGGATCAGTATTCAGGCGGTGCCGAATGCGGAGAATAAAGGACAGACGACCAGAGTCTAGTGTGTAAAGAGTACGACACTGTGTTGAGTTGGATACAATGTATGCGTCTATTATGATGTTTGAAGTTTGTGGAGGAGAAGAGAAGGGGAGACGAGAGGAAGAAGAAGGGGAAGAGGAACAAGACAAATGTATGGTGGTGGGACGGTGAGGAAGCGAGGTCGAAGTGAAGGGAACCGGCAAGGAAGGAAGCGCTTGTTTGGGGTTATTGCTACCCAGATCCAGACATTGCACTGGCCGGCACGGCACACCCAGATACACACCCAGATACACTAACTAGGTAATTACCAGGTAGGTAGGTATAACTACCTCAGATTGCAGCTTAGGTTGGATTGTCTTGTGATCACAATTTGTACAATCAAAGAAGGCACCCCCCAAGAAATTTACCTACGTGCTGGCATTAATCAGTAGGTACCATGTACCCCTGTACAGTGCTCCAGCTGTTTTTGTTTTATTATGCAAGGTACCAATTGACTGGGGTAAAGTATGCTACAGGTGGTGTGTCTGTCTGTGAGTTAGGTTACTTTCACCAAAAAGCCGGCCTTGCGACGATGACAAACGAAGGCACTCCAGTCTGTTGACGATGAAGCTCACGATAATAACGCAGTGTTGGAGACGCGCCAGGGGAGCTTAGGTATCGACTAGTGTTTACTAGTCCCAACTGGGTAGTTCTGACGGAGCTATGCCAGCGATAAGTGCGTCTCGGCTACGACTCTGACCAAATACATACCCAGTACTGAGCTGCTACCGCCTATCGTTATTCTTTTAGCCATGTGTTAATGTATCTCTTCTGTACTGTCAAGTGTCTCGGCAGTGGAGTCAAGTGCGCTAGCGGTCAGAAAACCACCAATGGATCGGTTTCTCAAAACACGATATCGATCACGATGACAATACCTAATCTACAAGTACATATAATTTTCACCCACGACCCAATTAGTATACAAAGGGAAAGATAACTTAACAAAGTCTAGGCATTTCTAAAATGAGAGAGGATTGCATAATGAGATTTTGAAGACCGTTAGGTAAGCTCTAACTACCTACTTACTTGACTTACGTATGTGATGAACACGCAGTATGCCTACGTATGCGGAGGTTGGATCGCGCGTCTTTTCGTCTCGTATTGTGGCACCGGGCATGCAAGTCGACCCATGTCATCCAACCGAATTCATAGCTACGACCAATGAAGAAGATACTGACTCTATCATTCTATCATTTCGACTACTGTAATACTACTTTATGTTAGTGTCAGTGCCATCATCTGAATTTGTTCTACAACAACATGCACGCCTGGTGCTCTATGATGAATACCAGTCCATGCACTGCACTCTATCTCAAGCTGGTGCCGATTCATCCGGACGTGTAGTCTCGTCTCATCTTATCTCATCTCATCTCGGCGACACCCAGAAGTAAGAGTTCGTTAGCTCCTCGAAACGCCCCATTGCAATCCTGCGCTACGCTGGAAAAATACCGTGATTTCCGTGGTCACTGACACGCGCGAGTCTTATTGTTTGTTACGCGGACAATTCATCGCCTGGATAAATATATCGAGCATCCACTGGTGCTGTAAATAATAAAGTGTGCCTGTAACCTTCTGGAACGCACATGAAACGCCACCCCCAGGTCCAGTATCTTTGTACCTGACCTCGAGGACTATGCATTAGCTTAGTCACCTGGTTGCCACTAATAACCAAGATCTCCTCGATTATCTAACATATCGGTAGCGGGTATGCACAGTACTATGTATTTTTTCCCTTAGTTTCTGATCCGATGTTTTCTTTCGTTTCGTTTCGTTCCTGCACATTTTCGCCCTTTTTATTCCCGTCAAAAGCCCCATGGATGTCACACGGACCGGCCCTGGGTAGGGTAATGCAACTACCCGTGTACCAGGGTCTGGTCGGCGATATCCTGTACTCAATCTGCAAGGCGTCTCTATTCTTGGATATCATGTTTGCTATTATCGTAGGCACGATAATTGCAATCTAAATGTGTTCCTGAACTCAGAGTTCAGGAACAAGGCCAAGATGATCTGGAGTGATTTGGTTCGCAAGGAGCGAACCCATTCGTGTATAAGAACCCTAGATTCGCCGCTGGGCTCGAGAGAGGAACTTAGACTCCTATGCCTCCTTGACGCCCAAGAAGATTACTGCAATATTGAATACCCTTCCAAGCCCTAGTACTCTAGCCCTTGTGACAATGGACTACTACGTAGCTCTTACTACGGTGAGTAATGCACACCTTAGCTTAAAATATCTACCGGTGACAGTGAATGTGAGCTACATAAACATGATAGATTTGTACGGAGTATAACTGGTACATCTAAGAGTGGAGTGGTAAATTGTTCTCGGCTCTCGCAGGATCTACGTTGTAGTGCTAGCTACCTGCGTATATATATACTTACATGTAGGCCGGTACTCGACATTTTTTTCTGTCAATCCATTGTAAGTAAGCAATTTTAAGACCTCTGTAACAAGCTATCTTCAGGACAGAAAAAGAAACAACGCGGCGTCTTGGTACTTAGTGTAAAGCTTCTCCTTTAGGCAAAGGAGCCATCCTTCTCTAAAGACTACATGTCTGTCAATTCATCAAAGAGTTCAAAGTGAGATGATCGACTGCAAGAACAAAACTATTGTGAATAAACATCACAATTGCCTTGTGTATAACATGAGACCAAGGGAGGCGGCTGCATATAAAGCTTATTCAAACTCTCTATCATCCAAATGTTTCCAGACAACAATACAATAATCACAACTTCAATTATCGATCGCAAAATATTTCATTCAGACTTCCATTAATCACATCAAAGCTTTATACCGAGTTCCATTTGCCCTTACAAATGTCCGACGACGTTGTTGCCCAACTCAAAAACCTTGAGGCGCTGGTTCTTTCTCTAAAAGGAGACCGTGCTGGATGTGCCGAACATCAATCCGCATCAGACAGTCTTTCAAAGACCTTGTCTCCGCTGATAAGCGAACATGCTAAAGATCTTAGGCATTCCTTAATCTCGATGCTCGACGCAGTTAGCAAGAGCGAAAATGCTGACGAAGGTTTAGAGGTCCAGGTCAGCCTTATTTTATCACAAATTGAGAGCGAGTTTCGCAACTTTGCTCAAAACGTTGCCAGTATGGTTCATACTGCAGATGTACAGTGCCGCGAAAGTATACATCACGAGTTCAAAGAACAAGTCGAGCTGCTAAAACAAAACAACGCTGAGTTTGTTTCCGCTCTTGATAAGTTCGCAAGTGCTCATGGCAAATTTGAGAAGGACCAATTCGAGAGAGACGTCGAATCGATATCCCAATCCAACGAGATAGAAAGGCTAAAGTCAGCGTTATATCTTGCTCAATCCCAAAAGAGTCCTGAGAAGGGTGCTGATGATGCTAATAGCACTAAAAACGTCGAGTATTTCAAGCTACAATTAGAATCACAGAAGGCAGAATTGGAATCACAGAAAGCAGAACTAGAATCACAGAAAACAGAACTAGTATCTAGGCACCAAGAAGAAATTCGTCTGTTTACGGCTAAGTATCGGGCTCTGTTTGAGGAACTTGCTACCGCAAAAGGCAATATACGGGTGGTCTGCCGGATCAGGCCATCTAAAGATGCATCCGCTGCTGAGATGATAAAACTTGAAAATCCAGAGCAAAAATTTCCTGTGTGGACAACTTTAAGGACCGTCTATCAAAACGATAAGAGCCGGGAGGCCAGGGATTTCGAGTTCCAAAGAGTCTTCGGAGGCGACGAAACAAATCACGACGTGTTCGACGAGGTGAGAGACTTCGCAGTCTCGGCAGCTTCGGGTAAGGTCTGTACTATTTTTGCTTACGGTGCCTCCGGGACTGGTAAGTCGCACACATTCACCCACAAAGATGGTCTTATCCAAAGTTACATCCAACTGCTCTTTGAGTTGTCTGAAGGGGAGCGTGGGCATTACAAGTATGAATTCCAAATCTCGGCAGTTGAAATATATCTGAATCGTTTGTTTGACCTCCTTCAAACGCCAGAAAATAATAAAAAGGCTGAGATAAAGCTCAACGCAGAGTCCACAACGAATCTAGATAGTCGAGAAGCGGCCATCGGGCTTCTTGAGCGGATCCTCGAACGCAGAGAAGTTGCATCAACAGTACAAAATGCCACCTCTTCGCGGTCACATTTTATCCTAACTATAAAAATCTCAAAAAGGTCTCTCACGAATCCTAACGAAATCCCCATTAAAGGCCAAGTACGGTTTCTTGATCTAGCCGGATCAGAGCGCGTGGGCAAAAACTCATTGACGGGCGGTTCGGGCCCTCAAAAATCTCTCGTTTATGATCAGGGGAACGACATCAATCAAAGTTTGCTTGATCTTGGCAAAGGTATCAGGAGCCTCGTCACAAAGGACAATTTCGTTCCGAGTCATAATTTGACCAGGTATATCCGCTCGAGTCTTAACCACGGGTCCCGGCTACTCATCGTTGCGACAGTATCGCCGCTTACAGGAGACCAAAACAACACTCTGAATACTCTCAGGTGGAGTCAAGACGCTATAGGGCGTCCTTCTCAAGGTAAACTTGTGACACAAACGAGGGCCCAAGATGTATCTCCCCGTACCGCAGGCGGTAGCCGTCAACGAGATACATCAGCAGTTTCATCGAAGACCAGTACGCCGAGCAAGAGCGCGCCTCGTACTCCAAGCAGCATCAAACGCTAGCATCTACCACCGTAGACATCTCCCCACTTCTCCTTATTTATAGTTATTTTCTAATATATTGAAGAATTCGTTTCATCGTTTCTTTCTTTCATGAACCATGCTTATTCCCTGAAATTAACATAACCTACTCAATCTGAGGCGCCAGCTGTCAAGTGTGGTGAATGTATTAAATTTCGATGATTTGGCTGTGTAGAAACATAATTTTCATTAATAGGCATTGCTTAGAATCAATTTGGTGTTTAGATTTATCGTGCTACTATTATGAAACGCTCACGGGCCTTTAGCTGTTAGCTCCTTATTATACAAGATTTATCGAGGTTTCCCTTTCCTTGTGCCGTGAAAATAGAAAATATTGGAATATTCAATAGAGCGGACTATGAAAGTTACTGATAGAATTAGCCCTGAACTAGTGATAGAGATTATGAAATTAGCTAAATTTGTCCCAGTAATTGGTAATGTTAGAATTACGGCTAGTAAATTCAGGTGGCTAGGTATAACGCCCTACACACATTCTACTATATAATACGAAGTACTACCGCATTCTACTGTACTTAAACTTATTTTAATGCTTAACCAAAATACGAATATTTAATATTTACTTATAATCTTAACAGGTTATAAGCCCGGAAGCTTATAATCTTTATTTTTATAAATTTATTTATTTATTATAATTATTAAATTATTTAGCATTAATTTAAGCTGCCTGCTTTTTTACTAAGTTAAAATTTATAGAAATAATACTTACGATTAATAGTACTTATTTAGTACAACCTTATTATAAAGGCCTTAAACTATATATTAACATTTTAACACTAGATTTAAAAGCAGAATTTAAAACAATTACTTTTATTAAATCTTTTACTTTTATTTTATTATTTATTTATTATTGCTATTAAATTTTATTAACCGAATTACTATTAAAACAACTTTAAAAATACTTAAAACTTATATTTAAAGTATAAATTACTAAATATTTTAAATATAGCTTTTATTTTTTTATTAATAAGAAATTAGTTGTTAAAAAGATTAAGTAAATAATAGTTTTAAAAACTAAATTTTGCTTAAAAGCTTAGCTAAAGTTGTTTATAAAAGCTTAAAAAAATATTATAAAATATAACTTTAAAATTTAACCATTTATTTTTTTAACTCGTTTCTGTTTTTTAAACAAATATAATTTTCTTTTTTTTATTAAAACTATTAATAACGAGCTCTAAGCTAGTTTATTCGAAAAAAACGCTAAAAAAAATAATTATTATCTAAAATTATTTACTTTTTTTAGCTTATTTTTAAAACTAATACTTTTACTTTTATTACGCGCTATATTACTTATATTTATACTAAATAATATTAAAATTAGTTTATTTAAACTAGAAATTATTATTAAGCTATTTATTCTTATTTAGCTTAAAATACGCTTTAGCTTTTTTATTTCGCTTAATATAGTTATATTAATATTATCGGAACTTAAGTTTAAACGCGCTTATTAAACTAAAGCTAAAACAAAAAACAAGCTTATATTAATTATAAATAACAAACATATACCGATTTTAAGTCCATTTTTATTAAAAGCTACTTAATAAAAGCCTACTTACGAATATATAAATCTTAAGTTTATATTTAAATTAAGTTTATAATAAGTAAAAATACTAAAGTTTTTTTTAAGCTTTAAAACGTTATAATATTAAAGTTTTTTACGGATTATTTTTAATTTAAAAAAGAAATAAAGGACTATATATTAATACTAAGCTATAAAAACCTATTACTAAAAAAGTCTAAAAAAAATAAACTAGTAGAAATTGCTAACATGCTTATTAAGGCAAACTTATATAAAGCTTAAAGAATTTAAATAATTACTTAATAAAAAATTAAAAGCTATATTTAAAGTTAATATAATAAAAATGTTTGCAAAATTATAAAAAAATATAAAGCTGCTTTAAAAAAAGAAAACAAGATTTTTATAATAATTAATATTTAAAAACTAATTAAAAAAAAGTTCAAACTAATTAATAGCTTTATTTTTTAAAACTTATTATTTAAGTAAAAAAACATTACTTTTATTATAAAAAGCACTATTATAATACTTACTATTAAACTTTGTTTTATATAATTAGATTTAAAAAAACTAAATAAAAGCTATTACTTAAAAAAGCTTTTTTTAATAATAAAGTTTTTTTTAATACTTAGCAAGAATTATATAATATTTATATTAACTTTTTTTTAAACTAACTATTTTATAACAATAAAAAAATTAATAAATAGTAAGCTAATAAAAAGTACTAACTTTTAAATAGCTTTAATAAAGGCTTAATAAAAAAAACAAGCAAAAAAAATAGCTACTTAAAACTATGCTAAAGCTATATTTATTGCTAAATAATTTTAAAACAATAGTAATAGCAACAAAAGCAATAGTAATAATAATAAAAAAAAAAAATCGAATAAAAAATCAAGCCTAAATTATAACCTTTATAAAAACGTAAGCAAAAAATTATATTAATATAATAAAAGCTAATATTTCTATATATATTTAAAACTAGCTTTTTTAAAATAAATGCTTAAAAATAATAAAAAGAAGCAAAAAAAAAATTATAAAAGCAATACGTTTATATTAATAGCTACTAATACTTCGTTTATTCCTTTAAACTTAGTTTTTTTAATAGCAAAAAATAATAAAAACAATAAAAAAGTACTTAAATAAAAGCCTAGCATTTTTAGCAAAATATTTAATAGTTTTAAACGTTTAAATAGCTTACCCCTTATAACTATATCTATATTTATACTTATGCTAAAAAAACTAATAAATAAAATTCTACTAAACTTTAATGTTAAAAAAGCATTCATTAAACTAAGCTTTTTTAATATATTAAAACAAAACGCTAAAAAACTAATAAAACAAATTACTAAAGCTATTATTTTTAATAGCAGTTATAGCTAAACTAACTTTTATAATAAATTATTATTTATAAAATTAATTAAATATAATAAACTACCGGTTTATAAAATTAATAATATTATTATTACTCTTAAATAAAAAAACATAGCAAGGTTTTTAATACTAATTAAAAGCAAAATAAAAATAATAACTATTATAAACGTTATTTACTGCTTTAATTTAAAAACTAACTTAGTATTAATATTTTAACTAGCAAAAAAAAGTGCTAAATTTTTTTTTTATTATAATAAAGCTTAAGTAGCTATAAATAATTATACTTTCTTTAAAACATACAAAATAAAAAGCTTATATATAATTTAGCAGCTAAATAAAAGTTTATAAATAATAGCCCTTAATTTTACTTTTTATTCTTATTTTATTAATCCTACTTTAAAAATATAACATAAAAGACTTAGTTATATTAATAAAAAAAAAATTTAAAAACTAATAATAATAACTAATAGCTTTATATTATAAACTAAATACTACATTTATAAAACCTATATTAAAAGCAAAATATAAGCAAAACCTTATAAAAACAAACTTTTAAAAAAAACTTACCCTATAAAATCTTTATACTTTAATAAAGCTAGTATGCTTAAAAACATTTTAAAAAGCTATAATAAGTTTATAAAATAAATAGCTATAACTTACGATTTTATTAACAAAGTTTAAGCTATATTATTATAATAACTTAATAAATAATTTATAAAATTTAAGGACTTTTTATAAAAATAAAAAAGACTTAAAAAGTATTACTATATAATTAATCTAAATAAGCTTAAATTATATATTAATAAAAATTTTATTAAATATTATACGTAAAAAAGTATTATTAAATATTTTGCTATAAACTAGCATTAGTAAAATAAAAAAGCTAAATAAGTTATTCGTACTTTAAAAAACATAATATAAGCAATAGTTTTTATTATTAAAAAAAGCAAGATTTTATTAAACCTTTAGCTTATATTTATTTAAATTGTTATTTATATTAAAAACAGAAGGATTTTTAAACTTATAATAACTATTTCATATAAGAACTAGTACAAAAAAAAGCCGGATTACTATTACATAATAACTTTTAAAGCTCTTAATAAATACTTATTCCTTAAAAAAGCACACATACTAAAAACAAAAACTATATATTACTAAATACTTAAATATAAAAGCAATAAAAGTTATAACTATATTATTTATAAACTTAATAATTACTTAATAACTAATGCTTATAACGTAATATTTATTAAAAAATATTTGCATTATTTAATTAAAAATAGCAAAAGGATTAAAAAAGCTATTAAGATTATTAAATTCTTAAACAAGCATTTAAAGCTATTATTATTAATTAATAAGTAAAAAAAGCAACAAATAACAAAAGAGGTCGAAAAAAAAGCCACCTAGCAAAAAAAAGCAAGAATAGCTTTTAAAATACCGCTAGCTAACCTTTTAAAATTTTATACACCGCTAGTTATAAATCTATAAGTTAAATCACTAATTATAAGCTTATAAGCCGAACTATTAGTTATACGTTTATAAATTAAACTTTTAAAACTTTATACGCTATTAATAATATAATTAAAAAAATAGAAATAGCTAACCTTATAATTAACAGTAATACTACTAGCAACGCTGCTAAAACAGCTTAAGCAGCTAACTTTATAGCTTAAAGCAAAATCTTTAATATTTTTAAAAACTTTTAAGTCCTTTACACTTTTAAGCATGCTATAAAAACTAGTTAAACATTTATTAGCACTGCTTTATTTATAGCTAAATAGTCCTATACTAAACGTACTTAAAGTTTATTATAATATAAAACCTAAGGCTTAAATAATAAGTATAAAAAATTTAAAACTAATGCTTACATATTTTACGCTAATATTTAAAATAATAATTATTACTTTATCGTTTATTTTTATAGCAACTTAAATAAAACTAAAAAGTTATAAATAAGCTAAAAAAAACGCTAAGTAAAAAAAATAATATAAAGCTATAAATATTAAATATAAATTATTAATAAATAACTATATTTAAACCTTTTATAAATTACTTATAAACAAAAACTTAATGTTTAATAAATAGGTTTATAAAATTAAAACAAGTTTAAACAAAAAGATTATTAAGTATAAAGCCCGTTAAATTATTTAAAGCTTTAAACAAATAGCTAAAAAAAACTATAACAAAACTTTTGCTTTTATAATAAAACTTATAAGCTATAAAGCTTTGTTTGCTTTAACTGCTGCTTTAAATTTTAAAATAAAATAAATAAACGTTAAAACAGCATTTTTATATAGCAGTATAAACAAAAACGTTTATATTAAGTAGCTACTTAAATTTAATAATAGTAGCAATAAAGTTTACAAGCTAAATAAAGCTTTATACGGTTTAAAATAAGCTTTTAAAATATAATATAACACTTTAGCTAAATTCTTTTATAAACTTAAATTCGAACTTTTAAACTTAAACATTAATATATTTATTAAAAGCTATATTTATATCGCTATATATATAAACAACCTTTTTATAGCAGGACTTTTTAAAAACAAAATCTACGAAATTAAAAAGGCTTTATTAAAAAGGTTTAAAATGCAAAACTTAAAGCCCTGTTCTTACTACTTTAAAATAATAATTACCTAGGACTAAAAAAACAAAGCTATTTATTTTAACTAAAAAGCTTATTTAAAAAAAATCATTAAAAATTTAGGCTAATAAAAAGCATATACTTTTACTATATTAATAAATGTAAATAAAATTTTAGAACTAATTAATAGTTATAAAGCTAAAAAAAACAATATAAAATAATACGTTAAAACTATTAGCTGTTTAATATATGCTATATTTAGCACTAAACTAAATATAGCTTACGCCGTATTTTATTTAAACAAATATATAAAAAACCTTATATTAGCACATTTAACAACAATAAAATAAATGCTATAATATTTACATAAGACTATTAATTTAAAGCTATATTATTAAAGCAAGCTATAAGACTTTATTAAATAAACTAATGCTAATTAAGTAAGCTATACTTAAACTAAGCGTTTTATAGCAGGGTATATTTTTAATATTAATAGTAGTATTATTAGCTAAAGTTTTAAAAAATAATAAAGCACTGCTTTTTTATTTTACGAATTAAAACTTATAAGCTAAACCTAAGCTATTAAAAAAGCTATATAGCTTAAATAACTGCTTATAAAACTAAACGCTATTAAAAAAAACATATCCGCTATAATAATATATAAAAATAACTAAAAAGTTATAGCTATAGTAAAAAACCTTTAATTTTATAATAAAATAAAGCATGTTTTAATATAGCAAGCTTTTTATAAAAAAGTAATATAGTAAAAAAACATAGACTTTTTTTAAATCTATATTTTTAAGCAAATAGTTAATAAGCTTATTAAGCTGTTATTAAAAAATAAATTTATTACGTTTAAAAATGCTTTAAAGCTCCGTTTATAATATAAGTAAAAAAAATAACAAATAACAAAATAATACTTTATAAGCAAATACTTATATTTTTTAAAAAAGCTTACGAATTATTATATATAAAGCTTTTATTTATTATAACGTCCTGTTTTAAAGAACTTATTGCTAACAATATAATTTAATTATATAACTTTTTAAAATATATTATAACTTTAAATACTATTAAAATCTTTTTTTTTTTATAATTTTAATAATATTATTTATAACATTATTAACTAATACTATTAAGTATTATATTATTAAACATAATATTTATTTAAGCATTTTATAAAAAGTTGCTTTATAAAATAATATTAAGGTATTATTTTAAAAAAAGTTATAAACTTAAATAGCGTTAGCTTAAACAAAGCATTTTTAAATTTATTATTAAAGTTAAAAAATGCTACATTTTAAACTTTTTTAAACTTTTTTTTGATTTAAAAACGCTAAGCTCTGAACTTAAAGTATACTTATAATAGTTTTAACATTAAAACGTATTAAAAGTATTTCTAAAATACTTTATGCTATAAAATAACTAAAAGAACTATTTATACGTTTACTTTTAAATAATTTTTTTTTATAACAAACAAAATAAAGCAAACTAGATAAATTATATGTTTAATACTAAAATATAAAACTGTTTTAGCTATTTTGTTAGTTTTTTAAATATTAATACATAATACTTTAAAGTTGTAATATTTAGCGTTTTAAACGGATTATTTATAAAAGACTAGTAGAAAAAAAAGATTTAGTACATATTTTTAATAACTATTATTAAAACTAAAAACTTTAAAAGCAAATACGTATTAATTTAGGACTATAATCTAATAGGAATATTTTTAATAAAACGATAAAAAACATTACTTTTTAATAAGCAGCGTAGCTTTATTAAATATTTATAAATAAAAAAAAAAATAACTACTGCTAAAGTATAATATAATACTTATACGGGTAACGGAAGCAAGAACAAGTACTTATTAAATATGCTAAAAAAGCTGTTAGAATAGGCAAAGCTAAAGAATTTACCTTATTAAAAAGTTAAAGATATACGCTTTTAGAGCTGCGTACAATTTTAAGCATAATAAAGAAATAGTTAAACAGTAAGCTTGCGATAGCTTTACTTCTGAACGAATGCAGAAGTATATACGTATAGTTCGAGTAAGAGTGTTAGAATTACGGCTAGTAAATTTAGGTAGCTAGGTACAACGCCTTATATATATTTTACTATATAATACGAAGTACTACTGCATTCTACTGTACTTAAACTTACTTTAATGCTTAACCAAAATACGAATACTTAATATTTACTCATAATTTTAACAGGTAAGATATTGAGATGAGGATTCATTCTGACTATACTGACTGTTGATTATATACTAGCGCTAGCTTGATCGACCGGTTACCTTTTATCATACTCTCGCGATACCTACAGCTGAATATCCCCTAGAGGAGCAGAACAAAGGAGGCACTTTGTATATAGATATCGAGTTTGTTAGAGTAGTGGTTGGAGCTCCTTACGCGACAACAAGTATCAAAGACTCACCTCTACGTTGCCATCAGTATCTGGGTCGTGACTCCTTCCGTCTGCGAGATATGACACGTTTTGTCTAAAACTTACAATTCGGAGGGTCTGGCAACTTATGTATTAACTTGCATCCCCACAGTAGTTGACATAATTTGCAGTAGAGACATATTCAAACTCGAATCTGAATTTAAAGTTTCCAATCACATCAAATAAACTAACAGGTGCATTCATATCGGGGTAACATTACGATCAGATATTGTGTTCTTAGTCGCAACCAGCCGTGTTTATATTCAGTTGGTAATTATAATCAATCTGGTAAAGTTCGGGCCGAGTCACGGAGGGTGTGCCGCCGTTGCGGGTTCCTGATTGGGGCGATCCCGAGTTGCCCATTCGTGTCCGTCCGGGGAAGAGCGGAGAAGACAAATATGCCAAGGAACTACTTCGGATCGACCCAGAGCTTTTGATAGGTACGCTAATAGCTGCCTTGTGGTTGCATTACCCGAAACGCTCGGTGTAGATACAATGTTCTGAAGCCTGGGTGCGTGAATAGTACTCCACCACGGATGGCCTCTCCGGGATTACAAATGCTTTCCTTTCCATCAATCGGAATCGGCGTGTTACAGCAGGCTGTTGAGTTATGATAAGGGCGGGCATTGAACGGACGCTCCTCACAGAATAGCCTTTTGTGTTTGATGCTCTTATTGTTAGCCAATCCATTCTGATAAATATGCTATTCTCTGGATTCTTGACCCTAGCTGCCCTGGCAGTAGCGCCAGTGCGTGGCGCATTGACTTACAAAGGCGTAGATTGGTCTTCGGTAGTAGTCGAAGAGAAGGCAGGGCGCTCGTACAAGACAACGAGCGGACAAACGAAGTCTCTCGAATCAATCTTGAAAGAGAGCGGTGTTAACACCGTGCGGCAACGCGTTTGGGTCAATCCATCCGATGGCAATTATAACCTCGCATACAACCTACAGATTGCCAAGCGAGCAAAAGCAGCAGGATTAGGCGTCTACCTCGATCTACACTACAGTGACACATGGGCTGACCCAGCCCACCAAGTAAGAATCCCAAAATAATGCTGTTTTATTGAAGTTGGCTTCATCAAGAGTTTTGCTTGCATGTGCCTACGTAATCTGACCTCTCAGAAACTTTGTGGAAAAGGAAGTCTAATCTTCTAAAAGACAATTCCCGCTGGCTGGCCTACAGGCATCGACGACCTATCTTGGAAGCTATACAACTACACCCTGGATGTGTCAAACCAGTTCGCCACGGCCGGGATTACTCCATCCATTATCTCCATTGGAAACGAGATCCGTGGAGGGCTGTTGTGGCCTACGGGAAAGTACGACCAACTGTATAATATTGCCCGTCTATTGAACTCAGCGGCCTACGGCATCAAGGACAGCAATCTATCCCCGAAACCCAAGATAAGTAAGCAATGATCCGGCTTTTGTCTTTATAACCACTTATGAAGTGAAACTTTTCGTGCTTCGAGGCGCTGTTGATTTT
This sequence comes from Xylaria cubensis, assembly GCA_022385715.1. Taxonomy (NCBI): domain Eukaryota; kingdom Fungi; phylum Ascomycota; class Sordariomycetes; order Xylariales; family Xylariaceae; genus Xylaria; species Xylaria cubensis. The sequence goes on along the minus strand of MU279019.1, from coordinate 256,094 downwards.
GCTGCTTGGGAATTGGCCACCGAATACGACATATTGACTTGGGATCTCATAGTGATTCATCTTGATAATGGCTGGGATTGGAGCACTCAAGAATGGTTCTACTCTTCCGTGTTATCGGAGGGGCCACTCTCTGCATCGGATTTTGACATAATGGGAGTGTCATTCTACCCTGTAGGTTCAGGACGGTCGTCGGATTTTACTCGTCCTTATTCACTAACAGTCATTCAGTTCTAGTAAGATATGACCCATATAGTTCGATGAACATTTAGGATCAGCCAGGAATCACGAGACAAGATCCTTTCTGTTGTGCGATACTAACTGCCAAGTAGCGGATCCAGCGCTACACTGGCCAATCTCAAAACAAGCCTCACTAACATGGCCAACAATTGGGGCAAGGAGCTAGTGGTCGCCGAAACTAACTGGCCAACTTCATGCCCTTCTCCCGCGTACGCCTTCCCAAGTGACCTCACCAGCATCCCATTCTCCGCCGCTGGCCAGACTACCTTCATGCAGAAAGTAGCCGCAGTTGTGGCCGGAGTTAAGGACGGCAAAGGAATATTCTACTGGGAGCCTGCTTGGGTCGATAACCAAGGGCTTGGGTCGTCCTGCTCGTCTAATACTATGTTCGCTGTAAGTATTGTGTTTCCCAATTTTCTTAAGTTCATGATGACTAAGTCATTAATCTATAATATGAGAGTAAGGGAATACTAACATGACTGTTTTCAGTACCCCGGAACGGAATTATCCAGTCTTGATGTATTCACAGCAATCTGAGCCTTAACAGCTGTCGTAACGCTGCTATGAGTAAAAGAGAGATAAATCGTTCTTTGGTAAGGACTAAACGGCAACGGGAAGAAGCCTTTGAGCTGTACTGTGCGTTGACGGTGCGGCAAGAAAATTAGCTTTGTATTTTAGTGAGAACGATCAATAGACCAATTCGAAGTTGCGTCATCATACTGACAAAGAACATTTGAAAATAGGTGAAGTCCAAGGGATGGTCAGCCTAAGAACAATGAGCCATCACAACGAAAAGGGCTCGACACTGGTTATCCTAGCGGCCTTCCCCATCAATAATGAATACCCATAACAGTAAACTTTAATTCTGGCCCACGTTTTTATGCATCTGTAATGTGTGATGAAATTTACGAGAGGCAGCCACAGCGAAGAGTTATGCCATTCCCCAACATACCAACTCAGACTGCGGGTATATTCCGAACGGGCAATAGTAGGTCGGGGCCACCCGTTACAACGGCAGTGGAAAAAGCGCGGGATATATCGACGTTCGCTCTGGGATCCGATACTTGCGGGTTCACAACTGGCAGCACAAGTAAGCACAGGCGATGAAAGCGGGGAGTATCTGATACACTGACAATGATTTGATCAGTCACTTGCGATTACGGAAACGAATGTGTAAATATAGATAGCTATCGTGGATGCTGCGCAACCGATGCAATAGATTGCAATACAGCTATATACACCAATTGCCTCGACTACACTGAAATGCCGAATGCTGCAATGGTGAGTAATTCCCGGAGCATTTCCTTCCCTGGTGATTTGAGAGTGCAAGTATTTCTTTCTTAGCCAGGGCGAAGTTTAGAAATTTGAGAACCTCAACAGTCAACACTCAAATTGACAACAACTGACTCTTGGGTATTCTAGTGTGGGCCACAAACCCTTTGCTGGTACGAGACATAGCGATCACAGACTAAGCGAACAAGATCAAGACTAACTGGTGCTGTTAGCCCATTATCGAAAGCATACTGTGCCACATACGGATTCGTAACAGACGAACAGCCCGGTGCAACATTCACACATTTGCAGTGTGCCGAATCACCCGATTTTGGCGAACTATATGCGTACCCGCCGGAGCAAGAAACAACGACTGAATTTTCGACTGAATCTTCGATTGAATCTTCAAGCACAGAAAACATAACTAGTACTCTGGCCTTTGATCCTGTAGAAAGCACCAATTCTTCATCGTCGCATTCCGTTTCTTCCGGTACCATCGCAGGAGCTGTAGTAGGTGGCGTCATATTCCTGCTTTTGGTCATCTTCGGTGTTTTCCAGTTTATCTGTCGGCAGCGGCGGCAGAGGAAAGAGAATACAAATTCCAGTGAAAATAACGCACCCAAACCATCATCGGAGAATCCGGACATCGACAACATAGTCTCCGGGGGCCGGTTACCCTCACTTTCTACGACCCACGAACAGCAAACCCACTTACCTCTCTCTGCATTCCCAAGAGATAAGCGGCGTTCAGTCTCGAGCATACTTCGACGCTCAAGTTTCGGCCCGAACTGGCCACTCGGTCCTATTAATCCCAATAGCTCACTGTCTTCGCACCCGGTTGTGGATTTAGAAAAGCGACTTAGTCCGAGTGATCCTCCGCCACAGCCAACTTCTATTGGGCAATCAAAGATCAGTATGACTAGTGCTCTCAATAAGAATGAGACGACTTCGTCGGTTGCGCCGTTTCTCGCGTTGGCCGTATCACCACTGAAAGCCACTGGCATCAACAATAAAAGGCTGATCGAAAGTGGGCTTCATGTGAATACTGGACGTAGAAGTTCCAGTCATGATCTTGAACCTGTCAGCCCCCTATCCGCGCCCTATCAGGGAAATGACACGCGAGGGGACCAACACTCTGACTTTGTGTCGGCGCAAAGCAAATCCTACGATAGGATTTGGAGGGAAGTCGGGGACTCCGTGTCGCCCATCAGCGTCAATGGCGCGGATGGCCAAGTTAGTCCATTAACTGTCAGCCCTCTTGAAAGTCGGCGCGGTAGCTTTCGCGTTTTATAAAGACAGCTAAGTGACCAATTTATATGGCTTAGTCCTGTGTATATCCTCGGTTAAGCTTCGGTGAAGGTAGCCCTTATTTTGAGTTCAAGAGATAACTAGACCAGAATGGTAATCTAGGGCGAGCGGCAAGCCTACCAGAGTGATTTAAGAATATGTGCTTGACGAAGACTACGTGATACTAGTACCATAGTTTGGTAGGGATGGCTCACCGTCCTCACTTCAACACGTTATATAATAAACAACAGTTACGTCTATTAGGTTTAACACTACCTACACGCAGGCACTTTGCTACCTTGATTACCTACGTACCTATGTAGGTAGCTGCCTGCTTGCCGGTTTAGAAGCGAACCTAATATGCTGTTAATATTCCAATATCAGAGAAGGAGAGTTAGTGAATTTTGGGGGAGTATAAATAAGCATCGATAGCCCTTAATCCTTGAACCAGTTTTCTACCCCACAGCACCATTTTCGAATAGAAGAGCTTGCTAAAGAGATTCACCTCGAGATTAACAACGTCCAAAATGGCCAGCGACACTGTATTTATAGTAGAGCCTAAGACAGCGCACACACATACTGTTATCTTTCTACATGGTCGTGATAGCAAATGCAAGGAATTTGCCGACGAGCTCTTCGAGAGCGAAGCCTCTAAGCCGATTGACCAACCACGAACGCTCCTAGACCTTTTTCCGAGTATTAAATGGGTATTTCCCGGTGCTCTCACTCTGCAGTCCGAACGCTTCGGTACCGACATATTACAATGGTTCGATATGTGGTCCGTCGAAAACCCGGCGGAACGCCCAGAGCTACAACATCCTGGACTGCAGCAAAGCATTGAAAAAATTCTCAGAGTTATTAAGAAGGAGGAGGCGTTTGTGCTACGAGAGAGAATCTTTCTTGCTGGAATTAGCCAAGGGTTCGCGACCGTGATAGCAACCTTCTTTGCAAACACGTCGAAGAGGTTCGCTGGATTAATAGGACTGTGAAGCTGGATGCCGGCCACATCACACACCAAGGGCTATAGTTGTTTCGAAGACACGGGAGACACTGAGGCAGCTACAAAATCAAGTTACAATACACCTGTCTTTCTCAGTCACTCGGTAGATGACGATGTCGTGCCAGTCCAAAATGGTAGAGAACTCAGAAACATCCTTCAATCACGACAACTTGAGGTGGAGTGGAGAGAGTACGAAGATGGAGGACATTGGGTAAATGAACCTCAGGGCGTGGATGATATTGCTTGCTTTATCAACAGACACATGGTTGACAATTAGTCTGAGGTGCTTGAAGAATACGTTCGGAATAAGCGCATATACAACTGGAGAGGTCCTCTTTAAGGATGCAGCAGATGCGGGGAAAGGGTTACGAATGAAAGAAAGGGGTTGATACGTTATAGAGGAAGAATACATCGAATAGGTAGTTGCCTGCATACACTACTCGCCATGTCTAATCTATCCAGAGCTTTCATTCGAAGAGCGCGACTGATGTATATGCGGGGTTTTAATTCTCGTGGGGGTTACCTCGACAGCTAGACTCACCTACTCAGCCGTATAATAAGTTCCGATCTCGGTGACCAACGGGTACAATCGGTCTTATTAGCTATAAAGTTGTTGCTCGTGCTGCCACATAATTAAGACGATTCATCTCAACATCAATAACTGCAACATTGTATACCGACAAAATGACTGATAGCGAGCCCCAGGCTGTCCGAGTAACCGAGGCCGGCGATGGCATCACCACAATAACAATCAACCGAGCACACCGAAGGAATGCAGTCGATGGGCCTACTGCCAAAAAGCTAACGGAAGCATTCTTGGCTTTTGAGAATAACCCAACTCAGAAGGTCTGCGTGTTCTCGGGTGCTAACGAGACATTCTGCGCAGGCTTTGACCTGCACGAAGTTGCAAAATTCAACACTCAGGACAAAGAATACAAGGGTCCAATCATCGACAAAGGGCATCGAGTGGTTGGCCGTAACATCGGCCCCATGGGACCGTCCCGAATGCAGATCAAGAAACCTGTGATCTGTGCGGTATCGGGCTACGCAGTAGCTGGAGGTCTCGAGCTTTCGCTGATCGGGGATATTCGAGTCGTCGAAGAGGATGCCGTTTTCGGAGTTTTCTGTCGTAGGTTTGGGGTACCCCTCATCGACGGCGGAACAGTCCGTCTTCAGGCCATCGTAGGTCTAGGCAGAGCAATGGATATGATCCTCACCGGTCGTTCTGTTCCGGCTCAAGAGGCGCTTCAGATGGGTCTTGCGAATCGTGTCGTATCGAAGGGACAAGCATTGGCGGAAGCCACCAAGATCGCGAGACAACTACTTACCTTTCCACAAGCTTGTATGAATGTCGACCGGACGAGTTGTTATTATTCGGCTTATAACGCCACCTCGTTCGAAGATGCGCTCCGAAATGAGTTCGATGAGGGCATACAAGTTATCACTACCGAGAGCGTAAAAGGGGCTGCTAAGTTTAGCGACGGGGCTGGAAGGCATGGAGCTTTTGAAAAAGCACAGATTTAAGACATATTGCGTATGCCAATGAAACCTGTTAGCTTGAAAGTGTAAAAAGCAATATGATAATTAACTGTGTTATATTCATGGATTATACTACAAGTCGGGGGAACGGTCGTTGACGCAGACGCTAGACAAGAGTACTAATGATTGGTATCGTACAATACAAAAAGCAAGTTAAGCCAAGTTAAGTGAAGTGAGAAGGCCACAAGATGATGCTATCCGCTATGTTCTTTCCCGCAAAGAAGCCTGCTGATATAAACACATTGAATCTGGTGGGATCGACCCTGGAGAAATGTCAAATATGTCAGGTACAACCTGGTGTGTTCTTTCTTCTATGAGTTCGAGATCCCAGTTCCTTTCTTCTCTTGCTCTTCTCTTATTTCTATCACGCATCAGGTTTTCTGTACTTTAATTGAATTCATAGGACACTAAGCACGCTATATCTCTAACACACATCCTCCCTGATATTAGAATAATCTATCAAGATGCAGATCCGATTCTTCGCTATTGCATTGGCAGTACTCGCTGCGCCATCCGCCGCCTCAGTCTATCGAGGTTTCAATTATGGCTCTCTGAAAGATGACAGCTCATGCCAAGAATACGATGGTTTCAAGCAGTTTTGAGCGAGCCAAGAACCTTCCTGGAGCATCAGACTTCACAGCCGCTCGGCTTTACACCTCGGTACAGTGAGTCAATCTTGGGACCGATTCCTTCTGAGTAATGCTCAGAGCACGAGATTTTATTTTAGGACAAAATACTGTCCAGAAGTTTCTGAAAGCCTACAACCCACTCTCCAAATAGGAAGAGCTAACTCCGGGTGTTACAGGTGTGGGACATCAGTCGTTCCAATTGAGGCATTCCGCGCCGCCATCGATACCGATACGAAGATACTAGTAGGACTTTGGGCCAGTGCGGGACGTGATGAGTTTAAAAACGAGCTAAACGCTCTCATAAATGCTGTCACAACACTAGGCAGCACTTTCACAGATCGCGTGATTGGCATTAGCGTCGGGTCAGAAGACCGTGAGTAATTCTCGAGATCATTCTCTACTTGTTTCTGGCAATATCCGGAGCACTGAAATTCATTTCGGGACAAGAGATTGTCGAGAGATCTCCGAAACCCTTCTCAGTTGCGATCCAAATGGCCATAACTGATTCTGAGTGTCGCAGTATACCGGAGCTCTCCAGCGGGCATCGCCAACAAAGCTGGGCCGGGTGCCACAGCCGGAGAAATTCAGGGATACATTAACTGGGCGCGTGAATGGTTGAAAGCCACGCCATTAGAATCCAAACCAATAACCCACGTTGACACTTGGTGAGTTCTGCAGACCAATGGGGAATCCCCTGTACTTTTAGTTCTGTGGTGAGAGGCGACATTTGTTTCTCGAAAGCAGCTAATTTTACTTGACATCTTAATATTTCAGACTTTTTTTTAATTCTAGCTAACTATATGGCCGTATAGGACCGCTTGGATACTGCCCGAAAGCAAGGTAGTTATTGATGCAGTGGACTTCCTAAGTCAAAACTCGTTTCCTTACTTCGAAGACGCGCGGCCCAACGCAATCGAGCAGGCGTCAGACAACTTCTTGTCAGGACTAAGTGCTACCGTGGAAGTAGCTAAAGGCAAAGACATATGGATCACAGAGACAGGTTGGCCTGCCAGTAAGTTATGTCCATCGATTCTATTTTCCACTCTTTGTGACCTTACCTTCTCAATTAACCTAGGGACTACGCTAACAACATTCGCCTGTGACTGCACAGTCGGACCGACGCTGCGAGACGCTGTCCCCTCCGTGGAAAACGCGAGAACATATTGGAATACCGTTGGTTGTGCGCTCTTTGGGAAGCGTAACACTTTCTGGTACACACTTGTAGATGCGGCTATGACAGAAGGTGACCTCAGTTTCGGCATTACACCCGCTGACGATACCACTCCGAAATTCGATCTGGCCTGTTCTTGAGCGGACTTTGTGATGATAAGACGGTGCAAACATTACATAGGCAGGTATAGCTATGGGCAGTGGGTTAGACTACAGAATAATTTTTATTAAAGGCACTGGTAACTCATGCTTAGGGCCTATAACACTCCAATAGGATTAATAACATTTTTATGACGAAGAGAAAAGCGCCCCACCGAGTGAATATCTTTGTATCAAGGGCTTCATGCGAATTACGGATCATACAATGGAGGACTAATACTGTGCCTTTTGCTGGCCTACTATGTACTGCGATCAGCAGATCCGCCTAACGATGCCTTAGGAGTAATTTGGGTCTGCGATCATATAAAGGATGTGAACCAGTGCACTCTCCAAATGGGACCACCAACAGTGTATTTAGAAGATCTAAAGATCAAGTTCTAGCTACAAATGAAAGGAACTATAGATATGCTATTTATATTGGAGATGACTTGGAGTATAGTCAACCCGATCCCTTTACTAATAGGGATCTGTTTAAATCCACTTATCCGTCACCATGATTTCTAACCAGAAGATTGGGCCTTGTATATTAAGTAAGTTGATGCTGTGGCTCGCGTACAAGAAGGTATAGATGGAGAAAGGCTACGATAGGCCCAGGGCCGCATGTCATGATATCGCTGGGCCTTAATTCTTAGCACATAGAAAAACAGTCACCCGCCAGATCTTTCACAGAATAAAATCGCATGACGCTGGGTATCATAAGTAAAGTTACTAGCCGCAGCATGATCTGGATCATTTCGAAACGTACACCATAGTCATTGAGTCTTCTTAGGTGTAATGCCCGGTATATCTAAGCCGGATTGTCTGTTTACCTGGCATCACATTGTTCTCCTTAGGTCCGGGGGAGTTACTTCTCCGGGCGCCCGGATTTGATAGATGTTACCTCCTCTCTCCAATTTATATATCATCAAAATGCGTGCTTTTACTGCCATTTCTTGATATCACCTAACATATAACTGTCAGCTCGCAACAGAAATATTATTCGGTATTAGGCATGATCACGCAAAGATCGGAGTAGGAGGTGCTGTACTGTGCCGAACTTTGTACCACACAGTTAATCTTGACACGGAGAGCTGGCGACACGGTGTTGCATAGCAACCCTTCTTTGCCGTATTGGGTAGTTCCCGCCACAAGGGTTTCCGAGACGGTAGTCCTCGAGAGGACCTGATTTGTAGGAGGTACGCTGGTTTCCAAATTTCAGTCAAGCCGTTGTTATCCTAACATATAGAATCACCGATCCTACGTATCTAATAATTTCTCCCTACAAAACGAGTATCGTACTAACTTACACGTAAAAAATTAACTTCTTACCTATGTACTAACCTGTAGATTAAATAAGAGTTTTGTGGAACAGCCCATCCCATATGAATCTAATCTGTCGTCCTCGTCCCCGTTTAAGAAAAAGAGAGATAATAGCACAGCATATGGTCAACACATCGGTAATCATGTTGTTCTAGCTTTGGTTTTAGTACGTTACAAAAAGAAACGTTTGAATAACTATCAGCAATAGCTGGAAAATGATATCCATGGTAGCAGTCACAGCTGCATCTTCGAAGCAAAGGTTCGCTGAAATAGCCAACACTGTACGTGACAGGAGATGCAGGATGGTAATGCATGAAGGAAAGTTAATATTTAAGACATGCCTGTATTCTATAATTAGTACCCTGAATATGGGAGTGCTATTAGCATGTGAGTCGATGGAACCGTTGCTAGGTTCGTGCCAGAGAATAGCGAAGGGCTTGGAAGAGTACTCATCTCTAGGCCTCATAAAGACTAAAGGAACTGGTATTGCACTGCATCCGAAACCTGACGGGCAAGGTACCAGGTGTTAGCTATTCAGCTACCGGTATGTGCAAGGCGAGACGAACGAAAGCGAGCAGCGGGAGCGAATATGGTAGACCCTTAAATCGACACCTGGCTAAAAGAGAGGACTGGGTTTGTATGGCCTCCTTGACGCCCTACTATATTATTGTTAATCGAGTATCCTTTCAAGCCCTTAAGTCTAAGCCCTTGTTACGATGCGATTGAGGGCGCACGAAGGTCTTCACCCCTTTCGGGTCTGAGTGAGAGATCTATGATTAATATGCTTAAATAGCCTCTCGTCGCCCTGTCTACTTAAGTCTCGTATATGTTGTTTCATTTTCTATTTTTTTATTTATTTATTACCTTGGAGTGAGTATTAGGGAGACTTTTAAGGGGTTTGGAGATCTCGGGGACGAATCAGCTATGATGTATCAGGGGTTACCCTGTGTAGAGTATTTGGCGCGTGTTGGGATATCCTTACAAGATTATCCTAATTGATCTCCTGGCGCAATGCCGTTCTTGAGACGCTGCTTGAGCTTAATGAATCTCAAGATAGCCTTGATAGTTAGCATAATCACTGATGTTTTAAGCACGTCTATTTTCTTTTTTAAATATGTAAGAAGATTCCATTGAATGCTTTCAATTATCATAATACATAGTTACATGTGAGTGTGGTCATTCTCCCGATATCTTTGCGCCTATGTAAATGCCCAAGAACTCCAACTCTTTAAACTCCATACTGCATTGTAGCGCAGCGCCAGTTTTAGGTTACAATATGATGAAAGGTCATCGGAGAATCGTTTGATTCGTTAAAAGTACTTCGTCGTGAAAGATGATAATGAGCGTCAAGGGTGGGCTGATTAAGTAGAATACATAGTTGGGTATGGGTAGTCAAAGGGGTATAATCGATTGACATAGACCACGATTAGTTGATGGCAATGCGGCGAGTTTCGGGCTTCTTCGCCTTGGGCACGATGACAGTCAAGATGCCATTGTCCATAGAGGCGCTGACATTGTCGTGGTCGACACGGTTCGAGAAGGTGAAAGTGCGTGAGAAGTTGCCAATGCTGCGCTCGTAGACCCAGTACTTGTACTTCTGCTGCTGCTGGGACTCGGCAGGGGCCTCGGGCTTGGAAGACTCGACAACCGGCCCGCTCTTCTCGGCGCCCTCCTTCTCATCCTCCACGGTCGCCTGGAAAGACTTGTTCGAGTGAGTCTCTGCGTTGTCTTCGTTGTGGGGTTCGTTGGTGATGACACCGCTCATGCCAGTGTCGCCGACTAGGCCTGCGGGCGGGTTTCCTGCCGTGTAGGTGCGTTCAACGTTGCCGCGAATTATAATGGTCTGTGCATCGCTGAACTCGATGTGGACATCTTTCTTGTTGACTCCAGGAAGCTCGCCGTGAAGCTCGTAGTTCTCCTCTGTTTCTCTCACATCAAAGCGAGGAGTGAAGGTTTGGACATTGCGACGAGTCGAGCGGGACTGGCCCTCGTTGCCGTTCTTCTGAGAGAAGTGCTTGTCCCAGTCGTCAATGAAGCGGACCAGGCCACCGAAGTTGCCGAAGTCGTTGTTGGCGGCGTAGAAGGGGTGGTGAGTGAAGACAGACATGTTGTTGATGTGTAGGGAGTTGTTGTGAGTTATTGTTTAGTGATAGAATTGCGAGTAGTGTTGTAAAGTTGACTTGAGAGTCGAAGCTTGAGTAGATGAATCAAGTTGCTGATGTTTGTTCTCGAGGCTTTGCTGTTGTTTCTTGTTGTGTTCTGGTGATTGAACGACATTGCCAAAGTCGAGTTTCGAACAACGGTTATATACACGAAGCCGCATAGCTCGCGCAGCTTCTAGTATATTCAAGAAGCCTTTTCTGAATAATTAATTAGAACTCTAAGTTACACACGAGAATTCTCTAGATCCTTCTACTGTTATCCATGAATATGATTATAGAACTTTATGTCGATGCTGAGGCCGCATCACGATCCCGAGACTGCGCGACGTTGCTGGAAAGCGGCGGAATCTTCTACAACTTTACTAAAACGGCCAAAAATCAGTTATTGTACAACACCCCATCTTTGACCCCAAAATTCCACCTAATCATACAACAAATAATCTCCTCATTATCACCAGACCCTACTACAAAGTCATTCGTTCAAAAATGTTATTCTCTTGTTGACGAATCAATTCATATACGACTTGTGTGCATATCCCCGTAGGTACAGTGGACAGTGCCAAAGTCCATTACCGCTCGCGGTGGATACATGCTTACCTCGCTTATTGCAACAATGTCAACGTCTCCACTCTCCAGCCCCATATGGCTGAGACAAGCTTACCTGAAGTGGCTGTGATCTGTGGCTGCGATCTACATGCACGCTGGGCTCCACTGATCAGACTTAGCGGGCTCCATGTGTGACAGCTCGCTGGGTCTTGGCAGGGGACCTGTGACGTCATAATGGCCCTATTGGCCCTATGCATCTTGCATCTCCTCGAACTGGACTTCCATGTTTAGTGTGATCTGTAGTTCCTACCGGAACCCGCTGGTGTGGGAACGGTTACGGGGAAGAGACAAGGATGCCGTGCAGATCCCAAACAACTTCATGTCCTTACACCATCGACTGCTACACCCCAATGCAGCACCAGAGAGCACCGTGGTCACATGCCGCTATACCCTACGTACATGTAAGCTATTGGAATGCACACGTACAGAAACGGCTACGTAATTTGCAGCTTGGCGGTCCCTTGACGAGTCACTCCATGCTATATTCGATACCCGCGGAAAACCGCCGGTAATATCGCCAACTGCAAGTACATGTGGGAACCCGAGATGGGTAGCATATAGAGGCCAAAGTCATACGATCGCATGTTCTTATGACGTGGCTTTCCTCCTACGTAGCCAGATCCGTTGAGGTTCAGACTCGAAGTGGTACTGTCGGATGACGAATAATTATCCAGCTTGTATATGATTGAATCTTGGTGCATTTACCGACTGAAAGCGCCACTACCGCATTAGGTCTTTGCCCGCCTTGCCCGCCTTGTCCGCCTGCACAAGGAATCGCTGACCATAATGACGGCCGTCCCGAGATTCGCCACGCAATATCGGATCCGCGAAAAACCGATATCTCACCTTTTGCCACCATCATTCACGGGATCTTGGAGCATCAACTGCACTCTACCATGGTCTCTTCGTTGGACGTACGCAAGGGCTATCGGGGACAATTCGTGTATTCTGGTCTTCTTCATACTAGTTTAGGATCACCGTCGACGATTAGTGATGGGCTGGTACACATCGGAAGTTGTGTAGTAGCTGCGATCTTCTTCGTATAAGCTCTGATTTGACAGAGGAACCGTTGATTAGAAACTACACAAGAAAATGGGGCTATCATTGGGTGACCGGTCACAACGATGCCATCCCGCAGCATCTTGTTGTGAGATATATCCCTTCCTTCGAGTTTCGAGTTACTGTAATTACTGGAAATGCGGTGTTGCTTGGGGCGGATATCCGGCAGCAATGCCGGCCACGCCCAACGTAGACAGAGGAATCGGGCTTTGAACTCGGTTGAACAGTCCGATAAGCTTTCTTCCCACGGTAGGTTCTAGCTCGGTGCCGTCTCGAGCGATTTTGACCTCGCGGTTCGAATTCCAAGGGTTACGCAGACCCCGTGTTTTGTAGAAGGGTAATCTTGTGGTTGAGAGCCAGTCCAGTTTGAAAGGCTTACCCCAAGCCTTTGACCCCCCTTCACCGTCGTGCGTGCTTCTGGCGCTTTCCGAATCCTCGGATGCTATATCTGATGCCCCGTCAGACTCGTCTCGTTCCACTTCCCAGAATATCGTCCCGCGGGCTGAGTCGTCGATAATGCGTCCACGAGGGCACGTATCAGTCGCTTCCGTGGGTATCGCTTTGGGTAAATCCATACTGTTCGTGGCCTGAGCCTTCGGGGCAAATTCAATCGCTGCGGCTGGGTCGTGGTTGATGGGCGAGATCATTCTCGCGTATCCGAAATATTCGCCGGATTTGTTGGCCGAAAATATGAGATAAACGTTATCGGCCGCCTGTTTGCAAATCTATTAAGCGAAAACAAACTTAACAGACATGCCTGAATTCACGTGCTTACCCCAAACGCATCATTAAGCGCCTCCTCATTATGAGACTGAGTTGCCCAGACACCATTTTGTATACTCAGGTCGAGATCCTCCACAGTTAAACTTTTTAGTATGAAAAATTTATCTCTTTGTTGAGTCCCGTCTACAACTGGTGTAGTCTTCGCGCCGATTCCGTCCTCTTGCGCAGACGATGGGTTGGCGGATTTATTGGCGGATTTCGATGGTGGACGATCTGAGGATATGTTTTGGACGCCGGGTGATATGGCAGCTGGACCTGTTGGCGCGGTTTGACCAGACATCCCTTCGACAGTACTTTTTCGCAGCCGACTTACGAGCCTTACTGATTGAAATTTCGAGTCGTGGAGCTTTTGCTGAGCCGCAACACAACTTGCTTCATCTTTGAAGTTGGCAAAGGCACAGTTGCTTTTCGAGATTAGGAACAAAGACTCCATTCCAGTTGCCCCTCTACAAACATGGTATACTAAGCTCATCAATTCGGTTTGTGGGGGAAGATTTCCAATCCAAATGGCGTGTCCTAGCAATCGTGTTAGGAGACTTGGCCGGGGCGGGGCATTCAGACTGACCACTTTGACGAGGCTTTCGGGGCGGGCCACGAACGATGTTCGGTCGAGTTCCTGTCAAATCTGTGATATGGTGTTAATTTCAAATTCGGTACATGTTTATTTTGGCCGAAGTCCATACCCTCACTTGACACAAATCCTCCTGAACCCCTCACATGGTTGTTCCTTTGTAGCGATTGGGGATCTTTTGGCCCGCCGGGAGAACCATCCGGAAGAAAATACTGTTGTTGGGCTAATGGATTGTGTATAGGAGGATTCTGTGCTGCGAACTGATTCGAGGGAGGATAGTAATATCCGGAAACTGGTGGTTGCGACTGGTTCATCATGACAGAGTTTGGATAATATCCCATACCTATACTATCCCGTGGTGATCCAACTTGATGCTGCTGATGCTGTTGAACAGTTGGTGACATCTGGGAACTGTAGTATTGCGGAATATGTTGATGTTGAGGGAGGTAGTAATGTTGGTTCGCGAGCTGGGACATATGCGGCTGGCCGGGGTACTGGACCATTTGTGGCATCATGCTGGGGCCAGAAGGTGCGTATCGTTGATGTTGATGCCCACTACTGTATCCTGGTCGGTACCCGGCTTGCGGGAGAGCGTTTGTCACTGCGCTCATATCATACGGTCCCTGGCGGTTTGACCCTTGCGCGAGAGGTACCTCGAGTTGACCGGAGAAGAGATTCGACGACGGGGCGTATATCTGCTGGTATTGGCCCTGGAATGCAGCAGAGTTCGAGGGACTAGTGCTTTGCTGGTCGGCCGATGATCCATCATCTGGCATCATCGCTTGGTGTGAATTTCCAGGCACGCCTGGGCTCGCTCCATCGCCACCAGAGTTTGCGGATGGTAAGTTGTCGCCCATTTTTCAGTACAGTCTAGGCGTTGTTCGAGATTGTGGAATTAATGAATTCGCAGCCGGGGCTCGAAGTCGCCGATATGCAGGTTCTGAAGACACGAAGGCTGGATGTTATCCAATAAACTGTTGATCTGTCCGTGTACTGGGAGGGGCATGCCACACTGATAGTCTTATAACCTCAACACTCTCTTGCGGGAGATGGCACTCCCCGACTGGATGGCGCCGAGTCGAGTGGGTGATGTACACGTCGAATGAAATTCCAAAAGAACGAAGATATTTAGGAACCAGTTTACACCGCTAGGCGCTACGCCTTCAACGCCTATTTCCTCAACTCGCAGAAACCGCCACCGCACAGCGCACGGCCTAATGTCCAAGTTGAGAAATTGGGGAAAGGTAAATATTCTATATCGATAAACTGGAGAAGAACCCCGGTTTTGGAAGATAGTAGCGGATGATGGAGGAGCTGAAGTTCCTAAGAAGTGGTGGATCGTTTTTAGAGTTTCATCTCTCTAAGCGGTGTATATGGACAAGTGTACAAAGTCTGAATAAATCGACGGGATACAGTACTATGTATAAAGTCACCCAGACAAGCAAGTAAAAGGACTGTGTCACTTGGGATATTTGATGAGCATTAGATATTAGGTTGTGTGGCTAATTTGGTCGACCATGTGGCCCAATGTGATTTCTAACAACCCCAGCCAGGGTATGTACTATGTACTACAAGTACCTACCTACCTGTTGGTAGTTGAGAAGGAAGCACCATGGTGTAGCGACAATCTTTGCCTTTTCCTCTTGCAGCTATGCAGCAAGGGCACGAGAGAGGCAGTATGAGACAAACCGAGGAACATAAACAGGGAACAACCGCATCATTGTGGGCGACCCCAAAATCTATTAGCCTGTCTTCCAGCACTTAGACTCGGGGAACTACAGAGTCTAGTCAAGTCCCGCCGGGATAGTACAGTAGGAGGAACTAATGTTGCAGGAGTAGAGGAGAGGAGGACTCCCGGTCCCGTCTTGACTAACACCATCGCCGAAGAGGAACAGTTCGCTGCCTGATAGGAACCGAGAAGAACTTTAAGGTAGTTTCGAGGGCAAGTGGGCATAAGACAAAGGGCCAATGAGCAAGAAGGCCGGCTAGGAGAAGATACAAAACGGGGACTGGGATTTGCCTTCGCCCGCGCGGCGCTGGTGCCGGTTTTTCGCCACCAGACCCTTGAGTAACAGCGCAGGACACCAGCTATTCGTTTCGGGGTTCGTCAGATGTCCCATTGGTTCTATACTTGTGTTTCCCACACATTGCCTAGCAAAAACCTAATAACACTGACGACTTTTTCTTACCAAGGGCACACAGATAGGTCCCCCAATCCGATAGGCGCCGGCTCAGCCACAGATGGTCTAGACGAGTCTTTTTTTACCAGGCGCCGGTCAATCGCGCTTCCGTAATCTAGTCGTGAAAAGTCGTATCCGTTGCGCACAGATGGCCCTTCGGATGCTAGTAGGTATATAAGCTACATGCTATACTACTTAGCTCGTTGGCGAAGGAAGTGGCGGACCCTATCTTGGATAGATCGCAAGAATTCGCCCCGTTTCTGGGCGAGCCTTGTTCTCAATGCCCTTGCGGCTACTTAGCTGTCCTAGCCCTATGACAGCGCAGGATTTTCGGATCAGATCCAAGATCCAGGAAACCCCGGAGGCTGCGCCATCGCTGGCCGGGGCGGAGCGGGATTTCAGCACCGGGACACTTGTGGGCTTTCTATGTGAGTTTAGAGGATTATCTAGTCTGTGTGAATGACGAGGCGAATTCGACGCCAAGGTCAGCAGAAGGTGAGACATTGAGAAGGCTCCCCTTATTGGTAGACAGAATACAGGTTGGTCTGTACTACCTTCATTCATTAATGGGAAGCTCAGCGCTGTAGAGCTACTATACGCATATTGGTGTGGTTGCGACGTGTTTACCGAAGTTCCAAAGATGCGGAGAGAGCCGCAATCGATTTCTGACCCTCGAAAGGGAATTTGAAATCGGGGAAATGCTGATTCCCCATCTCCTCTGTTCAGGGGACCGAGATCGCAAAATCACTGGATAATTCGATGCGCTACCAGGCTTGGTTGCATGGACGACGGCCTTTCTTCACATGCAGAGTACATCAGCGATACCCTCGACGCCCTATGATAACCAGCCTACATATATACGTGACGTAGGTACCACCGAGTCGCTCGTTAGTGTTGCGCTTATGACGAGATGGGGCTCGTTATGCGTCAGCGGCACTCAGGGCAATGATCGGCGTCATTCGACCCCCTGCTCCAAGGTTGCGATAGTGCACGCACAGGTCGACTACCAACGTACGGATGAAGATGGTCTTGGGGCTGGAATATGCTGTACTGGTGGTCTGTGTTCTGCTGCTTAGCGAATGTATCCTCAACGGTGCACTCATTACATGTAGTATTGGAAAACCTCTAGTTTATCCGATTCTCCTGGATGGTGTTGTGTAAGTCCTTCGCTATCCGTTTTATGCACGTCACATGATTCCCAACATGGGAAAATATTGGACAAAAACGGCCAACTATCCGATTAGTTTCCCTAACTCGTAAACTGCAGCCGTCAAGATGGAGAACGCTGTTCAGCCACTGACGATCAGAAGAGTGCCACAACCGACCTTCCAGGGGTACTTACATACTGTAGGATACAGCACGTAAGGCAACTAGGCCTTGGGCGGTTAGGCATCACTTTTCAAGGTTAACTTGTCGAGACCGTATAGACTGTACTGTACTCGGTACTGGACAGAGCAGACGACTAGTACTGTGAAAAGCGACGATCTCCTTCCAGAATGGACAAGGCGTGACCTTGCCACCCCACGACAAGTGTAATGCCGATATCGAATTTTGCCACTTTCACCATCCCAATTCTTCACTTTCGAGTTGTCAAACTGGATCAAGTGATTCGCGTCATTGTCCCATCATTCCCATCATGTTCTCCATACTCCCCAAACACGCCAGCTAACGCCATGCAGCACACATACGGCCCATATTTCTTGCACTGTTGGCACCGAGACGGTCGGCACCGTACGACTGACTGTAACTCGTTCACCACCCAATCTAGTACCACGATGCATACCACTTTCACAGCCTCTACACTACCATAGTGAACAATCTCTTCATACTAGGACGTTTGCTGAGGTCCCTACAAGTGCCGCCCACTAGTTAAGTCCTGCTCCGAACACGGCTTCTGCACGGAGCAAAAGCTCCGATGAGAATGTGAATAGAATAACCTTATGAGCAATGGCGTTCGTCTATTATTAGGTAGCCTGCTATTGCTCGAGGTTGAGCCGTTAGATTCTTCTTGGTTCTGGTGGGGGATAAAGGGTTGGTGGCCCAATCATATACCAACCAATGTCTTAAGCTTGGTCTGATCGGCCTATCTGCCGAGGACATGTCCTGGGCTCTGTCCTGGGCCAACATATGATCCCCTACGGTTCGTTGTTACGCCGCCAAGGCTACTTTGTTCTTCATAAGACGATCCGTTGGCGAAACAAAAATTGCTCGTCACCTGGATCGACGAGTAGCGTGTCTCAACAACGACCATGGCTAAATAAACATGCTATGGTTGCAGTAGAGCCCGGATACGCGTCCATCTGTACCTCATTCAACAACCGTTATGCAGGTGCCTCGGTGTGCTCTCCATCCGTAAGTACGTCTACTCTTGCCTCCCAAACTACATCTCAAGCTATGTCTGCATCCCTGCTGCACTTCGTAGTCCCGCACAGTAGCTGTGGCTTAACCAATCTAGGCGCTGCAGTACCTTAACAATATGGCCTCCAGAAGGACATGATAATCGGTATAATGGTTGGTTGGATTCAGTTAAATAAATTACTGCATGCCTATCAGGATTTTGTCTCACTATTGGTAAATGAGCCCGCTGAAGCCAACATAAGCACCCCTGCTTATAACTACCAGCAGGCTTAGCGGTCTCTCATTTGGATTATCTAATCCTATCGACTAACTTTTTGGGCTTATATTACACAGATAGACTGGACAGGGGCCTGGTTTGCTCCAGTCATAAACTGGCGCTGACTTGTGTTCCAGAATTCTCAAGAGTAATTAACCTTTAAGGGATTTATACGTAAAGTTGATGACACGAGACGCCAGCCTTTGAAGATACAACTCGTAGTGTTGTCTCCGTCGAATGACCCCCAGCATGAATTCATTCGGTTTGGTTAAAGGCACTACGTAGCGATAGGATTCAAGAAACAAGCCCCAACTATAAGTAATGTCCACTGAAGTTAATTCGCAACTCTAGGACCGTTGGGTGTATTAGAGCTCTTGATATCCACTAGTTAGCTATGCTTACATCCTCACAACACTATGTATGTACTTAGTCTTTCGGCCAAAATATGACTTGCATACTCAGCTCTCTACCTATTACGGTTTAACTGGAGGGAAATCCATGCAACTTGTTAAAGATACCCCTGGAGTGAGAGCGAGTGCCAGAGTCCCTTTACTGCTTTTCATTCGGCCGGCGATCCCTATTACATCAGCATTGAAGGGGATGTTGTATTACATTAGTCCGATCGTTATTTCCAGAACTAACCATATGTTGCGAATGTTACGTACCAGTATCCTTCGTAAATAAATATCAATTGTCAGGGTCTCGTAGGTGGCGAATATGTGGACAAGTATATATTGTTGTTACTGCGTGAGATACCTTCACATCACTTGACGTATCATAAGACCATTCTATCGTAAATTGTGTTATGGAAGCAGTTAATAATAAATGTATGCAGGGGAGCCTGCGCAAAATTTAAATCGTTCTGTGCGGATAGGAGAAAGAGATGTATGAATTTGTCGCAAGCCGGATAGATGTCTTAGAGGTTAGGTAGTCGTGAGCTAGGCTAGTCTCTACACAATGTCATGGCAAGTGATTGAGCCTGAGGTATCCTCGCATTAATCAAGACGGAGCCATGGTGGTAGCTGCGATCCTAATGCCGCACTGAATAACCATAAGGTTTGTAAGCCAAAATTGCCTGCATCTGCTATTCATTTGCTTCTTACGTCGGTACGGGCAGATTTGTATCCCAGGAACCAGCCAACGAATGTAATTCGGGACCCCTTTGCGTAGCTACAATGGTTCTCACGAACTCCCATAGTTAAATTCAACGAAATCTTAACTCTCGAAAAGAATGACATTTTTGCAATATGTATGCTCAGCGTTGCATTTTCTTCTTTTAATATTACAGGAATCTTCATCGGCATCACGGTCCCGTAGTTAAAGGCTACGTCAAGTGTAGAAGTGATTCTGTTTGTTATATATTGAATCAAAAGGGCGTATTGGTGAATGCGTTGTTATGTTCTCGTGGAAGCAGAGGACACTAAATTTGCGTTGCGGGCTTATTTGGGCGCTCCTGTTCTTATCTTAAGGGATGGGAGCTTGCGGGGGAGCTTGTAACGGGCTATTATAATCTGAGTGGAATTTGTGCTCGCTGTTGTAATAAATAGTGATGTTGATGTAATATTGTTAGCTTCTATGGTCTTCGTGATAGTGAGAAACACACCAGGCAAATCGAAACAGTAAGAATGAGAGTGTTCTGTGCTTCCGACTTTCTCACATTTCTATCTATGGTGTCTGTTTAGTGGCAATTGTATTCTAGACCTTGCTGAGTTGGGTCGATGTCACTGATATGGGTTTTTCTTACCCATAGTCTCCCCCAACGAGAGCCGAGAACTCAGAGTTCGTAGTTGGAGTAGGCCCTTGAGACGCCATAACAGCCTTTCGGCCTAGCATGCATCGGATATAATACACGTGCCTTGCTTCATGTGCTCGAGTCTTCCTTCCAAATACACTTCCTTAATCTTTCTTCAATGGCAGGAGTCTCTCCTCGATCCCGTCTTTAGTAATAATCATCATCTGCAAGCCATCACCGACCTCGATGTGCCGTTCGACGGCAGAGTCGAAGGCATCCTTGACGAGCACTTCGACCTCACTGCGGGGTAAAGGCACGCGTTCACGCTCCTGCAGCTCGTGGCCAACACCGCTGCCGGGAATATACTGATTCTTGAAGTTGACCTGGTTGTCAAGGAATGGCATGATGAGGGAGGCGGCTGCACCACCAGCGCGGCACTGCTCGCGCTCGTAGCTGCCGACGGGGTCGTACGAGTACACAGCGCCGGTTCCATCCTCATCAATACCACCGAGGATGGCGTGGACGTAGTAGGGAAAGAAGCGCTTCTGATAAAGGATTGTGGAGAGCCGCTTGGCACAGGCCGAAACGCTCATAGGTTTCCCGTGCCGGTACCGGTACATCTTGCAGGCGGTGTCAAGCCGCTCCTTCAACGCCTCACCATCCGCAGCGAAGCCCACTACTGACAGCAGAATGTTGGCGTCGTCTTGAGATGACGTGGATCCTCCGATCTTGAATATCTTGGGTGCATACCGCGTGTTGATGCTGTAGCCTGAAGTTAGACGGGTGTCACCGGCCACGATGGCGAAGTCAGCGCCGGCAATGGCGAGGGTCGAGCCGCCGTTGTCGGTGTATCTGCAATGATAGAGACTCTATGTTAGTCTCGACTCCCCTATCGGAGTTTAACTAAAGACATGGGAGATCCAAGATAGGCTCACGGGTTGAAGCGGTGTTCCCGGAGGCCGTCGATGGCGCCTTTGGGAACTTCAGCAAACGAATAGCTGGGCCCGTTGAGGACGGGGTTCTGGCTGAACATGGCCATGGCGACTGACTCTATACGATGTCCCTCCTTTTTGATTGTACGATATTCTGGACGTCGGCAGTGCCTGGTTATATTTGCGCAATGACTGGAAGGCTGTCGGTTGAGGTGTATGTTAGGTAGATCGGACGTGGTTGATAAGTGGGATGATGATGGTTGTTGCAGCTCCTACTGTAGGTAGCTCCAACGCACGCGTACAGCTTGCAGCCTTGTAGGGCGGGCAGTGTAAAATGATAGGGACCTTTGATAGGACAGCCAGGGGTAGCTCTAGGTGATTAAGCGTTGCCTATTGGAGCATTTGGACAGGGGTCAACCCAACCAGCTACCCTCTTAACAGTTGCGACGATGCAATCATACCCTTTTATAATACTTTACAGTGGTAGTAGATGCCTCTCCTATCCAACGTGAATGTATATTACCATCCATACGACATATTGTTCTTGCAACCGCCAACTTGCCAGCAATCCTCCATTACTGGTGTCCCGCTCGGGGCTTGCCACAGTCTCCAGAGCTGTGTGCCTAGACCTGCTTGTCTTTACTGCATCGTTCCTTTAGATTTGTTCGATCGATCGACATCATGGTACGCGATATTCGCCAGCGGGCTCTCGAGAAGATCGCCGCCCTTTCGGCTTCGAGTTCGATCGCCTCTTTTGACCGTTCCGACCTTGACCGTCTATGCAAAGCCACATCGTCGCATGGCCGGGCCAAGGATGTTGTCAATGGCGCCGTAAAGGGTACCGTCTCTTCGTTGGGCAAGGTTCCAATGGTAAAATCTAGCATCCCAATAAAAATTGAGTCCCATAATCTCACGCCTTTTTAGACCATCCGTGAATACGAGGTTCTCATCGCGCTTTGTAAGACTACGCCGCTAGTCCAGAACAGCCAGAGTGCCCAGAAGCTTGCCAGCCAGTTGATCCCCTACATTCTCGAATCCCACTTCCAGAGCTTTGTGCCGTCGCCCGGCTTCGCCAGAATCGAGCCGTCCCCGAATGAAGCCCTTACCAGGAGCCTGACCGCGGCCCTGCTATCACTAGGAAGCAACCATGAAAACCTACACGAGACTGTGTCAGACAATATCTGGACATTTCTAGCTAGCTTGCGAGCGGCCATACAAAACATCGTCCCGCCTAGACTTGAGGGAGACTCGGAACAAAACCTTGAAGACGCAATTCGGACTGCTACTTTGACCATCTCATTGTTAGGGTTCCTGGACGCCGCTTCGGCGCAAGCTGACTTTTGGAGGATCGGTGGTAGATTAGCCCTGATCCAGAGAGTCCGCAACTTGTTATCAGATTCCTTTCTTACGACGATTGACGGTGCCTTCTCCACTATCCGGAATTCTCATTCTTCAGATCGTCATGTTAAGGAATGGAAAAGATGTCTACGCCATTATGCTAGCCAAGGCCGACCCCTTGGACCTATGCTCTTGCAGAGGAGCTTCACATGGCTATTAGTTGCAACTACGTCCCTGTTAATCGTCACTGCGAAGGATTTGCGAGGTTCTCACATTCTAGACGTACTCATGACTAAAGAGGGTCTCTTAAAACCAGGCTCCCTCAGCGTGCCAGATGTCGATTTCCAGTCTGTTGAGATGTATGCAGGACTTGCTCAAGAAGAGATGAAACGTTTTGAAGATAGTGCTGATTTTCTTGAGCTTGCCTCCGCTTCGCAGCAAAAGTTAGCGTATGCTGTGAAAGCCTCAGCCATTATTAGTTATCTGAATTGCACCGTGCTTAATGAGGACGCCGGCGATCCAGATCTTCTCATGGGCTGGCTTACTGAGACACTTGATTCAGAGCAAATTTTCGACGAGGTCCTCGCTTCTGTCGTACTCCGAACCATGGCTATCCTAGCCAAATTCTCGCCAGATTATGCATCAACAGTCATGCGGCTTCTCCCCCGATTCATTGTCCAGACTGCGCCATCAGCCAATACTGTAGGTATAGCATCAACATGCCTAGCTTTCACTCTGCGTACGCTTTCCAACGACGCCGTAATCTCCACGCTTTATACCATGGGTAATATTCTAAGTCCGAGTCCTGAGCACGGTGTTGCGAACGGGACAAACGGGGACCTGGCCAGGGATAGCACAGCCTCGTCGAATATATATCATGGAAGGCAATCTACTGGCAGTGATATCTCCTTACAAATTCAAAACGAGGAAGACACTACCGCTGCATACGCTAACATTATTCACACGATATGTTGCATTGCAAAATCGTCCGAGGATGAGAAGATCACGGCTCTTGCACAGGCCATGCTGCTACAAAAGCTGACAAAAGTTAATCAATCGGTCGATGGGCATATTCTTGTAGGAGCCAGCACTCTGTCATTGAATTCAGGACAACTTGAATTCCGGTCACTCTTGAGGCTATATTCGAGGATATGCCATGTGGCTGTAGCAGAGGACAATACGACTCTGCTGGATGCGGTAGGTTGCAATCAGCCCCTACATAACTACAACATGCTAATGATTCATAGATTATGAAAGCTCGCAATCATATCTCAGCGAATATCAAACGCGATTCCCACTTATTCGATATCTATCTCGAATACATGCTTGAAGACTTAGTATCGAAGGGAGACGTCCACCAATCTAACCATATGAAAGAATCGGATATTGAATTTGCCGCGCAAGAGATCGCACAGCTCCTCCGGCCGCTGGCTACATTAATGTCCGTGCATGATTTCGCAGCTAATATGTCCAGTCAAGATGACGATGGCTTTGCTCAGGTACGCGACGCTTGGTTCAATATCGTAGTCCATGGTTTCACCCCTACAACTGAAAGGGGTAAGAAGTACATGAATGAATTAAGACACATGGCGATACACTCGCCGCCGCTCGTTGCGGAACAACGTGGAGAACAGGTTGAAAGCGACATCGAACTCAACACCGTTCTCCGTCGAGCTAACACGTCGGACCGAGAAGCCAAGCAGAAGAAATCACTAGCCAGTCTTGTACCATCCAAATCGTCTCACATTAGAGGTTTGAGCTATAGGAAAGTTATATTCCTCCAGGCTGCTTATCTAGTTGAAAGCCTACGAGCCGATTCCGGTGATTGCACCAAGGTACTCTCGTACTTCCTGGAACCCAGTATGCGCAAGGATGATGTGCGTAGTGTAATGGAAGGAATCGCCTCAGTTGTCATAGATAAGTATCTGGATAAAACCCTCGACGCAAAGCTTTCGACTTTCTCTGCACATTACGCGGCATCTCAACTTGCAACAATCCTTTGCAGCTGTTGTCATCGCATCCAGCGTGTTCAGCAAGCAGCGTTTTATTGCGCCGATAAAGTGATCCGCGAGGTTCCTTCTGCCCTGTGCCAAAAGTCGTCATTGTTTGCGCTTTTGGAACTTCTATCTCTCATGTGGTTGGGCTGTTTCCAAGCTGAAACAGAATTATACGATCCACAGTCCGTTTTCACATCGAAACTTGGGCACGTCACTGTTGAGCTGTCGGACGATTACGCGTTCAGGAAAGCGACCCTTAACAATCTTTATAAACAAGCAAAGTCTTGGGTCTCACTGGCCATCAACCTTGCACCAATCGACGTGAAAGGTCTGCTTCAGACGTATTTATCTGAATTTGATGATGAGGGTGCCTATGGTCACATGTCGCTCGGTCGCTCATTTGCAGCGGAAATGGGGTTTGCTATTCCAACGACGGATCAAAGATTGACATCACTGGACCGAATCGGGGAGACCACCATCAACACAGCCTCGGACTTCATCGCTCAATATACAACACGCCAAGAATACAGGTACGGAGAGACATTGCCGAGCCACGGGGCAGATCTGCTTAATGTTATGCCAATGGTACGGAGGAACTCTTTCGTGAAGTCCGCACCTTCAGAACGTGCCGATGCCGTTGCTGCTCTCGCTCATTTCGAGTCTCGTTTGACTGGGAAAAAGGTTACGCCTTTGCAAGATGTTAGAGACATTCTCCGACGTGCTGCTGCTCTGCTATGCCGCAGTCAAAAAGATGAGAGTGCGATTACTCATTATCTTGTTACCATTCCGTTTCGCATTTTCAGCAAAGAATCTATCAAGTTTGGGATCTCTCTCTGGCTCGGCGTGATAAACGAAAATCCCAGGATGGAATCACGATTACTGAGCGAAGTCGCCCAACAATGGGAGGTCACAATTCAAAGGAAATTGGGTCTTTTCAATCCAAGCTTCATGTAAGGACATAAATCTTTATCATAAACCGGTCAAGTATACTGACGCAGCTTAACCAGGCATCCAGATCCAATGTTCCTAAGGGAAGAATTCGCACCCAGTGACAACGAAGCTCTGACGAAGCAAAGGCAGCAGATACACAATCTCCTAGCTCCGCACACGCAGCTGATGCAGTTCTTTGATAGTCACTTCAACGCTACTCGCTTAGGTAGTCCCGATACTCAGAGAGTTTTTCTTCGGCTCCTCGACTTGACCTTGGATGCATTAAAATCTTCCATCTCCCACCCCATGGCCCGAGAGCTTCGATTGAAGATAATAATATTCAGCTTGAAAGTTTTGAGAGTGAGCGAAACTGCTGGTGCAGCTGCCCAGTGGCGTCTGAAAGACAAGATACTATCCGCCGGGCTGAGTTGGTTTCAATTTTCGCCAAAGTGGTCTTTCGGTAGCAATATGCTGCAACTGAAATCAGAAGTGAAAATGATCAACGATATCAAGAACGGACTTAAAGCTGTATCACACATTACAGCTACGCGTCCATTAAGCAACATCGTGTCTTCAACGCAAAAGGAATCGCTTTTTGAAATCCTCTTGGAGAGCGAACAAGCAAGGCTGAATGTTTGGATTCATCCACTTAACGAAGGGCATACACTACGGCCAGAAATAATGACAAGTCACGGTAAAGTTACACTGGAGGTAAGTCTTTCTAAGTGGCCGTAGATGGTCTTAGCTAAATATTTAAGGCTGCCCTGAAACCATTAATACGTGTTGCGTGGGCCGAGAATCCTTCGCTAGCCATCGAGCTTGTCAACAGGTTCAACATTCCTAGTGTGTATCAAGAAGTTCGTTGGTTGTTATTGAACTTTCCCACCAAAGCCCTATGTGATGCTGAGGCTCTCTCAATATTATTTGGTGGCGAGCTTCCCCAAGATGTTCGCTTCCAGCTCAAGGTACGTTGCTTAAGTCCGAACAGCTTCATTAACGCTAACAAATTCAGTACCTCTTGTACTGGACACCCGTAAATCCTGTCACCGCTACTACTTATTTCTTACCAGCGTATAAGAATCATCCATTCCTCATTCAATATGCTATGAGAGCTCTGGAGTACCACCCCATCGATGTAACATTCTTCTACGTTCCCCAAATTGTCCAAAGTCTTCGCTTCGATGCCTTAGGGTACGTGGAGCGGTACATCATTGAAACGGCCCAATTCTCTCAGTTATTCGCACATCAAATCATATGGAACATGAAGGCAAATTCTTACAAAGATGACGACGCTACTATTGTAAGTTTATTATTCAAGTGAGATCTTTTGTGCCCAATATTGACGTGTTCTAGCCCGATGCCATCAAACCTGCTCTTGACATAGTTATGAAAAAATTGATTGATAGCTTCTCCGGGGAAGATAAAAACTTCTACGAGAGAGAGTTTGCTTTCTTCGATGAAGTGACCAGTATCTCTGGGAAGCTGAAGCCACTGATCAAGCGCGATAAGCCGGAAAAGAAACAAAAGATTGAAGAAGAACTTCGTAAGATCGAAGTCGCTGTAGGCGTCTATCTTCCCAGCAACCCTGACGGTGTTGTTATTGGCATTGATCGAAAATCTGGTAAACCTCTGCAATCGCATGCAAAGGCCCCTTTCATGGCTACCTTCCGTATTCAAAAGGCTATTGCGGAAGATACCGAGGAGGCCGCGCAGGAAATCGCTAAAAAGGGCGAAATTCAGTCTCAGAGAACTATCGAAGTTTGGCAAAGTGCTATCTTCAAGGTCGGCGACGATTGTCGTCAGGACGTCCTAGCCCTACAAATGATTGCTGCTTTTCGAGGTATATTCCACAACGTAGGGCTAGATGTGTATGTCTTCCCGTATCGCGTGACAGCCACTGCGCCGGGCTGCGGCGTCATCGATGTCCTGCCGAATTCTATCTCTCGAGATATGCTCGGACGTGAAGCTGTCAACGGCCTTTATGACTACTTCATCAGCAAGTACGGAAATGAGGATTCACTTCGGTTTCAACATGCACGAGCCAATTTTGTCAAGAGCATGGCTGCCTACAGCATTATATCCTTCCTGCTACAATTTAAGGATCGCCATAATGGCAACATTATGATAGATGATGCTGGCCACATCCTTCATATTGATTTCGGGTTTTGCTTCGATATCGCTCCTGGTGGCGTGAAATTCGAGCGTGCGCCATTCAAACTCACGAACGAGATGATTCTTGTCATGGGAGGGAGTATAGAGCATCAAGCTTTCAAGTCGTTTGAACAACTATGCGTCAAGGCTTTCCTCGCTTGTCGGCCGTATGCCGAGAAACTAAGCCAGATTGTGCTCCTAATGATGGAGAGTGGCCTTCCATGCTTCAAGCCGGAAAGCGTCAAACACTTCAAGGAGCGATTTGTTCTGGAGAAGAATGAATGGGAAGCGGCCGAGTTTGTCAAAGATCTCGTCAAGAAGAGTGCCGGAAGCTATAGCACGATGGTCTATGACCAGTTCCAGCTGATGACGAACGGTATCCCTTATTAGAGTAAAACAGCAAACCGAACACCATATTAGCAACAAGCTTACTTCACTGCGTTGATCACGCCTTGTATGTAATCAATTTTCAATTTCGCTCATCAGCTATAATTATCCTATCAGTAGATACTTATAATCCCATTTTCTAAGCAGACTCATTTGTCCAAGTAGACCAAATTTATTCTGATTAGCCTACTTTATTAGCAATTGTGCTGCTAAGCTCCTCGATCCAACATAGAGAACTAGCTAGCCTGCTAGTTCGACAGAGTGTCTATTGGGTTAGCTTCTCGCTTGTGATGCTCTTTTTTCATCCATACGTGCATCGAAGTCACATACTGAAAGAGATGGTTAAGGATCACCGATGTTGCATTTTCTTATATTCGTTGTTTCGTCCTCGGTACCAGATTGGAGTAGTAGAGATTTGGCTTCCTATTACGAATGTGTAACCAATGTTTCAACTTACTTCACTATGGCAGGGGTGTCTTTAGCTGGAGGATAATAGAATTACTTGTCATGTGCCGTCCCACCGCGCTATCTATGTAGTTATACCAAAGACCATGGTGTATAACAAGGCAGTAGGCTTTTAGCCGAGTAACCCCAATACTTCTGTGATCACTCCTAGAGCCTCTGCCTCAATAATACTGATATTTCGGCTTTATGCTCCATCTAATCTTCTCCATCTTCTTCGCTTAATTCTACCGTTGTCCCTGGAAGCTGAGAGCGCTGAAATCTCGGTACTCGAGAATGTTTCGATCTGATTCTGGATTGTCCACTTTGTGTACGTGGTGTATAGTGGTCCGGGATATGTTGCGGCTTTCCGGGAAATGGTGGTATATCTATGAGTTTAATCTCGTCATGTTCAGACTCCTTTTTAATTTTGACCTGGCCTGCAATGACCTTTAAGTCAGCACTGTTATGAAGACTATTATTTAGGTCAGAAGCAATCTTTGATAATCCTTCATAATTTTCGGCTTCTTTTCGGTCGCCGTGGACTTTTGAGATCGCTTCTATTGCCTCTGTTATGCCTCTTTTGAGCTCTTGGTTCTCCCGGCTCAGTGCTTCGTTGGCATCGACCTGTGCCAGCCACTTAGTCCGCATCTTGGTTTCTCGCTCGGTTTCCAGAGCTGTGAACTGGTATGTCGAAAGATTAGTCATCTCCGGGCTTGCTTCTCTAGAAGCTGTAAGGGTAGGTGCAGGCCGATAATGCAACTGCTCTGAAGGACTGAACGGTTCCCGTGACAGGTCCTGACCGAACTCGAGCCGTGGATGACGTCCAGACGCTAATGACAGGGAATCATCTGTTGAAGTTCCGAGTTTAGGATCTCGCTCGCCGGTGGTAAACTCTTGTAGACGCTTGTCTTTCTCTTGAATGATCTCCCAAGCTCTCTCGAGTTCCCTCCGCAACCTGGCAGCTTGTCCCTCCAAGAAATTCTCCTTGTTCACAAAGCTGCTAGCCGACCCTGCGTCACTTCGAAGAAAATTTTCTCGCGCAAGCGAATTTCCCGGAATGTGTTCGTATCCTGTCGAAAGAGTTGAAGATGCCATAGTAGATGGTGTTGTTCCACGTCCCATGCGGTAGCTGAACAAACTCGGCGGTAAACTACTTCCAACAGTCATTGTATCCTCGTCTAGTGTATCAAAGAACTTCGAGAATTGATCACCACGCTGTGGGGGATGGTATTGTACCACCACCGAAGGCTTACGTCGAAAAGGTTGCTGGTCGCCATCGTAATTGGACTCCCATTTATCTAAAAGTCTCGGTGATACGGCGTCTATAGATTGGCTAGACCAATTTGCACTCCCAGGCTCTGCAGATGATTCCCGATTTCGCAGAAGCGACTGCACTGAAAGTAGAGACGGCCGAGAAGGAAGCAGCAGACACGACCCAATTTTAGGGTTCCCGGCTATAACGAAGCCAACAACAAGTTTTCCATCGTCACTGAATGCCCAGCTACCGCTATCACCATGACGAACCGGGGTGCTTAGTTGTACACTGTATAGTTCAAGAAAGTTGCTTTTACCAGGCAAACGAGTGTAAAAGGGCATCGTAGAACGCTCGCCCCTTATTTCTGGGTGGTGCGTAGTTTTGATAACGATAGACGTGTCAGTCGGGTCACTGTCAACTGGCAGTCTTGTAGTTATGCCCCCAAAGAATGAACCCGTCATAAGTTTGTTTGGTTTCATTTTGATCACGGCAATGTCAAGGGCCTCGTCAACGCTGACAATTGACCCGATTGGCTCACACATGTCGAATATGTCGTCGTCATCCTCGTCGTCTTCACTTTCCTCATAATGCTCTACGAGGCAATCTTCTTCATGAGCCATAGACGACCCTATACCCCCGCGACTTTTGATACCTGTCTCAGAGGAAAGGTGCGAGTCGCAATGTTTGAGTAGACTCTCTTCAGAATCAGAATTCTCAGAAGACGTCTTGCTCCCCGGGCTCGTGATAGCAGTCAGGGTTTTGGTATCTTCTTCATCCTCGTCCCAGTCGTCCATGCCAGTTATCTCAAAATCGTCGGATTGGCTTGACGAGTCATCACGTGGTTCCGGGCTCGTGATCGCTTGACGAATTGGATGAATAGCATGGGCCATCGTCAAAGCGTAAAGCTCATTTTCGATTTGAAGTAGTCCGCCACAAGTAGCGGTGGCAGCGTTATGCGAATGCGAATTTGGCGATGTTTGGAAATATAGCCGAGTGGGTTCTCTCCAGCTTGGATATTCGAGGGCACACACCTCCGTCGATAGCAAGCCTCGGACTTCTGCCCCGGGCTCAAACTCGTCATCCAGGTACGGAACATCTTCACAGAGAATGCTAGATGTCGGTAACGCGGTATCGGACCCAAGTTGTTTGAGGTCCTCAAACTCTGCGGCAACAGAACAATGTCCTAGTTCGAAGCCCGTGGCCAGGATGTTCTTTGACTTGACAATCTGGAATGCTGCTTTTCGACGTGGTTTATCATCTGAGACGATCATGATCGTTGGTTTGGTCTTCTCAGGCAGCTTTCCTACCATAAACAAAGAGAAGCCAACGAAGGAGTTCGATTCAGGGAGGCATTGTTCCAGACACGCCTTGATTTTCCCAGCAATGTCCTTCATGAATATGTCCCTCGCAGGGCCTTGTGCATCCCAACAAGGATACTTGCGAACTAAA
The DNA here is from genome assembly GCA_022385715.1 of Xylaria cubensis. Classification (NCBI taxonomy): domain Eukaryota; kingdom Fungi; phylum Ascomycota; class Sordariomycetes; order Xylariales; family Xylariaceae; genus Xylaria; species Xylaria cubensis. Next base: position 224,912 of record MU279019.1, on the reverse strand, counting down.
AGCCCCCGATACGGTCCCGTCGAAGAACCCGCATAGGGATACGTCTGAGGACGTAGAAAGTCTGGCATCATAAATTGTGGTTGTCAGGCCACGCTTCAACGGAATAGCTTCAGCCATGCATCTTGCTGATGCTGATGGTTCTGCGTAGAGATGAGCTGGGTGATCACGATTGTATGTAGAACGCGTCGAAGAGTATTCCCCGCCTTCCCTCGCCGAATCTGTATGCACTGCCCATTGGAGTCGATAGGTGCAGCGCTTAGATTCAGCCCATGCGACATGTCATTTCAATGTACTGCGCCACCACCAAGGGCCCAATCATTATCTACCTACCCATGACTATTCGACGACACTTCCCAGCTTGATATTTCTATGTTTTCCTCTCCTTGCACCCCTACCAACAAAATCGTAAACATGCACGATATTTGATCATCCAGCCCAGATAATCGAGTATGAATGCGCAATTAGTGACCAATTTAACGGGTCTAATCGACTTGACAACGAGAGAAGAGCTTCTTCTCATGTTATGGGGCTCCGTGAGTCCAAGTAAAGAAGACCTTTGCTGTATGCAATCTTATTTTGATTGGTGAGTATGGAACAATCAATGTAGGCTGGCTTTTCATCCTTCAAACAAATCTAATTATTCTGTAGTGAGTAGACTTTCTTGGGGCATCATACCTGGTTTTAACTTGCTTATAATGCAATCATGGACTCCAGACTACGCTTCCCAATGCCAGAGGTTTCTCTTAGATGGAGGTCGGCATGTGTCTATTTCGACTCTTACCGATGTGACCGAGATTGCGCGCAGAATTCAGCAGGACAAGGAGCGATCCAGTCTTTGTCAAGATGTCTCGCAGCAACTCGGGGGAGGCACACCTAGCACCATAGACGGGTCCCTGAACCTCTGCTCCAGGCTATTGCTTATGATGAGCATCGGCGAGCCACCGCTAGGAATAGATGGGCCGAACACTATTCGATGGGACACAGGGAGCTTGAGAGAATTCACAGAAAACTACTTCAGTCTAGGAGCCGGCATCAGGCTGCAACCAGACAAGTCCCAGATTAGTAGATCATTCAATACGCTAAATCTGAGAAAGATCGGAGGCTTGAAAATCGAATGGACTCGAAACATCGCAGACCACCTTCGCCTCGTGGACGACGACAAGACGATCTCGGTTTTCGACTGCGTCGCCTTTCTTAAGTTTCAGAAGAAGTGTGTTGCTTCTGTCACATGAAACCGTTTGCGAGAGATCTAACGCTCTGCTCAGAGTCCACCGACAGATGTTTCCTACCGGCTTTATCGACGAGACACTCCGAACATTATCTTTACTTCTCCCGCAAAATGATAACAAGACTCAGCTGTGGCTTGAAACGCAGATACGAGACTACGGTTTGGATCCTTTATTAACTGAATGCGGCAGTTTAGCAACTCACGAGAGGCGATTTGAAAACTTTAATTATTGGAACAACCGACTGGTGATTTTGCAGCAAGCTCTCGACGACTCAAGACCACAGACGCTGTCCCAATGGTGGTTCGACCGAAGGAACGGGGTCCAGTGGTACACCTTCTGGGTTGCGATTCTTGTTTTCCTCGTGACATTGTTCTTCGGGCTCGTACAAAGTCTGGAAGGCGCGCTCCAGGTCTATCTCTCAGTAAGTAGTTCTCAAAAAGAGTTGTCTTCTTATTCTCGCCGCAGTTTAAACACCACTTTTCCGGCCAAAGCCACATAATAAGTGCTTCCCAAGATTCCGATATACTAATAGTCCGCCGTTAACTAACTCCTAGTATTGTAGTGGAAGGCACTCTACCACGAATAGGAGCATGAAATGAATGGCGCGAGATTGGTTTCAACCTGTTTCTGGGTTACCACCGAGATACAGATATAACCGCCTCAAAAGATCGGTTAAGACGTTTTTATGTGACTAATCAACGCCAGCGATGAAACTGCCAGTATGAGGATAGCTATGGGTAGCTTGCCGATTAAGGCCTAATCAGACAGACAGTTCTTCAATATATTCGTCGGTGCCAAAAGACGCTTCCTGTGAACGCTCACCTATGCATACAAACATCAACGATGCTAGGATGACGCAATCGCCACACTTGGAAGCGACCTGTATACGGAAGGCCCCAGCTCTTGAGCGCTCTATCTTCTTCACAAATATTTGCTACACCCTAGCAACATCTTTCACACAACTGGGCTACGCCTGGGCTACACCTGGGCTTTTTTTTACGCAACCTAGACAAGAGCTCACTGGGGAGATGATCATGGTCATATTCATCCGCTTTGTTGTTCCATATGCGTAGGGAAATTGTAGCTTGCGTAGTCGGCATGCACAAAAGCACGATCCACAATCGGCACAGACTCTAGCACGTACCCCAAGCTCTCGCTGAGATCGTGTGAGTCTCGCAATGTTGTGGATGCGTCAAGAATTATGTCAACTTCGGCGATGAGCTTATCGCCGGCATGATAGGCTTGGATACCCTGAATCTGGCGGATTGTATTGGCAAAGCGCATGGTTAGGTAGAGCAGCACATTTCGCTGATCAGCGGTGGCCGAGAAGCCTGATAAGTTCTTGATGTGTTGCAGTGAAGTCTGGGACCAATTTTTAATGACGACCAGGGAGAGTAGAAGACCGCCTAGTGCGTCAAGCCACCAAATCTTCAGGTAGAAGCCAAGAATCGGGAATAAGATGGAACCCGTGTTAAAAATCACATCGGTCATGGCATCGGAGGCTAAGGCCTGCACGCTCGAATTCTTTACGAGTCGACACCAGATCCAGCAAAGGCCCTTTATGACCACCGTGCTGACCATGAGCGCGAGTGCGGGGATCCCGAGCTCTATGATCTCGTGGTCTGGTGATGCTAGCCGCTCGATGGATTGCAGTGCAACCTGTACGAAGGACGTGATCATGATAACCGAGAACACGAGAACACCTAGAGGTTCGAGTCTCCGCCTGCCTGCAGGGTACTTGTATTGATCCTGACGTGATATCAAAAATGTCGTTATCCAGACAATGACAGTGGACAAGAAATCGAGGACTGCATCGACCAAACTCGCCAGTACGGACATGGAGGACACGGAGACCATGACAGCAATCTTTCCCGCAAGCAATAACAAATTTGCCGTAAAGTTGACGTAAATGGCCAATGTGACAATTGGAGAACTACTGTCCAAGTCCTCGTCCTCGCCCTCAAGCCAGGGGATCTCGGGCTTAGGCGCGCCGTGATCCTCATCCTCTTCGTTGTTGAATAGCGGTGTGGTCTCGGTGGGCCGGTATATGTCCTTGGGTGTCCGCTTGACCTTCTTTACTGGAATCCCTTTCTGCGCTGGAGGGCTTCCACTAGATTCATTAAGGTCGCCATCCTGCAACTCGGGCCTCGGACTTGCATTGGCGGCGGTCATATCTTCGTAAGAACGCCAGCTGTTGAGAGGGACTGTGATAGACTTAGGTAGACTTGCGGCCTCCTCCGTAATCGTCTCAGGAACCTCAACCCCTTTGAACGAGCTATGTGGGAGGTCATTGTATTCGTTCAGCAGATCATGGGGGAGGCTGCTATCGAGTAGGCGGTCGATGTATAGATATTGTTGGACCAAATAGTTGGTCCGCTCATAGTATTTCCGCAAGGGCTCCTTGAGCGCCTTTAGTTGTTCCTCGGTCTTCCAATATCGCTCCCATTTATATCGGGGGTTCGGATTACCGATCAGACGCATGGATCGTACTTGATCGCTGTTCAGGATCTGATTGAGGCGACGCTCATCAGCCTGGGACCGCCGGTGTTCGTCTTCTAGACCATCGGCGAAGCCATGAGAGGAGATAGAGTGAGTGAGCAGTGCCTCCTCCTCGTCGGGAACAGCGCCCCGCCATGAGCTTCCGTAGTTGTGGAGCGACTGGTGGGAGCGACTCAGAAGCTGTGTGAGGCCTCCTGGACGGTGATGCTCATCTTGTCGCAGCACAGAGCCTCGTCGGAAAAGGCTGGGGTTGGCACGTGAGGATGGCGGGGAGTTGGCCGTCCATGACGTGAATTTCCTGTCTAGAGACATGGCTCAGATGTGAAGCTGGGAGCAGATATTTCGTTTTGCCAAAATTACGGGATGGATGAAGACACCTTAAATAAGTCCACCTCGGTAGGAACGGTGTCGGGGACTGGTTCAAATGGTTTTCGAGGAATAGGAGCGGGCATTGGCCTTTAAGATAACAATTGCTTGGTAGATCCTGCAGTCAGTCTTGCGGTAGGTAGCATCTAACCCGGCCCAGATATACAAGATGTTGCGGTAATAAGCACGGGAAAAGACGATTGGGCATTGGCTGCGCTTTTCCTGCAGTACTGTGTCATTGCGTGCAGCTCCCCGTAACATTAGCGGCATCGGTTCGGAGACAAGCCCCGCTAAACGGTACTGATCTTTGCAGAATTCGGCTTAAGCGGTGCTTGGCCTCACGGGCAATTGTGGTCCAGGGATGCTAGCTTAATATCCTGAGCCGCTGAGCGAATTCCTGAGGTCCGGCCTTACCCCACACTTACACACTTAGACAAAAAAAAGAGCGCTAGGCTGTGGAATGGTTCTGCTAGTTATTTGAATCTTATCAGATTAAAAATAATCCCAAAAGTTGTTTTCGTTCACTTAAACGTACGCTATTTGACCTCTCCTTCTGCCTTGCCGATTTTCCAAATCGCCGTCGCCAAGGCTACTCTGACTTTTTTTTTCTTCTTGAAATGCGGGGCCCGTATAACCGTACTGGCTTACTCGCCGTGTTGAATGCCGCAGGGGTCTCTGCGTTCTTTGTATATCAGGGTCCATATAGGCAGGCAACCAGCATGCTTGGCTTGAATATCCTGATCTGATTGCACCGTGTATGTCCCCTTGCCTAGGCCAATAGAGCACGAGACTTGTGCGGAGAACACTATTCTTCCTTTGAGAATTGTTTAAAGTCTCTGGATACGGTAAATGATCGAAAGGCTAGGTAAATTTCCTTACGGCTCAGATTCTCGCTGTATTACACCGAACTCCTAAGCTGAGTTAAGTGAGTAGTACAGTGAAGATTTGAATGGTATACCGCCTCAATTCGGGGTAGCGTAGAGGGGAGGTAGCGTAGAGGGAAAATCTTTCACGTTTTAGTGTGCCGTACTCTGCTGGGAGCATCTCCACCCTGAGCTGCGAACGGTTTTCACTGATAGGGGTTCATCCAAGTGTTTCGAGACCAGGTGCTCTATTGACCTTTGTTTCAGCCTGTTGCAGGTCTCTTCGCAGATACGATCTTCTGTGCAAGTAACGCAGTAGCCTTCACAATCAACTCATGCTCGCATCCATGTATCCTCTGCTCGAGCTCCTCAAGGCTTTCTCCGTCTTCAATTTTGATTTCTTGCGTCAAGACGGGAGCGCCACGATCGACTTCTTCCACGACGTAATGTATCATAATTCCTGTGGTCCCATTCTCCAGTTTTCCAGCTTTGAAGTCCTCATATGCTCGTTTGATCTATCAACCAAGGTGTCAGTCAGTCGCAATGTATCAAGACAGCAGGTCTTTTGAGACCAAGCAGAACAAGCCGGAATCGCAAAATCTCGGTTGCCTCTATTACGAAAATGAGTAACAAGGAGAGTTGACCGTACCGCTCCCGCACCATCGTACATGCCTAGGTAGATGATAAGCAGATGGGGAGATATCTCGGCTGGGGCGCTGGCATACCTGGTAATGCTGGGTGTAGGTTTATTATCGGAACGCCGGCCGCAGCGACGGGATTAAGAAAACCAGTGCTCATGACTATATAGCGTTCTGTTTAGTCTGGACACCTTTAAGATTGACAGCAGTATCTGCGACGTGATTGGGGGTCTGCATGACGTGAACTAGAATCAGAACGCTATCATAATGCTACTAACCATGCATCCATCCAGCCAAGACTATCAAGTCTGGCTTGTCGGCTAATATCCGCGTGGCGAGGGCAGTATCGTAATTAAAACGGGCTTCCTTCACCTTCTCGGGATCTTTCTCGCCCACCGCAAGGAAGCCGTGCTTGACGAGGTTGAAGTAGTCGGTAGGAATCGGGGGCTGGGCAGCCTCTGCTCGCTTTATTGCATAGGCATCTTTTCTGTTCACTGTGACTTTGACGATAGTGCCTTCAATGATGCCAGAAGCGCAGGCGTCTAGAAGCTAGAAGAGTTGAGGAGTCAGCTCTGTTCTTGGGGATTCCAGGATTATCAAGGAGGCATCTGGAAGCAGGCAGGCAGACGCTTTGTTGGACCAGAAGATGAAGAACATCGAAATGCGTACCGCTTGTAGATTGCTGCCATTACCTGAGGCAAGACAGCTAATTCTCGCCTTGGATTCAGCCATCACCTAGAGCTAGCAAGAGTGGAAACACTTCAGGGCGCGACCTACACTAGAAGTGAGGCTTTAGATTGCAGGCTAAGCGATTCGCTCTTCTTTTTTCAAAAGAGAGAATAAGATAGAACTAGGCAGGCGCTTAATTGGTTAGTCGCAAGGCTGAGGAGAGGGGTGGTTTTCAGTTCTGGCGTGAACGTGAAAGTCTGTGGAGGGGAAATAATTTTAGCTTGAAAAATCATGGCGGGGAAAATAGAGACGTGCGCCGCGACGTGTGCGCCGGTGACGAAACGCCATTTACCTGTACAACCCGTCACAATCCTTACTCTAGAACTGTCTTTATCTACAGCTTGTCTAAAAGTACCACTGCAAGTAAAACTTGCACACAAGCATAGTCACTGGTCTAGGTTAGTATACTTACCACCTACTTAATTCTACCTACTTCTTGCGAAGTAGTGTACTTCGTATACAGAGTCGAAATTACGCTTGAACACACGGAACAAGTAAGGCATCAAAACTTACACGCATGTTAATATATCGTGTTTTGAGTAGATACACACTATAGCCGGGTACCTGAAAAGGCATTGATATGTCAACTATCGCTACGAGCTGCTCCTCTGCCTACCCAAGATCGCACAATTGATCAGAATAAAAGGAATCTACATCTCGGTGTTCGGAGGTATATGGAACCCAATGCCATTGGAACCAATTAATTAAAGCACGCCAGAGCCATTGAGATTGAGTTGCGTCTGTCATAGATAGATAGAATACATGCAAGGCTTAATTGCTTCTTGGTAGCTGCGTCACCTACAGGAGGTCGACGCGTGGTGCTGCATGTGATTCTCATTGAAATGGGCGAGCTTCTCCGTCTACCGCGGGAACAAGCAACCACTCGGGGCCGTCGATCTCTCGGAGAATTATACATAGTCTACAGTACCTCCCAGTACGCAGCCGGTAATGCGATCGATCGCATACATTTACGTAGTACATTACTTCGTACGCTACCGCTACGCAGTGTACTACCACACTTGAGCAACCCGGAGAACCCGGATCAGATGGAGCCCCTGAATAGGGCTTACTCAAGATCGAGCAATATTTAATCAATGTTCGTTAACAATTATGCTTAGAATACTACACCATTTATCGTCCATATCTATCGTCACTACTACATTGGAGCCTAGGAAACTTGTTTGTATGTTGTATTTCATTATCGGACGAAACCCATCAGTTATAATCGAGATCAGTCGAAAGAAAGAGAGGCAGCATTTATATCTCCTGTTGAAAATTCATTAGCGTGGGCAATCGATGCAGTAGGATACCGATAGTCAGAAAATGATCTAGTGTAAAAGTTCCAAGCCTAGCCTATTAAAGCTCTAATGAGATGAGATAGTGCCAATAACGGAAGGTCGATACTTACTACAACTTTAACTTTTGATATTTATAATGTTTCTAATGAGCTAAGACGGAATACAGAGATTGAACTACTGATCAGTATATAGCTCTGATCGCCTGTGTATGGGTCAGTGCCTGGACCGCATCGCATATATACCAATTTAAAACTAGAGAGATCCGTGCCTTAGGTTAAAGAGAAAATAAGCAGCTTTCAGCTGCCAAGAACGCTGAATACGAGAGCTTCCGAAGATCAACCAACCTACCAACAAATTGTTCTTGCTTATAGAGAGTACCGCTTACGTATGTGTTTGACTTTTACATTAGGCGAATTTTGCAGTCGGATGACAGCAGCCATTTCTGCAATCATCTGATTGGGTTCTGTCTTTTTCCTTTTAGGGCCAGTCAGGGATGCAGGTCATAGGCGTGTTCTGGACTATCACTTGGTCTAGTATGTAACGTTGAACTTACTGTAAACGTCTTGTATGTACTATCAGCCAACACATACTTAAGAACAGAAGCTGGGGCAGGCCTCTGAAGCCACTGCTTATAAGTAGATGGCCACCTCGTTTTTATCTCTACAACATATGGCTGTAAGAAGTATACCTAGAGAAGGTAGAGAAACACCTGCGGCATCTTTTCATTCTGTGCGTCATAGAATACTTGGCGAAAAAGTACAACGTACCACCGATGCCATGCCTACCTGGTAGTACAACATGAAAGTACGACTCAACTACCCGTTACTCGGTAAAAGTTTGAGACCCACCCGCGGTTCTCGGGATATTCGTCCTTGATCATCAAATGTTGTCATCTGTGCAGCATACATACATGACAGCTATCATCGCTATTTTCGTGGTCTTGCTGATGTCAGTCGAGCCCTGCGACCGACTGTTCGATACAGAAACAAGACATGCAGTCCGCGAATCTGTTCCGTTGTTAAGAAATGCTGGAACAATATAAACAAATACTGCAGTGCTAGCAAGAGCACTACCTCTAGGTAGTTCAAGTGACATAAGTGATCTTGTGTATCCTATGGATCCAGATTGTGTTAGTTGGTCCGATCTGAGGGAGGGAGCCGTATGAAAAGTAAAGAGATAATAATAGGCGCGCATACCTCAACGCGTCGGCTGCTCCTCTAAGGACAGTAACAAACCCGACATATGTAGAAAGCACAAAATCCCGGCGACGAGCTCTACAGTCTTGGTACAGAAAAAGTGAGGGTAAAATCACCAGCTAAGAAGTATCGTATACCAATTAAGACAGTCCAAGCGCCATGTGGATACGCCACCGATCAGGCTTTGGCCTAAAACTGCTTGGTATCCCCGAGAACCCTAGCGTCTGGGTAATGCTTCGCCGATTCCAGCATGGTGGCTTAACTCCCTATGCCCTACCTGTAGAGCAACCTGTACCCATGAACCAGGCAGCGCAAATGGTGTCATAATCGGCAAGGCCAGATACACAGTACGGAGCACGTTGAATCATGAGAGAAGGGTGGAGAAAGATGTTGTCAAGAGATAGTTGGCATTGTCCGACATTGAAGGCGGGCTCGCTTTCGGCGGCATTCGATTCTCGTCAACAGGCATTAAACTAACCAACTCCGGTAACTTTTCCCACTATTCTGCTCAATTGTGCTAGATAATTCGCTGCAAACCTTCTGACCCGCTTTTGAACGTTGACCCATAGAAGCCCAGTTTTTGTACGGCTAAGCAAGTACGTACAGATAATAAATTATACCAGCTTTATAAATATAACAAGTATATTATTTAAAGTTAAATTATTAAAAAATACCTTATTGCTTTTTTTACTTTATTATATTTTATAGTATCTTCTCTGTATATTTAAACATTTAATTGCTTATAATATGCTAGCACAGAATGCTAGAGGTAGTGAGGCAATATTGAGTCTGTATATTATGATACCCTTTTCAAGGGAGCAAAAGGTAGGCTGGAGCCGCAGGCTCCTGCCTTAACCTTTTGCCAAAGGTCTTATCTAATCTACAGATACAGCCACCACAGCCACTCTGTGGCTATGGACCCCCTCCTCCGGAGGGGTCCCCCTAGCTTCCTGTATCATATGCGGTTTTAAGAAATAAGCCTTTAACAGAGCTACTTAGCTAGACTGTTCTCTCTTTTTAAGCCAATCAGTGTGCTTGAATGGCTGCTTAAAACGGCTAGTTTAATGCCTGTTGACGAGAATCGAATGCCGCCGAAAGCGAGCCCATTGAAGGCGGGACTGCAACAAGGGGAAAAGTGGCCTATTTCTCGGACCATATGCCAAATACCAGATATAGATATTGCTCACGATCCTATCGGGCGTGGAGGCGTAGCCTGCGCCTCAACTACCCTAGCACCTTAGCAGTAAACAGTAGAATCTCTTGTAAGAGGCCAAACACGAAGGCCATTGTGGGCACCCAAGTAGCGCCGCACTGTTATTGGTTGATAGTGCGCGTGCTCGCATGCTCTACTTTGATTTGCGAAGAGAAAAACAACAAGAGCGAGCAGGGAGAGCGAAGAAAGATGCGCCTACATATATGGACGACAGAAACAAGAAATACCTGACGACGGGATATTCTTGTATATGTAAATTACCTATTCAGGTCATACACGATAATACCGGGTAGGACCAGTTCTAAGGCTTCATCGCAAGTTGTTATTATAGTGGGTAGCACATGATGTATAGTGCATGCTAATAATGCTAAAAATCCGGATCCCTACAGTGTTGCTAGCTTTCTGGCACAGTCTCAGTAGGTAAGGTAATGAATGCGCTGCAGCGCTTGCGCTATGGTGGCCACTAGCTGTTAGGTACCCGCCTCCGCTATACACTTCGTATTGTATTCCAGGTACTGCTGTACCTTGTCTAGTAGCCATTAAGTCAGTCGCTCGCTCCTAACACACCATTCCCACTCCAAAACTTTCCAACTCGCATTCTCAATCTCCTGTCCTTCCAGCAACTCTCGACCGCATTTTTCTCTCGTTGAGCCCGCCTCGAGCATTTTTCAGTTTCTAGTCACCTTGCCGCCGAGCTAATCTACCTTCTCCCTCGCTCTGCAAGATCACGCACATAATCATATTTATTCGTTTCTGTTATAATTTAGTCCATATTAAGCGATACTTCTGCCTCCCCCTTTTTGCTTCTTTGGTTGTCTCGCCGACCCGGCTAAACCTTCGAGCGTCCTCACTTAATACAACAACGATCCAGTTTGTACTTGCATCGTCATACTCGTCGTCTAAACATACGCAAAACGTGCTGGCCAAGTCGTTGTCGCTCACTTGATCAAGTCGATCTACATTTGTCCCACACTGGGCACCTTACCCGGTCATCGAAAGCATATTCGTCCATCTACGTATATACATCAAATCTAGCGAACCGCTCCAGACCGCTTTCTCGTTCCTTCGGCATGTAAGTAAGAAGCTGTCGCCTATCGCCTTATCGGCCTTAGAGCTCCTCGTCCGAACCCCTAGCCCACGGTCGGTATGTTGTTAGTGCAGAGTATGAATACCGAACCTCGAGGCTTGTCTCACTTCTGTGATAAGACACAGGCTGTAGTTCATTTGTACCTTTCTTTGTCCCACCTCACATACCCGGAACCCGAGGAGAGTCGTTTTATTCTCCCTTCACACCATAGTTTCCCCCGTCTGTTTAAAAGGGTTACTCGGATAGAGGTTGTTGTGCATCTCGTCGTATCTTTTACGTTCGCGGGCGCTTACATGAGAGGAACACGGCTAACCCCTCATCATGCAGATTTCCGCTTAGTTTTCTCGTTCTCAGATTCCAGACTCTTTAGTCGAGGTTTCCCTGGCGAGGTACAATCATCTAGTACACCTTCGCCGCCTACAACTTTCGTTCCCTCCTCCACGACTGTCCTCCCGAACGAGTCTCCGGACGATCGCTACCCGCAACGACTGTTTGGGGGTATTTATGGGTTCGTGGTGAGCCTAATCAGTTCGAGTTGAGCTGTTCTATATGCCTAGGTTTCCAGTCAACTTTCGGCGGAAATCGACCGCGGCCGATGATCAAAATGGACCGGTAGCTGAGCCCTCATTTCGGGTGCTCGAAAGACCTAATAGCAGCCATATCAAAGCCTTTGACGGTGGCGTGAGACTATCCAGGACAGCTGGCGGTGCTTCTAAAACGAGCAGCCAGGACCTGGCAATGGAAGATAATTTATTTGCTGGCTTGCATAGTAGTCGGTATGTGTTACACCTTTATTTCTCTCGAACCTCGAAGCATACATGTACCCTATACAAGCGATTTCCGGCTTTCGTCCGTGTGCTAGTGCACCCGTACCAAGTTGGCTGAATCACGGAATTCTCGGTCTGCCCAAGCCATGTTTCAGCAAAGAACAAACTGTGGCTTGGCTCAGTGCTATGCAATTTTACTGATCATTTTCTAGTGGCAGTGGCAGCTCCAATACCACCAAAACTGGGTCCGACAATTCTTCTCGTCATAGCAATGCATCAATGACTCCGTCTTCGACTGAATACATTCCTCCGCAGGAAGAATGGCGAAACTCTGGCAGCAGGAAACCGTTGCCCCCAGTTGATGATTTCGCTGCCATTCCCCCGGTCCCTCCTGTTCACAAGAGCTCTGGTTTTCTTAAGCAAGCGGGTAGGACATTTTCATTTGGGGGTAATAAAAAAAATGCTTTGCCTCCGATACCTTCAGAGGAGCCCGTTCCTCCCATGCCCGAATACAAGACACCACAGACACCAAGCGGGCGCTCTCGAGCCACGACAGCTTCGACTGTAACAAGTGCGACGCCACCAAAACTCGAGGACACGGATTTCAAGCTTGATCTTGGTGGTGAATGGAGTAGTGGTATGCTGAACAAATTCGATAAACGATCCAGTGTCGCAACTTTGAAAAAACTTGAGACATCAAATAGTAGGCCGAACCATCCATCACCTCTCCATCTAGATCACTCTGCCCCGGTAGAGCCTCCACCGAAATCGTGGAACAGTCATAAGTCAAATGAAGGATTGCTTGAATCTGGACGGATGTATTCTTCCCCTGTGACCACAGGAGAGCGCGCTCCTCCACCCGCACCCCCCGTCGCGGCTATTCCGCAGCCGAGAGATGGATCTCTCGAGCGCCGTGCATCCGAGGAAGATACTGAGGATACGACCTTGTTGAGTGATTTGACAGCGGCGTCTAAATTTTTGTCGAATGATGCAGCCGATCATGCACCCATCAGCCAGTCCAACCCCCGTGGAACCTCGTACTCGAAGGCAACTCGATATGACAAAATTCATGATGACGACAACATTTTTGATAAATCATTTGGTCGTCCTCCTCGAGTTATGCCACGAATTGGTGGCCGTCCAAACACGTCGCCCCAGAACCAGAGTAATAAGGTCATGACTCCAGAAGAATTTGAGAAATATCGACAAAACAAGGCCAAGGAGGAAAAGCTCGGTTACATAGGTGCCGGAGATTCGGATAAAGAGGACGAAGAGATCAACTATGATGACGACGAAGATGACGAGCTTGAGAAGTCGAAGCAACTTCAAAGGCAACGACGGAAGCAGGAGGCTCATCTGTCGGTATACCGGCAACAAATGATGAAAGTCACGGGCGAGACTTCGAATCCTACCCCAAGACCGGCCATGTCCACATCCCTAAGCACTCCGAACCTCACAGTGGGCCATGGTGTGAACAATGGCAACACACCACCATCGGATGGTTCGGAAGAAGACGAGGAGGTGCCACTTGCCATACTCGCAGCACATGGCTTTCCCAACAAGAATCGACCGCCGACCCGTCTCAGCACCATGGGGTCGCAGCCAAACCTGAGAGCGTCTATGCAACCCTCAGTCACCGCTGGTACAAATTCCGTGGCCGGCGACGCAACTGCAGCAGGTGGTCGACTTCCACCTTTCGCCCGAAAACTGCCACAGGATCCATATCTTGGCGCTGGGCTGATCAACCAACCCCCTCGAGAATCCATTGCTTTTGGAGGCGGTGCGCCGGCCCAATCGAGACCACTTCCCACCGGCGGCCTGGTAGGCGTTATTGCCAATGAAGAAAGGGCTAGGGCCTTGAGACGAGGTAGTCCCGCCATCGACAACGCAAAAAATAGTCTACCACATTTGCAAATGAACCCTACCTTTGATCCTATTAACGGAATTCCGCCTCAAATGATGTACCCCATGAACATGCAGCCTACGCAAGCACCGATGCTTACACCGGGTGATCAAGCGCAAATTCAGATGAATCAACAAATGCATCAATTTATGCAGATGCAGATGCAGTTCATGCAGATGATGGCCATGCAAAATGCCAATCATACTCAACCACCTCAGCCAATGGGACACATGGCAACGCAATCTGTCGGGCAACTCGGGGATTTCTCGCGCAACTCGTTCTTGGGAGGAGACATGACACGCAATTCGATGATGGCTGGGGATATGTCACGTGCTTCATTTATCGGCGCATCCATGAGTGGTGGTATGGGATCCGAATTAAGTTTAAATGTGCCACAAGGAGGACCACAGACGAGGACCATGAGCATGGTTCAGCCAAGCTCGGCTTCATGGATCCAGCAAGCTCCGCAGCCAAACTACGTCCCATCGATCCAAGTTCAACAAGGTGGAGGGTACGCTCCCTCTATCGCACCCTCGGAGCGAAGCAACATTGGGCTACCTGGTCGGTACCGTCCCGTCTCCAGCATCGGCTTCGATAAGTCTGGGCGAACATCTACCATGGGTGCTACTATTCCACCTGCACACTCAAAGCTTCAGGTAGAAACTAAAATATCACCCGTTATGAAGGACGACGACGACGATGATGATGAGGGCTGGGCGGCTATGAAGGCGAAGAGAGATCAGAAGAAGAGCCTATGGCGTTCCAAAAAGAGCTTCGGCTCGGATATTGGAGCTCTTATTAACTAAATGATATGCATTTTCATTTTTGCAATCTATCAGCAACATCATTGTCCGGTTAGAAAAAAGGGAAGGAGCATCTTGACGTTAACAAACTACATAAGCATCGCGTCAATATCGCCTTGTAGCGATAGCCTGCTTGATTTCCCCTATGGCCGATAGAGTTTGGGTATCAGAGATCTCAGTGGGCCCTTGTATATGTGCGGATGTTGTAGTGTAATGACTCAGTAGGAGGCGAAGCCCTTTTACATAGAAGACATAGGCATAATTCGGTGTACGCGGGGAAGAGACGAACCAACCACCAGGTGCCCGTCTACGTAGTATGGCGTATGGATCAAGATAGACCAACCTACATACCTTTACATTTAATCTAATATACTGTTGCAGGATACTGCGGACAAGCGCTGACAACATTACTTACCGTTGAGTCTTAATCTATAGTCCTTTGCAACTACAACTACAGCTTGCCTAGGCAGTTCTTCGGGAATCTAAAGTCCTAGGATTATCGTGACCAACATCACATTTAGGGAATCTAATAGATAGATATATGTATGCCTAACTTGGTTGCATATTAGAGATTTTTGGCCTTGACGAGATATCGTCCAATCCATCAGTCCCAGTTTACGAATACCCCTCTCGTTTCTTCAGTCCATTTTTCCTTGGGCCCAAGCCGCACGTTTAACGCCCAGCTCGACAGCAGCGAGACCCCAGTCTTCGCCATGATTGTGGCTGCCACTTGTCAGGCCCGCGCGTGCCTTGGCTTGGTCGTCATTTAGCACAGTCAGGACGCCGAAGATAACAGGCACACCGAGGTCTAGGCCAACGCGCATCAGACCGTGAGAGACGGCGTCTGCGATGTATTCAAAATGCATCGTCTCGCCCTTAATCAGCACACCAATAGCGATGATAGCATCAAAGGGTCGCGACGGTGCGTCGGTTCCGAGCGAGGTCAGGTCCGTCGTCGAGGCGCCGAGGAGGTCACCGGCGCTCGACGCACCGCCCGTGGAGGATTGCTGGACCTGGGATGCTGTGTACATGCTAAAGCGTGATGCGAGTTAGAGCCTCGGACTTGGCGGAAGGATGGGATGGGTCTGTGAAGGAAGCCTCACCGCTGAACGGCAATGGGCAGCTCCCAAGACCCAGGAACAGACTGGACGACAATATTGGAGTCTTTGACGCCGCACTTGGACAGCTGCGCCTTGGTACCGTCGAGCAACGGCGCGATGATGGTCTCGTTCCAGCGTGCGTGCACGATGCCGATGCGCAGGGCGCTGCCGTCATGCTCCTCTGGCTTGGGACCTTTGAGAGAAGTGGAAGCCATGCTGCTGTCTTTTCTGATCCTGCTCGTCAGCTCGTCAGTCTGTGTGTCCTTGGACTAGGTAGTTTTGGGTGCTCGCTCCGAAGGAATCCAGAGCAAGAAAGTATTGTACGGTAGGAGTATTTACTGGAGTATTTACTGGAGGGGTTACTGCAAGTGATGGCGGGGTGATTGCACCAAGTAAGCTAGGGTAAGCTATGGTCTAGTTGGGAATTACTAAAAAGAGATGCTGTAGGCTATTGGTCAATTGAAAACCGATCTCCAAATCGCCAAAACCAGTCAAAGACAGATAATCCCAATGGTAGTAGAGAATGAACTTCTCCAAGTTCTAATATGAGACGGCAGGCTGACTGATGAGCTGATGAGACATTCTCCGGAGACACAAAAGGCGGGGCAATGACGCAGTGGGGGTCTTGTAGTTCTCTGTTGCCTGGACCCCGGATGCGACATGTCACCCGGCTGGTGAGCTTCAAATTAAGGAATGGCAACGGCGATGTAGATATATGCATGTCATGTTACACAGGCTCCTGTAGTTGCTAACTCTTGCCTTGTATTCAGTGATACGCACAATATAATTCCCTCGAACATTGGAATGTTCAAACTAGCGCTACCTATTCCATCAGGGGCCCGTCATAATTACCTCCTTTTGCGCCGTTCGTGAAGTGTACTCTCTGTATTGATAATTTATCTCATCAATTTCTTGTCTTCGTCATTGATCATGTCTTTTCCTATAGTTCGTCTACCTGACTCGACGACTCAACTTATAAGCTCTCATGCGCAAGTCGTAACGCCCGTGCTTTCAGTAAAGGAATTATTAGACAATGCAATCGACGCCAAAGCTACCTCAGTCGAAATACTCATCTCTCCTGACACAGTCTCCAAGATCGAGGTTCGAGATGATGGCGTTGGTATCCATCCCAATGACTATGACGCGCTCGGTAGACGCGGTCATACTAGTAAGCTTAGAAGCATTGAGGAGCTTGGAAGCCTTGTCGGAAAGAGTCTCGGTTTCCGCGGCGAAGCGCTTGCAAGTGTAAACTCGATGGCTAACGTTACAATCACGACCAAGGTCTCTACCGAACCTATTGCCGCAGCCCTTCAACTGATACCTAATCAAGGTGGCATATTGACGCAAAAGCCAACTTCCGCTCCAGTAGGAACAACTGTAAGCGTAACTGAACTGTTCGGCCATCAGCCTGTGCGTAGACAAGTAGCTACCAAAGAGGCAAAGAAGACTCTCGAGAAGATCCAAGAACTCCTCAGATCTTATGCTATGGCAAGGCCGCAGCTTAGACTGCTATTCAAAATTCTACAGACACCCACTAAGACATGGTCGTATTCCCCGAAACGCAACGCGACCCTAAGTGAAGCAGCGTTGCAGCTATTTGGAATCGAGGTGGCATCCAGTTGTCTCTTGAAAACGTTACAAACCAGCTACACAGGTACAGACAGCGACTCTGCAGCTCAACGAATATCAAAACCTACGAGGAACGACTTCGTTTTCGAGATGCTCCTTGCTAATCCAGATGTGGACCTTCAAAGGACATCAAAACGTCACTATTTTTCCGTGGACGGTCGTCCCATCAATGCCGGGCGAGGCATAGCCAAGCGGCTGTTGAAAATCTATCTCGAGCATCTTAGATCCCTCAAGTGCTCAAAGGACATCACTGACTGCTTCATCGGTCTCAATATGAGTTGTCCACCAGGAAGCTACGACGCCAATATAGAGCCATCTAAAGACAACGTGCTGTTCTCAGATGAACAGGTTGTTTTAGAAGCATTCAGGCGTCTTTGCGACGACATATACAAACCAACCGCAGTGAGAAAACAAGACACGTTGGGCACGTCGATCAATGAATGTAGCATCCCAGCAGCTATTTCACTAGGCCAAGGTCAATTTCATTGTACGCGTGAATCACATGCGAAAGCCAGCATTCCGAGTTGTTCTCCTCAAGTGGCTCAGGGCGACCCTAATGTTTATACTGACGTACTAGCCAATGATCCTAAACAACCTGTTGATATTATTGAGAAGCCGGTGGATGACAGAGCGTTACGAGAGGCTCGACCTTCGAACACATTCAAGCCCATAAATACAACAATCTCCCCACGCTACCCAGAGTCTGGCAACCAAAAGGACGGAACTCGTCAAACACCAAATAAATGGAGCGTTGACATGTCGATTGATCTTTCTAAACGTCCAAAACGAAGTCAGCAGAAATCCCAGCAGGTAGTGCCAGTGTCCTCGAGTTCTCACAAGACAACGACAATAGTAAGCAGAAGAGATAATGAAGGTGGCCACCTTAGTCCCTGGGAACTCGCGAGAACAAGTAGCTCAAAGGAAGTGCCATTGCCGAACTCGGATGCAGCCATACGATATTCCCCAATCTCTCCATTGACGCCGGAACCTCCCGTTCTCCGTCATATTATGGCACCACCTGGTGATCTAGACATGCCTAGAAGCCATAAAGACGTAGGGCGTGCAAAACGTCTTTGCCCTCCACCCACCACGGTACCCGGTGGTCCTTACCGTAGTCCAGTATCGAGTCCTTTAGAAAGTAGGCGCCGAAGAGTTCCTGTTGTGTCTCCTAGTCGTCCTCAGGTATATCTCAGTCACCGCCGTCGTCGTGAGCAGCCCCCCTGGATTCCACCTTCATCTCTAGAAAGTATCTCATCAGAGATACATCCAACTCATTCGCAACGTGCCGACAGCTTCAAACAAACACAAATCTCATTTGGAGGTACTCAAGCAGACCAGCGCCGACGCGGAGTACAGAACGATATTTCTCAACCACGAGTCCGATCTGGAAAACCACTTGACGAGTCAGAAGCCGATAGCCATTTGAATATCCAAGACATGTTTTCGACTGCCAAGAAAAACCTTCACTATCAATTATCCAAAATGGAAGACAAACATTTGACCAAAGCAGTCTGCAATCCCGAACCTCAGCGGTATCAACAACAAGCATCAATTCAAAGACAGCCCTTCACTGTGCTGCAAACCAACTCAATCGTAAATAACGAGGTATATAGGGCGGATCGAGAACCTATTGCGACGACATTGTCTATAGGTGACCCAAGAGCCTACCTTCTACGCAGGCAAAAGTCTATGGCCGCAGAGGAGAATGGCGCGAAAACGAGAAAGCTAAGGCGTGTGAAGAGTTCTCTTATGCCATTAGAGAATGTTTTTCCTGAATATGACACTCATAGTCTTTCATGGTCCGTGGAGATTGATGGCCCGGTTCTAAACGAACTGGTGGAATGTGTCAGGAAATATGATGAATACGTCATATATGGTAACCTTTTTGATGGGCTTGACATGAGCCTAGCTGATGGGCAAGTGGTCGAAGCACAACTTCAGAAGCTTCTTACCGAACAGAAGGAAAACATTACTGACGGGGAAGCCGAAAATGGCCAAATAATAATCAATTTACAGGCAGCGCTAAAGGGCAAGAGTATCCCGGCCGTACCCTCAGCATGACCAGATTTATAATCTGGTGCTCATCTTTTCGCTCGTGTAGTTCCGACGCAAGTGGCTTTTCACCAGTTGCACTTATTTTAAAGGGGGCCAACTCGGGCTTAAGTATATTGGGGGCAATGTGGAGGAACCAACTGCTACTTAGCACTGTTATATAGGCATCTACCTCAATGAGCTGTCATATACTGGCTGTAAGTCGTAAGATACGTAAGCTGGGCTATTAATCAACACGAAGATCTGATAATTATCTAAGAACCTTGAGATACTTTGTAATTCTTGTCGTGAATCTACGCGCTAAACTTTCTACGTGCGTTCACTAGTCACCACACCGTATGCAATATAAGTTGTCTTACCGCTAGACGGGAACTCCCGTGAAACATCGACAATTAGGAAGATAATTCTGCGACAGCCCCGCGTCGGTTCTGGCCCGGCATATATACGCTATTATCATCCAAGACTAAATTGCAAAGTACGTATTATTAATATTAGCTCTAGGTAGCCCAAGCAATCCATCGGCTGCTGCATCCAGGTAACCTCATAGTATAGAATTACATCGTGTCAAGGTCATGTATATTCTCTCAAGTCATTATTTTTCGGATCTTCCGGCTTCCGGCTTCGGCTCCTCGTGTTTGTCATCATGAACTCCTAGCCTCTGGGCTAGGTTGCGGATCTGTTGGGCGGCAGCATTTCGTCCGCCTGTAATCGCCGTCTGATGAATCTCGCTTATTTCCCTTACGAGATTCGACATCGAGCCGGTGGCGTAGCTCGTGGTGCTGTCGATGCCCTCTTGCGCCGCCCGTCCTGTGCTGCTGATCGTCTCCAGCGCGCGAGCGTGTTGCTCGCTGGCCGCATCGTCGAGTTTCTTCTTATGCTCCTCGGCTGTCTGGTCTAGTCTCACCCTTTGTTCGTCAACGCCATTCTTTACCGCTTGCTTGCCCTCGGTGATAGCGGCACGGGCCCGAGCCTCCCGCTCCTTGGCTTCACGGTCAAGTCGCGCCTTGTGACTTTGGACGTCCTGCACTATATCCTCCTTGAGGTGCTGGACTTCGTCCTGAATCCCTTTCTCGGCCTGATGTATGGTCTTCGTAACTCCCTCGGCCCGCTTCGTGATGCCCGAGGTCAGGCTTTCTAGCTTGCCATTATCGAAGCCCTTCAGCTTGGTGGCTAGGCTCTCGAGCTTCGACATGTCGATACCGCCAATCTTTTCATTTTTAGTATCGCCCACCTGCCGCAGGTTCGTGACTGATGTGTAACTATCCGGTGTGTTTAGCTCGATATCGGCCTTGAGGTTGTTGTACATTTTCTCGATGGTCTCGACAACCTCGTAGACATCGAGATTGTGCCCCGACCGCATAAAGTCACGCTCGCGCTGCTCGATGAACTCGCGGATCTTCTTCCATTCGTTACCATAGTACTTCAAGCGTCCTGGAAGGCCGCTGCCTTTGAGGAATGTTAATAGACCGGCAATAACGGTATTTAGTGCTCCGAAAGCCGTGACGGCGCCGGAACTCGCCCGCGCGGCTCCCAGCGCCGTCAATGCGGCAGCAATGACGATTTGTAGGAAATAGCACCCGTTGATGACGACTGAGAATACTTTAAAACTGTCCTTGGCCTTTTGCTCCGAGTGTATGATGCGTGCATAGAGACCGATGTTGGCTGCGGGACGTGTTCCGAGGTGACTCGTTATTGTGAAGCCGAGATAGGGGGAAGTCTGAATGCCCAACATCAATCGAAAGAAGGTTAGCGGATCTTCCTCTGGATTGAGGTAGACTGAGCGATGGCTCTCTGACCCGGGTACGAAGGAGTTTGCGGGACCGGGCACCTGCGAAGCGACAGGCACCGAGGCGGGCGCCACGGCGGGATCTTCTTGAGGTCTTCCAGCTAGGTTCTGCGCATATTCCTCAGCCATTCGACCTTCTGCCGGCCGCCGGCGCAAGGCCAGCCGGATAGCGGCTTGGAAGAATGAGGCCATCGTGCCACCTCGCGTCTACCTGTGGAGAGCTGGTCTTACCTTTGGCGAACTACGGGACGGATAAAACGGGAGCGATTTGTGCCATTGCGCGAGGGCCATTTTCTTTTTGCTCAATAGATAGATACCTACTTATTTCCTTCGCTTCCCACTCGAACCTAGAGTGCCCCATGCCGTCTCCCTACAGTACTCAAGGGTACTTACGTTTCCTAGAGCTTTGTGCAGGTGTCATTACGCTATGCATGCATGGTGTGCTGTGGTTCTGGTCTAGCCGTTGTTCAGCTCGTCGCCAGGTTGTAATAGCTTCCCGAAATGGAGTCAGGGTGTCCCCGAAAGGGATTTGGCAGCACCTGTCATAGGCTCCGGTGAAGACTTCGGCAATTTAAACTAGGGGGCTGAATTACCGGGACTGGGGACGCTGTCGAACGCGAGCCAATGGTTCGTGTACGGGACGTGCCGTGTGAACATGGGAGTCACCTAGACCAGGAGCTCGAAAACTCTACGTCGGACTGCTATTTTATATAAATATGTGAGCAATATATAGAGAAACACGGGGTCAGTCTAGGAAGGGTAACATTGCTCAGCTTGATTTAGCCTAGTACTACAAGGATTCCGACCTAACCCACCACATACATTTTGCATACTGTGGTGTAACTGAGAGCCAATAACTCCACAACTGTACATACCGGCGACCTGGAGAGTCTCACGCTGTCGATCATGAGGTTCTTTGACAGCCTCGAGAGATAAAGAAATGCTGCATCGTTCTCTTGGCATCCGACTAAAGCGAGATTAGTGTGCCTACCATCTTCCAGTCAAACATGTAAGGTTTTTCAGTCTTTTCCAACTTAGGAATGTGCCGCGAGGAAAAGAGGACCTATACGATTAATGCTACATCAATATCTTTCTCCTAATCTTGCTAGGATAATTGCATATTTCTCGATGTAGTAGCCTAGGTTGAGACATAGGAACTTTTGATTTTTAACGTGATTTTTATGAGACTACGTACCTAGTTTACAACCATATTGTAACATTATAATCCTCCCCCTTTTTTTTTTTATTGCATATGGATAAACGCCATTGCAACGCAGCATACTACCAACTGGTGATCACCAACTGAATGTGACTAGACTTGAAGGTTAGTTTACATTTCCACGAATCATATCAGTCTAAGTAGAAGTCTGATGCCACGAAGATTATCTCAGAATCCTCCAATACACTGATACCTATTTGTCACATTAACTACCCATCCGGAGGTTGAACATCTTTAGGGTTCTGCTACTGTATGTGGTCATATTTTCTCAAAAGGTTCCACTGCCCAGGTGATTAACACACCAGTCTTGTTATGACGGGGTTGTGAACACGACATTTGGCAGAAGAGGTCAAGGAAGTGGAGCATCTGCCGAAACCTAGTATACTGCACTAGCGTTCCTAATTGACGGGTCCCGCGCGTACTATAAAACTCTGGTCATATCTCATACCTGACGCTGGTATGATGGGGCACTCGCGGCTCTTTGCCTGATGAGCTACAGTACATCTGATGATAGCGCCTCGGAATATACTCAACTATCTACGACGTTGGGTCCCTGAAGTATAAATGTTGTCATATCCTGGTTAAGGGAGCGTAGTACATCACGAAAGGAGACGTGACTAATTAATATTGAGGTTCTTGAGAGCTATCCCGTGCTACTCCTTTTCCACTAGACTGTGAGTCGCATCTTCAGCAAGTCCTTGGAAACGACCTCAGCCTCCTTTTGCTCCAATTCCTGCATGTCCCAAGTGACGCTTACGAAGCGACCGCTCAGCCAGTCTCTTCTCTCCTTGGTGAGCCAAACCAGCGTATCGCCCGTCAGCTCGGGTGTGTCCTTGAAGATGGACGCCATTTCATCGCCCAGACAGGCTGCTATATCCGTGAGCACGTCGCCGGGGTGCACGGCGAGGGCCACGAGGCCCTGGTCTTCATACTCTTTCGCTAGGAACTCGGCGAAGCGGCACAGTGCCGTCTTGGACGTCTGGTAGCCCAGGAAATTCTGTATGAGCATGTGCGCACCGGCGCTGGAGGTGATAATCACGGTGCGAATGCTGCTCTTAAGCAGTAACGGCAAAAATGCTCGGGTGCACACTATTAAAAAAACTCGACTTAGTAAAATGCCGCTCAGTTAACTTTTTAGAATGCTAAAACCTTCTGGACATTTGTCCTGGTAGGAGATCCGAGAACTGCTCCCTCAATCGCCGACACGCACTCTCAGCATTGTTGTAGATACTTACGGTAAGTGGCTCGTATATTCAGCTCCCAAGTCGCCCACCAGTCGTCAACGTCGCCCTCAGTCAGCGGCACCATAGCTGAGGTACGCCCGGCATTGTTGATGAGGATATCCAGGGCTCCTCCGAAAGCATCAGAAATAGCGGTGGCGGCAGCTGCAACGCCCTCTGCGGATGTAACATCGAGGGTGATGGCTAAGACGTGAGGCTCAGGGCGGCCGGCTGTCTGAGCAGCTGATAGGATTTGCTGCTTCAGCTCGTCGACACCTGTTCGTGCGGCAACGGCGATCCTAGAGCAGCCCGCCCGCGCGAAGCTCAGCGCGATACCTTTTCCAATACCCTTGGATGCACCGGTAATAAATACCGATTTGCCGCTCAGATCGGCCGCACTCGTCGAGATGAATTGGTAGGTGTCGTGGTGCGCTGTTGGCACGAAGTCCCGGACTGCGGGCCAGTTTGTAAGGCGGGCTGGATCTAATGACATGGCGATATCTCTGGGATTAGTCTCGTCTTGAGAACTGTTGGGGGTCACGAATATGGTTTCCCATAATGGATTTGCTTTAGAGCTTTTATATATCGACTTTAGACAGTACGATGATGATCGTCTACTTTCATCAGTTCACCATACCATTGTGTTGAATATATATGTGCATTACAAATCACGGGTGGTATATCGCACCGATACTGGTGTCTTCTGTCATGATTAAGGCGGTATGCAGCATCTTTTTGGCCGTTACTCCACGTTATCCACGTTATTGGTCACTCCAATGTCGCTCGTTCGACAGTGTCGAAACGATTGTCAAAAGGTAGGGGGAGATGAGCCCCCGCGTTGTCTTCCATTGAGCGCTGGTAAGTCCGATATGTCCTCTTGACTAGGTGTACTACCTACTGCGTGTGTGTGAAGCCGTCATCACCTTGCATTTCTAGTCTTGTCAGACAGGTCGCGAAGTTGTGGTCCCTATTCGAAGGCTCGGTTGTATCGGTGATTGAGAGCAACCCGTTAAAACCGGCTGACTGTAACTAATATACAGCGTATGCAATAGCGTTACCCATAAGCAATGTGCATAAAACGATAGCCAAGAATGTCGGATAAATACGGAGTAGAATCTGATCAATCAATGTCTGGAGGCCTTACTTAGTTAATTGTTAAGTCCAAATGTCTGTAGCACGCAATATTGGGAGTAGATGGGAACAGTACGTTGTGAGAAAGTGGACCATAAGGTCTTATTTACAACTTGGGCGCGATCTTTACATCAATACAATAACTATTCAACATCCTGTTCATGCTGTTTCTATCAGGAACCGATGTCATCCTTTTCGCAACTAGTATATCTGGAGAACACCTCAACATCTAATTCCCTAGGTAAGTACCTAGACTTTCAGTCACTAGGTTGCATAGTAGGTCAGGCAATGCCCAACTCTGAAGTCTTAACTCACACATCTCTCTCGCGGACTAACCTACGAACTACTTTTTAGACTCGAACTCGCATTAATGATTTCTCATATTAAAACATTACAATTTCCGTGATTAAGTACACACGTTGGGACATATAAGCATTGATGTTTTAGGCGGCAGACAATACTACGTATTCGGAGAGATTGAATCTGACCAAATGACTAATCGCAGCAACACGACCCGGTAACTCGGAAATTTTCAGAAGATCTATTTTCAAATCCGTACGATCCCTGCGCAAGGTAGCAACAAGCCAAATCGCTACAGAATATCGTTAAAGAGGCTTAACAATAACATATGAGCCTCTTCTCGAGAATTTCCCAAGGGTTAACGAATAGGATAACGAAAGCCAATTAAAGACTATTCTCTAACATTTGTTGATGTAGAGAACGAGTCGGGTAGATAAGGTACGGAAGTCCGCCGCTAAAATACGCCTCTAAGCAGAGCGGGATTAGTAGTCAAACAAGAACCCAGCCGGCCGGGGACTTAAGTCGATGACGGACGAATTCGTCCGTCCTTCTGTGTTTAAAAGAGAAGCGACAGTAACAAACTTGGTGAAGTCCGTGATTGCATCCGTAGCGAGCGTTTTCTCTTTCCTTTGGTTCTGATTCAGATTAGCACGTTATTACTCGCCATGGGCCTACAACCAGACATCAAGGTGGAGGAGGCACTGGATGAGCGGTCCGTCCCAGCACGCGAGCAGGGAGAGTGTTGTCTGCGGCGATTATGGAACTCTCCAACATGGTATCGTCGTGCGCCCGCACCTAAGTCGTATCCGCCCATCTCTAGCATTCCGAAGACGTCACCAGAACGGTTGGCGCTCGCATCACCCGATAACCCGTCCGCCACGGCCAAGACGATCCTCTACCTCGCCTACGGCTCTAACTTATGCGCCGAGACCTTTCTAGGCAGGCGCGGCATCCGTCCCATCAGCCAGATCAACGTGTCGGCCCCAGCGTTTGACTTGTCCTTCGACCTGCCGGGCATCCCGTACAACGAGCCATGCTTCGCCAACACGCGGCCGCGGAGGATCCCCAAGCCGCCGGTAATTCCGGGAAAGCCGCCCAAGTTCCCGCCGCCGCCGTACAGTGTAGCGCCTCCCTCATCGAAACCGACGTGGTCCAAGGGTCTCTACGGCGTCGTCTACGAGGTGACGCCCGAAGACTACGCCAACATCATCAAGACGGAGGGCGGTGGACAAGGCTACCACGACGTGCTGACGCCATGCTTCGAGCTGCCGCCCGCCCTGCACGTCCCGGAGAAGCCACCCTTCCCCGAGCTTCCGAAGCCGTTCCTCGCGCACACCCTGTACGCACCGTCGTTGCCGGGTCTGCCGGGCGACGGCGAGGATGATGACCCGAAGAACCCGGGCAAAAGAGACGGTAGTGATGACGACGGCGACGGCGACAAGGACCCGAGAAAGCAGCCGTGGTTCCGCCGTCTACTGCTCCCCGTCCATCGGCCTGACCCGGACTACGCGCAGGCCTCAGCGCGCTATCTCAAGCTGATCCGGGACGGGGCGCGCGAGCACGCACTGCCGGACGACTACCAGGCGTACCTGGCGTCGCTGCAGTCCTACACCATGACAAGCGTGCGGCAGCAGATCGGCCGGGTGCTGTTCATAATCGCGGCCCTGCCGCTCCTGCTTCTCATGATTGGCCTCGGCCGCCTGCTTGCCGACGACGTCGGACGCACGCCTCGCTGGCTTGGCGTCGCGACGACTGCCTGCATGAACTTCCTCTGGGCCGTGTATGACGGGTTTTTCAAGCCGCTGTTTGGTGATGGTGAGCGCACGATGCCCGAGCAAGAGGCGAGGGCGGCGGCAGCTACGGTGATAATATTGACGGATAGTGCGAAGGGTGAGAAGAATAGGTTATTGGGTGATTGGTAGTTAATTCTGTAAGAAATTAGAGAAGCAAGGACGCGATGGCGTTTGTGTACCGTTGTTTTGATTTGTAACGTAGAGATCACGCGATCTTGGTATTGGATGGCGAGAACACCCCTTGTATACAGTTTATCGTAACCGGAATTCCGAGACTTTTTACCACGTTAAGAAATAAGAAAGAAATCAAAAGGATTATTGAAACTCATTTTGGTATTACTGAATTTTAAACCGGAAGCACGAGAAGTAGTAAACATGAGTTTGAGTGGGTAGAAACCCCATCCGACTAAAGTGTCCAATTATGTATGTATGAATCAAATGCTCAAGTCATGATATCGTATCTTCAATAAACCGTGTATAACGTTTAGGTCTATTTCCAGCCTCTGACCTGTTTCTTTTTTTGCCCTTTGAACCGTAGCCCCCCAATCCAGTCAATACCAGTTTACGATTGCGCCTTTGCCAATATTGCCGGGATATCATCTACCGTTTTCCTACCTTCTAAGATGTCGTGCACAGCTGTGAATAGTGGGTAGTCGTCCTCCAGGCCACGCTTCTGCAAGAACGAGTGTACCTCGGCTGCCGTGCTCGTTCCCTGTAGCTTTTGGCCATTGAGCTCCTTTTGTTCGATCTCCTGGACCGAGACACCCCGCTCTACAGCAAGTTTGGCGCCGTTGAAGTTTCGCCCTCCTGAGCAACTTGTAATGAGGTCGGCAACACCGGCACTCTCCTTTGTGAAAGTGGCGGTGGATACGGTCTCGCCGAAGAACTCCTTGCCGAACTTGATCATCTCCAGCAGGCCGACACGCATAATAGCTGATTTAGCGTTGTTTCCCCAGCCCTTCCCTACAACGAAGCCGGCCGCCAAGGCAACAATGTTTTTGAGCGCACCACTAAGAGAAGTGCCAGCCACATCAGAGACCATACTGACGAGGAAGTAGGGTCGCTGGAACAGAGCCTTGAAGGTGTCATGGTCTAGTGGAGGATACTCGGGCGGGACAGGGGTCAAGCGGGTCTTACTAATTCTCCCACGTGCGTCTCTGTGCTGCATATCTGTTAAGGGCGTTATGCTTAGCTCTGCGGCGGAGACACGCTGTTCACCGCGTGCGGGTGTGGCGGATCGCGGAGTAGCGTTACGAGAGGGGTTGCGCGAGTTGTCCATCGGCGGCGGGTCATATGCAATGGTGGTCTCAGACAGCTTCTCCTCAGCAATCTCGGAAGCGAGATTGGCACCTGAAAGCGCACCGCAATAGATGCCCAAGCCGTCACCAATCCATTCTGAGAAGAGCGACACGCCCTCGTCTGACACATCGACGCCCTTGATGCAAGAGATGGCGCGAGCGTAAGGAACGATTTTCCCCTTCAGCTGAGCGCAGATTCTGTGAATGAACTGATGAGGGAGGTTGAATATCAAGATGGAGGAGCCCTGGACGGCATCTTCAAGAGAGGGGTTCGCGACGAGGTTGACCGGGAGCTTGATGTTGGGCAGGTACTTGATGTTCTCGTGGTAGGTATTGATGACGTTTGAAAGCTTTTCCGTCTTGCCTTGATGTGTGACGTCCTCCTCATATACCCACATTTGCACCTGCTCTTCAAAAAGCTCCGGATGTGCCTTGGTGTTTTCGGCAGCGATCTTGGCTATGGTCGAGCCCCTGGTGACAGAGAATGTTAGCGTGCTTATCTTCATGTAGAGAGTTCCGAGGTGATAACATGCCAATTCCCCGAGCCAACGACTGTGACCTTGTGTCTCCTGTCAGCATGGCCATTGTCATTCACACTGAGCAATCCTGGGGCCATCTTGGGCAGTCGGGTCGAAAATGGGCGAAAATAAGAGTGATGCTGTCGAAGAAGAACAGGAAACGCAGACGCTGAGAACGCGGGGCAAATCGATGTTCGTAAAAGACAGTGAAATATCTTCATATAGTCTTGGACTGGGCAGTTGAAGAGGGGTCTAGGCTGAATTTAGCGTGCAGACTCAGCTTTCTTTGTACGATGCTGCCAGGCGAGCCAGGTAGAGTTCATAGCCAGTTCATGTGACAGGCCAAGGCTTCCAGGACGGATTGGCCGGATTCTGCCGGTTGTGCTTTACCTAGAATGACGCACAGGCGCGGGACAAGCTGCTCGACCGCCTGCCATTTCTATCCGAGACGGGGGCGGCCGAGAATTCCAGCCAAGTGGTTAAGCAGGCACAGAATTACGTGATTGGCCAACCCTGGCAACCGTGGAACTCGGTGATAATTCATCTGATGTTGCAGACTCGTTGCAGCCGAGGAATTACCTCCCAACAAATGAGTCGCGATAATTCGCGCCCTACAACGGTTCATTATCGCCGAGGTGAAATTGATAATGAAGCCGACGTCGATTGCTGCCCGAGGTATAGTAATCCATCCATGCTCATTTGCTCATGATAGCTTGGCAAGGATTTTGTACTAATATCGGACAAGTCCCCGGTAATACGTACGTACACTACCTAGGTATCATTCATTCTTATCTTTTTAGAACCCTTCTTCCAAGGTTAAACTTCACCGCTATAAGTTTGCGCTTATAAGAACTAGTTATAAGGACCTCTATGCATACCTAGATCCCTAGGAATGTGCTATCTACCTAGTCCTGTCCACTACAAACTCGCATAACTTTATCATTGTCTTCCAATTTTTTTCGACATCCAGTTATTTACTTTTACACCTAAGATAGAGTGTATTGGTTTGTTGGTTTTTGGGTCACCATATCATTGGAGTAGTAAGGACGGGGTCACGATGTTTGTAGTACATCTCTCGTCTGGCCTCAATGCAAGGCATCGGCGATCGTCCGCATTTGCGGTCCTTAGAACTATCTGTTAGTCTATAAAACGTCAATGCAGGGCGGGCAAGGGCATGGACATCCACCCCACTCTGAAGAAATGTGCGTACTGCAGATGATAGAACAAGCATGCAACATAATTACAAAATCCGATTGAGGGGCATGTTCACGACTAGTGAGATACACTTATTTATCAAGCTTCACGAAGGAGTTGTTAAGGATACCTTAACAATGCCAGTAGAGGTCAGTAGCCCGGACTGAGGGTGACCCGCTCAGATTTGCAGCCTCACGATCTTCAGGAACGGTTATTTCACTAGCGTTGCTGAGGATCAGTCTCCAAGGCATCGAATTTTGTACGATCAGGTAGGGATGTGCCTGCGAGGAAGTATCTATGCGTGACGTCATGACCCGCACATGCGAAAAATGCCCCGCGCCTCCGGAGCATACCTACTTAATTACTGTAGTACAATTATGACAATTATGGTAGTACTTCTTGCGGGCATCATACGTGATGCACGATTGGTCCAAGTATAGAATTGCATGCCGCGTGATACTCTAACACGCTGGGCTGCTTCGCTTCTGACCCGTCAATGTTACCGCACCACTGCAGATACATAGCAAGGTACCACCAACCTGTGCCCATGCGACAAGCTCAACATACCCTCCCGCATCCGCGCATGGCATTGCATCTATACCGCCTTTCTCCTGACTAGACTCATACACACACTTAGTCTCCCGGCTCACGCGCGCTATGGGTGACGCTTGCTCCATCTAGTCCAAGCCTCCAATCCCAATACGCCGGCCAAGGGTGCTTCCAAGGCGGTATACGGTTAGTGGCAGTTACAGCCATTTCGAATAACATCGTCAGTTTGTCGGTCCACCTATCTCGTACCTGCTTTAGTGTCTAGTGTAGTCTCCCTCATGATCGTATAACTACCTGCCATCTGGGCTC
This sequence comes from Xylaria cubensis, assembly GCA_022385715.1. Lineage (NCBI taxonomy): Eukaryota > Fungi > Ascomycota > Sordariomycetes > Xylariales > Xylariaceae > Xylaria > Xylaria cubensis. The sequence continues at coordinate 194,223 of MU279019.1, read as the reverse complement.
CATCTACTCCTATTCCTCTGGGTTTCTTGGGTCTCCTCGTTTCTGACCACGCCGAATTCGAGCAATACCTCGCTCGCCATCCTCATGCCTGCGCTATAAACTGCGGCAACCATTTTCTTCTTCCGTTCCTAGTCCTCCTGCTGTATCACGAGTTCGTAACAGTTCTCCTAGCTCATCATCACCTCGTGAGACAACGTTTGTATCGTCGACTCCGATGCGCGCTTAGCTCTCCCGAATTCATATCCTATCTCCCCTCTCGACGGCGAGGGTAACCTAGCAGGCCAATGGCTCCTTCAACTGTAACCTCGAACGAGGTCTATCTTCTACCGTTGAAAGATGACGGCGCGCCCGATGTACAAGGCGAATACATATACTTAGCCCCGGATTCCGATGACCCTATAACAGTAAGATTCGTGATCGAAGGTACCTCTTCGATCTGTCGAAATGGCAGTCTTTGGGTCAATATCCCAGAGCAGGGCTCAGAGTTTCGCCGAGATCGATTCACAGAATATAAGTACGTGCCTCAGTAGTTTTGGGTCTCTTGGCTGTGTGTTGCAATGCTGACTTACATATACAGACTCGTTCCAGACTTCAATCGAAACATCGAAATCTCTATACCCATATATGAAGCCGGCGCGTTCGCATTCTATACTACCTATGCCGAACTCCCGGAACTCTCGAGTACACTCGACTCCAACAGTCCCCCGCCGCCGACAAAACAAACACCCATTTACTATATCGACGTCGCCCCGCGCTTGTCACTTGATGGGCGGCCCCTGCCTTTGCCTGCGCTTTCTATTTTCTCTGTTATTAGCAAATTCATGGGCAAATATCCATCCGGTTGGGAAAAGCACTTGCGAGGTATCAGCGGTCGTGGTTACAACATGATACACTTCACTCCGCTCCAAATGCGAGGTGCTTCGAATTCCCCTTATAGTTTATATGATCAACTAGGCTGGGACCCCGATTGCTTTCCTCGCGGAGAAGAGGACGTACAACAGATGGTTGAAAGCTTAGAGCATAACCACTCTCTTCTCAGTCTGACTGACATAGTCCTCAATCATACTGCTAATAATAGCAAATGGCTCCTGGAGCATCCAGAAGCTGGCTACAACTTGACTACCGCCCCGTGGCTGGAATCCGCCTACCTGCTTGACACCCAATTGTTGAAGTTTGGTTTTCAGCTTGTAGAGTTAGGTTATACCAACGAACTGAAGTCTGCGGATGACCTCGTCAAGATCATGGATGGCATCAAAAAACACGTTATTGGGGAAATCCGTCTCTGGGAATACTACGCATTAGACGTGGATAGAGATGCTGACGCAGCTGTTCAGTATTGGGCCGAGGGCAATATCGGGGCTGATGGAGACATTAGTCACCTCAAAGACGCTAGCCTGAAGGATCAAGTTGAGTACGTTCTTGAGAACGGGTTACTGGGAAATGACAGACTTGGCGAGCGATTCCGTCGTCGAATTGATCCAAAGGTTCTGGCTTCGTTGATAATCGTCATTTTTGGGAAATACCGAGGTGAAGCTGATGAATCTACCATCCGAACCAAGGTCGTACAGGTATTGGATGCCGCTAATGTTCGCTTCTACGATGAATACGATAAGGAGGTAGCAGACATTTTGCAGCAGCTCTTCAACAGGATAAAGTACGTCCGCCTAGATGAACATGGCCCTAAATTGGGCATCATCAACAATGACAATCCCCTAATCGAAACATACTTCACCCGTCTCGACAAAGCTGAAGCCTCAGACAAATTCAAAACCGAAGATCTGGTTCTCGTAAACAATGGGTGGGTGTGGGCCGGAAATGCGTTGGTCGACAATGCCGGACCACAATCCCGGGTCTATCTGCGCAGAGAAGTCATTGTATGGGGGGATTGTGTGAAGCTGCGGTACGGAAATGGTCCTGAGGACAGCCCGTGGCTCTGGGACTATATGACTAAATATGCACGAATGTTGGCCAAGTATTTTGCTGGGTTCAGAATCGACAACTGTCACTCAACTCCCTTACACGTTGCTGAGCATATCTTAGACGAAGCTCGTCGCGTGCGGCCCAACTTGTATGTCGTGGCAGAGCTCTTCACGGGATCCGAGGAAATGGATTACGTGTTCGTGAAGAGACTCGGACTTAGCTCCTTGATTAGGGAAGCTATGCAGGCCTGGAGCACAGCTGAAATGAGTAGGCTGGTGCATCGCCATGGCGGGCGTCCAATCGGTAGCTTCGAGCTTGATGAGGCGCCAAAGGGGGCTCCTGGCAGTGGCCCCAGTAGTGCTCCTAGCAGCCCTGGCGCTACGAGCAATAACATTACTGTACGCGAAAGAGCCCGCAGGATCAAGCCTGCACCGGTGCAAGCACTCTTCATGGATTGTACACACGATAACGAAGTTCCCGCGCAGAAAAGAGATGCGCGAGACACGCTGCCGAATGCAGCATTAGTTTGTATGTGCGCTAGCGCCACAGGAAGTGTTATGGGCTATGATGAGATATATCCTAAGCTGGTTGACTTGGTCCACGAGACTAGGCTCTATACATCTGAATCATCTTCAGTCAAGGAGATAACAATCGGCGGTGGCGAAGGAGGCATCGGTAGTGTCAGGAAGTTGCTGAATCAGATCCACACGTTAATGGGTAAAGATGGCTATGATGAAACACATATTCACCACGAAGACCAATATGTCACCGTTCATAGGGTACATCCCAAGTCGAGGAAAGGCTACTTCTTGATTGCTCATACTGCCTATCCTGGATATGGAAACGGCAATGGTGCGTTTAGCTCTGTTCGCTTGAATGGTACAAAGGTACGCCACTTGGGAAGCTGGATGCTAGAAGTCGATGCAAGCGATGAAGCTACAAAAGAAGTCGAGGGCGATAAGACGTACCTTAGAGGCCTCCCAAGCCGTGTCATCGACGTCCCAGGCATTCGGATGGAAGTTAAAGATGAAACTACCATCATCACCGTCCGCGATAAATTCCCACCTGGAAGTATCGCATTGTTCGAAACTTGGATTCCAGCGGCAGAACACTCCGCTGGCTTGGACAACTATGTCACATCAGGATCAAAGTCAGCGATGTCAGAGCTAGATATGGTGGATTTGAATTTCCTCTTGTACCGGTGTGAGGCGGAGGAGCGGGATGGTAGTGAGGGCAAGGATGGGGTGTACGATATCCCGGGCTACGGGAAGACCGTATACGCTGGTCTCCAGGGTTGGTGGAGTCTCTTGAAAGATATTATCAAAGACAACAATCTCGCACATCCTTTATGTCAGAATCTCCGAGATGGCCAATGGGCCATGGACTACACAATTGGGCGATTAGAAAGAGCATCCCAGCGGCCGGAGTTTGCAGGTCTGGGAAAACCCACCCAGTGGCTAAAAGAGCGGTTTGACGCTATAAGAGGCATTCCGAGCTTTCTTCTGCCGCGATACTTTGCTCTCATAATCAGGACTGCCTACACGGCCGCTTGGGCCAGGGGTCTTGAGTTGATGAGTGATCATGTGCGCAACGGCCAGGGGTTTCTTCAAAGCCTTGGAATGGTCAGCATACAGCAGACTGGAATAGTCAAATCTGCTTCATTGTGGCCGAAGAAGCTCGTCCCTTCACTGGCTGCTGGGCTCCCCCATTTTGCTGTTGAGTGGGCTCGATGCTGGGGGCGCGACGTTTTCATCTCTCTCCGTGGCCTTTATATCGCCACGGGTCGTTTTGATGAAGCCGCTGAGCATATTTTCGCATTTGCAAGCGTTCTCAAACACGGCATGATTCCCAACCTTCTTAGTAGTGGAAATCTCCCACGATATAACAGCCGCGATTCCATCTGGTTCTTTTTGCAATGTATTCAAGACTACACTCGATACGCACCAGATGGAATGAGTCTGTTGACGAAGTCGGTTAAACGGAGATTCCTACCTTATGACGATACATGGTTTAGCTCCGACGATCCGAGGGCATATTCCAAGGAGAGTCTTATCCAAGATGTCATTCAAGAAGCTATGCAACGACATGCGTCCGGCATGAAATTTCGCGAAGCCAATGCCGGCCCCGATATTGACATGCAGATGCGAGACGAAGGCTTCAACATTGAGATCAATGTAGATTGGTCGAACGGAATAATCTTTGGAGGCAATCAGTTCAACTGCGGTACATGGATGGATAAGATGGGTGAGAGCGAACGTGCTGGCTCGAAGGGCATCCCGGGCACTCCTCGTGACGGCGCTGCTATCGAAATCAGTGGTCTCCTTTACAGTACTCTCAAGTGGCTTGCTGAACTGAATTCGGAAGGAAAATACCCGTATAAAGGTGTTACCAAACCTGACGGCACTGAGATCACCTTTTCTGCCTGGGCAGACTTGCTGAAGTCGAGCTTCGAACACAGTTACTACGTACCGAAGTCCCCGTCGGACGACAGCAAGTATGCCATAAACTCCAGTGTCGTGAATAGGCGCGGCATCTACAAGGATCTCTTCCGCTCCGGGAAAGAGTACGAAGATTATCAGTTGCGCCCAAACTTTGCAATCGCCATGACGGTCGCACCCGATCTCTTCGACCCTGATCACGCAATCGACGCTCTGGTCCTTGCTGACCAGGTTCTCCGCGGGCCTACGGGTATGGCAACTCTTGATCCTGGTGACCTCAATTACCGTCCGTTCTACGTCAACAGCGAGGATTCGACCGACTTTGCTACATCAAAGGGCCGTAATTACCATCAAGGTCCGGAATGGCTCTGGCCCACTGGCTTCTTTCTACGTGCCCTGCTCAAGTTTGATCTTGCAAGACGAGCTACCAAGGAGGGACGCGTGGAGGCATTCCAACAAGTTACAAGGCGCCTCGGTGGCTGTAAGGAAATGATAGAGAGCAGCCCGTGGGCTGGGTTGACTGAGCTGACACAGAAGGATGGTCAACACTGTGGCGATTCAAGTCCCACACAAGCATGGAGTGCTGGGTGTCTCATTGATTTGTACATGGATGCTGCTGAGTACGGTATGGCGTAGGTTGGAAACGTTTTAGGTACATGAGGGGATGATCACCGACACACTGAAGGCATTTGAAATAGAAGGGAAACGATGAAATAGATGGTTTGTTCAGAAGCATGATGAGGCGAGGACTAAATAGAACATAAAGTAGTATGCGTACATTATATGGTTATGCTCGGGCGTATCAACTTATTAACGAATGCTCGAGATAGTATTCAGATTATGTTCGCGTGTATACATGTGCTAACACACAACGGACACACTTGTCAACATGTAACGTATAATGAAGGAATAGTACGAAGCCCATCATTCGACGTGTCTAGGAATACTAGATAATTCTCAAAGTCATGTTTTGCCTCATTCTATGTAGAATATTATTCAGAGTAAGCGCTGCTGAGAAACGTATGGTGAACGTCAGCTTCGACGCCGATCTGAGTAGAATTCTGATACGCAAACATAAAGCTCACGCAGCCTCCTCGAGTCTTCTATCATACACAACCTTCAATTTGATTAGATTTGTGACGATTATTCCTTTTTCAATATATTTCAGCTGAGAAACAACCTTCTAAACCATGAGCGATAATTCATAGCTGTGCATTACCCATGTTGCTACTGTGAAACTATACATAAAAACATTTCCATTTCTTTATTTCATCATTTTTTATTCTGTAATATTAATCGTACAATACTGAGTATGTTGTCATTGCCTCTTGAATCGTTACATAAGAGCGTAAGGTAAGACTTTACACATTTAGATACCAGCCTTAAGACGTTCCATCTCCAATGAAATGCTTAGAGCCATTGCATATCTATATTTGAAGAGAAGCACACTACTATATAGCATGGTAAGATTCGCCAAGAACCTTACGGCAAGTAGCCGAACAGCCGAAGTTCAGCAGAGTGATATATATGGCTTTCAAATATTAAGGCTGCTATTTGACTAAAGCTCCGACCAGGGCTTTTGCATCTGTGTATAGTTGCTGAAGGATCAAATCTTGCTCTGGACAAGCTGTCATGGGGATAAGGGGATGCAATGTCTGTTTCGAGTAAGCAGCAAAAACGATGCCTCTATCCCTGGGATGGTCGTTGGAGAGGCTGCCCGTAGATTTTGTTGACATAGATACAGAAGTATAGTCACTATAGAAAGGTCGGATCCATCCACGTGAAATGTCGTTGGGGCGTGCGTCAACGTTTCGGTATTCATTCCAGCGATCGCAGTTCAAGGCGGCTAGGTGGGTATCCGTGGCGATCTCAAAAGGCGACGGGACTTCATTAAGACCATATGCAGCCAACAAGCGACCACTTATTTTTGGTCCCCTCGTGGAGGCAAGTCTCTTCGTCGCTGTTGTCTTGGCAGGCTGAGACTTGCTTGTTGGGCCAGTGACCGAGACGTCCAGACAGTGATCGCCGCCCACAGGCCACAAGCTTAGCACATATAATACGGCAAAATCGTATTTTCTGGCGAGTACTGCGGCCCATAGCGCGCCGAAAGTGTCCCTGAGGTGGGCGGGTGAGCAGCTAAGTGCAAGAAGTTGGCGATCGGTCGGGGTTCTAGATGGAGTTATTTCTTCCCGTCTGGGGCTAGGTGTAATATGTTGCGAAGTATTAGCTTGTGGCGGACGACTTCTCCGATGGGAGTTGTGAATATCCGGTGTTGGGGTTAAAGGAACGGGCGTACAGGGTCGGTCTTCGGCAATATCATCATCACTCAATGCATAGAAGTCATCAAATGTAGGCTCTTCAAGAACGCGATCTTTAGAGATTTTCGACGTCAAAATTGAGAGTGTCGATGTGCTGGCGGACTTTCGTATCTTTGGATTTGAGACGCCTTCGCTATCACTTGAGGGAGAGTCACCAAAGACCCGGGGGTCTTCCAACCTGTTACCCCATGTTTCTCGGACATTTCGTCTACCTCCAAAGTTTTTGTTGTCTTTCATTGCGGAGATGGCAATTGGCGCCATATGTGCAGTATTGAGAGACGATGGGGCCATGGTGCTAAGAGACACAGATCGGTGAATTGTTGGTCTTCGTTTATCCTCGTTGTTATTAGGAGCTGGAGAATCCAATAATGGCTTTCTGTAGGAAGATGGAGACAACTCTCTTTGATTCAAGGTCAACTCTCGCACAGAACTCCGTGGCGAAAGTGAAGTGTGTAGAAGAGTCGGCTGACCCGGCTTGTCAACAAGTTCGTGATTCGCTGGCCGCTGTGCCAAAGGTACGAAATCCGGAGAAGGGAGCAAGCTGGACTTGGTGCTGTCACTTCCCGGCACCCACGGGCCATCACTCGAAGGTGCCTTGAAGTCAAGTGGATTAAACAGCAAGGATATGTGCTTTGGAGACCAATCTAGTAATCCCTGCGACTCGGTAGTACAGCTTCGCGGTGATTGTTCTGGCGATAGTCCTGCCTTGCCAGAATCTTCCGAAGTACGTATAGGTCTATTGTTCTTGAATAATGAGTCTTCCGGGAACCTAAAGCGGAATGGCCGTGATGTGATTTGCGAATCCCGACTTCTGTGTCGTGATGACGGAACTGAAGCATCGGATCTCCTAGGCCGGTTTACTATGGTAATACTAGAAGCAGCCGATGACCTCTTATGCAATGCTTCTTGCAAAGTCGGTACACTCTGACAACGATCTTTCTCCCACTCCGGACTACCTATCTGGGCGTCCCGGGGCGTCATGTGAGTTGATGTAGGTCTAAGATACGACGGTGGTGGGAAAAGTGGCGACGATGGCCGCCGCTCAGTGATGATTGATGTCTTCTGCTGCCTTGTCGTTGTATTCTGCCCCCCTCGCCCCTTCCGTCGTGACCCGGTGAACAACCGTTCTAACTTTTCGAAACCATGCGCCATTGTTTAGATGCTAGTTGACAATTTGTGTATGTCTATGTGTTCAGCGCCTGATCATCGAGTTAGCCTTCGACAAAGATATAAAAGGTTGGAGCTGAGCCACACATACCGATATTCCACGAGAGGCACTATTCGCCCAACAGCCGATATATGGGTAAGCGTAAGATGGTAAAAACGATCGACAAAGTAAGAATCGATCCAAAATCTTCTCGGTGTTCAGGTTTTCTGTGGACAGAGATAATTTTAAGAAATTGGTAGGTAACGACACTAGGTCCCTGTGGGATATCTATGTTACGGGCGGTCAACAACGGGATATAAGTACCACAGGTAATGAGAATGGGCTGCGCAATTTTTTCTGCGAGTCTCACGGAAGTAGCCTTACACGGCTATTAGTATTGGAGAATACAAGCCCGAGAACTTGAAGAACAGTTTTTCCTGAAGGACACAATAGAAAAATAGGGGGGCAAGAGGTGCCCTACGAGTCCGTGTCTCTGCGTTAAAGGCAGATAAGTGGACGGAGGAGTGTGATAGCTTGAAAAAGGGCGATGTGTCTCGGACGGGCCTAGTCTAGTGTCATATAGACGCCGTCTCGAGAACATTAATAAGTGACGTCCGAGGTTGCTAATTCTTAGCCGTGGCTTCAAGGGCTGATTATAAGTCAAGACAAGCTGTACGAACCTGCCATGCAGGGGTTTAAGTCACAATGTGGTAGTCCTGGATGGCTAGTGATTCGTAGTGACCACCAATCGAGAATGAAATGGTATAAAGGTATTAATCGAGGTGGAAGACTATGTGCTGATAAGCTCTGGAGATATTACAAGGCTGGAGTGGTGATTCGGGTTGTTTTGGTTAGGAAAGCGGGCTTGCTGAATAACAGCTCCAGAATCTGAGGCGACAGGCGATGGAGGCCGGACGCCGGAAATTTGTACTTCTATTGGCCAAACTGACGGTGAAAGGCCTATCATAGGAAGGAATGTGCAGCCAGCCAACGGGGAGGCGTGGCTGCCAGACAAAGGCCAGACAAACAGAGAAAAAGAAGAAGGGCACTTGCTCAATTAATGCTTAGCCCCAGCCAAATGAGATTCAACAAAAGCGCCGAGTAAACCAAGCTAAGCAAAAGAAATGCATCGGTTCAGACAACTTGAGATTTCAAATCCATCGCCGTGGGGTACACTGTCATTTGCACATCTGCAGTACCGCCGATACGGTACGGTATTGCGTGATGCCGCCGCTGATGTACGATGAGCACAGCATACATAGGCGGCGTCATACCAGAAGTACTTAGGCAAACCTGTCCGACATGGAAATAAATGCATCAAGTCACAGGACTGTTCCTGATCCCATATTACCTTGGAAAGTAGGTACTGCCACGCTTGGAAGTGTCCCTTGTGGTCTCAGTTCCTAGGGAGCATTTGGAGGCAACGCTGTCTCTCATACTCGAGACAAACATGATCGTAGACTCGATGAAATGATGGAACGATACGGCCATCGCTTGTTCCGTCAAAAGCAATTAGTCTAAGGTGTTGGGCGAGAGCCATGCGGTCAAAACTTATTATCTCAAGTTAGCCAATAGCATCGTTTTCGATTAGCCAATGGCAAGCGACTCGCTAATCTGGATAAGGCATAGATAGGCCAATGCTGTCTAAGCAAGGCATGTAAAGCCGGTGGCCAGCTCACAGACCAAATGTCTTACTTTCTCCTCAACCTTCTCAACGCCTTTTGATCTACTGCATCATCTAGTGGCGTTCAGGTTGTACTAGTAGAATAGCAATATTGACGCCAAAACCCACCCACTGACTTACCTAAGTGCTCGTATCTCCCTGTTCCTAACTTCATGAAGTAACTATGGGTTCATCATATGGTCGTTTGAAAAAATAAACGCTCTCGCCAAATCCTGCAAGCCGTCCTTCAACTACCCACTATTCGATAATTCCCAGTCAGAAGAACGCTGTCCCGTGATTGCAAGAACAGCGCCGGCTCAGCCAACATGCATCCACAGCACATATCACAATGTGCATTGAGGAAATTTATGGCATTCTCCCGGTGATCTGGGAGAGGTTAGTGGGATTATGCACGCCGTCCCTCGCATCACCCTAATCCGGGTGATCTGCCTTGGCGCACGGCAACCTGCTGTGTACGAGCCAATGGATCTTTGGACAGAAGCGAGAGGCCGGGCCGCTGAATGAAAGGCCATCTTGTTCCAGGTAAATTGAACGAAGCCTCAAACGAACCTATCTCGGTACCGATCTACATCTTCTCGAGCCTTCAATGCTGGTTGAGATGGCCGAGTGCACTTACATAATCTTACTTCATCGCCGCCTTAATATACCTTTCCAAATTTACTCTCTTGCCTGTTTATCGTGGATCGCCCTCTTCAATTCGCTGTAGGCTTTTAAGTGCCTGTCCGTGTCGTTAAGATCTGCCTCTTCATAATGAGACACTTTGATGAAACACCCCTTCGCAACCCTAAGGTCCGACAAGAGATCTTGAACTGTCTTGTCTCTAATCCCTATTGCTATCGTCATATAACATAGAAGCCACAGTCAAACACCCAAGATGAGACAAACCGAAACACGACTTTAAGGTTTTCAGAATGCTGTGTAAAACAGTTTTCACTCTGAACATGGAGACAGCTTCTGTATCGCAGAGGCACTGCGCGATGGTGAGTTCTCGCTTGCAGGATGTTGCTTATTCAAGAAACTACCTCATTCAGCTCTCGTCTAGAGTTTTGAGGGTGGTGATATACACTTGCATTCCCCTTACATACGTCCATTAAGCCGGACGCAAGTTTTCCTAACTAGATCTCCTGCTTTATAGGGCTAGTCTGTCTTCTACTTTTTCAACTTTCCGATTTTTCTCGCTCACAAGTAGTTTTTAGCTTGAAGCATAGCTGTGAGGCTACGAGCAGTCAGAACCGCATCTGATGCCCGAGTATATAGCGTGTCCTAGATAGCCATAAATTATGCCAGTGTCCAGAAATCCCCTAAGAACTTGTAATTTTACCCTAGGCATCATATAAGACATCCTCATATCCTGTATTAACCGCTTCCAAAGATGCATGTACTCCTAGCCGATCAGCAATAGCTAAGGTTTTATGCAGCAGCCTGCTTATAGTGCTCTGTTAGATATTATTGTATAAGAGTTGTTTAATAATCTAACTAGCTTGCTAAATCGATTAAATGCAGAATAACAAGTTTATTGCAATACTGAACACCCTTCCAAGCCCTAATACACTAGCCCTTGTAAGCATATCTAAGACTGAGAGCTTACCATATAAAGCTGAAGACCTACCTCCAGTTCTAGATAAAGTAGTGATGATGCTTATAAGACAGTGATCTACAGCGATGCTATTCTACAGAGCCGCCTAACGTGAAAGAGACCATACAAGTCTAAGTTTCTCCCTCGAGAACCGGCAGCGAATCTAGGTCTATACACACGAATAATGAACAGCTTCGCTCTTGCTAGCCAGATAATTCAAGTCTGTATCACCATTATCATATCTTTCCGTAAGATTCAGAAGCTTAAGCAAACACGATAATAGCAATCACGATAACCAAGAATAGGCACGGGTAGCTAAATATACAGAACACCGCCTTGCAGATTAATTGTATGACGTCGCCGACTTTCCCTTAGTATACGGGTAGTTATATTCCTAGACCTAGGGGTTGATATTCTTCGGGCTTGAGCCGATAATGCCAGTACCAAAATACATAGAGTAGCAACTGATCCAAGTAATAAATCTTTGTTCAAGCGTCCGTAAGCAGTTCGCATTACTCCTCAAGATTTATGGACATATAATATGAACCGAAGACGGCTTTCCCAAACGCCAGGTGGGGTCTTCTACTGACTTGGCCCCGCGTATTCTGCTACAGAACGCACTTCTTTTCTTTAGCTTCGTACATAATTCCAGACAGGTCTCTTCTTATATCAACCAATTTTCACGGTGTTTGCCGCTGAAGTCTAGGGGGTTTGGGGCCGAACGCTAGCTCCCCGATGTGGTAAATATGGGCCACCATTCCCTTCCTTGTCAAGATCAAGGATAGGGATGTTGGGGTAGGCTTTCTAAACACCCAAGTATTCATATTCTGGACTACCCTTTTTCGATATGTCGAGATAAAATGGAACACTTAGCCCTGCCCCTGGGCCCTTCCTAAGCTCTGACTTGCTTCCGATGAAGTTGCTCACATCTTTATTCTCAACTCCATCCCTGCCTAGCCCGTTGCCGTTACCAGGATGTTTTCTTTCTTCTGCTGAGATTTGCACGGTTTACCCGAGGGTTAACTTTTGGCATTCAGATAAGGAAGGAGTCTCGTAATCACGAGTTCCGCGCCCCTTTTTCTTCTTTCCTGTATAACTATATACGCTATTGCAATATAATAAGATTAAACGGCTTAACGGCCTCGAATAAATAGTTTATAAGGGTAGGACCGCTATTAGAACTGTGGCTTCCTTTCTTCTAAACGGGATTTCCATACGTAACAAAATATGAAACTATGTATAAATATGTATTAATCGTTTATCATCACGGCTTCTTACCTATAACTCTTGCGTACCTAGGTAATTGGTGATGTTGTTTGATCTTTCTAATAAATCCCTTATAAAGGCCAGCCCGAGCTTACTACGCTGGCGTTTTGGAAAGCAAGAGATTGTCATGCCTTTACGATATCATGCCTTTACGATATCATGCCTTTACGATATCATGCCTTTACGATATCATGCCTTTACGATATCATGCCTTTACGATAAAGTGCCCGTCCTTGATTTATACTCTGTATCTATAAATTCTGGGGAGGAGTGTCTAACAGGGCCGCACACGCCCTCGTCCCCATCCTTGTTTGTCTCGGCGCCAGGGGGTTGAATAAATAAGCATCTTGGATAGGTGGGGGATCTCAGCATCATGGACGAACCTACACTTGTAGATTTCCAATATCCCTCTGATAGAACCCTAACTCACTCATGTCGAAAGTCTGGTAACTTCTGGCTTTTTGCTACGAGCTTCACGACTGCAGCAATATCGGAGCGTCGTACTTAAAATACAGCAGCGACTATAACGCTTGGGAAAGCTTTACAGAATCACGACGTCAAACTACACTCAGAACCTCGCAGTCAGCGGAACACCACCAACAGTCCATTCTCGTAAGGGACCGGCTATCATATAAACAGCGCCGAACAAAAGCCCAGATGGCCGGGCCAACGTACACGGGTTTACTGTCACGCGTGTCTACGTGTTCAAAATGGAGGATATGTTAACAAAAGCTTTATGTTGCAAGCCTTAATTGGCGTTACACGGTTCTCGCTTGCTCTTGTATAGCCCATCTTATTCGACTAAGAAAATACGGGTAACAAGACGGCCAGTACAGCTGCTCAAATGGATATATACATGATACAGAGGTCCTGGCTTGAAGGGTTTCGGGTGTAGCTCTAATTCCTTAGGTCCATACGACGCTACCCTCCTCAAGCACCCCAGCATACCTAAGTAGGTAGCGGCTGACTTGGGAGGTTCGTAGCTACCTATGTCTGGGCGTTAACGCTCTCTGTTGCTCTTATTATATGACAAACGAAGCTAGCAACCTCTGACTCATCTGTAAACCACATCAGGAAGAGGCTTTGTAAATTTCGATACTCGAGTTCATCAGAGAAGACCTACTCCAGCTTTAACACAGCTAGACATGACGCGAAAATGCTTTGGGGTAGTACTATCATTATATCACTCATAAGTGTGTTGGGCAAATTGGCTGTTGAACTCGTGAAGCAGTGGGAAACCCTGAAAGCAGAGGTGGTAATTGTCATGATATTGATATTTTTTTTGGCGGTAATACCATCCGAAAGGCACCCTCTCGGTCAAATGGGCATGTCTGTTTCTCATTCAGGTGAATTAGACATGCGTTCTTCAGTCTCAGGGATTTGTTATTTTAGTCCAGCTAGTCATTACAGCGATTCCGTAAATAGAGTGTTCTTACGATTACGGGTGTCGGCACGTTGCTAGCAGTACACTGCTCGAGATACTGGAAGGAGCGTGGACGCATCCTTCTTCTTCCTCTTCCTTCGCTAAACTTACCGGACTAGCTAGTGCACGAGGTAGGAAGGGGTTGTGAGAGCGTACAGCGACAGTGAAGACTCTAAGGAGGGGGAATAGGAGGGGAGGGGAGGACGTGGGTGCAAAGTGAGCGGTCGCTCGTCTTCCTTAGGAGAGGAACAAGTTACTATCAAGACATATTAAACGCACATAATCGTGTGAGAATGAGTCTCTAATTAGCCAATGCCTACCGCGAAGTGAAGAAACGCTTCAGAAAGCTGCTGATAATGTTTTTCCAGTCCATAATTTAATATGTTATCTAGTTGCCTGGGTAAGTATAGGAACTACTCGCCCGACTTTTTCTCCTTTTTCTTTTCTTTTTCTTCTTCTTCCTTTTTTTTTCAATTTTCTTTTATTTTTAAGAGCTTCTTCTCTGTGATGATGATGTTATCTATACTGGGAACTAGATGTGCCCAGCTGCGTCTCATCGGGCTCTCGCTCAGGTAGTGCTTCCCAGTTCAAGAAAAAGACCTATTGAAATTATGGTCCAGTTCTAGATTTCGCTGGTGGATAGATAACATATTTCTAAACCATTATTAAAGATTTCTTATGCGTAGGCCTTTTTCACCAAATGTCATAAAAAGTAATCATCCATTGCTAGCTCATCTACTCATTAAACATACAATATATCTACCAACACTCTACTGTATCATCACATAGAGTCAGTCTTAACACAGTAAACGTCTAATCTTTCTTAGCACGCTTTATGGTCGGTATGGCCAATTCTTAGAGATGTGCCGCCTGGCGTGTTCTAGCTACACTATGTGAGCCGTGTAGTATATTTGGAGTAGAAAACCCCTACTTACCTTGTTGGTTCACCCAGGATATTCTGGAATGCGATGTGTACTTGGTCCGTTAGGTCGCTAGCCTGCAAACTCCTGCCATGCTTCTCAAACGCGAGGCGAGAGCACTCCTATTCAGGAAGTCAGCCAATTCGAGACACAAGTCCTATCGCAGTAATAAGGGGGTATAACGCCACTGGAAACACAAGATACGCAACTTACCCTCGTGATAGCAGCGCCACCAAAGGCCGCAAGGCTCAGCGTTTCTGCCTCCTTTAACTGGCCACCATGGTCCCAGAGTCCATCCAGATAAGCCTTGCGCCAGGCAAGGAGGGTAGCAATACTACCCGTCAGCGTATCACCCTGGCCACCCGACCTCTTAAGACCACCCACGAGATCGACGACCAGCGTCGTTTCACCGTTGCTAATGAAGTCCTTCCCGCCCTTCTGTATGATCGTGACTCCACCAAGGGCTTTAGAGAGGACTTCGACCTGCGCCGACTCCGACTTTGCCTCCTTGTCCCCCTCGGCACCACCCTGCTGCTCGCCATCCGGGAACACGCCCTTCCAGAGCCGGCCGAATTCGACGACGTTGGGCGTGAGCACGACCTCGCGCCAGCCCATGACGAGCTCAGGCGACTTGATCACGATAGCGAGCGCATCCGCGTCCAAGACGACAGGCATCTTGCGCTCACGGGCGGCCGCCAGCACACGCGCGCACGTGTCCTGCATCAGAGGATCGCGACCGAGTCCAGGGCCGATGACGAGCACATGCAGCCGCGGGAGCATGTCAATGATGCGCCCCGAGACCTGCTCGACATCCTTATCCGCCGCAGGCGTTGAGGAGGCTTGCGCTGGCGATGGCGACTGCCGCATCAACGGGTGCACCATCAGATTTGGACTGTAGGTCTTGATGACGGCGCCTGCGCCAGGTGTGCAGATGATATGTGACTAGACATCAACTCGATACACTTAGCTGTGTATTCTTGCCCTAGCATGCGAATACAACCGGTGCAACCGGGCAAGGCATGTATGTGATCGCAATCATCAGAAAATTGTTGTTACGCACCATGTCGCAGCCCAATCGGGCGCTTGCCATTGCCGAAAAATACGGCGCTCCTGTATAGTCTTCGCTGCCGCCGATGACAGCCACGCGACCTAGTTGACCTAGAAGTCCGGCCGGGCCGTCGTCAGCTTATCAACTCCTCATGCTGTATATCTCTCGGCATCTCGGTAAGGGTAAAGTCCCATGCCATCGCACCTTTATGGAATTTCTCTAGCATCGGTGGTACTAGCTGGCGCACTTTGTTGAGCACCCCCTTCGTTGTAGACGACATGTTGTCTGCGTGATTATTCATTTGAGCTTCTCTATCAAGTAAAAATGGTATCCGACGTTCGAACAGCTTGGGGAAAAGAAAATGATTAAGATTTAATTTGACTGTGTTCGTATGATGGCAGATCGAAAGTTGGAGGTTGATTCATACAACTTTCAGTAACTCGATGTTGAACGAAAAATAATGACGGAGGTAATGATGTCAAGTTGCCCCGAAATGCGGAGCCAGGCCCGTTATGCCTGGCTCAGGTAAACAGTTAAATTTCAACATGACGACTTACCGGAATTATCGACACCACGAGGATTTCACAAGATTATGTAGTTCAAGTGTACAAGACAAAAGGAATCAGGTGCTCTTTGAGTTTTTGACTCTAATTTACAAGGGCTGGAACTGGTGATTTTTTTCCACATCTAACCCGTATCCTCAGTATTCAGCACCAATCCACACGCCGCCTCTAACAAAACAAGATCCATCAACTCAGATCCTCAGGTATAGACAGTAGCCCCGCCAATCTCCTCTCTAATGATTCAATGACTTCACGACAAGAAGCTCTTGGTAAAGCTAGAGACAACGTCCCGTAACCTGGCCTCGAGGTCCTTGCTGAGAGCACCCTCCTTCTCAATGGTAGCAATCAGGTCGGACTCATTAGTCTTAAGGTGGGCCAGGAAATCGGACTCCCACACAAGGATTTTGTCAACGGGGACCTGGTCGAGGTAACCGTTGACACCGGCGAAGATAAGAGGAACCATCTCGTTGACAGCCATGGGAGAGTACTGCTTCTGCTTGAGAAGCTCGGTCAACTATAGAGAGTATGATCAGTATTAAGTAATAAAGAACGATTAAACGGATAATTAAACAGCGATTAAGCAGATAATCAAAAAACGATTAAACATATAATCAACAACCAATAAACAGATAATAAAACAATCAATAAACGGATATTAAACAAATCCTGGATAAATTGATGAATGAACAATTAGTTGTACTTACACGTTCACCACGGCTCAGCGTCTGCTTAGTGGCAGCATCCAGATCGGAACCAAACTGAGCGAAAGCAGCGACCTCACGGTACTGAGCCAAGAAAAGCTTAAGAGAACCGGCAACTTGCTTCATAGCCTTGAGCTGAGCAGCGGAACCGACACGAGAGACCGACAGACCGACATTGATCGCAGGTCGGATACCCTTGTAGAAAAGCTCGGACTCCAAGAAAATCTGACCGTCGGTGATGGAAATAACGTTGGTGGGAATATAGGCTGACACATCACCACCCTGCGTCTCAATGATGGGCAAAGCAGTCATAGAACCTCCACCGAGCTTGTCGTTCATCTTGGCAGCACGTTCCAGCAGACGAGAGTGTAGATAGAAGACATCACCGGGGTAAGCCTCACGTCCGGGGGGGCGACGGAGTAGCAGAGACATTTGACGGTAGGCAACGGCCTGCTTGGACAGATCGTCGTAGATAACTAGAGCATGCTTTCCAGTGTCTCTGAAGGCCTCTCCAATACTACGTGACTTATTAGCATATTCAAACAATAGGACGATGACCATGAAGTCGGAAAACTCACCTAGCACCGGTGAAAGGAGCAAGGTACTGCAGAGGCGCAGCCTCCGAAGCAGTAGCAGCAACAACGATGGAGTACTTCATGGCATCGTTCTCCTCAAGAGTCTTGACGAGCTGGGCAACAGTAGATCGCTTCTGACCAACGGCGACGTAGACGCAGTAAAGCTTCTTCTTCTCGTCGTTGCTGTTGTTCCATCGCTTTTGGTTAAGCATGGCATCCAGAGCGACAGCGGTCTTTCCGGTTTGACGGTCACCAATAATAAGCTCACGCTGGCCACGGCCAATGGGAACCATTGCGTCGATGGACTTGAGACCGGTTTGTACAGGCTCCCTGACGGACTGACGAGGCAGAATGCCAGGAGCCTTTAGCTGGGCACGGCGCCTCTCCTTGGTGTTGATAGGTCCCTTGCCATCAATGGGGTTACCGAGAGCATCGACGACACGACCGAGCATCTCAGGGCCAACGGGCACATCAACCTGGAACCTATGATTAGTTGCGAGTCCCATCGCGCCATCTGAGAGAAACCACTTACGATTTGACCGGTACGCTTGACGACCTCACCCTCTTTGACCAGACGATCAGAACCGAAAAGCACAACACCGACTTGGCCAGCCTCCAAGTTCATGCACATTCCTTTGACACCGGAAGCAAACCTGCAGAGTATTAGAATTTAATTTGACGAGTTTAGGTAGTCAAGGTTGGCTTACTCGACCAGCTCCTCGGCCTGGACGTTGGCCATACCGTGCACACGGGCAATACCGTCACTGTCAAACCCCCACGTTAGCAACGAAATGTCCTACATCGATCAAAAGTATATGCATATCCGCATCGACATCGTTGTAAAGAGATAGCGCTCCTTGACAGTTGTTGTGGTTGAGTGTTGGTGTGTGTGGAGGTGATATTATCTTGCGTGTGTTGCGTTGAGGCGGAAAATCTCGCCCACGAATGGATCCACATACCCAACGGACAGGACACGGCCGGTCTCAGCAAGGTTAGACTCCTCGGCGACACCACGAATCCTCTGCTCTAGGATAGATGAAACCTCGGTGGGTGAGGCCTTCGCATCGGCGGCGTAGGACCGGGCCTGGAAGTTGATGGCGGCGGGTGCGGCATTTCGAGCCTGCGAGAAAAACAAGCGTTAGCCGAAAGTGTCCGAAGTGTTGATACCAAAGCTTGGACAAGCTCGGCAAGCTCCTCCAGACACTAGAATCGACGGTAAAAAGCTCAATTGAACCCCGGAATTGCATGGCCAATGACGCAAATTCAATCGCATCCGGTTTTCGATGGCATTGGGGCGGATACAGATGGCGGAAATCGACCTACAGCAGCGACTCTGCCGCTGGCAGAGAGGGCGCTCACAGCGCGCGACGACTGGCGGAGGGCGTTGCGGAACATATTAGTGAGGTATGTGAGGTCCTCTAGATTAGGGGAGGATCAATTGCAACGCTCGTGCAATTGAAGGAGAGGAGGTTGAGGACGTCGGTTGGTTTGTGAGGTTTGGTAATGGAGACTTTTTCCAGAGGGAAGAGAACTGATGAGAGTGGCCGAAAAAGCGAAGGGGAGAACGGGGCGTGCACGGGCCAGGTGAAGCCAGGCGCGGGCGGCTGGAGCTTCGAGTTGTTCGTCTGGTAAGCTTGCGATCGAAGCACAAAAGCGCTAGCCCGAAACGAGCCGGCGAGCGATCGCAAATCCGCTCAACCCAGCTCCACCTTCTCATCTCTGCATTCTAAAGTAATTTCTTTGGTCTTCACTTTATCAAAATTGTGGCAGCTTCATCTTTTAAGATATTAAAAAGTACCATATGAAAACCTTGCATTTAGAAGTCTAACCCAAATTCTAACTCCACGTTAGAATCGTGCTATGTAAATATTTGTCCGTTCTTCATCTATACAGTCTCATCCAAATAAGCGTTTATGTTAAACATGTTCTCTAGCTTATAGTTTGCGCTAGGATCTAATTGAGGTAAAGGTAGAAGGCTCATTGGAAGCCTTGTACCTAGTGGAAGCACCAGGACGTTGGGCAGACTGACCATTAAAGATGATACAGAGCCAGACCCAACATCTCATCGAATTAGTTTTGGATACCGCAAATAATTTCCTTCCTCGCACAACAAGATAATGGGTTCGGCCTGAATTTTCCTTGTCAGTCTCAATATTATATATTTCTTTTCACATGACGAACAATATCAGTTGTTAAGTGATACCTGTACATGAACAGCGACCAAGAGTAGTGTGGATATGTCTTGTAATATGAAATGAACAAAGTGAAACTCAGTGAATAAATGCCGGGTAAGAAAGGGTTATCCAGATCACTGAAAGTGTCGATGTACCTGAGGAGTTTGTTAAGACACTTCTATATTTTGACTAAACTGTTGCGCAGCAATGAACTACATTAGATTCGCTTTAACGATATCCTTTCTAGCTCACCAGGTTGGTACTCAGGTAACTTACTTACATTGAATACTTGCAACTGCCTGACTACTCAGTTTCTACCTATATTTTAAAGCCCTACTCAACCCAAGTTCCCACACTTTCTGCGCATATCTCCAGCTCCAAAAGCTTTTCACGACTGTAACAAGACACATAACAAGAGCACAACGACAACAGTGTTGTTACGAAGTCATCATGAAGTTCCTACTGCTTATCCTACCCTTCCTTCTTGGCCTAGTTGCCTCCTCACCGACCAACTACGCCGAGCTTGCCACTGTCAAGAACAAGTTCCACGAGATGGGCATCACTGACCCGGTGACGTTCAAACTTGTCGATCGTCTTGTCGAGCTTGCCGCCATCCTTCCAGATTCTCAGATTAACACCAACGACACTGTCACTGATCGAGCACTACACGGTCCCGAAGGCGCGCAGCTCTACGCTATCCCTCAGGGCGACATCAAGTGCCACAAGGACTTGCAGCTCGATTACATGTCCGTTATGGCCGCTGCAGGTAAGTTAATTATTTCCAACTCACTGAGAAGTGGCTGCCCAGGTACTCGGCATACCTGACGTGTTCTACTTGATCCTGGGTATTACTAATGGGAACTGCGACTAATACTTTTCTTCACCATAGCACAACTCGGCCAGCAATGCACTGCCGGCCAGATGCAGTCCCGTGACAACTGGTCTGGAGTAAGTAGTTTTCACAGCTACCCTACGTTCTCGTTTAGCTCCTTTCATCAATAGCAGAAAGCTACCGTCCTCTATTCCTATCTTCTTACGCATCTTTACAACATTCTCAATATATTTCACCAGCTCCTGGAAACAACAGTGGATGCTAACCTAGACATTTTTAATCTAGAACGATTACTGGCAGACAACTCGCGTCTACGTCTGCAACTGGGGTGGTACCAACGACTGCAAACTCAACCAGATGCTCGAGGCTATTGCCGAAATCTGGAACTCCTGCAACGCCGGTACATGTGCCGGATGGTGGAGGACATATCACTGGAAGAAAGGATACGGCATGGACGGCTACGACAAGACCTGGTGCGATTGGAAGTGAAGAAGCAGCTTGTGTCAATCCTGTAGCACGATTGATGGGATGGGTCTCCTAGCCGGGGGATTTTAGTGTCTTTACATAGGCAACGAAAGATAGCTAGTCCAGCTATGGCTTTATAATAAACGATTGAAGCAGATACTTTTTATACGTGATACTCTTGCACCGTAGCAACATCACAGTACTTTGTATTATATAAACCTTTTGTCAGGTAACTAGTTTACAGCTACCTTATGTTGTAGGAGGATTATATATATATATATGTGACTGAACCCCTAATTAAGGAGGTTTAAGAATTTATTGATAAGTTTATCAGGACTTAACAACTACTCCCTATTAATTTCTATGCCTTCCATGTTTTTTGCAGAGGAGATATACAAGGTTATTCGCCAGCCTGGCCTATAGACCTGTATAAGTAAATACATACGAATATTTAAAACTTTTTAAACCTCTACATGTGTCCCGTTATAATTATGAGCCTGGTTTGCATTTGTGATTACCTACAAAGTTTTTTAAAGGCTGCCGATCTATGCCTTCGCTCAAAGGAGGGAAAGGTGAAAGCGATCCCAAATTCATCATTGTCCACTTGCTCAGGTTAGAAGACGAGATCATGTTAGCTTTCGCGTACAAGAGTGCAGACGAGAAAACTTTTTAGACTCCATATCCAAGGATGCAAGTAACTAGGTTCTTTCAATTTCTAATTAGTTCTATAAAATTCATTATCCGATGATAAATCAATGGCCCGCAGGCCCCCTCAAGATGCCATCTATGTTTCCTTGTTGTCATTAGCTGCCTGGTTTCACGCTTGACCGTTAATTTCTCAGAGCGGTTGGCTCATATGCTGTTGGCACATAGTCCAGGTTTTGTCTACTCCGTTTCATCGCCCATAGACTCCGAGAATCACCATTCTCGCCAGGGTCTATGAGACCTTCGCGATCACTCTCAGGAGAATGATCGCGAGAATAGGCATTCGGCACCTTATTCCTCTCAATCTGAGCGTAGCGAGGTCGATTCCATGTAGGTACACGGTCCAGAAGTCCTTTGCCCACTTTAGCAGCTTGGGCTTCTTGCGACATGAGTCTCGCTTCATCGACACTGACCCCTCCGTCAACACCCTGCTTCTCGCGATGATGTGGTAAACGATAACTGGAATCTGATGGCCGGGCGATGAACGCTGTGACGAATACGGCGATCGATGTTACACTTGCTGCAGCACTTAGCCCGAAAGCGCCAGCGTCCGTTGTAGTTGTCACCCCGATGTCGCCAAGTGCACTGTTGAAGGCGTCTCGCAATTTGACAAAAGTCACAATAGATGCGACGGTCGCTGCGAATAATAGTAACGCAACAATTCCGGCGCTTATACGACTGACTAAGATGGCGCGCTTGGAGCCACGAGAGAGCACGATAGTTGCGCACGACAAGATGGTAAAGAGAGACGCCAAGATGTATGCCACAGCTATAAACATAGATACTGCCGCATAAGTGTGCAGTTGGCTGTAGTAGGCGGCTGACAGCGTTCCTTGTACGGCCGTGCGCTCGATCTTTAGGTCTGAGCCTGGATTGAAGGTAAACCCGATACGCGGAGTAAAGCAAGATGTCGTCGCATCATCATTCAAGCCGCAGGCCGTCAAGAGCGAGACTTGATAGGTGGTAGCCAAGCCTAGGGTCTGTCTAGTTCTGCTCTGCCCAACAAGGTCGCTGCCGGCTATTTTAGATAGATCTTGAAGGAACACAGAGCTAGCTAGCTTTGCAGGTATAGCGAGCTTCGTTGTATCAATCTAGGCAGGCTCATCAGCGTATGCTTTTACCGACGTTATAAAGTTTTGGGGGATGAATTACCGTCAAATACGATGCTGAGGTATGGCCGCCAACACCGGAAAGTAGTATTATCAGCGTGAATAAAAGCGAAACAAGAGAGAAGAAGATCGCGGTATTAGCCCAGCTAGGCCCAAAAGACTTTCGTGCGACCATTTTATAGGAAAATGTAGTAATGAGTAATGACAACGTTTTGAAGATGCGGAAAACAGAAGATAGACGGGAAGATATAGATATTTAGCTAAATGGCTTATTCTTCTACGTCGAGTCGATGAACTAGGTATTATAAGCAAGCCTACGTTCAACTAACAACACACCATCAGCCATATCAAAGCCAGCTAATTAAAGACCACAGCCAAAAAGCATGTGACGTGGGTAGTTCTGATAATGTTAGCGATCTGTAGTATGGCCAGCAGCGTCAAGTCAAGCGAGCCAGTCAAGCCAGTTAAGCGCGCATCTATCCGCTGTCTAAGCCTCACCTAACAAAGAGCGGAAAGGCGTCTAGCCGTTGGAAGGGACCCTTGGTAATACCCGATCGCAATATACCTATGTATTGACCCAATGCGACATTCTGAAATAGATGGCTGCATTGCTTGATAATCTGACATCGCTTCGTGATTCGTTGTTTGTTTCCGGATGTCTTCGGCTCCAGACCGCCTGGCCCACTTACACCTTCTCGCTGCTCGATCATGCCACCCTCTAATAGTCTGTCATTGTCATATAACACTACTTATCTAGATGCTGTTCTTTACCAACGTATTAAGCATTATAGCCAAAAATATTACTTGAATTATCTTCTGCGTATTTCTATGTGACTTGTATTTATTCGAGCGTTAAGTAGCTAAGCTTCTGCCTTTATAGCTGTGCTTATATGCTGTTTATTCAACCAAAAAGTTAATCCTTATATTTCTGTTATAGCCCTGTTATTAGTCGCTTAACCGACCTGCAAAGCAACCTGGGACTGCCATGTTCTATGTTGTGGCGCAGCGCTCTCGGAACTCACCACATCCGCCCAGCCATTCAGTCCGTTTTGTTGTTTCAACTTGACAACAACAAAAATGGATCAAACAAGTTCGTAAATACGGGGCCGCCAACCGGTGGCTTGTCATCGGCAAGTTGTCGTCCGAAGGCTTCGGGCCCAGAGCCGGGGATGCATCAGCCTGACCGCTGCGCTGTTGTTAGGTGCCAAGAACATACGCAGGGGACGAAGATGGCCAACACTTACGGCCTGTAGCCGAAAATAGAATCCTACTTCAACCAATTTCGGTAGTCTGAGAATGCGTGTTATGCTCCCCCATAAGAGGGTTATTGTTGCCGACATAGAGTAGATAGTTAAGTATGAGCAACTCCCAGTGATGATGATGCAGTCAGTGTTGCTCATCATCTAGACGTCTCTGATTCTCTGTTCAAGCACAGTACTTAATTCTAGAACATATAATTGTAATGTCTTGGCGCCGACCTTCAAGCCTCGCCCTTGGGCTCGGATTATTTACATCTCTTACTACCGCAGCCAACATCGAAGTGACCGTTGGCAAAGGCGGGAAATTGGAATTCATACCACCAAACATCGAAGCGCAAATAGGCGATACAGTCACATACAAGTTCTTTGCCAAGGTAGCCAGCCAGATTCGCCTTAGATGTGTGATATATTAACCAGCGTCTTCCAGAATCATGCTGTGGCTCAGTCGACATTCGCCGACCCGTGCCATCTTCAAGAGAACGGAATATTTTCCGGTTTTACTCCCAATGCTTCTCCAGATATTGCCGCACCTACGGATTTCACTATCACAATAAACGACACGAAACCCCTGTGGTTCTACTGGTGAGCGGACATCGGCTTGTGGATCAGTAAACGTCCCGTACTAATAATGCCTATTAGCCCGCAAACAAATGGAAATCATTGTCAAAGTGGCATGGTCCATGCTATCAACGCGTACGTTTACCAGTGTAGGATAGACAAAGGTCAACCAACTAACATCAGACAAATAAACCAGTCCTGCTACGGGCAATACCTTCGATGCCTACAAGGCCAAGGCACAACAAGCTGCAACCCCTAGTACGCCGCCTGCTGGTACCCTACCCATCGGCGGACTCCGGAAACTTCATATTGATGTCGGTTTCAATGGTGAACTGATGTTTAACCCGAACAATGTCACCGAGCTAGTCGGTACTGTTGTCGAATTTAGCTATAATCCAGCTGTAGGCGACCTTATTCGCAACGTTATATGAGATTCGACTGACAGACATTTAGAACCACTCTATCGTTCAATCATCCTTCGACAAGCCTTGTCAGCCTATTGAGAGAGAAGGAGGTGGATTCGTAGCCCCCTTTGTTCCGACGCAACAGACGCCATCTGGAGTGACATTTGAAGTCACGTTGACTAATTCCGACCCAATCTGGTTCTACTGCGCGCAGACCAAGAAGTCTCATTGTCAATCGGGCATGGTCGGCTCTATCAACGCTGCAACAGAGGGTGAAAAGACTTTCCAAGCCTTCAAGGACCTCGCTACCAAGGCACCTCCAAGCACAATCGGACCTGACTCGCCGGTTGTTGGCGCTCTGAAAGTGAATGGCACTTTCATTTCGAGTCTTGGAGGAACTGTACTGGACACCACAACGCTAGACCCATCCCTAGGAAGCGAGATCCCACCACCCGAGATGAACTATCCGCCTTACATCGGTGGTATGGCCGGAGGTAATCAGCCCGCCAATTACAACTGGGGAGACAATATTACAGACGAAGCCGTCGCGATTCTGCAGTCGCTCCAATACGTCGACAATTTTATCGTCGTATTGCTGCTCGAAGGGTTCAACCGAGTCAACCAAGGGCAATGGAGCGACGTGTACCCAGGCTCGATTACGCAGACTCTCGGCTCGCTAGTCGCGCAAAGCCTGATCCATCGAAGAACATACACAGACTCCCTCCAACACTTCGGCAAAGATGTTGTCAGCGTTTGCAGCAACTACGATCTCGACGCAGCACTCAAGGACGTGGACACTTGGCTCACGACCGTTCTAACAGGTCTCCATCTATCCATCGGCGCAACCCTCGACGCCTTGACGCTTCTCGCGACTAGCGACCCGTGGACGACGCCCGCACTCGCTACCGGCCTCGGCTCGCAAGCACGCATGAGCGCTCTCGTGAACCTTATGCAAAACCACGTAGCCGCCGCCGCACCACGAGAGGTGCTAATCCCGCATGAACTCGCAACGTCGTACATTGCATCCCACTACGCGCAAGACGCAAGCTGCGCCCCTCCCAGCGCTACGAAGGATGCCACAAAGTCGTTCTCAGCTCTCGTGATAAAGGATAAAGTGGTACAGCCAGACACGAACAGGGTAACAGACATCACTATTGAGATTCCCAAGGACACCCAGGGCGGGCTCTTCATTGCATGGCTGGGCCCCTGGGGCGGCCTTAAGTTTACGTCTGTCGACGCCACGGACAGTACGGCTTACGTTCCAGATTCGCTGTCCGGGCACGTGTGGGCTGTTTTGACGAATAAAGACGGCGTTACGGCTGCCGACCTAGATACTGTCACGGTTGCTGGACCCGAGATCCTATGGGTTTCACAGCAGTGGTCCGTGTCAGACTTTTAGAAAGTAGGATCAAGTCAATTTCTGCATCTTCGGGGCGTTTAATGTTTCAGCCCCCTCTGGAGGAGTACAGGCGTTGAAAGTACTTTAAATAATGATTGAGAAGGACTTTAGATAATGCTATGACTAACGATGTGATTATAGTTGGCATATTTACTCTACTTATTAGAATCTTGCTCTTGGTGTAATAAGATTTATAGTGAGGGTTAGGTACTACTTACCACTTCTATGCCTTAGTTCCTAGCGAAGAAGGTTCGACTTAGTGAATCAAAAGTTTCCTTCTTGCACTTTTGTGACGGAGCACTTACAAGGCTTTGGTAAGCTCAAAAGTAGTATATTAGTCTTAGGTCAAAGCAAGCATACTAGCCTACTAACCTGATCTATTCATACTATATTGGTATAAACTATGCAGGTAACTTAAAGAATATGAACTAGGCTTACAACTATAACGGAACACTTATAAGTAACCGAATCCCCTTTAATTAAGGTGGTTTAAGAGTTAGTTAACCGCTTTAGTTATTACACGGACCGGCCTTAAGTAAAGGAATACAACTACCTATATACCCGGGGCTGGTTAGCAATATCATGTAATTAATCTACAGAGCGGTGTTTTGTATATTTAGCTACCCGTGCCTATTCTTAGATATTATGTTTTGCTATTGTCGTAAGCTTAAGCAAACACGAGAATAACAACATAGACCTAGATTATCTAGAATGATCTGGGCTAGCAAGAGCAAACCTATCTGTATATATAAACCTAGATTTGTCGCTTGGGCTCAAGAGAGGAACCTTAGACCTCTATGGCCTCTTTAACGCCTAAGATTACTGTAATACTGAACACCGTTCAGAGACATAGTACTCTAGCCCTTGTAACATTGACAAGCCTTAACTATTACCTTTCTAGCCGCAAGCAGGTCTTTTTATTTACTTTGGGCACTTACTTCTGATGATTATCCAGGGTTTCAATTTATTGGAAAGCTTTGACTGACTTTAGGAAGGCAGAGCTTGAGAAGTTCATATCCGGACCCCCCTCGAACTCTAAAAGTGTCTGCAGCCCTCTGATTGGTCAGTTCAGTGTCTGCAGCTTATCTATCCGCGTTAAGTTTTTAAATCAAAGTGCTTCGCACTTTGATTTACAGCGTATTTAAAATGGAGCTTCGCCGGCAAAGCTTTCCATTTTAGTGACAACTTGTTGGCGCTACCGGGCATTTTTATTTAAAAGGTTGAGCTGTACGACGCTATTAGCGGCAGGGTTGTATTCGTATGTTGCATGCACTAATAAGCCTCATTTATAGATATGAACGCAGATAGTTAGGGAAGGCATGTAGCCTTCTCTCACTCCAGCACATAGCTGAACCTAACTGGCGGGTGTATGGGATATATAGATGCACATTTCCATTGCTTATGGCAGAAACATAGATATCTTAACACTTTAGTGTCTATAGCTGGAAGAGGTGTTAGCTACGAGACAGACATAATGCTAAGCATAACGGATCACCCTGTGATGGAAATCACTTTGTCAACTCGGCGCATGAATTACCTAACAACATCTATAGGGAACGTCGTTTTCTCACATCTGGTAAACCTCATAAATTGTTGTGAGATTGTAGGATTAAGTAAACATGATCATGAAAATAAGTACGGGTAGATGAATATTGAAACGGCCACGGGTGACTGCAAACCCCGTGAACCCCAGTCTAGGAGGAAATCTAAATATTACGCATCCTAAACTGGTCGAATCCAACTAATTCAATAAGGACTCGTGTAATCGCGCGAAGTAATAGATATTTAAGTAATTATAAGGGAAATCAACGATAAAATCAATTAAAAAACTAAGTGCTGAGGTCCAAAAAACTAAGGTGTGTGTGGCTAAGTGTATATAATATTGATCACAAAGATCCCCTTATTCACTAGCCCATCACATGAATTTTCGACCCCTTGGCAGTGATTTATGTAAGCAAACCACTTACACTACTTCAATATGCAAATTACCGCCCCGTAGGTTATATACATGATGTCGTTGACCTTAACCCCTGGTATACGGATCGTTGAATTCTTAATACCCCAGGGCTAGTCCATGTGATAGGGTAGGTATATTTGTTGTTGGCGCAGTCACTGTTGGTTCATCTCCCAGCTTATTAATGTTAGTTCCCTCTTAGTTTAGCTCTTGTTCCTTATTACCTCACTCATTCTTCTTCATCTGGTTGTCAGTAGTTTCGGTTGAAGAGGTCAGCTCCTGATTCTCCCATATCACTAAAAACGAAGGTTTCCTTGCCCTTGGCTAGCAGGCCTCTAGTATAAGCCAGTTTTATAGCTATGCAGGTTATGGCATGCTTATAGACCGTTATTACAATCGATTAATCAAGCGTTATACTTCCGTTAAACCTACGTTATTACATGGTTTATATGTTGTATAAACTAGAGCTATGCAGAAAGCTAGTACGGGATACTACAACCTGATTTAGGCCTGCTGCATGAAATTGATCATTGTCATCCTGTCATTATTTTCTCTTGTGAGTGGAAGTGTCTTGTAATTTTTGATATAATCGTGAGCAGGTGATTTTCAGATATTTTACTTGTAATCCATCTAACTAGAATATGTCATTAGTCTAAATCTTTAGACTACATTTAGGGTTACAGTACCCATCATCATACAAGATCTTACTGTGTTTAACACCATCCTAATAATGAGTTGTCGCATACCATATAAACCTCCAGAGGGTGGCTCTGATGGCAATGGATGTAGATAAGTTTGCCTTCTTTTCCGTGTCCCCGAGGTTCCTTTCTCTGAAATCTAACCGCAAAAATTAAAAGGAATATCAATCTTATCTCGAATTTGATCTGACCTTGTATTAGCTTTATGACGTTTATTCACACATTAAAGATGGCAACTAACCTCGCATACCGCCTAACGCTTCAAAAGCTGCGGCGTAGTTCTCCAGGGTTGCTAGGACAGAGAGGAGACCCTGTTGCAGACGGTCACGCAAATTGTCTACAAGGACGCTACTACTACCGTTCGATCTGGGGTATATAGTCTCGATGCGGTCTTTGACCATAAGCAAAGCGTAGCTAGACTGCATGGCGCAACAAGCGAAAGAAGGCATCGTTCTTGGGGTAATTAGAGTCGACCTGGAACCCAAGTAGATTGGGGTCTCGCAGGACTGGCCAGCGGGATTTGGGTAAGGCATAGCATCGAAGCTCGAAGCAATGCTAAGCGCGGCCTTTAAGCAAATCCTGGAAGACTCATGCCTCGAGAATGGGAAGTCAGAGATAGAGGCCTGTATAAGGCCATTTGCTCCCGGAGATGAACTATCGGATGAACCAGGTGATAGTGATCTTGTAGAGCGACTATAAGCTGATGGAGGGCTATGCAATGATGTCATGCAGCAAGCTCCAAGTCGCTGTGGCTCTGAACCATCCGACTCCTTTTTAGGGAGGCTAGCTAAATCGCAGTGCTTGCTGGAGAACACCGCGATGTCGAAGAAGGCACAGTAACGGTGTACCTTAATTCGGGCACTGCGATAAGGCTTGTTAGTGCATCGTTGCTCACTTACACAGAATAGGACCAGTACCTGTTCAACTTTATTCTCGACATGCATCGTAACGCATTAGCCACAACAGCCTCGCTACTATCAACCGGTTGAGTAAGCGAGTAGTTGGAAGACCACGACTCGGATTGAATTATCAACGGCTCTAACAGCCCTTCAAGCTCTTGCATACGAGCATAGATTCGAGTCATGTCTGCCTCGGCCTTTCTGACCTTGTTGAAATCAATCACGAACTGCGTCGCGGCTAGGATGGCTTGCTGGGATCGCACAAAAGTCGGCCAAGCCTTGAAATGGTCAGTATAATCAGAAAAGACGAGTTGATCTCTTACCTGTGGGTCAGCCTCGATCGTGGGGTATCTGGCTGTGTAGCTAGGACCAAAGACCTCGAAGGTTGGAGGCTACATCAATGTTAATTTTGATTACGAACAGTTTAATAGGGGTCCGAGAATTTACCGTATTGCTAACTATTGAGCCTTGACAGACACAGATATATGTCATCCACCAAACGCGTCGGCGTGCCTCCGAATACTTGTCTTCGACGTCATTTTTCGTGTGCAGAAACAGAGACATTGCGGCTACCAACGCTGCGCCGGCCCTTGCGCGCATTTTTTTCAGGTTCCCGCGTTGAGCATACTCATAAACACTGAGGAGATCAAGAGCGATGATGCTTTCCAGCTCTAACGGGACTGATGGGTGGAATTGCTCTCGAAACACCTCACTATCGGTGTCATCAAGAGCCTTGGATGGATCAATAGACGACTCTGGTCGCTCGCTCTCATTCTCAATGCTTTCTAATGAAGCCTTGGCGAGGAACTGAGAAAACGTACGTCTCCAGCGGATAGACTCCTCGCTTGATGGATTCGGGTCAAGAGGAGATGGGATGAGCGCTAGTATCGCTGAGATCGCGAGAGAGACTGCAGAAAGGGGTTCCTGGAAGCTATCATTCTGATTTTCCGCGAGAGCGTGCGGTTGGTCGGGTGCCGGCACCTGCTCTGGCGGTGGCAAAATAGGAAAATATGGATGAATCCATATGTAATACGCATTCAAACTCGATAAATGTTAGTTGTGGCAATGACTTGAGATGCGTAGTGCACTCACATGGCACTATCATTATTGCCGTAAGTGCGAGCAATGGGCACATGTACATTGAACTGCGCACTATCCACAGGACTCTGAAAAAGATGATCATAAATAGCATCGCTGTCCTGGAACACGTCGGCCAACGCTTTAAGGCCGGCCCCGGGGCCGATATATTCTTCTACTAGTAGTCCTATAACTCGTCAGCCCCCATATGGGTGCTGGAACATGAGACATCTCACCATGTTGTGGAAGTTCCTCGAGTTTCTGGGGTAGAGCTGTGGCAAGCTCCTGGTAGTCAGAAAGAGGACGCGATTTCTTGCGAATGCGAGGCCCGCCCCTCCGACTAGGTTTGTAGACACACTCGCGATCTTTCGTTACACACTAAGGTCAGGGTTAGATTTGCTCTTCTGTTGCCGTCGGGTCGCACGCTACTAATAGCAGGCGTAGGCAGATTGGCATGTCTTAAGGGAACGGGGAATCTTTACACTGGCGCACGGCTGCCCGCCGTTACATCTTGTCCTCGACGCCCGGCTTTTTGTTTTGATTCGCTATTAGTACGAGGTAACACAACACGAACGAGATGATGTTCGTAAGGGCTGATGTATGACGGGCTACCTACCAGGATAAACAGGCAATCTTGACAGGAGGAACAGCAAATTTCTTCCTTGGATGAGCAGTAGAGGACCTTGACGGTGCCTCGGCTGCCTCGGCCATGGCGATGAGCGAAGCTCGGGATGCGGGACTGGCTGGAGTTCGTGATGGGGGTTGCGAGAGGGGTGGGGATTCAGTAGCTCCCGTCTCCGTCAGGCACACTTAGGTAATGATGTCCTGTCCAAACACCGATCGGGGATTGATATATTCGGGTTAGTTTTGTCGTTGTTTGCTCCTGTCCAAGACGGAGGCGCTATGGAACTTTGGTGGGGATGGGAAACGAGAAGAAGGAAGTAGAGCTCCGACAGGGCTGCCCGGGGAATTTTCAGGCAAATCTGGGGTTTTGAGGGAATTGAAACCAAGCCGTCCTCAAGCTTTGATCAATCGTTCGACCATAATCTAATCTCCAGCAGCACCAACACAACCACCCAGCAAGCAAGATGAGCGGCGGGTGGCGAGCGGGGGAGCGAGGGCACTGCCGTCGCTGTTCCACGAAAGCCACACACACTTCCCAGGTTCGCACATACAACACACAGCCAAACCCAGCAAACACGGCCAGATGTGTGTCCGCTGATCCCCAGTTGGCTCAGACCCAGGCTACCGGGGTCTCAGCGTCTCAGCGACTCAGCATCTGTTGTGGTGTGCTATCTAGTGTACCTACAATATTGCCATTCATCCATGGGGGTCCTGGTGACTAGTGGGGGGGGATTTGCGCACAGGCGACTCAAGTCGACTCAAGACGACACGTACCAACAAGGGATCCTCGAATCGAGTCCTTCGAGTCCTTGTAACTATGTGTCTGTGAGAGTCGATTCAGAATCGGTGGTCGTCGCGGAGGCAGAGTCTTGTACGAATTCACCTGGACCGACTTTTAAGGGAACGGAAAGTGGGAAAATAAATCGCATGTTCATAATACATATTACCATGTAATAGCGGTAACTTGTCCGAGGAGCTGCTTTTGTAATACACCTGCAGCAACTCTCCGGCTGGTTGGATAAGGCGTAACGAATGGTCTGATCAGTGTGTCCAATCCGCGTCGAATTCGCAGGCCGGCCCCTGTCAGACAGCTCTCTAGCGTATTTTAGTGCACCTGTGCGGTATTCTATCAATCCGTTCAGCATGGTGCGATGCGAACCGCAATTCGCTGTCTAACTTGTCTGCAGTATTTCCTGCAGCAACCACATTGCCAACGGCAGAAGCGGCTACGGCATCCGTCGTCTGGCTAGTCTGCAGTAGGCATAGGAACGGCAATGTAATGACGATAAACCCTAACCTCCGCTGGAAAGCTGGGGGTGCTAGGGCGATGCGATGCGGTGGCCCTCGCGTATTATATCCTGAGCCATAGTAAGAGCATTGATGGATCGAAGATCCCGTTGTCGAATTTGACTCGACCGACACTGACTCGGCTGATGTCTCAGCCCACCACAATGATCAATGTATGATTTAAAGGGGATCTGGGGAGTTGTGTGCTGCACCCCAAAAACAGAAGACATGCACACGCCCGCCCGAATTCAATTGTACATATAACCAACCATAGCCCAACCTTTCTCCCGAAACAAGTCGGATGGGTGATTGACAGCCGAGCTCTTCCTTGTTAAAAATGCGTGCAGCGCATGTCCCCGAACTTTAACAAAAAACAAAAGTTCGCATTGGTAAGCAACCCGGACCGGGCAACCCCCTCGACCCCCTTCTGTGGCCTGCGCTCTCATCCCCGCATGCAACCGACCTTGAGACACTGTTGTGTTCATACCCGATGTCATACACAACTGTGGCATACGTTCAATGCATTCCGATAATGACGTGACCCCATGTATGCGCTTACGGAGAGCGGCATCTTGTCCGCACGCTCTTATCTGCTCAGTCTTATCGCAAGTGCAGCGAGTTACAGGAGGCGGACGTGCAAGACTTAGCATGTTTGGTATACCTACTAGTTATACACTGTCCCGAAGTGTCGAGTTGTGGCCTTCATATCTTATATGTCGGCTTTCCATTGAAAGTTCTTTGACAATGACGACGAGGATGAAGATGCTGTAGAAGATGACCATATCGCTGCTGTCAAAATGAAAACATAACTCCGAATTGCAGATCAATTTACCTTAGTCGATACAAAAGGCTTCTTTTTCTCAAACGTTGACAGAAAGACTGGATCTCCGCTAAGCGAAATGCTAATGCCCACTTAGTTGCATGACTTAAAGGAATTTCGATTGCTACCTACCTCGGTGTGTATACATTTACACAAGGCGTTAAAGTTTACCTATTAACGAGGTACAGTGCGTTGTTTGAAATTCTTCGTCTCAGGTAGCCTTAGGTAAACCATATACTAGATGAGTTTCGGCCCATGATAAACATCCGCAGCCGGGGCGCAACGGCAACACACGGACAACAGATGAACGGCTCAGAAGTCGTGATTGGTGCGTGCCTTGGCAGCTACGGGGCCTCTCGGCACAATGGCCGGCTTGGACTCTGCGACAACTGACGCCATCCCCCAGTTCAGCGCTGTCTAGCGTTGTTTAATTCCCGTCACAAACCTTCGTCGCAACTCGAACCTGAAATCACGAACCCTCCCGGCGTCCTTTTCTGTTCACTTTTTTCTAGAATGCTTTGAGATCGTCTGATAGCGTTTTCACTACCCTAGAACTCCCTTCTTCAACACCTCGTCCCCTTATTGCGACTACCCTCCCGAGGATGCGGCTCTCCCCCACCCGAACATCGCCGTCTCGACTGATTACTACCGTACGATTGTGCTCGACGATCGAGAGGCTTCCTAGGGCTAGAATCCACTGTCTGCGCGTTGGTGGCAGGCGGCAATTTTTGACGGTAACAAAGCCATATGCTGTACGTGCGAATCCTGTGAGTCAATGGAGATCACACACCCAACCCGCTACTATCGCGAGACGCCAACATGCGACTGTTGTATCGAACCCTGTAGAGTCAAGTAGGTTACTGCCGAGTACTTGCAATCCTATTGCTTACGGCTGAGTGCAAGCAGCAGAGTCACTCGATGACGCTGGTCCCATCCAGGAGTATGACAGACGAGTAGCCGCGGGACGTCTGCGCGAGGACGAGCATCAACGCGGCATCATCCAGAGTCTACAGCATTTGCACGATGAGCTTGTGCACTACCGTTCTCGGCCCGTCGTTCATCCCACTCTCGAGTCGCTCAAGCCGACAAAATCTTTGTTTGGGTGGCTTGGTTCTAAGAACAAGAACAGCGTTATACAAGATATTCCCAATGATCTGCCACGGGGGTTATACCTATACGGTGATGTAGGGAGCGGCAAGACAATGTTAATGGACCTCTTCTACGATACGCTGCCAAGCGCCGTAAAGTCCAAGACACGAATACACTTTCATAACTTCATGCAGGACGTGCATAAGCGGCTGCATCGTATGAAGATGGAACACGGCAACGATATCGATGCCGTCCCCTTTGTTGCCGCCGACATTGCCGAACAGGCAAATGTCCTATGCTTCGACGAATTTCAGTGCACTGACGTTGCCGACGCCATGATACTACGGAGATTACTCGAGTCGCTTATGTCTCACGGTGTGGTTCTCGTCACAACCTCAAATCGGCATCCTGATGAGCTATATAAGAACGGGATACAACGAGAGTCTTTCATCCCTGCAATCAATCTCTTGAAAGCGCGTCTGCATGTTATCAATCTCGACTCGCCCACAGATTACCGGAAGATTCCTAGACCACCTTCCGGTGTTTATCACACGCCTCTTGACAGTCATGCTGCCTCCCACATCGAGAAGTGGTTGCGCTTCCTTGGCGACTCTGAAAACCCTGAGCCCCATCCCGAAGTCCAAAAAGTTTGGGGGCGTGAGATTCACGTACCACGTGTCAGCGGGCGCTGCGCCTGGTTCACGTTCCAGGAACTAATTGGTCGTGCGACCGGAGCAGCAGATTATCTTGAGCTGGTACGCAGCTACGACGCCTTCATCGTGTCTGATGTGCCGGGAATGACGTATCGTGAGCGTGATCTCGCGAGACGTTTTATCACGTTCATAGACGCAGTCTATGAATCGCACTCTAAACTAGTACTCACAACAGCCGTCCCGCTGACCCAGCTGTTCGTCGCGCCTGATGAACTTCATCACTCGCTCAAGAGGGACGGTATCTTAGCCAAGGAACTTGACAACAACGAGTCTGTCAGTCATGCAATGCAGCACATGATGGAAGACATGAACAGTAATATCGACCAGCTCAAAGAATCGAACATATTCTCCGGAGACGAGGAACGGTTCGCCTTTATACGAGCACTGTCCCGACTGACTGAAATGGCGAGTAAAGAATGGGTCGAACGCGGGATGGGGTTAGAAGAAAAAGGAGGCAAAAAGGAAAAAGATGAGTGGGCGAAAGTACGGAGTCGACAGATGGAGGACAGCATGTGAGGGGGCGACGGGCGTATTTTGCGCCCCCAGCATCTTGCTGTCGGCTGGCTCCAATTTACTTCCGCCGTGAGACGCCCTTTTTTTTTTTGGACATGTCCTACAAGGTAAGACACTGCATTGCGGCTCAGGCGTTCGGCATATACGGCGATAAACTGGGGTTTGCATATCCCTTACCAATTTTGGAAATCATCAGCGATCACTCTTTGTTCCACGACATTGATCGATCGAGATGGACTAGACATGCAGCTGAGGTAAGTCGCCCCGAGACGCATGGGAACGAATGACGGAATATACCATATAGAAGGAAGTTTTGTGTAAACTATTCGTTTTTATACATGCATGATAACACTTAGGAGTACCGCCGAAATGTCGTTTTATTTTCCCATGATGAGACGCTCTTACACATCGTTTTCGTTAAAACCTATTTGCTCGGATCTAAGCCGGAAATGTTTTTCAAGACTACCTCAGGAAAAAGATGCTACGATCTCGGCACTTCTAAAGCTGATGCCTGAGCAATATTTGACGTCTAACCGCGCGAGTATGTGTCAGGCCGTTCGATCTGCTTCTCGTCAACCCACTTTTCTATGCGAATCTAGTCAATAACGAATAGGTATCCAGAAACAGACGCAGGCGTGATATCATCCAGTAAAGGGCAACAGAGATCGGTGACAAATCCATCCCCATTTCAGGAATGAAAGATTCTTTTGGTTGTTGCCTAGCCGGCGTATCTATGCCTAGATTCATGCAGAGGCTGTCACATAACAAAATATTCTGCAGGACAGAATGCATGTGGCGCATGCAATACCTACTGTTTCAATGTTGCTTTCCAAGGTGTATCAACCTATCATAGTATGGATAGGGAGACGCATGAAGGCAAAGGATGTCACAGATATATGGTTGCCTGCGAATGATTCCACGAAGTTTCCCTTCAGAAATATAGGCGGTCAATATAGAACAATGTACATGGGTTAGGTAATCTAGATACATGAATAGTCGAGATAGTGCCCCTGGCTCACTCGCTCAGCCAGCGCATATGTACTGCAAACCTGCACAGGATCTTGAGATATTCGAGCATGTACCGATTTTAGGCAGCAAGATACTTATTATTTTGTATCGAACTTGACACGAGATGTAGTGCAGTAGGTAGTTGGGAAGCGCGACAACCTAGCCTACTTTGTAAGGTCGTTCGGAAAGTGGACCAGTCCTTGAAAAAAGATCTATCTCAGTACGAATGTCCAGGCCAACTTGGCCGTGAAAATAGCAGCTTTTACACACGGTATTAAGCCTATCTTAACAGTTTAAGGATTGTTCAGCAGTTGGTAAACAGCATTTCGGGCCGTTGACAATAGACGAACGATAAAATCGGACCGCTAGCCGCTTGACAAAAGATATCTGCCACTCTGATGGTCTGTAGGGTCGCACTGTAGACTATTCTGATCAAATTTGGCCGTACGAACTATGCCTAGATTGTAAAATAAAGCGAATGTAACAAAAAGGCGCCTTCGAAGATTTCTATCTCGCTCTAATCCCACGTGCTGCGCCCCAGCACCACATAAATATGTTGTTTGTCAGGTTTATATCTGTTAGTTGGTAAGCAAGCCCCTGTGTCCTGTTGTACTACAAGCACAGGAAAAGGGGACCGCAGGGTCCTACTATGTAGGTAAGAAAGAGGTGCTTATACACGAACTCACCGGTTTGTTCAACCTAAGCACTTTAATTGGCTGACCCATGAGGCTGCAAAATATACTGCTGCCTGACCACCTATCTACCAAGTACTCGTCCCACAGCAAACTCGAGTCCCGGCAAGTAAAGAACCAGTTACACAGAAGTCAGGGACAGTACATACTAAGGCGGTGCACACTACCTACACTAAGTGCCTAAGCTAAGCTACCCATACGGACCCTGGAATCTGTCCTGAGCTAAACCAGTTCTCCGGAGAGATGGATCGGTCTCCTTGCAGCCAACAAACTTCTTTCTCTTCTGCGGCACAGCTTCATACAAACCTCCTCCAATCAAGCTCGTCTTTGGGGTAACTAGGCTGTAGCTAATACTATCGACAGCTCCTGCTGCAAACACCTACCATGTCACATTAGCTCCCTTACCCTCCCTACTAAGGCACTACACGATGCCTGGTATGGACGGGTGCAGCAGACTAATTGTGGGATTGCAACGGCGTTCCTCTCGTTGTCCATCCTGCCCCCATGTCCCAGATTGGTGTTAAGCTGCGCTACCGTCTTGGCTTGTGTTCCTCCTCTATAGCTAATATGTTGATCACACATATTCACTACCCTCTCTTCTCTGCAGTGGAGCTCACGATCGTTATGTATTTTCTCCCTCTCTCTTTTAATGGCTGACTTGTTGCGTATTGCATTCTGCTCCTTGTCCTTCTCTCCTTGTATTTGCAGCATGCCAACTCAAATAGGATCATTGTGTCAATAACACCAATATATTTAGCCTGGGTCAAGTGTGGTTTTGATTCATGAAGACCTAGCCTTACTATTTGGTAGGGTCTATACCTTCCACAGGTGTACAACTGCTTTACACTTTCGCTTAGCCGCCCGTGGTCCTCCTTCTATATAAGTACGAGAAATGAGCGCTCTAAGGGGTATCTTCTCGCGCCTCTCGTCTTTTCGGAGCTCAGGCACTGCATACAATCCTCTCCCAGCATACGATCGGGGGCACAATGATTCGAACCAAGACTCGCCTATTCCCTTATCCGGGAGGCGGCACAATGGAGGCAGCATGGGGCTGGGTAGACGCTTGACTCTGCTGCTTCGCACTTCGCCCAAGAGAATTGCCTTCTTCGCGATAGCTAGCTTCTCTCTATTGATCGTGATAGTTGCGGGAAGCTTGCGTCATTATACTAGGAAACACAAGGTAGAAGAAGAGAGGATAGTCTTTCATTGGGAGACGTTCCCTAAGTAAGCACTTCAAAAGGCCACGGAACCCGTTAAGTTGACTGCATTCGTGCTAACCCACTCTATAGGTTGAATGGCTTCTACAATGGCGTTCGCACTCTCGTCGCCTACAAAGATTGGGTCCCCGAGCAGAAACTGCCGCCAGAGGCCGATTTCAAGATCCATGATACCCCTCCGTTTGACCCACAGGTGGTTAATCCATTTCCCGACTTCACCTCTGACGAGTATCTAAAGGAACATCATCCCGTTCAAACATGTTATTTAAACGAAGACGAGAAGATTGCGGCTCCGGATATCTACGCATATCCGGGTATTCCTGCCAAGATGGCCGCTCCGTTATGGGGAGATTATGAGGCATTAGAGATCGCCCCAGACAGATGCTATGAGCGATTTGGGCGTTTTGGTCCATACGGTTACAGTTACGACACGAAAGAGGGTGGCTTAGGTCTTTCGAAACACTCTAGCCATGTAGGAGCAGAGAAGATACAGGCCATGTTCGACAAAGTGGATTATCGTAAGGTAAACTGGGGTACGGCCCAAAAGCGATGTTTTGAGA
The DNA here is from genome assembly GCA_022385715.1 of Xylaria cubensis. Lineage (NCBI taxonomy): Eukaryota > Fungi > Ascomycota > Sordariomycetes > Xylariales > Xylariaceae > Xylaria > Xylaria cubensis. Next base: position 154,588 of record MU279019.1, on the reverse strand, counting down.
AAAATAGGAAACGATTCACGAAGGACAGTACATCAGAAAAAGATGAAGATCACAAGAAGAAGTTGCCGCGCACGGCTTTTGTCCTCCGTACGTGGACGGGATATGACTACAATAATATCCAGCTTCTTAGTATCAGGGCTATGATTAACGAGCTATCTTTGAAGTCAGGTGGCGAATACGACGTACATCTACTCGTTCATGTCAAGGATGACGATCTCCCAATATGGGCATCTGAAGAAGCATACAACAAGACACTGAGAGAGAACGTGCCGGCCGAATTCTGGGATATCACTACTTTGTGGTCAGGACGGCAAATACGAACCTACTATCCCGGTCCGTTTCGTGAGCAAGACAACGTAGCTAATCACGCCGCTATCGACATTTATAGCATTTACCGCTCAGCTCATTTTCCCTTACAATGGTTTGCTCAGCAGCATCAGGAGTACGACTTTATTTGGAATTGGGAGATGGATTTACGATACGGCGGTCATTATTACGAATTCCTTAACGGAGCCTCCAACTGGGCGGCTAAGCAGCCTCGGAAATATCTGTGGGAGCGGAACTCGCGATTCTGGATACCTGAGCTTCACGGAACTTGGTCCAATTTTACAGACCTTGTCGAGAAGGAAACGGGAGAGACAAACGAGAAACCTATTTGGGGTCCCGTAAAATTTTCAGCTGGTAAATACCAAGTACTATCCTCGCCTGACGACACGAAGCCGCCAACTACATTCAAAGAGGATAATTACAAGTGGGGTGTAGGCGAACCGGCAGATTTGATAACATTCGATCCTCTATTCGATCCGGCCAAGACTACCTGGGTATTGCGGGACGACGTAACAGGTTATGATACTTCAGTCGCTACACCACCGCGACGCACCGCTATAGTCACCGTTTCACGCCTTTCAAGGCGTTTGTTGAACACGATGCAGTGAGTATTTCCTAGACATATTCTCCTATTCTAAAGCTTTGCTCTCACATATGCGTACTTTCATACATGTGTGTATATTCCTACAAGTTTCCAAAGCCCAATTTCCAACATAACAACCGACAATTTTCTGATATAATCTCTTATAGCGAGGAGACTTGGCGCGTTCACCATACCATGTTTCCGGAAATGTGGCCTCCGAGCATCGCATTTCATCACGGCTACAAAGCTCTCTACCTGCCACATCCGGTGTATTTCGATAGAAACTGGCCCTTGGACGCGTTGGATCAGACCTTTAACAAGCCTCGCACGCCGGATGAGAGCCCCTTTGGCGGGGGCGAACACAACTTTCAGGGCGCTACTTTTTATTACAACTCGGAATTCAGTGGTCAACTTTGGCGTCGTTGGTTGGGTGCCTCGGAGAACGGTGAGGGTGGCCCTAAGAAGGAGAAACATGGTACAGATCGACTGTGCCTACGACCGTTATTGCACCATCCGGTAAAGTATGAGGCTTTGGAGTAAGTTCTCTTCCTGTTTTTCACATTATAAAAGCGTAGAGACTGGTAGTTTGGCGTACGAGTGGTCTCCGACTTCTTTAGTATGTGTATAGGCGGTTATTGCGTCTTCTTGGCACATAGACAGCATAGCATGCATGGAGTGATGGCGTCGTATTCGCCCTGTTGTATTAATTGTTTGAGCATAGCGGTCTAGGGATTTAGATATTCCCAGACGACGGTGATTGTGTAAGATAGCCAGGCGATTGATAGCGGGGAAAACCCGGTGCGGTCTTCGTGCTCTAGTATACATCATGAACATCTACGCAATGCAGAGCACGTACGTATCAATAATAATGATCATGAATGTACTCTAGCAATGTTGTGTTAGCCTACGAATGAGAGCATCAAATGAAGATAGAATCGGTGGAGATCGGCATAAAGCTAAAGAGCTTCCTTGTCTAGCAAATCTATCGGGATTCCGGGATCGGCGAAGGTGGAAACCGATACTTGTGTCATCGTTGGCATCCCCCTCTTACAATACCTAATTAGAGACGATACCCATAACGCTCATACCTAATCAATGTATTCAGTTATAAACAGAGCACAATGAGTCGAACTCAGAGCATTTCCCTACAGGAAGTTTCATCATCCGTTGCAAGCCCCGAACAAATCGAAGATGTTGCTGGTGAGGGCAACAATGATGATGGGACGTCAACAGTGACCGATGCCCGACAGTCAGAGGCCAGCAGAAAGAGAGCTCTTATCCTCTTAGGAGCCTCAATCTCACAATTACCGATATGGGGTGAGTCTGACATGAAAACTGCTCCTTGCGCGCCTTTCTTTGTCTTATCATCCCGTTTTCTTAACTATTCCTTCGCCTAAGAGTCCATATATATATATACACATATATACCTGACGTCATTAACACCACGGCAGGATTCTCCATGAGCTATGGCGTCTTCCAGGAGTATTACATGAACAACTGGACGCTGAGCGGCAGCCGCGACGTGACGGGCATAATCGGCACGACGTCCAACGGCGTGCTGTACCTCTCGATCCCCTTCCTCGCCGCCGCATTCACGCGGCGCTGGGCGGCCCGACGGCAAACGGCCGCCGTCGCGGGAGCAGTGCTCGCAACCGTGAGCTTCGTGCTGTCGTCCTTTGCCACGGATGTCTGGCATCTCGTCGCCACACAGGGCGTGCTCTCCGCGCTGGGGTGCGCCCTGGTCTATAGCCCGACCACCCTCTCGCTGGGAGAGTGGTTTGCTGGCACCGAGGGGAAGAATCATCGCGCTGTTGCCTATGGTGTTACGCTTTCGTGTAAGAACGTTGTGGGATCGGTCATGCCGTTCATTGCGCGCGCGTTGCTTGAGAACTATGGGTTCCGTGTCGCCATGCGCGTTTGGGCCGCTGTGGCGCTTGGGACGAGTTGTAAGTAAATTCCCAGAATCAATCGTCTTGAAGTACTCTCATCTTGAGTGTGTCATGGTCCTTCCGGAGGCGACATCCCACGCTCTTTACTAACACTAGAGTTTTACTGTAGTGCTTTCCATCGTGTTAATCCCTACACATCCTACTATCCTCACTCCGTCACCCGAGGAGTCAGGACAAGCTCGGCGCAGGAGGAATATCCCTTGGAATTTCTTGCGTCACCGTACCTTTTACATCTACAGTGTTGCGATCATTTTACAGAGTGCCGGATATGGCATTCCCCAGACGTACCTCCCCACATATGCGCGGGAGGTGACGCGGCTCTCGCAGACATCTGCCACGCTGCTCTTAACTGTGTTTAACATACCCGGCATCCTGGCCTCTTCTTTGTTCGGGTACCTGAGTGATAATAAATACTTCCCTCTATCCGCCACGACGGTAACAGCTATCTCAGCGCTGTCTTCGGCGTTGGCGGCCCTTTTACTCTGGGGTCTCACGTCGCAAGGAAGTCTGGCACAGCTGCTCCTGTTCAGCATGACGTTTGGTTTCTTCGCTGGCGGTTACAGCGCTACTTGGGGCGGTGTGATTAACGAGCTTGAGAGCGAGGCTGCGAGGTGGAACGAGGCGGTTGACGCTGGCATGCTCTATGGGTTGCTTAACGGAGCCCGCGGGATTGGATATGTCAGCGGTGGTCTTGCAAGTGTCCCGCTCCTGAAGGCTGGGGCCGGGACTTCGATCGGCAGCTTTGGATATAGCTCGACGTATGGGCCGCTGATCTTGTTCACGGGTTTGTCTACGGTGTTCGGTGGTTGGGGAATCCTCTGGAGGTGGACATCGTTGCTTCGTAGACTACTCTGATACTATACAAAACTTATGTTCAACTATAGGATAGAGTAGAACCATGTCCAGTAGAAGTATCGAAGTAACGCGGGATTCATGATATCGAACGCTGTAGCGAAGTGTCTTACTACACATATCAATTTACGGGATCGTTAGGGCTGTCTCCTTTCGTGACGGGTGTGATTGTTCGGAGTAATGAATCGTTGCCGCTGGTGGCGAGATTGCATAGTAACGGAGGTAAACTTCTGAAGGGTAGACGTTGAGTCTGGTTAGCACCGATGTACAACAATAAGAAAAGCTTCAATCAAGTATATCGAGTAGAGTTATCTAAAGATAGCTTAGAAGTACGTAAAACTTAAGACTGTTCTGTTTGTTCCCGTTCTCGAATGGTGAGGGAATGCTGCGAGCGGGTGGCGTGCATGATACAGGTTGTGCTTATGCCGGTTGAGGTGTTGCAGTCCAATCATTGGATTATATACTTGCGATTGTTGTCAGATCAGCCTGCTTGATTACTATATCTATTCAATCTATTTGCAGGAGCAGGTTTACTGTTATTGTTATCAACATCGAGATTTTCAAACTTGCTTCCCAGTGAGAATAAGGGGCTTAGAAATCGTAATGCGTGTGTAACAACGAAGAAAACGCGTTCAAACCCGCGGGAGCCGTGCTTCCATTCTATAGCGGCTATCTCGTCTCAGGATAGGTAGCAGTTAGCTGTCGGATTCAGCTCACCTGCATGAAGACGCATTCGCCAAGAAGTACATAAGTCGCAGCCTTACACGCTAAATCTCCGCATCCGTCTCGCTCTCATCTCTCAACTCTACCGCGCCATGACCCCTCTAGTTGGTGATAACAATGCGACTTCTCAAGATTGAAGACGAAGATTTTAGTCTCACGAAAGTGTACGCCAATGGTGATAATGACGTTCCCCCCTACGCGATAGTCTCGCACACGTGGGGCGACGAAGAGGACGAGATCCTCATGACAGACATCAAGGAAAACATGTACAAAAAGAAAGCCTCGTACCTCAAGCTTAGGCTTTGCAGCGCTAAGGCCTATGCCGAAGGCCTACGACACATCTGGATGGACACGTGCTGCATTAACAAGACGGACACGGTGGAACTAACATACTCCATCAACTCCATGTACAGGTGGTACCAGAGCGCCGCAAGGTGCTATGTGTACCTGTCAGATGTGCAATTTGCCCCTACCGAGTCGGCCGCGGCACCACCGCTCTCTAAGGTAGACTGGGAGCCCGCGTTTCGTCAGAGCCGGTGGTTTACCCGCGGATGGACGCTTCAGGAGCTCCTCGCGCCACGTTCGGTCGAGTTCCTCTCTAGCGACGGCGTCAAGCTGGGCGACAAAGCCAGCCTGGAGCGAGAGATACACCAGATCACGGGCATCGACCTCGCTGCTCTCGGCGGAACCGATCTGTCAAAGTTCAGCTTCGAGAAGCGCATGTCGTGGGCAGGAGGTCGTCGGACGAAGTGGGAAGAGTAAGGGCCTCTTTCAAAGTGTCCTCTATTCTCATTTTTAGCCAAAGTCCCGCCTCTTCGAGATTACCTCAAATCGTAGTTGCCTGACTTTGAACTTGCACAGAGACATAATTTACTCTTTACTGGGCATATTCGGTGTCCACCTGCCGCTTATTTATGGTGAAGGAAAGGACAATGCTCACATGCGACTTCGCGATGTGATCGAGAAGCCGCCAGGCGAAAAGTCGCAACCCGCAAACTTTTATCGCACAGAAAGTGTGGACAATAGTTTCGAACCTTGGGGTTTCTGTAATAAGTGTTTGTGGTGCAGAATTCGCATCTGATGATACACGACTGATCAAATGATTGCATTAGGTAACGAACCTGGTCATAACGCAAATGATTTGCATTGTTATAAGTGTACATTACAACCACCACTCTTGCCTGTACCGTAGTCATATAATAACTGTCAAGTTGCTTACTTGCGCCCAGGTCATGAGTACGGTCACTACGCGAACGAGCATTGTTATGAGTGTACGTCACACTCATCTGACCCGCAATACTCCCAGAATAACTTCAAGTGTGCGTTGCTGACTATCGTGCATCTAGGTGACAAGTATGGTCATTTCGCAGCCGCGCACAGATCCCAGGTCTGTAGCAAATGTGAGTGGTGTTATCCCCCTAGATAGAGCATAAGCTAATATCTGAGCTAGGTGGTGAATATGGTCATACATCCGAAGAAGTTCATTGTTATAGATGTAGGTTCTGAGCCTGAAAAAAGGGAGCCAGAAACTAACTACAATCAACAAGGTGGCGAGTACGGCCATTACAAACCAGATTGCCCAAAAGAGTATTCAGTCATCCGGTTGGCCTAGAATAACGTATCGAATGATTCATGAATATTCTAGTGACATAGACATGCCCTAATAAGAACAAAAACACCGCAATGCATTGTCATACGGAGATATTAATCAGACTTGAATGTGCTGTTTGTCCCTTCTACAGGATATTCTGATATCACAGGATGCTCGTCATCCTCAACCTTGACGACCACATCATCGACAAGGAGTCTACCTCGGGTTGGCACAGGCTTTGCCAGCACAACAGTCTCAATGCCAGCCGGGCTCAATTCTTCAGGACCCATCGGTAGCGCGACGACGTCTATCTCCATGTCCAGTAAGCATTTAAGGATAACCGAGCTTCCCACCTTGCTCATGACCTCATTTGCATGTTTGCAGAGCTCTGAACATACGCATTCAGGGCATCCCGAGTCGCAATGGCAATGCTGAACACGCTCGATGGCCTGAATAAGAAGCATGTCAATGAACTCAAACGCCTTAGTACTGATGCCAGATCCATTAGCGCCTCCTTTCGCGTCGTAGAATGTCAATCGAGCTGGTCGTTTTCGTGAGGTCTCTTTTTGCGCGAACTCCTTTAGGCCTACTTTGCATTCGGTTCGCACGTCGCCAGGCATGCTTATGACGAAGTTGGGCATGAGGCTTAAGATGGCGTGTTCTGCCGCATGAATGGCTCCTGCTACATTTAGACGACGATTAACAAGAATCTCAAGGGCTCGCTTAGGAACGTCCAGCCACATGCCCTTACTATGTCGGATGATAGGAGGGTTATCAACTTGAACAGCGTCAAGAATCCGCCGGCGCTTGTCTACCTTGAAGTAGCCGAAGACGTTCTGCGTGATGCGAATGGAGCCATGAAAAGCTCGGGACAACGACCCTGGAATCTTGCGCACAGCCTCGCACTCTACTGGGTCTATGTCCGTAAAATCTCTCTGCTGTGTTGTCCATTCCACCTTAACCTTTTCTACCTTTGCGATCTTACGGTCAGGTTGGAAATCGCGAACCAGGTAAGAGTTGCCTTGATGTAGGAAGATGGCTCCATCATACAAAGTGAAGAAGGCTCTTGACGCCTCCAACTCCTCGAGGACAGTGTTTTGTCCGTGCGAGATGTCGACGATAGCAAAGTGGTCATCTTCAGTGTCTCGAATAGCGACGAATTTTGCTGGCGTTGGTCGAAACCGATCATGGCAGTGATAGTATCCCAACTCGTCTCTGACCAAACGTTCCTCGCAAAGCTTGGCGAGATCTGGTGTAAAATAATGTGCATCCTCAGCTGGTCTAATTGGCATTTCGTAAGCTGCACATTGTAAATGACCTTCGAGTACAAGCATATTGCTGAGATCAACTTGTAATTCGCAGTTTGGTTTGGTGAACAGTTCATCAGGATTCTGCATATAGTGTTGATCGGAAGGAAAGCAGTCCCCTACGAGAATAGAGAGGGAGTCTTTATTCCTTCTACCCGCCCTCCCACTCTGCTGTCGCAAATTCGCAATAGTGTAAGGAAAGCCGAGAGTGATAACACAGTCTAAAGTGCCTATATCGACGCCTAGTTCAAGTGCTGTAGTGGCAATAATGCCCAGCAATTTGCCCTCGAACATCTCGCTCTCTATTCTGCGGCGGTCCTGCGGCGTGTACCCGCCACGGTATCCCATTACACGAGCCATGCATCCTGGACGGCCAAGTGACTCGAGCTCGGATCTTGCGGCTGTAACTAGTTCTTCACACTGTTTCCTGACTCGGCAGAAGGCTATAACTCGGACACCTCTTAGTATAAGCTGGCAGAAAAGGCGAGCGCACTCTGCCAGAGCACTCCTGCGACCGCTTGAAGGATCCCCGGGGTCCCTAAATGGTGTGTTCCAGCAAAGGAATTCCTTTCGGCCGGATGGTGACCCGTCAAAGTCGATGAGATACACATTGTCGATGCCAAATATTGTCTTGAAATGGTCTTGTGGGTTTGCTACAGTAGCGGAACAGGATATGAACCTAACACGCCGATTGCCGATCGCTGCACAAATTCGTCGAAGTCTTCTCATGATAAAAGCAACATGCGAACCCATCAAACCGTTATAATAATGCAATTCATCAACTTCAGCGCCGTTAGCAACGCATTCTATAGGCTGTACTGAATTCACTCACCGACTACATAGCGTAGGTTCTTTAAGAAGGTCCTCCATCGATCTTCTTGCGGTAATATGGTTATATGGAGCATGTCTGGGTTCGTGAAGATGATTCGAGCCTCGTCGCGTATCTCATTCCGTTGGTGCATAGGTGTATCGCCATCAAATGTCTCAACGAGCACATTCCCCAAGCCGGTCAAGTACCCAAGCATATCCTTTAAACTTCTCTTCTGATCCTGAGCTAGAGCTTTTGTTGGAAATATGTACATGGCACGGGTATGAGGGTCGTTCTCCAACGCGTGCAAAACTGGTAGTTGATATATCAGTGATTTCCCAGAACTCGTAGACGTAGAGACTACGACATTTTGTCCAGCGTGAAGACTGTTGATCGCTTCGGCTTGATGGGCGTAGAATTGGCAGATGCCTTTGGCGTTGTAGAGAGCATTAACCATATCTTGACTCAGTAGAAAATCAAGCTCGCCATAAACAGCTTCCTGGGCATCAAAAACCCGATGACCATCAGGTACGATCTGGCCTGTGTACCATGAACTATCCTTGAGCTCCTGAACAATTTCTGGTATGCTTTTCCTGTCCTTTGGGATGGATTTTGGAATGACGCTTAGCTCTGGTTTTGGCGTGACAGGTTCAGAAGCAGATGGAGAAGGGATGTATGCCTCAAGCTCTTGGCGCAACACAACTTCAGGGTCAAGCTTCTGCTCAACGCAGCGGTTGATGAAGGCACTGACGGCATTGGTGAATTTCTGATTGCGCTTCTCAATCAAGGTAGTCATTTGCTTTTGACTAAACACCGGCATCTTCAAATCTTCGTCTCGAAGTCGCCTGGATGGTTTCACTGTTTCTCCAGACTTCCGATCTTGAACTTGACGTTTAAGATCACCATCGATAAACTCGAAAAATAGTACCTCGCTTCCACTGGGTGGCTGGTCGTCCGGGTGTCGGCTCGCAAGGTCATCCATACCCGTTACACCACCTACTGATGCATCTGGAGCAGGTCCTTGGACAGTGATGTGTTTTGAACGGCCAGACTTAAAGGTCATATCCCGCTCGGCACCCTTTATATCAGTCTGTAACATGATTTCATCCACGTAACCAAAATAGATGCCCTCGGGCCGAATCGCTACGATAGCAGCTACATCTTCAACCTTGAGTTCTCGTTTCGTATGAGATTCCACGGCCGAGCGGATAGTATCAAATGTAGTAGCGAGATGCCTCCTGGTAGAGCAAAAGGTGGAGACCAAGTTAAGGGCCCGATGCGTTTTCACCAATTCAGTAAACAGGAGAGGCCACTCGATCAGGCATTGGACCTTTTGTATGCCCTTCTTCTTCTTCTGTCGACCTGACACATCTGTCGGAGGAACTACGTCTTTTTGGGTGTCCTTTATGTCAGTGCTGAGATCATTCCCAGTGATATTAGTTGGATCTACAGAATCTGTTGGAGGAGTGCCGTCTCCGGATGGACTCTGTTCTCCGGTGCCGGAACCTGTTCGCTTCCTCTTTCGCTTGATTATTCTATTAGAGACGGTAGCGGCCTTGAGAGAAGACATTTCACGTGTAATCGAGATGCATTGGATAAGGTGATTGATTGTCAAGTGGATAGATATATGACTTGATACCTACTTAGAGGTGTCTTTCAAGCCACGCTTCGCGTAGTGGCGCGAGAGCACGTGACGTCATACCACCCAAGTCCCCCTATTTCGATCCCCAGGAAGCATACTTGATATCGAAGCGAAAATGTTGTCAACCCAAATATATGAGCGAGAGAAAAAAACACGAATTCAAAAACTGTCATTCACTAACGCTTAACTCAGCAAAACTGTCACTTGGAGAAACCACTCTGGATATATTCAAACAGTGTTACCAAATTCAATACCAGCTTTAGTTCAACCCAAAACACGGCTAGTCGACTCGACCACCTGATGATCGAGCCGCCTCTTTTATGCTATCCTCTATCGGGTATGTTCCGCCTACAATCAACTCCGAAAAACCACAAGCAGATATCCATGAATCCCATGCTATGATACCGTTTCGTAATAGTGCCCACTCCTCAGCACAATACAACTACAATAGTATCATTCTCGTCGCCAGAACCAACCCCGTGTATCAACCGCATCTGGAAATGTATCTATGCAGTCCGAAACTCCTCCGCAATTCACCTCACGCCCGAAACATTGTGTCAATAGAACAAAGCAAACACAACTTTGCAGCGCATACGACGCATGGTCTTTTTTGAAAAGGCGTCCCAAAGCATCACTAACATCCTGTAGCCCGCGCCAGCCGAGCTCGAGTCATCGGTCCCTTGAATCGAGGCTCCTGGCGACCGCGCTTTGGCGAAGAGCTGGCGGAAGACATTTCCGACTCATCGCTTGGTGGTGTGCGATGTCGAGCATTGCGTGCTCGGGGAGCAGGCGAGGCCAATTCATGCCGGCCAGCGCTGTTGTCATCCCCCGAGACTTGAGGCGCTGACGGAGTAGATGGAGTTTGTGCGAATTCACGTTCCCGCGCCTCGACTTCGTCGTCACTCACGGAGATACTGGGCAAGGGCTTTGAGGGATGAGTAAAAGCAGATTTACCAGCGGGCTTCTAGACCGACTGAAGTTGAAGCTGCACACTCTCGATATCATTCACGAACCTCTTAGCATGAGCCGCATTCATCTGTCAACGCTGTTAGCAACTACCATCATCGAGGTAAGGCCAGATTAACATACCCTAAGCGTGACGCTGACTGGCCCCTCATCTTCAATGGCCGTAAACAGAACTGATGTAGCCTTAAGACCCGACTTCTCTCGAAACTCCATGTTTGGGAGTAGAGCAGTATTAAGAATTACACGGTGTGTGGCGTCTTGTCGCATTACCAAACGGATAATCTTAGACTCCGACTCTTTGAGAGCAGTGGGGTCGAAAGATCCCGGAAGGCCTACGTTAGGATTGTCGCCGGCAACGGCACATTCTTTGGGAACCATCAACTTTAAAATGCCGGCACCCCGTTCCTTCCATGCATTTGTCGTTTTATCGAGGCTGTACAATTTACCCCGTGCTTGAATGATTGAGGCTTCGTCGTCATTAGCGGCAACTGTCAGTAGTTAGCACATATAGACATCACAATCAGGATATACATAGTCTCACCTGGTTGCGGCTTCGATTTACCCCCATCTCCCGTCGCCGGGGTGCCAGCGTGAGTACCGTCATCACCGTCGTTCTCATCATCCTGATTCCCATCATCGTCCCCATCGTTCCCATCGGCATTACTATCTTCATCGTCGTCGGTTCCATCTTCGTTATCGCTAGCAGGCGCGCCGAACGGCTTAGCTGGCTTCTTACTCGTCAGCGATCCACCGGGTGCGCCAAATAGAGTTCCTCCAAGACTGCCACCGAGACCTCCAAAAGGCGAGGGCGTCGGACCAAGTTTGCCAAAAGGAGACGCGGCGCCAGAGCTACCTCCAGCGCTGAAGATGGAGTTAACGGCGGGGGTCGCCGCGGCGAATGAGGTGTGAGTTGATGAGGAGCTGGCAAATGAAGATAGTGGTGTTTGGCCGGTGCTAGCCTGTAGGAATGGTGACGGCTGATTAGCAAAACCGGACAGAGTCGAGCTTTGAAAGGCAGATGTGGTGGTGATGCTAGTCTTCTTCGCCGGTGCGCGATCGCTCTGATCGCCAGGAGGCTGGCTCTTGTCAGAATCCGAGTCACTGTTCTTCGCGGATAAAGCATTGGCAGCAGTGCCCTTGGAGTTGAGTAATGGCTGTGTGGGGAAAATTAGCTTCGAGAATCTCCCTAGATGTTCATTTTTGCTGTAGCAGATGGTCCGTACCTTAGTAGCACTGATCGTAGGAGCAGATTTCAACTCGCTCGAGATATCGCGAGGACGTTTCTTCTCGGGCTCAGAACGATCGGTGCGGCTCAGCGGAGTGCTGCCATTGGCACCAATCGGAGAGACATCTCCATCGGCGTCGGCGTTAGCGGCTTTATCCTTGGGCTCGTCCACCTCATCATGAGCGCGCTTCTTCTTAGGTGACGATATCAGATCCTTGGCGGTGTTGGCGGCGCTCGGCGCGTCGTCGGATGGCGATGCATGGTTACTTGCAGTCATCGTAGAAAGATCAGGCTTCTCGGAAATAGCGGTCTGCCTCAATTCTTTCCGTGCGGCTGCAGTATCAGGATCTTCTGCCGTAGTCCTCTCGGGGGTTGGGCTGCGCTTTGGCGTTGTTGCCATTGAGAAGGTTGAGGTGCCGAGGCTCAGTGGGCTGGCTGGGTGTTAGATCAGTTTGCCGGAAACGGCAGACGATGATAAATAAATTTAGCGGTTGAAGTAGTTGGTAGAGACAAAGCAGGAATATGCCCGATTTCCAAAAATAGGCTATCGAGGGACGATTATTCCAGCTGCCGATTGTGAAAGAGTGATGTAGGAGAGTTGGAAGAAGGGAGAGGATGGCTAAGTAGTGGTCGCGATCGCAGCAGTAGCAGTGCTGGTGGTTTGAGAAGTTGGTGTTGGATCAGAGGGAGATATGGCTGATGGAGGGGAGATGGGCCAAATCGATAAAAATGGCAGCGGTCGCAGGTCGTGATCTGAATGAACAAGAGTGGTTATCTATTGCACGGTACCCAATGAACATGAACAGTTTAGCATTGGCTGTCAGCCTGCCACCAACTGCATGTACCTAGTTAATCTGTGTCGTGGTGGGGCTGGCCGCCGTAGGGTGTGCATTTGTATCCAACTTCCGGTACCTAGCCTACCTATGTATAGTACAATAAGTACAGCAGTCGTCCAGCAGTGAAGACAATACCTACTAGATCTCCTATTTACACGTAGGTAGGTGCCCCTTTGTGGTATCAGGCAAGTGCAATTTTACTTTGTGTTTGCTTCTTGACAAGCCTAAAAATGCAAGAGCATGATTGGATCGTAAATTGCCATCGCTTCCATTGACCATCTGCTGTTGGTACCGACTGTACTTATTCACCTTACCTAGGTACACTACCGACGCCAAATAGGTCGATGTTACATGTAGGATGAACAATAGAAGGGATGAACAAAATTGCTGTATATCACATGAACGGATAAGTTTAAATCAGGTGAGATAGATTTATGGTATTAGAACGTTTGTTGTTTTACAAAGCACTCTGATATCAAAAGGTACGAACATTCACTTTAGTATGCGTAGGTTAGGTAGGTACCTCCTAGTTAGTTGAATATGTGTTACCAATTGATCGGGTCGCTTGCTCCTCTTGGCCCCACAGCGCCGGGCTGGGTAACAACGAACTGTTTATCAATTGTGCATTTTGCCGCCGCGCAACCCGGGAAACCGCTCTTCTCCCTCGTTGACGGGTAAACTTTGCGAGCTTCACGGCACCTGAACTACATGACTGGCTTTGATCGTGCCACAGCACAAGTGTTGGTGTAGCAACCATCCATTTCCTACCACGTTGCGCCAGACCCAGAGACCTCCCGGAAAAAGCTAAATAGTGTCGTTGGGCTCCTTTGAGCAACATCAAATCACCAGTCTCATTCCTTTGACAAGAGAAGCACAGAAATGCACCAGCTGGATTGTACATGTGGTGTTATATCTAATCTAAGGCAAACCCGGCATCTGATGTGGCCGATATGAACGTAACTGTAATACGAACGCGACGAATGTGATCCGTGTATGAGGATAACTAGCCCCTAAATGCTCCCTTTTTGAACGCCGTTCTACCATGCAGCAACCGCCTTTGTCATCCAATTATATCGTAGATGATATTCTTCCTGTCCATAGCATCCCGTTGAGCCGCACAAGCCTCCGGTCACCCGTCACGCATCCAGCCTCTCATTCGCAAGCGGGCTCCGACCAGTTCGCCTCCCATTGCCAGGATTCTGTAACCCAAAACTTTGCCTCGCAGAGCGCGATGAGTGATCTCTTGAGACTGGTGGCGTGAATGGGCCTGGAGAGTGTGCTCGAGATGAATGGGAGCTGATGCTACTGTCATGACTGTGAGGTCTCTGTTGGTTTTCGGGTCTTTCTGCATCTCCCTTGCCGACATCCCACTCGGTCTTGTTCGTGTCGATGTCTCCGATTTCGTATACCTGGCCCGGGGGTGGGATGGCATACTTTCTCGAGTTCTCCACGAACTGGTTGTATTGATTTGCCTGCGCCAGCTCGTACTTCCTGCGGTCTTCGTCGCCCATGATGCTCTCTACTCGCCTAGGAAGGTAGACAGAGTTGTTACCCGTGGTCAGGAAGCTCTCCCAGGAGTCTCGGTGTTGCAGCGCGAATCGGCTTTTCATGCCATAGGATGATTCGCCCAGTGTGTTAAAGCTGTATCTCGAATCTTCATCATGGACGTAAAAGCCGTCGGCTTTCTTTTCAGGCGCAGCGAACTTGCCCTCGACCTTCTCGGGCGGTAGCAGCTTGCTCTTGTTGCTCTTGCTCCTCGCGACGCCAGCCCCTTTCTCCTTAAGGCTGTTGCCCCTCTGTATCTCGGCTGCAGGTATGAACGTCTCGGGCACAATATTGAGATCATCTCCGGTATTTTCTGCTTTCTCGATAGCTTGCTGTGGTGTCGTGTCCTGATCGGCAGTAGCTGCATCAGCACGCGGTCCACCCCAGGTTCTCTGGCCAGCCGTGAAGATCCCATATACCATGTAATACCAGTTGAAAAAAGGGTTAAGGACAAACATGACTGGGTAGAGCATGATCTTGAAACGTTTGAGCTTCCAACCAAAGTAGATCATAAGCAGCCAGTTCAGTCCGAGCGAGACTCCGATAAATCCAATAGGAAGTTGATCGATTCTCATGGTCGTCGTGATGAGAGACAATACCAGGATGAAAAAGAGCAGCGCCGTGGTTCGAATAGTGTTTTGTGCGAATCGAACAATCAATAGTATCGGATATCGCTTCCAGAGGCGCCAATCCGTCAACATGCAGACCTCATTCGTGATGAATCCAAGAAACCATCTTCGCCGCTGCTTAATCAGCGATTTCACAGTCTGTACCGCTTCGGTTTTACAAAAAGCGGATGTGCACATTTGGATCTGATACCGCTTTTTCGCACCAATCATAAAGAGATGTGTCAGCCATCGATCCTCGCCCAAGTGACTCTTTGCGAAATCGAACAGATCCTCGCACTCCTCGGCCTTGTCAGCAAAGTAATATTTGGCCATTCTGCGGAAGGCGGAAAATCGAAGCATTGTTAAAGCTCCTGGTAGACAGGTGACGGCACCACAGCCCGACTCAACGGTACGCTCGAATAGTTGTCCATGGACGTATTCCATGTCCTGGAGGAGAGTAATGAGGCTATGTTTCTTCGTGGTCGAAGTGATGACACCTGTCATGGCGAGCATGTCTCTGCGATTGCCCGGGCTCAGTTCCATATCATAAACGAAATTCTGTAAGCACACTCTGTCTAGTATACAATCAGAGTCGATGAAGAGGATGAACAAGTTGTCGTTCCTCTTGAGGTATTCCTTGTAGACCTTATCGATTAGTTTGAAGGTAGACTTCTGACAGTGACGCTTTCCCCCGTGTGGGAATCGAGAGACAGTAATGCGAGCTGCTTTGTAGGTAACATCAATACTCTTGGGGTATGACTCCAGGGTCAAAGGCACGCCGAGATTCTCAATGGTGTTGAGGTACAGTTCGTCCTCTTGGTCTCCATCGAATGAAAGAAACACATGGATGCACGAGGGAGGATAATCGCAGTCTACAACTGAGTTAAGAGCGGTAATGAGAACTTCGGGTTCCTCCTTATAGCAGGGCATGACTGTGACCACTTTAGGCGCAGAAACTTCATCCAGGACTTGCTTGATCCGTTTCGTACGTCCAAGCTGATTGGTGACAACCTGGTAAACGCAGAAAAGCCAAGGAATGGTCAAAAGCCCAGCGAAACTCCAGAATGCAAACCATTGCAGGATGACGACCACTTGCGTTGGGAAATATCGCGTAATTTCGGTGGGAAGTGGTAGCGTGACGATCATAATGGGCAAAAAGATGAGTCTATATAAACGTCAGCAACGACCCAATGGATGTTAGAGCTCTATTCCTGAGCATACCGAAAGGCGAGGAACAATATCGATATAATAACGGCCAGGACTCTAATAGTCCAGTGTTCCGCCTTCCTAAACACTTTGTATAGGCAGTACAAGAATGCAGCTATCCATAGGAACCATTCCAAAATGGCTGCCAACATTATAACACCAACAATGGCCGTGTAAATAATCTACATGAGTTATCAGTATTGCTCGTTTAATATTTATTGTGAGTTGAATGAGTATCGTCAACCTACCTCGTGGACTGGCCACTCGGCGGCCGTGTACTGCTGCATGTTGATAACCTAGATCATGTGGTGTATTACAATGACCTAAGGTGGAAAACTAGACAAAAGGCCAGAGATAAGAAGTCCACTTGGGGAATAATTCCCACGTCGGAATTTAGCAGGAGCCGGTTTCTTTTATGCAGGCATCCGTGAAGCTCCAAGTCAAACGGAATCGCCTGCGTACAGTGACGGCCTTGCAAATACGATTGGCGGCTACCCGCAAATGGGGGACGACCTGTCGATGTTGATCACGACTCCGCGCTATGGGCGAAGGAAAGCCGTCCACGTTTTCAGGTTTCTCTGAGTGAGACGTCGTACCAGTTGAGAGAGTCAAAACAGAGCGCGGAAACCGATGCTGTGTATCCGGTCAGGACATGAATTAGGGTAAGTAGTGTATCACAATGCTCGTAATCGAAAAAGAGGAATCCTTGTCAATCCTGCTGTCGGCGATGTGAAGAGCACCAGAGCCAAGGAGAAGAGAACGCCACTGTTGATATCGCGACGGCCCGTAATATAGTCGATTAATGAGCCAAACCTCTGCTAGACCGACAAGCTATTCTGCCACAGGTGGATGGGTATATGAAGGAACTTTGTCAGTGCTTTAAAGAAGGATGTGCCGAAAGTAATGGCACGAAATATTAGTGAAAGGACGTAGACATAGCATAGAGAAATCTTGCTATGAAGAAGAGATCACATAGACCGAGGTAACGAAAGACAGGATGGGTTGAATAGTGGCACCAAGTTAATAAAAGAACGACAACTCGAAAAGACGGGCCAGATAGCCGAATCTAATGAAGTTCGGTAAGTGGATGAGATCTGGCCGGGGAAACAGATTTTTACGTGATTGTCTAGCCCTTCAAGGTCTAGGGATTGCAGATGAATGTACGAATAGCACTCATGGGAACAAGCTGCAGACAGAGGAGTCGTATCAACGGGGGCCCCGGGTTCAAAAGATCGCATGTATTTGGAAACATATGAACTAAGAGATCTCGTATCGTAGCACCCACAGGTCTTGTCTCTGATGCAGGGTGGGTGTCCAGCATGGGGCGGTGCCTTACTGCGTGTTGGTTGATCGGGATCTCAGCTTTTGTTGTACAATGACGATATTCGCAAGCACAATGGCGGCTGCTTTCCGCATGTACTTATTGGTACAAGCAAATACTGCCCTATCATGGTGACATAATAGTGAAGTCAACCAATGCTTTCCCACACGAGGTTTCTACGACGTACCTACCTCACAGTATGACATATTACATTCAGCCTGCAAATGCGTGCAGTATGTAGGTAGGTTACGTACAGGATCCGTGGTGCGTGCAGCGTTTTCAGGTGGAGGTGGTGGTGGAGGATGGGACGGGAAAGCTCCAATATAAAAAATGCAGGCGAGACTCGTAAAACGGATGGTACCGTTCCTACATTTTAGGCGGTATTGTTGTGTTTGGTTGGCCACGTTAGCCACATGGGCAGATAAAATAGAATTTGATAGGCTGGTGGCTGTCTAGCAAGTTCGTTCTCAGAAGTTGTTTCCCTCTGCTAGGTACCTACCTACTTGATTATTCGTTGTTTATTATTCCGAACCGCACAGCTAGCCTCCAAATGGTTTGTCCTGAGGAAACCGCACGGGAGCCTACAATCCCGTGTTGGCAACGCTTCAATACGTTGTTTTGTTGCTTACCTACCATCCGTCCAGTGACCCGCATCATTCGTACAGTAGCATCACGGCTACACATACTCAAACCGATTGTTGGAAGTGAGTACTACCTCTAGAGCACTGGAGCACAGCCCCTGTTATTGATATCTCCAATCGTATGTATTCCTGTCGGGCACCAAGACACATCCGTTTTTAATAGAATCCGAATTTGAATTTGAAACCGAATGTTCGGTCTCCGGCGATGGCGAGGCTTAAGTACAATAGCTTCAAGCACGGCTCTAAAGGGAAAGCGTATCGTGAGGGTGTGAGTAGTAGTACAGCACATGTGGCTGAAATCCTCAAATCCTTGGAGATGTTCAACCTGCCATCGGCGGCTGAGGTGTAGCATTGGGGGTCGAGATCACGAAATCAATATTGTGTTGTCACGAAATTGGCTGATGCTTTGGGCGTCAGCTGTCGCCAAGCACTTGTTCCTGGCGCCCAGGGGGGCAACTGCCGGTATTTATGGGGTGTCTCCTGAGCCCTCAGTGGCTATCTGCGAGTTTTCCCGGGCTCCGTCGATAGAGGCCGAAAACACCGCCGAATCTAGCAAATAGCCTTACTTACTTACAGACATGCAGCTAGCAACAACCCCGCGTATAGCGTCCTTACTAGTAAACTACCTACTTAAAGAAGGAGACTTGTGAACTGGTGACGCGGCCCCCAAAGTTGATGGGAGCAAAATCAATCTGTATAATCTGGATGTAAATGAATCGTCGTCACGTCGTCGCTTGTTATACCGGTATCATTAATATCATTGCGGCGATCCCTCACCACTTCGCGCAATTTCGATTCTCGTCAGGAACAATGCAACCCCGATTCCCTCGCTGAACCCCAACCCTTGTTTCAAGGCGTCTAGATCGTCGGAGGAGGGCCGGGAACCTCACACCACCATGCGTGGGTCAGCTACGAGGTGGCATTGCAGCATGGAGGAACAATGAAAATTACAGTAGAGTTACATTTCGTCAGCCGAATAAGGCGAGATCAGTCTTCTGCATCCCAGCCCATGTACAATAACCGTTTTACCCGACCGGTGGCGTACTGCCGCAGATTCTACTGTCTTGTTGTCAGATATTGCGCGAATCGGTTCCTCGATGAGCTCAGTAGGGACACTGAGGCCCGCGAAGCTTTAGAGGGTAGGCTGGGTAACCACCAATCATTTTTCTCTCCCTTCTTTTTTGAAAAAAAATTGGACGAAGATTATCGTTCCGGATCTTCCGCTCGATAATATAGCCAGCAGAAAATTGATTCTGTCGTCCCCTGACCCCGTGATCCTGTCATGACAGTCGGGAGAGGCGTACTTAGAGTTGATGCTGTTGAATATCACATCCAAGTCTAACCTCATACTACATGTCACTACCTATGAAGTTTCAGCAAGAGAGAAACTCCAATCGTCACGGTAGTTCATTAGTGAATAACTAGCACGGATCGTAAATGAATGTATTTTTAGTTAACGGCGCAATCTGAGGTAAAAAAGCAACGTCCTGACTTGACTAAGGCTGTGAAACAACCTTCAACTGCGGTGAACAAACTGACCGTCGCACGACTTGCACCTGCTTTGTTGTATAAGCTAATCCGATGCCACCGAGCTTGCCTAAGCGGATTGGATGAATACAGCTGCGTGGGTTTAGCAATTCCCGGCTGTTCAGCCGCTCCCGGGCCCTTTGAATTGCATTCCCACTATTGCAGCTTTGAGCAAAATGTTTCTAGTGAAACGACTCGACATCTGCCCACCGTCTTTCATCAAGTTGGCGGAGAATGCTGCACATGCGCTTATAATCCCTTCAAGATAAGTTGATCTCTGAAGATCTTCAAGCAGTACATCCGTTCGGACGCCTTAAAGAATGCGATGCACCCCTGTGGTGGCGGCGCTTGGAGACCTGTTGTCCTGAGTAACTCTCGCATAACTCTCATGACTGCCTAGCGCACCTACCGTACCAGGCGTGATGGACTCGGCATTCAATAGATGTGAATGCAGAAAGCATAGAGCGGTCCATGCGGGTGTCCTATGTATCAACTGGTAAAGCTTTGTATGTTACTTGGCTAGATACCAATATACTACCCCTCAGGTCCTAGAACGACGTGAGAAGTATATGTGTCAGCTCATTCTCGTAAATCCAAGACGCTCGTTACTTGGTACTATGGGGTTGAATCTGTAGATGTCGTGGATCATCTACACGCATTTGACGCTTGTCCGGCATTCTTGGCTCTGGTAAGCTCAAGGTAGATTCATTGCCACCACATGTATTCCCAGTAGACATGGCCTTCACTTCAAGGCCATGCTGTGATGCCTCATTACTTCTGTTCTTGTTTTTATGGGTGCGTGCATACCAGTCAACGTCGCTTAATTGGAGCCTGCGGATTCGTTGTCCACCGCGGTCTCTGTTGAGTTTCTCACCTCGGTTGGTGTGATAGGAAAGAGGTTTATCGTGGCCTGAATCATTTGATCTGTGAATATTTGGGTTGGGTCTAAGGGGTGGCAGGAGAGTATCACCATCTAAGTCTTCATGCTCACGAAGATCATAATTGAGAACTAGGTTCTTGATACGCTGCTGCTCTTCACGCTCGGCCTGCTGCTGATTCTTCATTGCAACTGCAAAGGTTGAATCAGAGGGGAGTACTACGTTTCGTGTCTATAGTTGTTAGTGACAACCAACAAAATGTACCTCATAGCACTTACCTGTTGTCTATTGCCCTTCTTGGTAAGGAGAGAGAAGGCCATTGTGTTTGTGCTATCCTTGTTTTGCTCTTCCGAGTCCGTAGCAATTAACGGGTCACGAGTTTTTGAGCGAAGGGGTAGTGGTACATCAAACAATGGCTTTCGGTCGAACTTCCGGGACTCTAGGCTCTCAGCCATCATTTTGGCTAATTCACGGTCAAACTCAGCCTCGGCCTCCGGGTCAAACTCTTCAGCCTTTTTAGTCACCACAATGGCCTCCTCTTCCGAATCTGAATCTTTATAAGACTGAGACTGGTCATGCTGGTCATCAAGGTCCTATGACGATTAGTTAATTACGTTTAGCTATAGCGACTGTAAGGAGAATGGGAAACCTACTTCACCATCGTCATCGCCATCGCCATCTTCATCATCCCCACCAAACTCGGATTCTCTATCACTCTCGGCTTCAGGGTCACCTAATTCACCATCGCCATCTATTCCGTCTTCGTCAGAGGATGAGCGAATAGACACCTCATCTGGGTCTACAACTTTATCGATTCCTGAACTCTTTTGGTCTTGTGCGATTGCTAATTGAAAAGCTTTCGCTGCTTCTTCTAGATTGGTAGCCAGCTTCCACTGTGGTCTTGTGAAAGTAAATGTATCTTGAACAATGAATTCAATGTCCATCGGAAGCGGATGTTTCGTGTGTATGTAGTACTGTGTATTTGGTCAAAAGATGTGGCCTAGCCTGTTACTTAATAAACGCACCTGGAAAAACGAGAGGAAATATTCGAGCTTCTTGCCTGCAGCGCCCCGGCTGAAGAATAGCCCACATGTCTCAAGCATTGTGGCGATGAGGCGAATACGGAAGAAGTCATCGGGCATGTCAAATGGATTCAGACGACCAGGGACAGGTGGCCCACCTATTTGCGTTAGTTGATCATCGATTTGCTAACATAAACGAACTTACCATGACCAAACGTTAGGATCTTGTACATGACCTCGAATATTACAGGATGCTCTAGCATCCTGTAGTTGTAGAGCTCACCAAGATACTTGATCTCCGCAATACGCCTTTGGTTGTATCTGAACTCATTTTGTTCTAGCCCAAATGTTACAGCGTCAAGGACGTTGTCGATAACCGTGAGCACAAAGCTTGGGTGATATCGATATATGGCACTGAGGAGAATCGCGAGAATATGGATGCTGCTGTACTTAACTTTAGCGGGCCTCGTGAATATTTTCGCTAGAATTGCTACGACCTAGATTTTCGTGTTAGGAAAAAGTAAATTTCTAGAAGCCGTGGAATTAGTAACATTCACATACCTCAGGCTCTTCCCAATGTAACCGCCGAATCTGCCGCAAGATCTTGGTGTAATTCCGCTTCGTCATATCCACATAAATAAGCTTGCGGATGAACAACTCAGTAGGGGTACGTTCCTTTTGTTGGATGGATGCCCTCTCAGGTGGATCGACATAGTAGATCGCATTCTCGATGAGCATACGTTCTGGCTGTCCAATGTGTTGTACTGATTTCTTTCGTTGAAGCGTCTCCAGGAAAGTGGTCATACGAGGTGAAGTATCGGCGTTACGTAAGAGGTATCTTCCACAGTTCTCGAGGAGATTGCAGATAATCTCAATGTTCATACGGGAGAAGTCATCAAGGCTGACCTTCAGACAGTGAAAGACGACATGTTCGGGCACGATACCAAACTTGGTCAACTCAGCCAAGTATCTGATATTGCTCAGCCGAACCTGGCCAAGAAAATCCTTCTCTTTTCGCCGTTGAAGGCTTCGAAACTCCGTATCTAAGTAATCAACAATGCCTTTAGGAATATCGGGCATGTATCTACCGAGAGTTGCAATAAGCCGTGCCCAATACGGCAAAAGATCTGTTCGTCCTTTGGGCACTTCGGTCAGCCCCTTGATTAATCGATTTCGAGATGCCTTAGAATTTAGAAAACAGAATTCGATAGCTGTGTCGTCTGTCGCGTCCTTGCTTGCGAGGTCTGGCAGCCTAGTCAACAGAACATCCACTTGCGCACCGATAGTCTTGTTTGCAATGGCTGTTGATTGGTCGTCGTTCACTTCGGCAGCCTTGCTGTTATCTGTAGTATCCGCAGAGTTGATTCTTTTGCCGACCGCTTCGTCTACATCCGTCTTCTTCTTCTTGCCATCTTCTAAGAGTATGCCGGGAACCTTGCCCTTTAGGTCAACTAGATTCTCGTAAAAGCGACGCTCCTCTTCGTCTTCCCAAATACCCACACCCTCGCTCTGGCCTCTTAAATATTCTCCCGTCTTGACTAGGCCAATTGAACCATTTGTACCAGAGAACCCGTCCCCAGCCTCCTTCAGATCGGGCATTTCTGCGCCAAGGACATCAGCTATGACTTGGGCGTTGGAAGCCAAACGCTCCTGAGCCTTTAGTTGTTTCTCAAAGTTAGCTTGACGATCTTCAAAAACTTCGCCAGATTTAACGTAGGCCTCTGAATTTCGTCCTTTCTGAGCAACGATATGCTTCTGATCCCGCACTAAGTGCGCCTTGACATCCTCAAAATACTTCTTGAGAATATTCCTGAAGCGTTCTTGCATCTCTGGACTGGTAAATGGAGTATCATCAGGGTCAACTACATCCGAACTCGTATCTTGTTCGGGACCACTTTCAGTAGGCTTGGTAACACCGTCAGCCTCAACCGTCTTGCGGCCCTCGGCATTGGCTGGTTTGACGCCCAAGATATCCCAGCTGAATGATTTCACAAAAACGACCAGCAGAGGCAAGTTCACATGTTCTCTATCATGCCCAAGTAGATCCTTGAGAACCTCGAGGGGAAACGGTTCAGCACCACCGCCCTTCGTGGAATTTGCCGCCTTGATCTTCAGTTCGGCATTTTTCCCGTTTAGACCCCGAGTCGCATCGTCAGGTTTCACATCGTCGAGGGTTCGAAGAACACCAACTAGCCAGAGTTCTGTAATGGTGCGTAGAAGGGCTCGTTGGCGAATTAGCCGATCCTTCTCCTCCTTCTCGCGCACTTCGGGTGCCAGGGTCTTCAAGAGGCTTTTGTCGGGCGTGGCCATTCCCTTGCCCAGAAGCCATCCGAGGTATTCGGTGAATTCGGCGGGGCCGAAGCGCTGATGCAATGCGCTAACAATCTCGATCGCAGCATCGATCTCGCCCGGGGTCTTGAGCTTGCACAGACCTTCATAGCACGCCGAGACAACCTCGGAGAGATACTTGGTCAGACTGAGGGTCCGGATCTCTTGTAGAAAGGTATTCTGAGTGGCAGAGGATACAGCGGTGCGCAGTCGCTTGATGAAGGCAGTGTTCTTTTTGAGTGAAGAATCTAAGGCGGAACCGAGAGGGAGAATGTCTATTGTACCGTTAGCACCATGGCGACCGCATATAGGCTACTTATCATATCACGAACCTGGCTCTCCATTCCACGCACGCTGGTTGAGAGACAGCAGCTCGCCTAGCGGTATGTCAGTGTATAGAGCGCGAGGGTGGCGCGCGAGCTGGAAGCCAAGAGCGAAACTGACGTTTTCGTGAGCGGTCCATTGCGGACAGCTCGTGGCAGGATTAATGGAGATTAGGCCAGTAGCTACATTCGCGAGCTTTTTTTTTTTTTCGGTGACCACTGCTAAGGCTAAGGGATAGAGCGCCCTAAGTAGTGGAAGTGATACGGAGTATCAGCCTCGGCCGGCATGGGTAGGAAGATGAAGGACTCTGCCCTGATACAGAGACCAAGGCAGGTGGGTAGGTTGCCGATGCAATCGATCGCAGTTGATGGACTTGGCTACTGCGGGATATCGTAGACGTGTTTCTCTCGGGGTCCGAGGTCGAGGTCAAACAGGCAATGAGAAAGGTAGCCGGGAAAGGTTCAGTGGTTGAGACACGGAAATATGATTGATGATGTAGGTTGGCCGGCACAAGGTTCAGCCAGGTCTATCTTCTAGAAGATTAGGTACGTAGCCTCCCGCCAGAAGTTCGTCCGTTGCATGCCACTACCTAGCCCACTAGCGCTCTAGCGCCCAATCAAAACCCGCGATTGGCAGCTGCAGCCCCATGTATTCCCTAAACTCTAGAGGACGCTCAACACCTGGGAAGTTGGTATCGCGGATGCATGTATGAGTTATAAGTTGCATATATATATTTACTACGTACCTCAGGCATCAGAGACTTACAAAGGGACTTCCCTGACGACATTGTCCAAGTAGTGTGAATATATATTTGGGTACTTACTTACCCTGTCTCTTGAGGTTACGGATCAGGTTCGAATAGTGCGGGGTTATTCAGGTATTTATATCTAACCCCTCTACGAATTATAAACATCACCTGGGAAGTCATTCAGTTCAGCCTTGTCTCTGTCTGCATGTACCTGCAGGCTCCCAAGGTGAATTGTTCACCTGGCTGACCTAACTTTACTGTTAAAACTTACCTATAGATTTAGAGTTTGTTCACCATAACATTAACACTCTTAGATGTTTATAGACTTTCCATTCCTTGACAATTCATATCTCTGGCCAAACCTGAGATAATGCCAATTTCGGCTTCTGTTTGTTACTATTCTTTCAGCGTTTCACATGCTTATATTGTCAAAGTCTGCGTTGTCAATTCCTAAAGATCATGGAAGAGTTACTTGGTAGTTAGGCATTTAGCACAGCGAGTTAGTTGTCTTATTGCCGGTTGACCGAGACGCATTGTCAACTTGGACGGGATAACTATCGAGAGTCAGAGTCAGGTTACAAATTGGCTGTCTATGTCCCCGGTAGTTGACCACGGCACCAAAAATTTGTTCTTAACCTTAATGTTCAAAATTAACCATACTGGGCCTAGCATTTCAATGAAATGCAGCACTAATGGAAACTGCATACATAACACAAACTCGGGCTTTCAGCTCGTGACAAATAGCGTTGTTGCTTATTTCAGCTTAACTTTATGCGGTCCTTGAGAATGTTAAACTAATCTGATCTTCTGCTTAGTTGCTAGTTCTCTAGGTTTGATGTTGCGAAATCTGAAGTAGAACAAGAAAAGCCCAGGCTTGGCAAGTTGACTGGGCCACTCTTATACATAAGCAACTAATGCTGATCTGCGATCTCGTAGGCCGTGCCACGAGTTCCACCTCACGATTTGCGGCAAATCAGATGTTTCTGTTTCTTATCTCCGTCGGCGTCACTAGGTATTCGAACTTCCTCACACGATTGTTAGTACTTACGTCTACAGTAGCAGCAACAATTGCACCCTCGCTCTATTGCTTATTAGGACTAATAAGATGGGGATGTAGATAGGTCCGTGTGGCTGGTTCTGACATTTCCGCTCCCCCAATGACGCTTATCACGGGCAATGATTCGCTAGCACTCCACGATGTCCGGTAAAATATCGCACATAACAAATCGTGTCTGATAAGAGAAAGCGTCCGCGGGGATGCTCGTTCGGCTGTTTAGTCCTGCAGCGCCCTTTTCTCATCAGATAAGGAGCGGCCCGTCGGCGTATGGGGCTAAACAGACCGTCGGCACTCTGGCTAGGCCAGGATCATCGTGTCGGAGGTGATGGGAGCCGGCTTTACACCGCTCTCGTTGGATACCTACATCGTACCATGGGTTAGTCGTGACTTCATCATCTCCGACAAAAACAGAGGTAAAACGGGAGACACCTAAGCAATAAGCCCTAATGGAACTATTGTCCCTCGGCTCATGTCCTGCGGGGAATCAAGCCAATATGCACCCCGGAGATGTCTAGATTTCCTTCTCAAGCCGTTTATCGTCAGGCCTCCGTATTCAACCGTTCTTATGTCGCTGTATCTCCTCTGTGATGAGAGAAATCATATCTTTGACGAATGTGACCTTCCAGTCTGGTTATTATTGAC
The DNA here is from genome assembly GCA_022385715.1 of Xylaria cubensis. Classification (NCBI taxonomy): domain Eukaryota; kingdom Fungi; phylum Ascomycota; class Sordariomycetes; order Xylariales; family Xylariaceae; genus Xylaria; species Xylaria cubensis. Next base: position 127,932 of record MU279019.1, on the reverse strand, counting down.
ATGCTTATTAAGTATGATATAATGTTGCATCTAGTAAATTTGATGCGATACTGAACACCAAATCTGCATAAAAAGGCTTACACAATATTCTTTGTGAACGTTCATGTATGCGTGATGGAGGCTCCCAAGCCGAAGTCGTCAGGTCTTTCAAGCACGGGTCGTTCTTCTGGCAGCCAATACTTTCCGCCCACGCCGCCAGAGACCGATAAAGAATACGCGGACTCGAGCTCGGAACCAGGCGATACGGAGGCTATAATACCACGGCCCGGTCATAGTAGATCAGGCACTCGGAAGCTGCCGCTTTACCCTTTACCTCCAGATGCTAAATCCGACAACACTGTACTCGCAGAAGACCTCAAGACACCCGATAACCATGTCGTACGTGATCCCCGTCTGATCCGCCTCACTGGAATTCATCCATTCAATGTCGAGGCACCACTCAGAGATCTTTACGACGAAGGGTTCCTAACGACCAAAGATTTGCATTATGTCCGTAACCATGGAGCCGTGCCCAAGGTGGACGATTCGGAGATCATGGACTGGGAGGTAACAGTAGAAGGCTTGGTGGATAACCCCATTCGCATAAGTTTGGCTCAACTCCTTCAAGACTATGAGCAGCTCACGTATCCAATAACGTTAGTCTGTGCCGGAAATAGGCGGAAAGAGCAGAACGTGGTACGGAAAACAAAAGGCTTTTCCTGGGGAGCCGCAGGGCTGTCCACTGCTCTGTGGACCGGCATAGCGATCGGCGACTTGATTAGAGCCGCAATACCTCGTCGTGGTGCGAGATATGTTTGCTTTGAAGGGGCTGACAAGCTCCCTAACGGTTACTATGGCACATCCATAAAGCTGAGCTGGGCTATGGACGCCGAGCGTGGCGTGATGCTCGCCCACAAAATGAACGGCGAGACACTTCCGCCGGATCACGGCAAACCTCTGCGCGTCGTGATCCCAGGGCAAATCGGTGGCCGTAGCGTCAAATGGTTAAAGAGAATCATCATCACGAAGGAGCCGAGCGATAATTGGTATCACATCTATGATAATAGGGTCCTGCCAACAATGATCGACCCCGAGATGAGCGCCGACTTGCCGGAGACTTGGAAGGATGAGCGATACGCCATTTACGACCTCAACACAAATAGTGCCACCTGCTACCCGGCTCACAACGAGGAATTATCTTTGTACGGTTCAGGGCATATCTACAAAACCCGCGGTTATGCATATGCCGGAGGTGGCAAGAGGATAACCCGGGTAGAGGTTACTCTGGATAAGGGTAAGACCTGGACTCTTGCGAATGTATCGTATCCAGAGGACCAATATCGTCTTGCGGATGAAGGGGAGACACTGTTCGGCGGTCGGGTAGACATATCATGGAGGGAAAGCTCCTACTGTTGGTGCTTCTGGGATCTGGACATCTCCATATCTCGGCTGCAGGCGGCTGATGATATTATGGTACGAACAATGGACGAGGCCATGATGGTTCAACCCCGAGAAATGTACTGGAGCGTACTGGGTATGATGAATAACCCATGGTTCAGGATCGTCATACACAAAGAAGGCCACAAGCTGAGATTCGAACATCCAACGCAGCCCGCGCTGATTCCAGGCGGCTGGATGGAGAGGGTCAAAAAGGCCGGAGGAAACCTGATGAACGGGTATTGGGGCGAGCAGCTGGCCGGTGAGGCTGAGGCTGTCAAGCCGGTTGAAACAGCTAAGGAGATATGCATGACCAATAGTAAAGTGGACAGAATAGTTACATTAGAAGAGCTCAAAGGCCATGACGGGGATATAGAACCTTGGTTCGTGGTTAACGGAGAAGTCTACGACGGGACGGGATTTTTAGAAGGTCATCCAGGCGGCCCAACCTCGATTATAGGGGCAGCGGGCCAGGATGTCAGCGAAGATTTCCTCGCGATCCGTAAGTCATTCGTTCCAATCATTCAGCAGCGCACAGACTAACACAAGAAACATAGACAGCGAAAATGCCAAGGCAATGCTAGTCGACTACCACATCGGGACGCTCGACAAGACAAGTCAAAGCCTACTATCAGCAGACAGTGAAGTTGAAGACGCATCGCCGAGAGACGTCTTCCTGGACCTTAAGGTCTGGAGGAAGGCCATCCTCTTAGCTAAGACAAGCGTGTCTCCCGACACCAAGATATTCACCTTCGATCTGGACCACGCAGACCAAGCGATCGGACTACCAGTCGGCCAGCATCTAATGATGCGGTTGCGCGACCCCGTGACACGCGAGGCGATTCTACGCGCATACACGCCCCTCTCACCGAGCAGCGCGAGAGGCAAGCTCGATGTGCTGGTCAAGATATACCGCGACACGCCGATGCAGAAGGGTGGCCGGATGACACAGGCGCTGGACTCAATCCCGCTGGGCCACTTTGTCGACTTTAGGGGGCCTGTGGGCAAGTTCGTATACCTAGGCCGCGGGCTGTGCACCGTGTCCGGACACGAGAGGCGGGTCCGGCGCCTCATCATGGTGTGCGGCGGGTCCGGCATCACCCCCGTCTTCGCCGTGCTTCGCGCCGTGCTGGCGGATCGGGAGGATCCGACCTCGTGCCTTGTTCTCGATGGTAACCGCACGGAGGAGGATATTCTGTGTAAAGCGGATTTAGACGCTATTCTCGTTGACAACGGGCATAGATATCGTGTGAACTACGTCCTGAGTCAGCCTGGCCCGTCATGGAATGGTGGGCGAGGGCGTATTGATAAGGACCTCATTTATAGGGAAGTTGGACCTTGTCAGAGCACAGACGGCGAGGATATTGTCCTCGTGTGTGGACCGAAACCTCTTGAAGAGAGCATGCTTTCTATTTTCACTGAGATGGGTTGGAAGAAGGACGATATGGTGTTCTTCTGAATAAAATCCTTGTCCTTACAGTACAGAGTATCTTTGGCTAGGGTCTTACGTTGGCTGGCTTATGGGCTCCTGTATTGAGAAGATAGAAGATCTTCAGTATATGTAAGAAGTTCTCACCTCAAGGGTTGTCTTACTAACAAAACAAGCAACATTAGCAAGAGAACATGTAACTATTGTGATGAGAATAAGATATTATGGATTAAGCAGGTGCAAATTTATGTATACGAAGTACATCCAAATGCCTGTGGTCTGTTCTTCATTTTCTGTGACACTTCAACGTCAGAGCTTTTGGTTAACTTGGTTCGACTCAGGCTTTTTGCTTAGTAGCCCATCGTCCACTAAAGTTACTACACTCGGTGTTAATAACAAGCAAATCAAGCACATAGATGGAGCAGAATTCAAATTATATAGAATAAAAAGGTTCGGCCAGATGAAAGATGGATTCGCTTGACAAGATCGACTCCAATTGTGTTGTAAGGGATGTAACTTTGTGTTAGAAGGGTACAAGCTGATGCTATGTGAGATCTAGCAAGTTGTTAAGATATGTGTAAAGCAAGACCAAACAATGAAAGCCATGGTGCACTGGGGAATAGATCACTGTCTTAAGGCTATTATTCATTTTTTTCTATCTATAGTTAATCATGACCAATTACATAATAATTCATTAACATGGGAATGCCATCTCCTATAATACTGCCATTTCTTCAAAGAGCTTCGGCTTCCCGGCACCAAAATTATATCTAGAGACTTATTAAATCTGTTGATAGACGGTTAGCGATGAAAGTCACATATGCAGGGCGACAAATTGTACATACCTCTTCCAAAGAGACCTCGCTTCAGCCAATCCATCGTCATGAGGAATTTTGTCCTTATGCTAACACTCTGAGCAAAGTATGCACTTCTCCATGCGTACACGGCCCAGACACCGCCTGTGATACCCCACCCGCTACCTAAATCGAATACGGCAGAATTTCCGATGTATGCTAAGCTGCCCAGGTGGTGGTACTCAAAAGCTTTGTAACAAGCATCGTCCACATCGCCGTCTCGGATATCATTTCTGCTCAGACCCGGGGCGCAATGAGACAGTTTGTTGAACTTGTGAGCAAGGTAGATACCCTGCTGGTTGGCACGTTGGGCAGTGGCGGGAAGCGAGGTGAGCTTGCTATCGATCTGTTTCAGCAGCTCTCGGAGCTCGCCGAAGTCAAGAGTGCCGGATTGGTCTTTGTCGAATGTCTCGAAGAGTTTGTCAAGCCGCTTGAGATGGGATACGGCCTGTGGAAATTTCCGCTTGACGGAATCAGCTACACTGCGCCACTCGCTAAAAGTGAGTTCAAGGGTCTCGGGGTCCTTGCCGTGCTTAAAAGCAAGACCCCGGAGAAAGGAGACAATATTGTCTGCGCTATTATTTTGTACCGTTGCGCAGTCTCCGATAGCGTATACATCTCCAAGAGGCGTGCCATTAAGTCGAAGATGAGTATCTGTTTCAAGAGCGTGCCGGTTGTTCTGCACGGGGCCAAGCTTCGCTGCAATGCGCTGGCAGATTTCTGCTTGGGATACACCCGTCGACCACAGACAGAATCCTATCGGTAGCTCTTTTGTGATGACTGAACCATCTTCAGACTTTTGCGTGAAAATAATTTTTTCCGGTTGGACTTCTTTGACTCTGGAGTTTGTGAGAACCCCGATTTGGTCTCGCGCAAAACGTTCTTCGGCGTACTTTGACAGTGCTTCGTCATATGTATTCAGAATATGTGAGCGACTCTGGATGATGTGTACCGAGATCTCATTTCGAAGAAGCCGAGGAAAACTCCTAGTCAGATCCTCGTTCAAGAGGTCGAAAAGCTCAGCAGCAAACTCAACACCTGTAGGACCACCGCCGCTAACCACGAATGAGAGCAATCGTCTACGTTCGTTATCCGAGGTGGTAGGAAGACAAGCCAACTCCACATTCCTCATGACCTGATTTCGAATCCTTCTGGCGTCATTGATATCTTTCAGAAAGTGGCAGTTTTCCAGACCTTTGACACCATGCGAGTTCGAGACGGACCCTACCCCAATGACAAGTTTATCATAGGGAACGTAGAATCGGACCTCTTCACCTTTGGCGTTAAGCTGCGAGACTTCGACCAGTTTGTGTGAGAATTCGACATCTTCCGCTGTACCCCGAAGATAGTGACCATGAACTCGCGACAGGACCCTTCGTATGGGTTCGACTAGACTTCGGAATTCCAGTGTCCCAACGGTGGCAGACGGTAGCATAGGCGTGAACAAGAAGTAATTTTTCGGACTGATGACGGTGACATGGTAGTCGTCTGGATTGAGCTGCTTTAGAAGGGCAACGCTTCCCCAACCGCTACCTAGGATGACCAGCCGCGGTTTCTGCTTCTTCTCCTGGGCCTCTTCGCTCTCGTCATCGTCGAGAAGAGCTGCGACAATTGGCAGGTTCTTTGGACCTCCGCGTGGCGGATTCAGGGCTGTCTCAGACACGTGACAATCACCGAAGGTTACGGACTCTTTGTATGTGGTCGAGTCGTAGGCAAAGAAGGCCGCAAAGAGCACGGCGACAAACCCAACACCGGTACCGAGGATTGCGGCGCTGCGGTATCCGAAGTTGAGAAATGCAGATCGGCGCTGAGGAAGAGGTTTGCCCGAAAGCGCGCGAGTGAATTGACTCGGGGAGCGCTGCAATTGACTATGCTTGGGCAGAAGAGGGCGGATGACTTGTGGCGGGCGCAAGAAGCTTCCGAAGTGCCGATTGTGCGATGGCCTGAGTTTAGGAATAGAAGCACCGGCGCGCGTTGTTCTAGCGACCTGGAGCACCAAGTCTGCAACAACGCCTGGCCGTGTTGGCATAGTCGCGTCGCTTCGCCTCGCTTTCTCCCTCGGTCTCTCTCTCTCTCCCCCAGTCTCGCTCTCGCTGTCTAGGCGGGTTCAATTGCAAGCGAGTCGTAGTGTTGTTGACAAGCTGAATATTTCTTAGCCAGATGCCAATCCTGGTTTCGTGAGCAATTCAGAAAGTGATTGACTTACTTACTGTGCTGTCGGTCCCTTTGTCTTTATTCTTTTTGCGCTACAGGAAAGATGCGGAATATACTTAATCATCCAGTCGTCTTGTAAGTGCCAGGATGACATCACTATATCCCACTATGTCCCACTATCTGTAGCAAGGTTGCGTGGTTTACCTTGACCAGAGCAGGTATCGTACCCTGTACATACCTACCTGCTTTAGGTAACTTCTTTATAACCTAGTGAGGCTCGCTCAGGCACAATACTTCAATGTTCTCCTTGAGCAGATGTATTTGAAAATTCCATCGTGAAGTCGATATACAGCTAGATACAGTTTCAACAGAAACAACGTCATTTTTATAAACACAAATTTTCCTGTTCTAGTGGCAAGGTTCTATCTAGTCAGATCTTTCGCCGAACGTGCCGGAATATACCAGACGTGATTTTGAGCCGGCTTAATGTCGGCCAGTTACGGTTCGCGTTCCGAACCTTGGACCGAACAACAGCTCCAGATAGGTATAACTGAATCAGTATCCAAAGCAAAAACTAATATACTTGGTAGACCGAACAATGGATGTATGGTATCTATTTGGTGATTGAATCTACCCATATGAGCTCGGCTAGATACTGAAGTCCTTGTATGACCACTTCTCAGTGATTGTTGTTTTGGCTTGCTTCCTAAATGGTATTCTCCTTCGGCTTTCCATCTTACCCCTGACGAGCAAGCTCCGATAACGGTCTTTGAGTAAGTTCCCTTCCGGTTTCAATAGCCGCAATGAATCTTGCAACTCGTCAGGCAGTACTAGCTCCAGGTCCTTTTCCGGTAGCTTCATCTTCCCAAGTTGCTTCCGTCGTAGCTTCTCGTCATTGCTTGCCATACTACTATCACTCTCTTCGGCTTCGGCTTTGGCAAGCGCAAGCGCCTGGTCACGCTCTGCTACCTCCTGGGCGATCTGTTTGATCCGTTCTAGTTGTTCCTTGCGAATTTTGGTCTTGGCTTCGTGTCTAAGTCGTCGCTCTTCATCTTTACGCCTCTGAATCCTGTTCCTGTCGGCTTTTGTTTTGCGCTTTTGTTTCTTGACTGTTTGGCGTAGTTCTTCGCCTCCACTTTGGAAACCCTCCCACTCCGAGTCTTCCTCCCACTCGGAAAGCTCTGCTCGAGCTTCCGCGGCCTCCGCTTCGGCTGCTGATCGAGCAGCAGCCTCAGCTTTCAATCTGTCTGCTTCCTCTTGAGCCAGTCGGATCGTCTCTGCTTCGACTGCCTTGTTACACTCCTCCGTATACCGAGCCTCGTAATCCTCAAATCTAGGGTTGTAGCTATAGTCACCCGCAGGTTTCGGGACTGCGGGTATTGTTTTACCGCTTGCAAGGAGCGATATAGGTTTTTCGTGAAGAGTCTTGGGCGCTTTCTTTTCTTCATCTCGCTTATCTTTCACAACGTCCGACGTTGTTGGTTCGGGCACGATAGCCCATGGATCGTATGAGGCATCAGTGACTTCCACGGTCAATTCATGATTACCATCAGCAATCTTTTGTAGGCGTGACAGCTCCTTGACTGTAACATATTCTCGTCTTGTTCGCTTAGGGGATATGATTCCATCGGAAGTCTTGTCTCCAGGCCGTTTTCGCATAGAAACGGCCGGAATAGCCGAATTGCGAGCAGCAATTATCTCATCTGCTTTCAATGGCTTTGAGGTATGTTGAGGAAATTTCTTGGGTATCGCCGCATCACCGACAGTATCGAGAGTGAAGAGTTCGTCAGACGGCCGTTCAGCTATGACACCACTACGTTTAGACCCGTTAGTCCTAATAGCACCAGATTATTATACGGCAACAAAGCACAAACCCCTTGATAATCTCTTCATTGAGCTCTTCAAGGCCCTTAGTCACCTCGGTAACATCAACATTCTTTCTCCATGCCTTCTTGCCTTTCCTCGAAGGCTGCTTGTAGGTTGAAGGCGCCTCTGTCGAAGCCGTCCGCGGATGTATGACCGGCATGTCGGGAAATATCTGGTCCTGAAAGAGTCGATTTGCTAAAAAATCTTGGTCAAGATAGATGGGAGTAATTTGATCTATCAGTTCATTTTAAGACAGCAAGATCGCGACCAAGGTTATAGGTGGGGGTTGACTTTAGCAGCAAAAATTTCCAGTTTTCTCAGGGTACATGGAGCAATGCATGTCCGATAAGAGATAGTCAACTGGGGTGATCTTATCGGACGCCCCCTGGTCATCTTGGCGGGGATTCGCAGCCATAGTCCCTGTAAATAGGGACTTAGGTTAGGTGGAGGTTAGGTACCTAGCAGCTGCATGTACAGTACAATGTACAGCATTTAGTTATTGGCTGCATGTCTGCGAATTACCTAACCCGTAGACTAGTTCACCTCCTTTTGAACAGTAAGGGATCACTTCGGCAGGCTGCTTGCTATTCAGACATTGCTCCTCTGATTTTATTGTATTGACCCGATGAACTTCTGCCTTTCTTCTTAGAAGCACCCTGGTAGCGCTATTGCTGTATTTGAAGGAGAGAACGAAGGGATTTCCTTTCAACAATCAGCGACGAATATACCCATCTCCATTTCCACCGTGGCACCCGTCCAGTCAGTCCCATTCATACAACCGATATCCGAACAGATACCGAAGCCAACCGCTCTTTCGAGCCTGATACATTACATTTAACTACGTCCATCGCCAGACCTTTGCCAAAACAGTGTTCGCAATGGCTCAAACCGGAGGAGCAGGTGGTTACAACAACCCACTGAAGAAGTTCAAGTAGGCAACGTTCTATAGCCGCGTAGAAGTCTTGCTGCTAACTCCTGGCCCAGGCTGGTGTTTCTAGGCGAACAAAGCGGTAGGTAATCCGAGCTGATGGGCGCCGCACGAGCATAATGGCGAGAGGAACGATAAATAGTCAGGGGCTGACGGAAGACAGTGGGCAAAACATCATTGATAACACGCTTCATGTACGACTCCTTCGACAATATGTACCAGGCGACGATTGGCATTGATTTTCTTTCGAAGGTAACTTGCAACCCAAAAGACAGGATTGTCAAGGTTAAAGCTTGTGAAGGCTAACCATTACTCCCGGATAGACAATGTATCTCGAGGACAGGACAGTGCGCCTACAGCTATGGGATACCGCTGGCCAGGAAAGATTCAGGAGTTTGATTCCATCATATATTCGCGATTCTAGTGTCGCCGTGGTTGTCTACGATATTTCAAGTATGGTTGGACTTCATTTCAACGTGATCCCTACAGTCGAGGCTAACAGGGCATGACAGATGCAAAATCCTTCCAAAACACTAAGAAATGGATAGACGACGTCCGAGCAGAACGTGGTAACGACGTCATAATTGTCCTTGTGGGCAACAAGACCGACTTGAACGACAAACGCGAGGTTACAACTCAGCAGGGCGAGGAAGAAGCCAAGAAGAACAACCTGATGTTCGTGGAGACAAGCGCAAAGTTGGGTCACAACGTGAAGATTCTTTTCCGGAGGATAGCACAAGCACTTCCTGGTATGGAGGGAACAGATGCTGCGGCCCAGGCTTCCTCACAGAGTACGTGGCATTGCCGAAAACTTCATCCGAATTCTACAGAGACAACACAAACTAACACGATCCCAGTGATTGATGTCAAGACAAATACGCAGGCTCCCCAGCAAGAGGGTTGCTCGTGTTAGTTTTTATAACCTTATACAGCGCAAAGGGTAAAACGGTCAGATGAGGCCGTATACGATCTCGAGAGCATAGCGAACTGATTAACGAACATGCTGTATATTATGAGGCCGCGTTTTATAAAAGGCGGCGTACGCAAAGAGGAGAATGAGACGGTCAGAGACAGCGCTTACCAGTATGACCTTCCTAGTATATGTAATACTTCGCTTGTCCATCACGGACTTTCCCCAGGAGCATGATGAATGTATTGCACGAGCCTGATTAAGTTTGAAGATGACGAGTTGTGTGGTTCAATATGAATTATTTAAGGGCCACATGCTGTCTATATGCTACCTCAAAATTGGACGAAACACTTCCTCTAGATTTCATTCCTGAATTTCAAAGCCCCCATCTGTCTTACCGTAATAAATCTTAACTGGCCTGACGCCCTCTACATCAGGCCCAGCCGCGGTGGCTTGCGGACCCGTCAGGCCGGAGAAAATGCCTACCTCCAAAACACCTAGGATCCCACGGATCTTGGCTGCTAACGCATCGGGGGTCCAGAGGCCATTTGTGGGGTCGATAAGTTCTGCTTGGCTGTTTAGCAACAGCGTGGGGAATGGCGCATCAATGAGGTAGTTGTGATTGTCAGTGACTAGGTAGGTGGACGTAGATCCGGCGAAACGGATAGTAGGGTCTTTACTCCCGAGATCAATAAGTGCCTGGCGCACGAGCTCAGCAGCTACAGGCGACACCTCGACGGGGACGTAGCCCCAGTTGGTGAGCAAGCGATCCGCCTTCTTGCGCGAGTCGGCGACGCAGATGAACTTCTTGGACAGGCGCGACACGATCTTCTCCTGGAACAGACACGCGCCGCCGCCCTTGATGCAGTTAAGCTCGGCATCGACCTCGTCGGCGCCGTCGAAGTAGATGTCCAGGTGCTGCCGGCTTGTGCCGCGGCCGGCGAAGCCCACCTCGCTCAGCAGCTCCGGCACCTGCAGGACGGTCAGCCCGGCGTCCCGGATCAACTTAGTCGAGCCGGCGCCCGTCGGCACAAACTTCATGTGCGCCGACACCTCGGGCCCTAGGGCCGCGATGGCCTCTACCACATATGCGATCGTGCTCCCGCTCCCTATCCCCACGTACTTGAAGCTCGGTGAGAAGTTGTCTTTCACGGCTTGCTGGCATGCCGCGCGCTTCGCGGACTCGATGAGGTTCGCGTCGCCGCTTTTCGTGGCCATTGTATATCGCGGGGTAGGCCGGACGTAGGAGGGTAAGTTGAAGTGACTGGATTGGAGAGACCGCCGCGGGATGCGGGTTTTAGGGTTCGGGAGGGCAGTAGTCAATTGACGGCTCGCCGATGGTAAACTGTCTAGACGCCTAAATGCCTCAAGAGTGCTGATTGACGGAGCTGTTGTTAAAGCCCGGACGATTCGCTTCATGAAAACTGTCGAGACACGTTCATACAATACAGTGAGCCACTGGTATATTCGCGATTGACGTGATGTCTGAACCCTGAATTGAACCCCGATGTTCGACAGCGCGGGGCACCTGCATGACGTCCGCCGACAAGCGGGAAGCTTAAACTAGATTGGTGCTGAGTCAGCCAACACACCCTCTATCTAGACGCTTTGCTATCTACCACAAGCGCATTATCGAAACATATTGAAGTTTTATTTATTTACTCAACAGTTCCAGGCGTAGGGTTCCAGTCTAGATTCTTTCCAATAATCAATGTTGTTAGACTGCCTAGTATGTAGGCTATAACGCGATAAAGAACCTTAGATGGTATGATAGGTACTTAGATTTCAAGACTGCTCACTATAAACTACCTACCAATAGGGGTTGACCGGAGCGTATGCGTATGTAAGTGCAAATGTGATATTGTATCGACTTACCATTGTGCCATTTTTTTTATTTTTTAAATTGAAAATCAACGGACATGACAGATTCTACGTACCTGCTGAAAGTGCCTTAGAGCTAATTGCTTAGGTGCGGCTGTCGGCGGAACTGACTTAAGTATTTCCCTATCCAGGAAGACCCCTCATTCCAAACTTTGAAAATTCGTCGAGTCATTCTACATGGTACCCTCGCAATCCTCGTACCAAATTGGTCCATCTAAGAAATTGTCAGTCACAGAAAGTACCGCGAATTCAAGTGAGACAGACGATGCTTAATCATATTTTAGACTCTGGCGGCTCTCGGGTCAAGTACTATATGGGTAGTCGGTAGTCAAGCGGCTCTGATGCAATCCATTCAACCCCTCCGACTCCCGGGCCCTGTCATTTGCCTGGCGTGTTCTGCTTAGTCTGGGGCAACAGTCCACAGGCGATCGGGAGGCTCTCTGACAAAGCCGCGTCGGTGATTGGTGCATACCAAGGCTATTCACGATGGCGTGATCGTAGTCCAGCCTTCATAATGGTGCAAACTACAAGTTGAGCCCTGTCTCCCGCGAGAATTAGAGCGCTATTGCCAGACTAAATGCCACAGCGGGGCATTTACGACGGCCCCAAGTCTCGCGACGGCCCTGATTCGGGGTTTGGATCAGATGTCGCCATCGTCCAGCACCGTAGAATGTCCACATGGTAAAAAATATTAGCCATCTGTAGCGCCGGCGGCGGCCGACCCGTGGCTTTATCATTAATCGTCGCTGGGTGGTGGTTTTTATGTTGCCCTCACCATGTCGTTTCTCTTTGGTAGGGTGGACTCATCTTCTGCTGCCAAAAACACAATGGCGAGCAACGGTTTCCAGATCCGAACGCCTGAAGAGGCCGGTAAGTTGAATAGCATATATTCATTCCATCCTGCCACTATAGCCTAGCTAGGGGGGAAGAGGGATAACCCCGCGGATAGCTCACAATATACCATACCATCTCGATACGTACAACAGAGCATAGCTAATTCGAATTTCATTGTCACAGTGGCACGGATCGCGTATTTAGCTAGCGATGTCATTGTCTCTGTACAACCGGCGCAAGGGCAAGATTCTGCCTACTCTTCACATTTGAAGAGGTATGCTGCTAGAAAAGATCCGGGCTTAGTTTCAAGAGCCGAGGGCGCAATCCCCGAAGTGAGCTTCCAATTGCCTTTCAAGCGCATGATTGCAGTCTCAAAACATTAGTCTAATCAGCAGTAGATACAATCTGTTAGACATAACAACGACCCTCTCCTCTCCGTCTTTGCACCCATTCGCTCAGGTCGTCTCACTTCTGTGACTACCACTTCCACTATCCTTCTCCCATCCATCACCCATCTCTACAAGCTCGCCAACTATCCAGTAGTCCTCCATGTTGCGCTCGCACCCAGCCGATTCCCAGATTATTCCGCAATTACTGCCATCAGGAATTCAGGCTGGACATTTCTCCAGTCCGAGTCCCTGCAGGAGGCTCAGGACATTGCGATAACCGCTCACGCACTCGCTGTTCGGTCCGGCAAGGGTGTTATTCATTTCTTTGACCCAAGCTCTTGCAGCCACGACAAGCCCATATATGCCGAGGACTCAGGCTTGGTGGGTCAGATAATCAATCTTGACGATGTCCGTCGGTATCAGTCGAGTTCAGTCGCCACTTCGGGGATCTATGCAGACGATGGACGAGTTGCCGTGGCCTCGGTGCGGCCAGAGACCCAAGTTACATCAGGCACTAACAACTTGACCGAATCAGCTATCTTAGGTGCGGCCTCCAAAGTCACCTCGACCGAAGTCTCTGAAAAGTCTAGCCAGCAAAGTGACTTAAGTGTATCGCCTAGCGTGTCGGAAGCCACCACAATAGAGCCAACCGCGCCACAGGTTACGTCAGAAGATATATACCAATATGTCGTATCGATTTGGGATCGGCTCCGGGACTCGACCGGCAGAGACTACCACGCTTTTGAGTGGTCGGGACCATCAACAGCAGAAAAAGCCATCTTTATCTTCGGATCAGACGCTGGATTGTTCGCGGAGGCACTTGATAGTGCGAAGCCAACTGACGTTTACGCAAAGGCTGGCATGATCACAGCTCGCCTATATCGGCCATGGTTGGGCGCTAAGCTTCTCGAAGTTATTCCAAAGTCGGTGCAGCGCCTCGCTGTTCTTGAACAGGTTTCCAGGAAGACTACAAAATGGGGGCCCTTACTAATCGATGTTCTGACTTCGGTCAAGAGCAGCCCGGGAGGTGGTGTGGATACTATCGTTGGTCATCAATTGGGCTATATAGCTCCAGACACCATTGATCAGGCACTCAAAGGAATTTTTCAAAACTTGAGCTTAGAAAAGCCTCTGCAAAATCTCGAGATAGGCAAAACAGATCGCCAAGAACATTCTCAGACCAATGCCCTAGAGCAGCCGAAACTGGAGACGGCATACACCAAGATCCTCGACCAACTGTTCGGCCAGAGGGTTTTTGTTGCAAATGCTCTCAACTCAAAGAATGCCGGTATCTCATCTACGATAGCAGCAAGCCCCGAGTTTGGCTTCGGTTCACTGCTTGCCCGAAAAGAGCGCCGTCAGCGGTTTGTCAAAGAAGTTAAGCAAGCAGCGAGCATAGGTTCTTTCACCACCGAATCTCCTGTTAATTGGCTTGCAAAGTGGGCAGCAAGTGCAGAAGACGCACAAAAGGCTGGTGAGATCGCAGATGGCGTTATCGCACGTCTCGAAACTGATGGATCTCCTGCCGCCCGTAACCTGCTTTCTAGCAAGGGCCTTTTTAGAAAAGAATCCTTGTGGCTGGTAGGATCTGATGCATGGTCTTATGACCTTGGTAACTCTGGTGTGCACCATGTTCTAGCCTCGGGCGAGAATGTCAACATGCTCATCATTGACTCAACCCCTTACTCGGAACGTGCTGCCGCGGATGCTGAGAGACGAAAGAAAGACATTGGCTTGTACGCCATGAACTTCGGTAATGCTTATGTTGCCTCCACTGCAGTTTATGGCTCTTATACACAGGTTCTTCAAGCTATGCTCGAAGCCGACCAGTTCAACGGCCCCTCCATCGTACTAGCTTATTTGCCGTACTTTGGCGAACACGACTCCCCTTTGACTGTCCTACAAGAGACTAAGAAGGCTGTCGATTTGGGTTACTGGCCTCTCTACAGATGGAATCCTTTTAATGAGAGCAAAGGAGAGCCCAATTTTTCCTTGGACTCGGAGCGTATAAAGGACGAACTTAAGAAGTTCTTGGCACGCGACAACCAGCTCACACAGCTGATGCGACGAGAGCCGACCTTTGCAGCTAATCTAGCCCAAGACTTTGGAACCGAAGTTCGAGCCCAGCAGAAGCGCAAAGCAAAGGATGCGTACAACCAGTTACTAGAAGGTCTATTTGGAGCACCCCTGACTATCTTGTTTGCCTCAGACAATGGCAACGCCCAATCGTTGGCTAAAAGGCTCGGCACCAGGGGCCGTGCAAGAGGTCTGAAGACAACAGTCATGGCAATGGAAGATTATCCTGGTGAAGACCTGCCTACTGAAGAAAACATTGTTTTCATTACTTCGACCGCTGGCCAGGGCGAATTCCCGCAGAACGGGAAACCGCTATGGGATGCTATCAAGGACAGCACCGATCTGGATCTTGCGTCCGTCAATTATTCGGTTTTCGGTCTCGGCGACAAGCACTACTGGCCTCGCAAGGAGGACAGAGTTTATTACAACAAACCCGCCAAAGATCTTGATAAGTTATTGGCAACGTTTGGCGGCAGGAAATTGGCGGATGTTGGTCTTGGTGACGATCAAGATCCCGACGGATACCAAACCGGTTATGCTGATTGGGAACCGAAGATCTGGCATGCACTGGGTGTTGCGAATGTAGAAGGCCTACCTGAAGAACCCCCGCCGATCACCAATGAAGACATCAAACTCGCTTCCAATTACCTCCGTGGAACCATCGTCGAAGGCCTAAATGACCCCACAACTGGCGCCATTTCTGCCTCAGACCAGCAGCTGACCAAATTCCACGGTACTTACATGCAGGATGACCGTGATGTCCGCGACGAACGGAAAGCACAAGGACTGGAGCCCGCGTATTCATTCATGATACGATGTAGGCTCCCAGGCGGTGTGTCAACCCCAAAGCAATGGATCCAGATGGATGACATCAGCACGAGTCTCGGCAACGAAACCATGAAGCTCACCACAAGACAAACCTTCCAATTCCACGGCGTCGTCAAGGGAAAGCTGAAGCCCGCCATGCAAGCTATCAACAGAGCACTTATGACTACTATTGCCGCCTGCGGCGATGTCAACAGAAACGTTATGTGCAGCTCTCTACCAACACAATCTCAATATCACGAGGAAGTATACGCCTGCTCTAAGAAGATTAGTGACCACTTACTCCCTGCTACTACTGCCTATCATGAGATCTGGCTCGCAGGCGATGATAACAAGAAGACACAAATTGCTGGCGACGCGGTTCAAGATTTCGAGCCCATGTACGGTCCAACTTACTTGCCCCGGAAGTTCAAAATCACGATTGCTATCCCTCCTCACAATGACACAGATGTATATGCGCATGACGTCGGGTTGATTGCTATTAAGGGTGATGATGGTCACCTCACCGGATTTAACGTTCTAGCTGGTGGTGGTATGGGTGCGACACACAACAACAAGAAGACATACCCTCAGACGGGTCGCATGATGGGCTACGTCAAGGCTGAGGAAGTTCACATTGCTTGCGAGAAGATCATGCTTGTGCAAAGAGATTTCGGTGACCGAAAGAATCGTAAACACGCTCGTCTAAAGTATACTATCGATGACCTAGGTGTTGATGTTTTCCGCTCCAAGGTCGAGGCCATGTGGGGTAAGCCCTTTGAGCCGGAGCGACCATTTCACTTCAAAAGCAACATCGACACATTCGGGTGGCAGAAGGACGAGAACGGAATGAATCATTTCACATTCTTTATCGAGAACGGCCGTATTGAGAACACTGCAGAATATCAGATGAAGACTGGCCTGCGCGAAGTCGCCAAAATTCACAAGGGCGAGTTCAGATTGACCGGAAACCAACATCTTATTCTTAGCAATGTCGCAGACGACGACTTGCCCCATATAAAGGAGCTGCTTAAGCAGTACAAGCTCGACAATGTGCAGTTTTCTGGCTTACGTCTTAGCTCTTCTGCTTGTGTGGCGTTCCCAACTTGTGGTTTGGCCATGGCTGAGAGTGAACGCTACCTACCCGAACTCATCACAAAGCTAGAAGGATGCTTAGAAGAGAATGGGCTGAAGCAAGATTCCATTGTCATGCGCATGACTGGCTGTCCAAACGGCTGCGCTCGCCCTTGGTTGGCTGAAGTTGCCTTCGTTGGCAAAGCGTATGGTGCCTACAACATGTATCTAGGTGGAGGCTACCACGGTCAGCGCCTCAACAAGTTGTACCGATCCAGCATTAAGGAAGACGAGATCCTCGCCATCATGAAGCCTTTGCTCAAGCAGTACGCGACTGAGCGCGAGGAAGGTGAGCACTTTGGAGACTTCTGTATCCGCAAGGGCGTCATTGTGGCGACCAAGGAGGGACGGGACTTCCATGATAACGTAAGCCTCATTGCTCCCTAATCGCGAGTGACTTTACTAACAATTTTTAGGTTGCCGAGGAAGAATCTGATGAGGAATAAAATATCCAATTGCAATTTGTAAATGAGGCAAACAGCCTGTGTCTTGCATATATAAAGTCGCGGTGTTCTGGCGTATTGGTGTTCTGGACAGGGCGTAGTAGAGGATGTCATATGCCGATTCAATAAAATTGTTCCTAAAATGGATACTTTGAGATTCCTACTACCTGCCTGCGTCTACATGTCTAGCTTTATCTCATAGTATGACCCCTTTATCATTAGGCAACCTTCAAGCGACCTTCACAAGTGTCTTCTCACCTCTATCTCGATTGGAAGGAATATCATACTCGCCGTCGATATGGCACTTCTTAGGTATTAGGACTAAGTCCGCGACTTATAAAAGACCCAATCCAACATTATCCATGTTACACGGACCGGCCTTGGGTAGGGTAATGCAACTACCCGTATACCAGGGTCTGGTCGGCGATACCCCGTACTTAATATGCAAGGCGTATCTATTCTTGGATATTATGTTTGCTATTATTGTGGACTCAAGCAAACACGATAATTGCAATATGGACTTGATCCGGATGATCTAGAGTTACTTGATTTGGATAATCTGGAGTTACTGGATCTAGATGATCTAGAGTGATTTAAAGAGCGAACCCATTCGTGTATAAAAACCCTAGATTCACCGCTGAGCTCGAGAGAAGAACTGGGACTTCTATGTCTCCTTGATGCCCAAGAAGATTATTGCAATATTGAATACCAGTACTCTAGCCCTGGTGATAATCCATTCCTGTAAGCGAGGTTTGAATCTGTGATGCCGGATATAACTGGTATCTATCGCCTCATGAGTTTGTAGATCCGCCTCCCGGCTATGTAGTTTACCCGGGTAATAAGGCCATAACAACATAGCGAGTAGAGATGCTGGGTAATAGATGACGATTGTAAAACTATGAGATCCATCCTTGAATTTCATCGAACATGTTAATATTCCTGGACTTGAATACGAGCTAACGTTAAAATACACACGAGACACATGGTTTACATTTTGCCCCAAGCGCTAATATGGGCGCAAGCCGTCGGGGCTACGACGATGGTTCCCCCGGCCGGACACGACACGCCCCTGTGTTCAGCACGATCAGAAGCACCGAGCATGTTCAGCATCAAAAACATCAGATACTTGCTCCAGGATCCACCCGTATCAGCGCACTTCCAGCTCAACGTAGCGAATCCTGCGACGAATCACACGACCAGATGTACTCTAGACGGTCCTCAACTTGTGCCAGCCCCGCTGGGCAAAGGTTCAGTAGACGACATGTGGACGCCATGTGAGAACACCTGGGGAAGAGAGATACTACACCGTCGACACGGACGTCTTGTTTGAGAGGTAGTCGAAGTTGTTGGTCATCAATCAGACGTGGTATTGCGATGACGTTAACCCCGAATACCCGTCAGTTCCTGCATCGCCGTATTAGACGTTGTCCAGTTGTGTCTCACACGCTTCATCAGGATCGCTTTCAAGGGCACCGCAGAGACAAGATTAGTCAATCTCAATTGCACTAGTAATGTGTCGAGTACGTCGTATGAGTCGAACTAGGCGTAGCTGGCTTTCTTGCTCACTACCATTTAGGTCAAATAAAAGAAGAGTGCGCTACCCCTGACATGAGTCTTTCTATATACCAATACTGGCGCGATGACCTCCCCCCATACGCGCTGCAGAGACCGATCCCAATGATTAGGTAGTTCAATTCCATGATCCCAAGGGACATACTTCGTATTATCGAATAGTTAAGCAAGCGCATTAGAAGAGATGTACTAGAACGATGTAAAGGGTTAATACCTGGGCGAAGTTTACACTTAGACTCGCACCACACTACCAAATGATACGGTATTGATCTCGATATCTCTTTAGGTAACAAATGTAGCTTGAATGAACATTATTATAAGATATTTAGTTTAATTCGAATGTCTCGTCATTCTGGAGAGGCTAAGGGTTAACACCAGCCACCGCTAACGGAAGTGACGTAGATGTACCTAAGGAAATGGTGTATTGGCCGAGGTACCTAGGTATTAACTCCTGGCATAAGATATGATCTCGATTGTGGTGCATTGATGGCCAGGAACGCGTAAGTATTCTGGACAAACCTCGCTTATCTGCTGCTCCACTGATCTACCTACCTCGGGAAACAAGTATTAGCCGTTTCGTCATTGCAATACTTGGTGTAAAGAGATTGAATTCGGTTTGTTCGGGTCGCGTCTAAGTGAAGCATACAGATGTACACCACCTAAATAGGTAGACTACCATTTGCGTGGCGCCCTGCAGAGCCCAGCAACTACCTATCCAGCGAGCCCAGCAGACATCTTTAGGCATTTTCAGGGGGAAATTTTGGACAAGACTCCCAGTTAGGTAAATGGTTTGGCTGATCGCCTCAAAGATCTGCGACATGGCGTGGTTGCATGCAGTGGCGAGGCAACCCAGTAGTGGTACGGCATACTGTACATCAGGGCGCAGGAAATACCGGTAGGGAAATGACGGTGTTTTTTCCCTGCTACGTACGTGATCTGTGTATAAATAAATGTACCTTAGGTATAAATACGGGCCACCAGAAAAAGAGTAAGGTCCAATTGCATGTAGATCATTCTGTTACTACCTAGTACATCCATCCTCTTTCCATTGTGTTTGCATTCCGTTCTCCTTCTCAACTTGAACAACCCATCTTTGCGCCACGACTATTCAAACACCACTCCCCAATATCGTGATCGATACCATCTCCCCTAAGCAACAAGTCTCGCACTCATACGCCGAACGAACCACCGATACAGCTGTCTTAGAATTGTCTTGGGATTACCTCTTCCTCATGATGCATGCTGTCCCCGTTCTTTTCAGCCTCGCGGCTACGGTGTCAGCTTTCAAGGCTCTTCATTACACAATACCCAACAACTTCAAGGCCCTTGCCAGCAACTGTACTCTGCCAGCTGAATTCGTGGTGACGAATTTCACTACGTATACAGACAAAGACAACGACAGCTTGAACACTGTCTGTTTCCAATTCAGCGATCCCGACACCAAAATTCGCACTACGTGTCAAAGCAATTCTACCTCGACGCCAACCGGCCCAAGCAAGAACATATACGGATGCGATGATGCTAGTATAGCTTTCATATATCAGACAACCGGAATCGCTGGGTTGACACTTACCGAAAAAGCATGCCCTAGTGCAGGGTGAGTCTGGACACTGAGAAGATACGTTCTGAGCTATTCAACTGACACACAATGCCAGTAACCCCAAACTTGAAGCATCGGGATTGATCACACCCGAGCTCAACTGTACCGATACTTCCACAGGCACGCTGTGCCATGCGAAGCAGGAGTCCATCCAGGGCGATTTCGACAGCCTCGAACCCATTCCACCGAAGGTGCCTACACGGAGAGCTCGTGGCGCTTGGAGAGGCTAAAAGGGCGCTCGGAGTCATCTCAGGATTCACTCGGCAACGAAATGATCAAGTTCAAGAATGTTAATAAAATGGCATAGCTCTGGCTGCTACCTACCTAATCTACTTTTTGAAGTATTGTAATAATAACCCTAATAGAATGGCGACTTAATTAAAGGAACGATTATTTAAGCTCGAAGCAAGGTAGTAAATGGTAGGATTGTGGCGCAAAGACATCCATCTGGTCTGGACCCCTTTCAGCACACTCATACCCCGCGTTTTCCCCTTTAGTGCAGTATAACTACCAGATTGGAGGTAGCGATTCAAATTGTTGGCGTCATATTACTGACTGACAATTTCCCAACATAAAACTGTCACTGATCACACGACACATCCACCTACCGTTTCTGACCTTTGTCATATGCATCGTGACTTCGGGCACATTGCCCTTGTCAGTGCAGCTTGTACTTATTTTCGTCTTCTCTCTACTAGGTATCTATCACTAATTACTTAAACGAATCATCATCATACTCATTCGTTCTTACCTCCTCCCTATGATGCCTGAGCATTTGTGAGGTTCCAAGGTTTGGGTATACTGAGGTTACAGCAGTATTCTCATGATGGTCGCTACGAACTCCGTGGCAGTCTGTTCCACATAATAATCAACTTCTAGCACCAAGACCTCCTATCGTCCTTCTCCTGAGATGTTATCTATCATAATTTGTCTGTTATACCTATTCACCGTGAGAGCTGCCACCGGCGCTCTCGCTTCACCTGTCTTCGAGCAATCTTTACCCTCACGGAGTAAAAACGAGAACACCACAAGCGGGATCTCCTTCAACCTCTTCGCTTCTTTGGAGCGTCTCTCTCGTCTCGTCGACATTGCCTACTGTGTGGGGACAACGGGAATCCGCCAACCTTTCTCGTGCATTTCGCGGTGCAAGGACTTTCCATCGCTTGAGCTTGTGACGACCTGGAACACCGGCGTGCTGCTTAGCGATAGCTGTGGCTATGTTGCCGTTGATCATGGGTCGTCACCAATTAGTGGTGAATCATCTTCTGCACCTCACGAGCAAGACCAGTATAAGGAGAAGGTCAATGGTGCAATCATCGTTGCGTTTCGGGGAACGTACAGCATAACGAATACCATAGTCGATTTGAGCACGGTTCCGCAGAAATACGTACCTTATCCGCCGGCGGATGATGGTGATGGCCCCCTACCAAGAGAACCGGAGCATGTATGCACCAACTGTACCGTGCATTTGGGGTTTCTCTTATCATGGCAGACCGCTAGACCGACTGTGTTGCCAGAACTGAAACGCCTTCATAAGCAACATCCCAATTATCCTATTCACGTGATTGGCCATAGTCTTGGTGGTGCCGTCGGCTCGCTCGCAGCACTGGAGATGAAAGCTATCCTTGGATGGGAGGATATAATCGTAACGACATTTGGCGAGCCGCGAGTTGGGAATGCGGGATTTACCGAGTATCTCGACATAGTCTTTGACCTTCAAGATGAAGGGAGCGACCCCGAACAGCGCACGTATCGACGGATTACTCACGTTGACGACCCTGTCCCGCTACTTCCTCTCTCGGAATGGGGATATAGGTCTCATGCTGGTGAATTTTTTATCTCTAGGCCCGAACTATCTCCCAAACCGTCGGATATACGGCCATGTGCTGGAGACTACGATCCTAACTGCATCGCTGGTTCGGATGGAGAAGAGACCGATCGGGTTGGAAAGGCAGTCGCCGAAGAGCACTCTAAGAATGCAGGCGCGTCGTCGAGCGAGCTATGGAATTTACCTGCGCGCTTCAGGCTCTGGGAACTACTTTTTGCACATCGTGATTATTTCTGGAGACTGGGCCTCTGTATTCCTGGCGGAGACCCTATCGACTGGGGGAGGGGCAAATATTCTGTCCCGACAACGAATGATGAGCTATAAGGTCCAATACCTGGACAATGTATTCATATACGGATGCGCTCGGCGTCTTTGAAAGGCAGCATATTGGACGTGCAATTCTTCGGTATGGAAAAATTGATTGGGGGCTATTGGGGGCTATGGGTTATTGTAATAGGTAATAATTTGGTAGATTGTGTTACATCAGTCAGTTGCTCACCGATATATTTGGAAAAGTACAATGTTGTCAACCTTTTGATGTACACGATCACACTAAATGCTCGCTAGCTGTAATGTTTCCTGTACGGTCCTAGCTATCCGTAGAAAACACAAGAACCGTGTAACATGTTTTATGCTTCTATTCTGCCAAACTCCTACGAGATGGGTAATTCGTCACGGTTATAGTAGTACTTCCGAGTAGGTATTACAACCATCTTCAGGTTCCCTGTCCAAGGGCGTCGAACGGTAAGCGGGTCGTTGGAGACGCTAAAAACATTGGACAACATCTGCATGGCCATTTTTGGCTCATGGGACGAGTTCGTGGCCACACAGGGCGGTTTGCCAGCACAGCCCTCGTGGTTGGTCTAGAATGAAGGACATGACTGGCCAGATGTTAGACCCCGTGATAAGAACCCCGAGAATAATACTGGTGGTGGGGGGCTCTACAACAGCTCTTATCAACAGCCTCCCATACGTACATGTAGTAATGAATATATGATACTACATACGAATAAATAGGATTTTCACTTGATGCAAAGCTCACACGAGTCGCGCTTCAACACTACCCTTATTACACTACGTAGGTGAACCTTCGGACATGTCACCTTGGTACGCTACCCTCTTATGGCCTGGATTTTGCGCGTGAGAAGTCGGTGTGATGCTAGCTGAGTTCGCGGGTGACTAAGCTAGTCGGACCATGTCGAGGTAGTGTACTCGTGGAACCGGATGATCCCGTTCAACTGGCCGAAACTCAGAGTCTGCCTTTAGATATTTGAGTGGAATGTACAGTCACGACTTGCCCATACCCCTAAACTGAGTATAAGCATATACTTCGTACAGTCTTTTGCTAATCCGGATATTCAATGACTGGGTACTTATCTGTCGTATTCTCTAAGCTGATTTCCAAATCCACCAGGGTACCTCTAGACCTTTCGGAAAGCAACAGGGGTCCGCTTTTGAACGGGTGATGCCTGCCATAGTAGTGGAGATGGAGAGCCACGAACGATTTGGTGATGGAAGTCCAGAGAACAGGAGAAGAAAGGGAAACGGCCTCGGCGGAGTAACAATGCCTTAGCCTAGACTCAACGCCGCCATTTCGATCAGGTGCAACAGTCCAACCTCCTCAGGCAGATGTCTAAAAATATTGCCTCTATAGCGATTATTTACACCAAAAAAGGAGCTGAATAGTTCATATGCGATTTGTGTATGAGACCTCTATCATAACTACATACCTACCTCTCATAAATACACACACGTACTTGGGGTATACTATGTATACTTGCAGAAATTAACCATTCTTATCACGGACAAGGATTTTTTTCCTTTGATCTGTTTTTGGGGGCTGCCCCATCTCAGATCAAATGTGCTGTTCAATAAGAAGACCCAGGTAGCCTTACTTGATTGCCTGATGGGAATTGAGATGAGGAACCAGCCCACTTGGCGTTGGCATGGGTTGAGAAATGAGGGGCACTCTTTTTGGAGCCCAACTTTCAACATTGGATAATCGACCTCTACTAAGGTTACTAAGGTACCTACAGCTATACGTATGTATGCTGGGGCGCGGCTGTGGTTTGCTGCACGGTACCTACTGCTGCACCGGTATCTTGGTACAGCTATATGTACCTTTGTCCCTCCGCTCTCCGACTGGCCCTTCATCATGCATCCGGGTGACCAATGATGCCTTTGTGCTGTCATTCAACAGCACCAACCAGTAATGCCGGAAGGCGCTGAAACTTCTGTAGATAGAGCACACGATATGTACCCCCTCCCCTCGCTCTGATGTACCTATCCCTCCTATTTGTGTAGCAGGTCTACCTGGGCACACCGGCAACAGCACGTCCTATCTGACGCACGAGCCAAGCGCGGGTGGGCATTGTTGGCGGGTCTGGCTGGGATCTTGGGGACTACCTGCTTTCTCCTCCCGCACCCAAACCTTCATTCATTTTGAACGTTCAATAACATAGTAGTCAACCTGATTTCTTGTAAACAACCACCACTCCCGCACCTCTCATATCTTCTGTTTACCCCCAATCAACATCACCGACAACGCAAAGCCACCGCTGCCCTACCTGACACCCCTCTCTGCCGCCGTTTGTCCTCCGAAACGAAACTATCATCACTTTCCCAGATTAGCCCAACATGACCACTGAGGTATGTTAAAACCCCCCCTTTCTATCAAGGCCTACCCGCCACCTTCGACCGTCTTTGCCTTTGACTGGCCTCCCCCTTCACTTTCACTCAACGCCATTATGCATGTGATTGCGCATCCCAAATGCATGCAAACTACACTGTAATCAATCCTTTAGACTGATGCTGACGAGGATGTTTATGATATAGCGTGAGAGGTATGTGCCGGCTCCAGGCGTCCACTGCGATCCAGCCGCTTCTCCCCCCATTCAGCCTTCCCATACTACCGTACTTTTGTTCTAACTACTCCACTCTTAACAGCAAGACTTTTCTCGCTCGCCTTTGCGAGCAGGCAGAGCGCTACGATGAGATGGTGACTTACATGAAAGAGGTCGCCAAGCTTGGCGGCGAGCTCAGCGTCGATGAGCGCAACCTTCTGTCCGTTGCCTACAAGAATGTAGTTGGTACTCGCCGTGCCTCGTGGCGCATCATCTCCTCGATTGAGCAGAAGGAGGAATCAAAGGGATCTGACAAGCATGTCGCTACCATTCGCGAATACCGAAACAAAATCGAGACTGAGCTCGAGAAGGTCTGCCAAGATGTTTTGGATGTTTTGGATGATAGCCTGATTCCCAATGCTGCCTCTGGCGAGTCCAAAGTCTTTTATCACAAGATGTTCGTGCTCCCACATTAATACACTAATTATTTGAAAGCAAGAGACCGTTGCTAATTACGACGTTGCCGATTTAGGAAGGGTGATTACCACCGTTACCTTGCCGAATTCGCTTCTGGGGAGAAGCGCAAGGTCGCAGCTACCGCTGCCCACGAGGCGTACAAGGTAAGTCTCGTAGACGTATTGTCAAGTGGAAATACTGATCATTCTCTTCAGAGCGCAACCGACGTTGCCCAGACTGAGCTCACTCCTACACATCCTATCCGCCTTGGTCTTGCGCTGAACTTCTCCGTCTTCTACTACGAGATTCTCAACTCGCCCGACCGGGCTTGCCACCTCGCCAAACAGGCCTTTGATGACGCTATTGCCGAGCTTGATTCGCTGTCTGAGGAGTCATACCGTGATAGCACACTCATCATGCAGCTGCTGCGAGACAACTTGACCTTGTGGACCTCGTCTGATAGCGCCGAAGGCGAGGCTGCTCCTGCCCAGGAGGCGCCGAAAGAGGACAAGCCTGCCGAGGAAGCCGAGAAGCCTAAGGAGGAGGCTGCGCCCGCCCCCGAGTCTTAGACGGCTCTCGTTTGATACCTCCTTGTCTCAGCTGTAACTACATACTCCAAGGGCCTGACGGGTGGCTTGAGTTTCGTCGATACCCAGCTGGCGAAGGATTCGCGGCATTTGGTCGGGAGGGACGGTCGGGAGTTGGTCTGATGGCAAGGCTGGAAAATGCGAGCTATGATTTCCCCTGTCGCAATTCCCTCATCAACGATCTTGTCGGTAGAAGCTACGCTTACAGTATGCCTACCTACCTAACTCAACATATACGCCTCGGGAGTCTGGTTCAGACAACCTTGACGTGGACTAGTTGAGGATAGGGTCGCGTCTTTGAGGTCATGTGGACATTTTTCCTTTTATTGTTTCTTTCCTAGTGTCTGATGAGAGATATTTGCACTTTCCTTTGCTTGGTCACCACACACAGCCGGTTAGCACGGACAAACGTGGTATCTGCAATGGCCCTAGAGAACCTGGGACAAGCATCTCGCCTAGGTGGAATTCCCAACTGGTTATGCCATAGTGTAAAGTTCTTGCGAGGAAGGGCCCTTGCGGCTCCGGTCGAGCATAACTAGACTTGGACAGAACCAGATATGATGTGATGCGTTGCCACACCTCCATCACTGCAGAGATATGGCTTTGGCCACACCCCGAAATAAAAATGAAAAACTTCTGAGCATACATGCAAACTCGAGTATGTACCAATATGCACCCTTCGATCGTAAAATGTGAACAACTGGTATTTCAATTGCTCTGGTGATACTGTTCTTCTGGGGACCTCAGTCAGGTTAGGTTGTAGGTAGTTATGAACGTGGCTTCGCCGCAAGTCCAACTCGCTATCTACATGTAGGTATATACTTAGTTGAATTACCTTGAAGCTGACAAGAATCAGCCGCTTAGCTTCATCGGTCGATCGGGCGTCAAGACATCCGGTATTGAATTTCGGCTGTTTTCATTCAAAATTCCAGGTTCGTAGGGCTGATTGGCAACCACCTGCTTTAATTAGGTAGGTATGGCAGGTTAACCCACCAAAAAACCCCAACGTACGTCACTAAAGGACCTCGGGAGGTACCTGAAGCATGGAGACCAACACCCTGAGTACCTCCTCGTCTTACGTTACGTTAGGTTTGTGCTCCAGGTATACCTACCTAGTAAGTAGTCAAGGTGAAGTAGGTAAGCGGCAGGTACATGCACGTGGGCAGGGGCAGACAGCACAACCATGGCCTCTTACCAATTGACATTCCCAATTACGCCCAAATGAGTCAAGAAGATTGTCTGCGTGTGTCTGAATACACCCCGATGTACTGCTGCTATCCTGCTCTCTCGGCATGGACCAGTATCAGTACCCGTCAACTGTCCGAAGTGTGCCTGCTCCGCCGCCCGGCACCGATAGGTCTAGCCAGCTCTTGATCCGCGACTATCCTCACCGCGCCATCGCCATTGTCACGAACTCGCATGCCCTCATCTTCCGACATTCACCTACTACCAGCGAGGCTGTTGCCGATGGCTCGCTCGCCTCGGTTGCTCCATCGCGGGCCCGTGGCGGTAGCGGCAACGGCAGCGGCAGCGAGCCTCCCGCTTCGAAGTGCATGGTCGAGTTCTCGCCCGCATCACGAGACTTGCTGAGCGACTTTCGGCCCCTTATTCCTCGTCCTATATATGGGACATTGGGCCTCGTGTCCATCGATCGAGATGTGTTCCTGTGTGTAATTACGCAAGCATCGCGCGTAGCGACATTGCGGCCCGGCGAAACCGTCGAGAAGATCGTTTCTGTTGAATTCTTCTGTCTGAATTCGGCTGAGTACGACTATGTTATTTCTCTCAATCCATACGATAACGAGCTCTCCGACTCTCCGTCGGCCTACGGCCAGAATCTGGGTCGCCGAGAAGGCGAGATAGAGTACCCGTACCAAGAACTACAAAAGCTGCTCAGCAATGGAAGCTTCTATTATAGCACAGACTTTGACCTTACGAATAGATTACAAGACAGGTGAGTTGGCATCCTACTACACCTACAGCTATTCCGAGCTCCAGCTTACTCTCTTCCAGGCCAGTAGATTCAGACACTTTTGACATTGATAACTTCGACGACGCTTTCTTATGGAACTCGTTCATGATCAACCCGCTCGTCCAATTTCGATCCCGTCTCGTGGCACACGAACGCGAGGCTCTCGATGCGTCAAGAATTCTGACTTCCGCGATACGCGGATTCTGTTTGACCATGACAATCCCCCAGGCTGCTGCACCATTACGTGGCTCTAATTCCGGGCTTCCTTCATATCTTACTGTTATATCGCGTCTGTCGTGTAAGAGAGCAGGCACTCGTTTCAACAGTCGTGGCATTGATGATGACGGTCACGTTGCAAATTTTGTTGAGACTGAAACTATATACTGGAGCCCATCTGGTGTTCTTTTCTCTTATGCCCAGGTTCGCGGATCTGTGCCAGTGTTCTGGGAGCAGAGCCCAGGACTTATTCCCGGGCAGCAAAAAATCACCATTACCCGCTCTGCAGATGGAACTCAGCCGGCGTTTAATAAACATTTTAATGAACTTGAAAAGACCTACGGTGCCGTCCACATTGTCAACTTGCTAAGCGCAGCGAAACCTGGCGAAGCTGAGCTCACGCAGCTGTTCCATTATGGCATACAGCATTGCCCTCTCAGTCGTCCCAACCAGTCGAACTCTTCCGACCATGCCTTATTGCGGGATACAGATTACGATTTTCATGCGGAGACCAAGACTGCTGGGTATGAAGCGGCGCGAGAAATTCGCCGGTATATCGAGCATTCTGCGGATGGGTTCGCATATTACTTGGCGGAGCAAACGGACGATATGATGGATTTCGCGAATGAATCAAAGAACGACACACGAATGGTGGTTGTTCTACAGCAAGAAGGTGTCTTTCGGACAAATTGTTTAGACTGCTTAGACAGGACAAATCTAATTCAAACCCTCATATCGCAAATGGCTGTGGAGGCTTTCCTTGGTCACCGAGCCGAGTATGCCGCTTCCGATTTCTGGATGAGACACTCCACGCTGTGGGCCGACAATGGCGACGCCCTTTCGCGAATATACGCTGGAACGGGTGCGCTGAAGTCGTCGTTTACAAGGCATGGAAAGATGTCGTTGGCTGGTGCCTTCGCTGATGCCCGCAAAAGTGCAACAAGGCTCTACATCAACAACTTCACCGACAAGGCCAGACAAAATACAATTGACATGTTACTAGGGAGGTTGGTGGGTCAGGTACCTGTCCATCTCTTTGATCCCATTAGTGACTTTGTTTCTATGGAACTCGGCAAGCGAAGCGCCGAGTTTTCTTCAACAGAATCTATCACCCTGTGAGTTAGACTAGTCATACGGCTACTTCAGAACAAACGATGGCTAATATGTAACAGCTGGGTCGGTACATTCAACCTAAACGGTCGCACGAATGGACTTGATGATGACTTGTCGCCTTGGCTTTGGCCACGCGAGCTTGGCACGACAGAACCTGAGATATTTGCTGTGGGTTTCCAGGAAATTGTTGAGTTGAGCGCTCAGCAGATTATGAACAGCGATCCCACGAGAAAGCAACAATGGGAAAAGGCAATTAAAAAAACGTTAAATAATCGTGTGAAGAAAAATGGCGGTGAGAGGTATGTGTTACTGCGTAGTGGACAATTAGTAGGAGCCGCTCTGTGCATTTTCGTCAAGGCCTCAGTGCTTCCTAAAATCAAGAATGTTGAAGGCAGCGTCAAGAAAACCGGCTTGTCTGGTATTGCTGGAAACAAGGGTGCCGTAGCCATCAGGATGGACTACGCAAGCACTCAACTATGCTTTGTGACGGCTCATTTGGCCGCTGGATTCGCCAACTATGACGAAAGGAACAGAGACTACGCCACTATACACCACGGATTGAGATTTCAGCGAAATAGGGGTATTGATGATCATGGTACGTTTACTGCTATAACATTTCGACTTATACTGACTCTTCTAAGATACCGTTATATGGATGGGTGATTTCAACTATCGCATCGGGTTGTCTCATGAGAGAGCCATGGATCTCGTCAAGCAACAGGACTTAGAAAGGCTCTACGAGAATGATCAGGTATGTCTACATACTTACACTGACAATTTGCAATACTGATTAATTATAGTTAAACCTGCAAATGGTCGCCGGACTTTCTTTCCAATACTATTCTGAGGCTAGGATTGCGTTTATGCCTACTTACAAGTTTGACGTTGGTAC
Source organism: Xylaria cubensis (assembly GCA_022385715.1). Taxonomy (NCBI): domain Eukaryota; kingdom Fungi; phylum Ascomycota; class Sordariomycetes; order Xylariales; family Xylariaceae; genus Xylaria; species Xylaria cubensis. The sequence goes on along the minus strand of MU279019.1, from coordinate 97,735 downwards.
CGATCGATATGATACCTCGTAAGTTTTCCGTTCTAGAACTACAACTCTAGCTTATACTTTACCAGTGAAAAGCAACGCATTCCTGCCTGGACAGATCGTATTCTACGCAAAGGCACTAATATTAGACAATTGTCGTATAACTCTGCACCTCTGCGTTTCTCTGATCACCGTCCTGTGTTCGCAACATTCCAATGCACCGTCAACATCGTGAACGAAGGTCTCCGCCAACGTATAAGCCGTCAGCTATACGAACGCCGCAAAGCCGAGGTGGGACATACGGCCGCGATTCTAGACACTGAAGACTCAGAAGACGATGAAGATCTCATTGGGTATGATCCGATTGAACCAGGGCTTCCTCCAGCCAGCTCAGATCAGCAGAGATGGTGGCTTGACAATGGGAAGATGGCCAAATCCACCATCGCGCCACCAAGCTCGACCAACGGTGGCAGTGAATATTCCTCAGTGATTCTGAACCCCAATCGTCCAGCAAACCCATTCAGTCTCACTGAGGAGCCCGATTGGGTTGCAGTGCCTCGGGCCACAAGCAATTCGAGATTATCGTCGTTCTCTTCTAGTATTTCCAGCTCTCCGTATGAGCACATCAACCACTCTACTCTTTTATCTACTTCTGCTTCTAGTTCCGTGCCTAGGAAGCTTCCTCTCCCGTTTGAGTCCACAGCCTTATCTTCTAGACCCAGTAGAACTGGTCTCAACGACGAGTCGGTTACTACATTCGGCCAAAAGAACGATGCGCCACCACCGCCTCCTCCTAGGAGGCAGACCAATACTTCTACAGCTCAATCATCAATGAATTCTCTAACTCCAGCTTCCCTAACCACTCCACATGCATCGGGAGCCAGTTTGGCCTCCACGCATCCCAGAACGGTATCGTCATCCTCACAAGTGTCTACCAAATCTTCGAAGGCCCCCCCTCCAGTTGCTAGGAAACCTGCTCATCTGATATCGACATCGCCTACGAGCCCATCGTTGCCCGATTTAGGCAAATTTGAGTCGCTTACCGATCAGACGCCAAAGCCACAGTTGCCTCGTCGAAAGACGAGCAATATTTCTGATTTGACTGCGCGGTTAGAAGCCAACGGGTCCGGATTGTTGACCGGCGGGATGCAGAAGAAGTCTGCTCAACCTACTTCGGCTATATCTGGGCCCAATAGAGTTTCCACTTACCCGAGTGCCTCAATTCCTTCAAGCGGTGTAAGTTTGCCTGGTATGAGAACGGATGAACGAAAGCCAGTCCTTCCCGTAAGATCGCACCAACAGCAACCTCCGGCACTTCAACCATCATCAATAGTGCAACCACGGAAGCCTGTCCCACCCACAGCCAAGAAACCGACTATGGATCTTCTCAGTGGCGATATGGGCAACGGCGAGATGAACGGTTGGGAGACGTTGAAACCAAGCTAGACATATCTTTTAGCTGGCGAAATCGATTCGTATATTGGAAAAAGGAACGCTTGGTATTGACAGAGGCTGGCGTTAGTTGGTATATAGAAAGCGAGAACAAGAATTTGCGTAATGTTTCCCAATATGGATAGCTGGGACAGTACGGAAAAGGTGGCTAGGCATGCCAAGATCACCGGATAGCCTGCCTGGGGTCGTTTGCTTTACAGCGATCACCAAACGCGGTTATACCGAGGCAAAGGCACTGCTATGAGTTGGCAACTGAGAGATTTTGGCGCGGCCGCATAATTAGCTTTAACAAGGCATCTGATCCTATAGCTTCAACTGCCAATACACTTACTTTATGCGGTTGTGAATACGCTTTAGGTCCGTTGTGCTAAGCTTTGTTAGGTCCATTGTAATGCCACTAATTGTTGTTATAGTACTACGGTTAGGGGTCCAATGTTATACACCGCATCCTCACAGGTATTGCTATCTACATGTAACCTTCTCTTCGCACGCATGATAATTCGTGTAGTTAGCAAGAGCTCCCTTACTCTTCTATTGCCGCTCAGCCGAGCGTTATTTCCTTGATCACTCAATTTAAGATTAGCAGCCGCGATCTCGCTTAATTGTTATCTGAAATTACACATCTCAATCCGTACGCTCCAATCTTTCTGTGCGGGTTCGCGTAAACAACACTCTTAATGAATTTTTGGTTACTGGTTAGTTCTACATGACTCGTTAGTTGTATCGTCCAACCTCTCCTAAGGGTCAGCGGTTTCGTCTCTGGACTCCTTACTACAAGTTAGTCCCTAATATGGTACATCACCGGTTCGAGAAGGCGAGTTGAATGCGCATGGAAGCACGCGCTGTATCACGGCGGAGGAGAGTATTGGAATTCGGACGGATGATCCGACTGATATTGGGGTCCTTGTGAGAAAAGAAAAAAAAGACACCCCCGGCCCCCAGTAAGGCTCAGGACGAAGAAAAATGGTAGAGCCTTCCGAAGACGATCCCAAGTCTAAGCGTGTCGAGATATGGCGAAACGAGGTGAACGACTCTTCCATCTACTGTGTGTGCTCTGCACCGAGCAGGCGGGCTGAGAGCTCGTGCTCGCGCGGAAGCTTTTCGACTACGCTCGGCAAGGGCGTGGGAAAGTTAGCCAAAACTCTTAACCAGTTGCTTTGGGAAGACGACAGATTTCCGTCGCCATCACCGGAGCCCGGACGAGAGCGGCGCAGCAGCAGTAGCCTTCGCCGACGTACTGTTTCCCCCGTGTGCCCGGCATGCGGGTTTCCCACTGACGGCGTCGTGTACAAGCAAATAAGCAATGACGAGTTCGGTCTTGTGAGGACGCGGGGAGACTCGCCGGAGTCGGTGTCCAAGGCTAGGTCCCTGGACGAGGGCGAGGGCAAGAAGAAGTCATTGCTGAAAAAGGTTTCGCAAGTATTCCGGCGCACCAAGATGCTGGAGCCGTCGCGGACACCCAGCGAGCTAGTAGACCTTTCCGACCTTGTTTATGGAATGCAGGGCGCTTCAGTAACACCAAAGGCTGTGCCGCATCAAAGGGATTCCGGGAAGATGACGGGTACCGAAATGTATCACGATATACGTGCCGGAGCAACAGAAGATGACGGAGATGACGGACTTGTCACCAATATCAGTGACGACAGTCGCAAGAAGCCAGAAGTCGGTATTGCAGAGTCGGCTGCAAGACTGCGTAGGGCGCAGAAACTGCTCCACAAGGGCGCCTAAACCACCAACGAGTAGAAATCATCGGAATTGTCGATGTCCGCCATTATGAACCGCTAAACAGTTTTGTTATTACCCTGCAGTTATAATGATTTATCGGCTCTCATCTTACGCGTCTGGGACCGCAGTAGAGCTATGCTACGAGATAATACCTGAAGCACAGTTGGACATCAGACGCTTGTCACGTTGTACCAAGAAGCCTATTCACACGCATCACGTTCTTTGGGTTGGAGAGCATATATAATTGGCCTATATGGAACGACGACACGCACAGTTGCAGTATCTCTGCTTTGGACACTGGAACGCATCGATACCCCCCTTGCGGTGCTCTTCAAGCAATAGCGACATTGAGACTGGAGTTTGGTTTACGATTGGGACGGTGTTCCAATCTTGGCACTTGGCATGTGCTTTCTTCGTATCGAAAAATAATGTAATGTAGAATACAGCGATTATGACATATAGAATGTTCAAAACGTGTGGACTTGGCTTGCCGAGCACCGCATCGAATATACATCTAGTAACTGATTACTCTCCAAGAAGCAACGGCTAGCAAAGTGCTCTTAATTAATTATAAATCGCCTTGATAGTAAGCAAAAGAGCATTATGAAATGGGATAGGGTCAGAAATATTGATGATTCAAAGAGGCCTCAGATTGGATAATTGAGATCATTTCCAAAATGTTTGGATATCCCTCTTCCTATCATTGAATATGTTTTGGGGTATCATCACCGGCCTGGTTCTATATACTGAGTTCCATCATGTCCATCGTCTATTATGCCTCTACCTGCCATTTGTGACGAAGTGTGAAAAGGAGGTAGTCTACTAATATGCAGACTTTACCTACCTTGAGAGGATATTGATTGTATTTGGATGCGTGCACTTGCAGGCTAATTCAATTTTCCTTGTCCGTCACTGCTGCAGGCGTGCCGCAAAGCCCAAGAGCTCTGGAAGCAACAGTTCGTTGAAACCCTGAGCTCTCAAAGAGGTGTCTGCCTGTCCAAGCACAAAAACATGGTGGTGTAGGTGAATAGAACTATACAAAAGTTCAGAGAGAAAAATTTAGAATGGCTTGATGAAAAAAGTAACGCGCATATGCTGCAGACTAGTTAGAAAGAAGTGGAGATGATAATACTGCCTGATTGGCCCAATACCGTACCAAAGAAAGAAAAGCTTGACGCACAGGCCACAGGTTCTATGCAATGGCTCTTACGCTAAACAACATCCGGATTTATGCGTACAGCCGTCATCATAATTGGCAGTCGCGACCAGCCTCAGGTTTTCTGCACATCATCTCCAACCCGCTCGCGTCGCAGCCGCTCCAGCCTTGCTTCTACTCTCATCGCACCCACCACAAGCTTTGCTGCTCATCCAAGCACCCAGATAGTCACCAAGTATTCTCATCACTCTAGTAATATCGAATCGTAGCATTGGTTGTCTGGAGTGCAAATTACCTGTTTTCTGCCTACGTTGCGACCGTGACGCCTTCTCTCTAGCGCATCTCTCCGAAACACAGCCTTATCCGACTTCCGTATCACGATACTTCCAGTTCTTGTCAGCCACTCTTGTACCTTTGCTTTTTTTCAACAGCATCATCATCATCGCGTCGCCCATTACTTAGTTGGCTCGATTCGCTGGCACAAGCGCGCACCCCTGGTCGCATCTGGAACCCTAGGAACTTATATTCTATTGCTTCTACTCCCGCTTATCATTGAGACCGTCTTCTCTTGATATCTGTTCTCGTCTACATTAGGTGCTATATTCAACGATGGCGGATTTCAGTCAGTTTGGGGCCCCCGATGAGGAAAATGGCGAGATCCAGAAGCTGAATCAGGATGTGGTATGATCTTACAGCCCCCCTCTCTGTCATCTTCGTGAAGACATGTCTTTGGTTGAACCTAGCTTAATGTTATACATAGGAAGCGGACACGGATAGTTTTGAGGCGTGGGAAAAGCTCATCCGTGCTTGCGAGGCCCAAGAAGGGGGCTTGAACCGCAACTCGAGTCCCCAAGCTCTTGCCACCCTCCGTGATACCTACGACCGGTTCCTCCTCAAGTTCCCGCTGCTTTTCGGGTATTGGAAGAAGTATGCGGATCTCGAGTTCAATATTTCCGGCCCTGAGTCCGCAGAAATGGTGAGAAACTTAATGCCTCTGCAAAGCGTTTGCGAAACTAACCTAATCTAGATCTACGAACGTGGCTGCGCGAGCATTAAGAACTGTGTAGACCTTTGGGCCTCGTATTGTTCGTTCAAAATGGAGACAACGCACACCCCCCATTTGGTCAGAGAGTAAGTACAATAGGAAGTTTCCTACCCTTTAACGTAGCACCGACAGAGCAAAGAATCCATACTGGCCCCCACAGCACTCATATAACAAGGCCGCCCAAGACTGTCTATTCGGTTCTCGACGGTGAGAGTTGCCAACAACATCCTTGTCATGTTGGATACTTTCTCACATAATTTACCAGACAATGGTATCATGCAACATCACGACCTCGTTCCCAGCCTGCATATCGCTCATCTAGTCATTCGCGCGATTCGGATTGAATTGGATTTGGAATACCGCATCACAAGTTTCCCTTTGCCTGCCTGTATTTACGATCCCATCCACCCCTCGCCCCCCATTCCCTCGAATATAGCACTTACTAACCCTCGGTGCTAGACTCTTCGAGCGAGCTGCCACGTGCGTGGGACTTGACTTTCTTGCTCACCCCTTCTGGGATAAGTATATCGAATACGAAGAGCGTCAGGAGGCTCAGGACAAAATATTCTCCATCCTGCAACGTGTTATCCATATTCCGATGCATCAATATGCCCGTTATTTCGAAAGATTCCGTCAAATGGCGCACAGTCGTCCCATTGGGGAGCTGGTGCCCGCCGATGCGCTTGCACGCTTTCGAACTGAGGTTGAGGTCGAGACCGCGGCTTACGGCGGACTAGGACGACCAGAACTTGAAGTAGAACGGGACATAAGAGCGAAAATTGACGCCATGTATTACGAAATCTTTCAGCGCACTCAAGACGAGACAACGAAACGATGGACATATGAGTCGGAAGTGAAGAGACCCTACTTCCATGTAACAGAACTGGAGAACTCCCAGATTGCCAATTGGCGAAAATATCTGGATTTCGAGGAAGCACAAGGCGACTTTGCCAGGATCGTATTCCTCTATGAACGCTGTCTAGTTACTTGTGCTCTCTACGACGAATTCTGGATCCGATATGCCAGGTGGATGCTGGCACAGTCCGGCAAAGATGAAGAAGTGCGTCATATCTACATGAGAGCGGCTACACTGTTCGTGCCTGTCAGTAGACCGGGCGTAAGACTGCAATGGGCGTACTTTGAAGAGTCTTCTGGTCGCATTGGGGTTGCCCGAGACATCCACGAAGCGATTCTTATACAATTGCCTGACTGTGTTGAAGCGATCGTGTCTTGGGCCAATCTTGAACGACGACAGAACGGCCTCGACGCCGCCATTCAAGTCTACAAGGCGCAAATCGACGACCAGCATGTCAATATCTTCACAAAAGCTGTCCTAGTTACGGAATGGGCCAATCTCTTGTGGACGGTTAAAGGCTCTATAGCAGAAGCACGAACGGTATTCGCGAAAAACGTGCAGTGGTATGGCGATAGTCGTCATTTCTGGGAGAAATGGATCAAGTTTGAGTTGGAACAACCTACAAGCATAGAGCTTGAGAGCCAACACGCAGAGCGCATCGAAAATATCTTCAAAGAGTTGCTCGCTAAGAGTCGTATCTCCTCTGCTGCGAAGAAGGAGCTCTTTATGACATACCTTGATTACTTACATAAGAGAGGCGGTAAGGACGCGATGAAGACCTTCCTTAGGCTTGACCGCGAAATATACGGGTATGTATGATCTCCCCTGGATGCGTCCAGTTGACTAAATATCTTTCTTAGTCCCGCCTCGCTATCGGTTCTCGACAAATCCGTCTCCAAGGAGAACGGCGCATCCAGACCCGTTATGGACGAGGCCACTCGAGCCAAGGCCGAAACTAGATATTCCAACTACTACGAATACTACGTCGAGCATGATGCCAGCGCTCAGGGTAATGCGCCCTTTGAATAGTATCAGGCCCAGTATCGACGCCGAAAATTAAGGCTGTTCTCTTTTGCAAAGATTCGTCATTTCGACTTGCACATAAGTACCTAAGGGATAGTAAGTGAAATCCTCTCTCTCCAGTCTTCTGAATGTTGGCGATGAAGAAATCACGGAGGACATTGTACAACGCTCACCTGAACCTATCGACTGCTCTTTATGGGTGAATCAGTTGAAGCGTGCTGTGGCACAGGACCTAGAGTCCCGGTTTTAAGGGCTGCTTTGATCTGCTGTTTAATTAGAGAAAGTGTGGGACTGGAAACACGACATGTATACAAGATATGCACTAAGTCCACATGAATAAAGTAACAGATATTTCGAGCTTTCCTGTTATATGGTGAATCGTGTTAGCGTTCTCGTCTCGAAGTCAAGTTTATACACGAGAGTAAAGATGGCACAGCATCCGAATCACAGATTTATAGGTCATTAAAGCTACCTCACCTACTAAACTACAAGATAGTGGGTCCAGCTTTACTACCGTATTGCTGATAATCAGAACTCTCGTAACTCAAGTCGTAACCAATCGTAGTGTGCCATGAACTCTCCAAAGTTCAGCGTATGTTCCTCCCTGTTCACACGGACATGAATTACTGCTGCGTTGGCTAGGCTTGTTGGAGTCATCTTCACCGGTTGCTTACGCCTTAGGAGAAAATTTTCACCTTCAAGCGGGCATATACCGTTTAGTTATTTAATTATACAAGATGGCTTGTTAGTAATCAGTCAAAATAAGTATTGCCGTAGCTCTTATCGTGATTATACCTGCACATGCGGACGGGCTGCCGCAGGCTAGCACCACATCTGTTAGCAGCAAGACCCGAGCAGACCCGAGAAGGCCAAAAGGCGCCGATAGTGGAACCAAGGACCCCTGGTTTGTCTTGGCGTATCTTGAGCCTCTCCACATAATCCCTGGGGCTCTGGTACGATTTCGGGGATGACCTGACTTCCACCATGGCAATGGTTTCGGCTTCCGTGCGGAGGGCGCCAGTCATCCCCCGATATGGTCTTGAACAACTGACGTGATCTTGGTCAGACAACGAAGAGCCGTGCGGAACGGTGCGGGCTATTAGCATCTTCAACCCACGATTATTAATAAGTGGTAGACTCGGGATACAGGGACACTATGAATAGGAAGTACGTGTAAGTACCTTCGGAGTGAGATCATGCAGGTGTCTTCTCAACATTACAACCAAGATTGAAAAGCTGGCCCGGTCTGTATTGCGGCATTGCGAGGCTGCTCCTTGCATTCGTGTCTTACAGAGCTACCTGCAAGGAGGCTTGTAGACCGTATCTATTGGGTACACGGCAGGCAGGGCGACGTAGCACAAGAAATCCGCAGCCGGCCGCCCCCAGACCGGCGTGCTAGTGAGGTTTTAGTCACTGTATACTCACTTCCGGGTTTGAGGTTTGTTGATTCCTAGGAGAAAGCTTAAACGCGGCCGCGGGCTTTGCAGGGTCCACATCGAATCTGAGAGAAAAAGCCCACGAACCCGCCACTAGACCAATCAGCGTTCTGCTATTGATAAAGCTCCCGTTCGTCCTTCATCTTCTTCCGCTGTCTTATCATCTGCCTCTTCCTCTTCCTCCTGTCTTGTAGATTGTTAGTTGTTTGTCGGCCACGTAGAGAGATAATCCCGGTCATCAACCAACATTATCAAGGTTAGAAGACAACCATTCAATCTCTTATCTGCCCTCACTCCCCACCCAATTGTCTGTCTACCTTGCTAGACTCTTTCGCTTTCCTCAACTTTTCTCCGAAACTAACTACAGCTGACTCAAATCGCCCAGATGTCTGCTGCTACTATTTCTCGTCAGTTCGCCCGCGCGGCTCTGCGCACATCTGCTCGTCAAACCTTCGCCACCTCAACTCGCCAGGCTTTCCGTCAGAGTGGTCGCCGCTTCTATTCGTCTGAGCCTCCCAAGAACTCTAGCACTTCTCCCCTAGCCTACATTGCAGGTGCTGCAGTTGCTGCTGGCGCTGGCTACTACCTGTTCACCCAAGGTGTAGGCTCTGCCACCACCAAGATCTTCACGCCCACGGAGGGTGACTATCAGAAGGTCTACAACGAGATCGCCGCCCGTCTCGAGGAGAAGGACGACTATGATGACGGCAGTTATGGTCCCGTTCTAGTCCGCCTCGCCTGGCACGCAAGCGGAACCTATGATAAGGAAACCAATACTGGTGGCAGCGACGGTGCCACCATGCGATTCGCCCCTGAAGGTGACCACGGTGCTAACGCCGGTCTCAAGCATGCTCGTGATTTCCTGGAGCCTGTGAAGGGTAAGCTTTCGATCACAAACATCATCTATGAATACAGCAACTAACACCGACTTCGTTTAGCTAAGTTCCCTTGGATCACATACTCAGATCTGTGGATTCTGGCTGGCGTTTGCGCGATTCAGGAGATGCAGGGTCCTACCATCCCTTACAGACCTGGCCGTGGTGACAAGGACGCTGCCGCTTGCACTCCGGACGGACGTCTTCCCGACGGATCCAAGCGCGCCCAGCATCTGCGAGATATCTTTTACCGCATGGGATTCAACGACCAAGAGATTGTTGCCCTTTCTGGTGCTCATGCCCTTGGCCGCTGCCACACTGACCGCAGTGGTTTCGAGGGTCCCTGGACTTTCTCTCCTACAGTCGTGACCAACGACTACTACACCCTACTTCTCAACGAGAAGTGGCACATCCGGAAGTGGGACGGCCCTCAGCAGTACCAGGACAAGACCAAGGGCCTGATGATGCTGCCTACCGACTATGCACTGATCGAGGACAAGGCCATGAAGCCTTGGGTTGAGAAGTACGCCAAGGACAACGATCTTTTCTTCAAGGACTTCGCCGCGGTCGTCACCAAGCTTTTCGAGCTTGGTGTGTCTTTCAAGCCCGACACCAAGACCATTGTCTTCAAGCGCAGCGACGCTTAACTCCTCATACATATTAACATCACAATAGCAACAAAAACAAGCCAGCGTTTCATTGATACCATGTTATAGAGGGACAGGACCGGTTATCCAGGAAAGATAAAACTTATACTCAGACCTAGAGAGGGACATGTAGCCAAAAGTGCTTTCGTCCCAGAGTTGGTGATAGACCAAAACTCGCGACGGCATACCAGGAGAGGTATGCCTCGCTGCTTGCGGCGTGTTCGATAGTTGTCGATTATCGCGAGTGATGATCGCGCACGCGCTCATTTCGTCATTTTGTAAACCGTATGTGAACAATAATGAGAAAGAATATTAACCCATTTATCAATATTATTCCTTGACCGTCTGTTGACGATGTCGAGTAGCCTTTGATGATGATTCAAATCAAACGTGACGCACTACAATGGTTGCTAGGTAGAGCTCAAATATGGAGGAAATCACGGATGGAGTAGCCATGCAGGCGGCCAACGAGATATATAAATATCAGAGGATCATCAATACAACCCTCCTACTACACCACTAGTCTCCTGAGGGGTTGGTATTAACTTCTCGATTGGTTGGCTCAGTTGGGGTTGGGCTGGTCCCTGAACGTAAACAACATGGATTCCCCGCAATCTTAAGACTACCCTAACCCTCATTCGACGATAACGAGCACGGACCTTTGCGATTTGTATTTGCCTTGTCTCAATTTTAGATATATTGACGTCGTGGATGGAATACTTGAAGTGATGTATATTTATGTGTTGTGTCTTATGCCTTATGCTACTTGTTATTTATAGCTTTTCATGTCATGGTACTATTGAATGTGGATTGAAGCAGTGGGATCTTGATATCTTCGTGTCGAGGCTTTTATTGTTCCTTCAAAGTTTTGAAAATAATTCTTAGCGGAAGAGCATATAAGGGGATAAGTTTACGTAGATGTAATCCTATCCCTGGCTAGCAAAATACACATCATAAGGGTTGCCACCAAATACAGAAGGATACATATATAGAGACTGCGTATTACTTCGTCCTTGAATTCTGAGCATCTCTCGATGAATTTATGAACCCATGTACTCCAAGTCTACTTGAACTCTTATTGTCACATGGTTCATGGGAGTTAGTTGGACGGTTTATGTTTCTTTGGCAAAAAAAAAAGCTGATGACAAGGTCACGACTAAAACTGGTACATCATTGCAGCTTTGATTTCACTTTTATTTAATATGTGACTTTAAAGTGTTCATTGCATATAAGACCAAGTTGCAGGAGAAATTTATTAGACTAGGCTCAATCCATTCACGACCAGCCCTTGAGCACTTGATTCGAGCTGAGCCTGCTGCTATATACTGTGCTATGGTAAGACTTAGACTCACGTGCCAACCTCTACATAGAATATGTCGTAATGATGCCAGCAGAATCGTAATGAAAATGGCAAAGTGCGACATACATTATGTATCGTGTCGCCCAGCCAATTATTTTAATATCTGATGTCTTTTAGATGATATCGTTCATCTCTTTACAACGGAAACGGCCTAGATATATATTAACCTACTTGACCCAAAATACACCCGACAGCTAAATTCAGAGACTCACTAGTTACGCTGGCTGCGGCCCCGTATATAAATTTCACCCTTGAAGACCAGCCATCAGTGGCTAACAAGGTGATTGCCCAGGCGAACCTCGTTGAAGATTATAACGGCGGTGACGTCGCCGGCCGCTACAACACCAAATCGACGGCAGTCTACATGTGAGAATAGCCCTAAGGCTCGAGCTCAAGTAAGTGGTATTAGAGCTGCCTGGACAATGAGGGCTACGGCGCCTCGAAATAGAGTCCGAAGACGTACGGTTCCTTATTAAGAGTAGCGAGCCTCAGTACGACTTCGGTTATATCCAACGGATACGATACAGTTCTACATGAATAAACGCCAAGAGCCATAGAGACTACGATAGCAAAGGTATGTATATGTAGCTCAAATTATAAAATTATTGAATACGATCGGCTTGGAATCGACATGACCGTTGTAAGAAACGTGGGATTCGTACTATTTAAATAAGAACAATAAGAGAGCCGTGCGAATTGAGATGCTCATAGCATCTGAGTTTAGCCTCGCTGGCTCTATGACTCATTCTATGATATTGTATTGCTGGATGCTCAAGCATGAAAAAAGGACTTGGGACAGGCAATCTTGATGATGGATTGCAGGGAGCTTAGTTCGTGGTTCAGCGCAGCTTCATCTTCGGTTAGGTACTTAGTAGTTGCTGTATTTAAGTAGCGATAAGATAAGGCATATTTCTTGAGAGCAAGTACGGTAAACTCAACATTCAGTTATCCATTACTCGACTTCTTCAAATCCACGATTTTGCTACTTACCTAGGTAGCAGCAGCTTTAACCCCCACTACTAGACTAGTCCTCCAATTCAAAGTTCGAGAATCTCCCTACCTACTCAGACTGCTCACGCCCGACATCCCACCATGGTCGCAGTGCGGCTCGCCTCGACACTGGGCCGCCGCCTCCAGCGTCTCGCCGTATTGTCCCCGGGCATAGCACAGCAGCGGCGCTGGGCTCAGGTACATGATGTGCGTTTTCTAGCGACCACTCAGATCCCGCGGAACATCGCCGAGAAGTACCGTGAGAAGCTCGACCGCAAGGCCCAAGCCGAGGGCCTGCGCGACGTCGACGAGCTCAAAGCTGCCTACGCCGACCGCATCCAGCACCTGAAGAAGAAAGACAGCATCTCCGTCCCGGGCCTAGACGCACTCCTCGCCGACGAGGAGCCAGCGACCCATCCAAAAGCTCAGACGCAACCGCAGACACAGCAGACACAGACACAGACACAACCTCCGAAACAACCCCCCTCCCGCTCGACGTCCCAAGGCGCTGTGAAACCGCTGTCCGAGATCGTCGACCTGCCTAAGGTGCGTAAGCTGCCCGTGGAGGAGCTGTCGGCCATCTGGCGGCTGAGGCACGCGTCTTCAGCGAACTCGCTCTGCGCCGTGATCCCAACGTCGACGTACGCAGCACTAGAGCGCACAGCACTCGAACACCCGACTTTCGTGCTGCCCGTGCCGCGCGAGGGCCAGGGCGCCGAGATCCACTTCCTGCAGTGGGTGTTCGACGCCGTGTCTGGCACGACCACCGTCCTGTTCACGCAGCTGGCCGAGTACAAGGCCCGCGGCGAGTGGGCGCAACCACACACAACCGTCACGCACTACCCCGACTACGGCGACGGTGAGGGGGGAGGGATCGTGGGTTTATCGCACGAGAAGAACCAGGGCGTCGTCCTCATGGCTGGCAGCCTCGTCGAGGGACGCGGCGCCTCCGTCGACGATGCGCGGTGGCTCGTCATGCTCTTGCAGCGCTTTTATGGCGAGGAAGGCCTGGGTGGGGATTCTGCGAAGAGGAAACTGCTCGTAGATTTCTCGAAGGGAGATAGTAATTTCTCCATCGAGAAATTGCTTGAGGAAAGCGAGAGACTTGGCTGAGGCCGCTATAAGAGAGCAGTGGCTAGGTGCTCCGACCTATATGAGTTGTAGAATCAACTCTACGTGGCGAGAGCCATTGGGAATAGATCACGGCTTTTGGAATGATAAATGACCATAGCCTTGCGAAGAAGGTCGCTATGACTGGAAGACGAAGGCATCAACAAGCATATACCGGTTTTTTGCCGGAATTACACACCGGGGCAATTCATAGACGTTCTGGGGCATTAGAGATTACGCTATGGAGCGACGGTATACATAATATGTTTATACACCGAGAAGAGCCGTCTGGTATTTGTACATATATTGTACTATTAACATCTTTCAATAGAAGAAGAAGCCCAAATCGTTGCCTTCCAATATCATGTATACATAAGTGCTAAAAATGCAGTGAGAAAGAGAATGGTGTCCAAAAACTGGCAGAAGCCAGATTCGAACCGAAGGCTTGAAGCTTGTATAAAAAGAATCCGGCGGCTTAAGGCGAGGCTCAACATCCGCGGACCGGAAAACCCTTGAATGCCTATGGCCCTGCCTCTGACACAAGGAGTTTGTCCTGCCGACTACTTTACCACTACACCACTGAGGTGGTTCGTGGGAATGTCTGTTGAAGGAACCACGCTCTTGTTGATTACTATAACCTTGCCTACTCGCCTGGTTGCCCTCGTATATCCTATGAAAAGGGGGAGGAAGAATTTAAGACCCTTCTTTAGATACTACTTCAAACAAGATTTATCCATCTGAATAACAATTTCCAAATTTGCCGGGTTTCAATCCTCGCGTACAGATGTGCTATTCGTTCAAATACATAAGCCACCGTAATAGTTTCTACTCATCTCGTAGTATACATCTATAACAGAAATCCACCAAATCCAGGGTTGGAGCATATCTTTTCTACATATTCTCACATCGTTTATTCTTAGCATGCCTCCCTCCGTATAAAAGTTGTGATCACAGCTTCGCCCCATTCGCGCGATCCTCGGCTTTGGCGCGATCTTTGAGGACGCGGCGCAGCAGTTTGCCGCTCGCGTTCTTGGGGATCTCTTCAATGAACCGTATGCCACCGCGGAGCTTCTTGTGCTCGGCGACGCGGCCGTCAAGCCATAGAATGATCTCTTGCGCCTTGTCATCGTTCTGTGGGACGCCCGGCTTGAGAACTAAGTAGGCCCGTGGGACTTCGGTTTCCCGTTCCCGATCATGGGCCGGGATCACGCAAGCGTCTGCGACATCGCTGTGGCCTTGTAATAAGCCCTCGAGCTCTGCGGGCGCCACTTGGAAGCCCTCTGTTTCTCGTGTTAGCTTCTTGGTTCCACTATTCCTGAATTGTTCATTTCTCAGGTAGCCGTTTGCCATTTTCCAGAGACATGATAGAATCAAAGAAAAGGGACCATAAAGAGAAAGGTTAAACTCACTGTATTTGATCAACTCCTTGAGTCTATCAGTGATGTACAGATTACCCTTGTCATCAAAGTATCCGATATCACCAGTCCTAAAATAACCATCGGCACTAAATGTGTCTTTTTGCAAATCTGGGCGGTTGTAATAACCCGGGAAAACATTAGGGCCCTTCACCCAGAGCTCGCCCTCTTGACCGCTGGGTAATTCCTTTCCTTCTAGGTCGACAATCTTCGCCTCAATATTTGGTAGCAGCTTGCCTACGGAGCCGTTATACCGCTTCCAATCGCAAATGATACCTTTTGTGATTGTCGGGGCAGTCTCCGAGAGCCCGTAGCCTTGCATGATGGGGATCGTCAGCCGGTCCCATACCATTTCCACGAGATCGCGCCCTAATGGTGCGGCGCCCGAGTTCATAAACTTGACAGTCGAGAGATCGTATTTCAAGACGGCTGGGTGCTTGGCTAGCGCCAGAACTACCGGTGGCGGAACTGATGCAAATGTGATTCCAAATTCTTGGATCGCCTGGCACGCCTTTTCCAGATCGAACTTGGGCAGAATTATGACCGGGAGTCCTAGACGGATGCCTGAAAGCGCGATACATGTAAGGCCCTAAGATCTTGGTTTAGCCACTCCTCATAAATCGAATACGGATCATGTATGCTTACATAGACGTGGAAAAACGGTAAAATAGCCAATTGCTTGTCACCCTGTCCATCCATGCCGCCACTGTGGTAAAGCCCATTAAACCTATCAACAAAGTCTAGTTGGGCAATATTGGCGATAATGTTGTGATGTGTTAGTGGGACTCCCTTGGGCAACCCGGTGGTGCCGGATGAGTACACCAGGAACGCAACATCCTTCTTCGGATCGACACGTGCCTGTCCCGCGTTCAGAGCTCCCAAGAAGCCCGTTGGCTTAATCTCGGTGAAGTGCTTGACCTTGCCGGTGGGGTCACGTCCGTCGCCGAGGAGGAGGATGCGATCCTCCGGCAAGCCGATAGCACGTGCGGCTTCACGCACAACCGGCAACATCGGCAGCTGGGTGACGATTCCCTTGGCGCCCGAGTCCTTCATCTGGAAGGCGAGCTCCTTGGCAGTATAGGTTGGGTTGGCCGTGCTGGCGGCGCCTCCGATATAGTGCACGCCGAAGAACACGGGAGAATAGTCGACGCTATTGGGTGAGAAGAACCCCAATACGTCGCCTTTCTTGAAACCCCATTGCGAACGCAAGCCACGGCCAAACTCAATGGCGGTGTTCCTGACCTGTGACCAGGTATACGAGCGTTTGGTGCCGGCATCTATGTAGATTTCTGGAAGGCCGGTCAGTATATCTCGGCATGCGATAGCCCCCAAGTGAAGCCTTACCTTTGTTATCGGGCCATGGCTTATCCTTTCTCTCAAAAAGATAGGTCCATAGGTCGACATTGGGAATGTCGATGTCCTCGTATAACGGTTTCACAGGCATAGTGGTGAGGATGTGGTATATAGAAAGGGACTAGTTCCGTTGTAAAATGTGAATTGCGCGTGTTAAGGCCAGGTTTTTGGACGTGCCTTGTCTGAGAGTCTGGAAGTTTAATCGTGCACCTGGGAAATTGCTTTTTTCCGATGTTTGCATATATTGTACGCCACGCTGCTTATTACCTGATGTAGAAAGATAGATGTAAGCTGCAACCTTGCGATCCTCCCAGCCACTCACCCCCTGAATCCTACCTCGATACCAACTAAACATCGGGTTACCGTCGGTTCGGCTTTGGGCTCCTCACCTCGGGGCCCCAGATAAACTAGTCTGGAGTGGGTACATAAGTCTCGTGAGTGGGGGAGCGTTTCTTTTTAAGAGAATCGCCTCGACATTAGGACATAAACAGGGAGCTATTTCTAACAAGTGGAACCACGTGCTTGACCAGATCTGTGCCACAGAATCACGATTTGACAGTCTGATTGGGTAAATCTAATTATGCAAGAAGCCCCGCTGTTAGATTTGATTACGTTCTTAAGTCCTGGTGACTGAAAGATGTCTGGAGGTACTAACTACACACCGTTTCTTCGGGATTAAGTAAGACAAACCTCCTCGGTAGATTAAGATATGCGGCTCGTCACTAATATATTTGGATAATCTACCAGTAAAGTCTACTTTCATGTATGTACTTTATATGAATGCATGGTATATAAGTCTTAGAAACCCAAAGTACAAAACTGACAATATGTACGTTTGTCTGTGTATCCAATGCAACGCTATGTATTACAATCGAGAACATACCTACTGTAACCCAAATCACAATAAACCCAACCATACCGTGTCACCGGCGTCCCCCAATCAACGCGGTTAGTTTCGCCGCAATAATTGTGGACCCACGGTGTTAATAAGGCGAGTCGCTGCTCGACTGCTCCTCTTCCGCGTTTTCTGTCTCCCCGTCGGCGGGTCCCCAAGCCGAGACCGACTCGCAACCAGTCGGGATCCTGCACTGGTCTCTGGCGTGGCAAGTCTTCCAAAGCACTTCCCGGACCTCCTCAAATATCTGGCTGACGGCGTCCATTGCCCATAAAACATCAAGGTGTTCGTATTCAGGAATGACTTTGCTGTGAACAACTTTGACGTGAGGCTCTCTGCCTCGCTCAAACCGGCGGAGGAGCCTCTCCCCGTTGACTAAGTGGTCATTCCCCGCCACCCACAGGGCAAAGGGAGGCACTTGCTCATTGTACCACGCCGTCGATCCCTTAGGTCTACGCTTCGGCGGGTCTGTCGACTTGCGTGACAGGCCAGAGTTCTTCTCCGGATCAGGTGACGTATGAGAGTGGGCGAGAGGTCCGTCAGTCGCACCCTCTCTATCTTCCTTCTCTTCAGAGCGCCACTCCTCCTTGGTAGAAAGAATGCACTTATGTTTCGCAAAGCACTCTCTTCCAAGCCACCAGCGCATGGACTCGGCGCTGACATAGACCGGAGCGAACTGAAACATTCGATTCTTTAGCTCACGATCCCAACGGGCATCCGTCCAGTCGAAGAGAAAAGAAAAGACCTTGTATCCAAGCCAACCATAGATTTTGGGGTTCAAGATAGAATGCATCACCATCATGATTGGTATGAAAGCGTGAATCCCGAACATCAGGCGAAAAAGAGCCGGTGATATCACTCGCATAAACTTGAAATACATCTTGCCGATTAGAGGGCCGGCATAGGCAGCTGGTGCAAGAGCGCAAAATACGGTGAGCTTCTCGCCTAGCTCTGGACGCTGTTCCTTCGCCAGAGCGACGAATGTTTCTGTGGTGCCCTGCGAATGGGCAACTAGCCCAATCTTCTCAAAGCCAGTCTCGTGAAGGACTCGGGAAGTCAACGCTGATAGGTCGAATATGCCCATCTGCCGGATATTCCAGCACCACATCCGTGGATCTGAATAATCCAACAGCGCGTGCTTTGGTTTGAAGCCACATCGGTTGTTGCCTAGCCAGACATCATACCCAGACTTGCAGAGATAGAAGGCCAACGAGTCGTCGTCATTCACGCAATATGCGCCGGCGCTCTGAAGCAGACCGTGCATTAGCAGAACGGGAAACTTGCGTTTTTGGGTTGGGTCTTTGAGTCGTTTCTTGGATTTGCCGGTGAAAGGGTCTGGCCCCCGATGCGATCTCTCGGCACCGTCTAGTTTCGTATATTCCTTGGGATCATAGACATGCCATAAATCGATTATGAATCCGTCTTCTGTTTGTACTTCAAACTCTTCCACGTCCAACCCCACGCGACGCGCGTAATATCCTACATCGCAGATGATGGGATCTGGCCCTCCTTCTGTCGGAGGGAAACCATCGTTGCTCAATGGGTTCTCCTGACCATCATTGCCATCACTGAACGACTTCCTCCTTTTCCATAATCTTTCTTGTTCTTTTCGTATACTGCTTCGTCTGGTTTCTTCTTCGTGGAACGGCCTCGAAGCATCGGGATTTCGAAACGTTAGGCGTAGCCATATCCTACTACACACCGTAGGAATCTGTGTGAACAGAGAGCCCAGCACTATTACACCCAAAAACGCCGCGCTGAGAAAGAAGGATGAACATCGAAATGTCCAACACTGTAGATCGCGAAGCAGGGATGGAGGACCATACAAAGGAAGCGGCGGGAATAGTGGATTTGTATGTGATGGTGGCATCGATATATTCGAATCACCGTGGGGCTTTCCCGTAGCGTGCGCATTCTTGCGAACCTGTAATTTCGAGAGTAGCTTGTTCGTCAACTTGCCCTCCTCGCGTCGCACCTGGGATGCGAGTTCGGTCTTGCTTTGATTATTGTCGGCGCCCTTCTCTACTGCGCTATCCAGCTCGTCTCTTAACACGTTCAGTTTGTAGGCCTCCTGTAGAGGAACGGCTGGTAGACGGTTGCCGTCGGCAGTGACTATGACAGCATCCTCGGCCGTCACGAATTGGGCTTCAACAGCGACCGAGTCTAGGTCTTCGGCGTTGAGGGGCTTCGTGAGAGAAAGCTTTTCGGCCTGGTTGGCAAAATCGGCGGCAGTACTCGCAAAATGCGTATCAGGAGACGACGACGCGGCCTCGTGCCCGCCGCCGTCAATTACCTGTCTCATCGCACTGCGATTTAAGGTCTAGCAGTGTGTTTATCCGTAGGTCGAATGGCCGCGCGCATAATAGTTCAGATGTAAACAAAGTAAGGATAATCGATATAGTTGGTTAATTGAAATCAATCGATTTTCAAAAACGCTTACTACGCTTGTCGAAGCAATAATATCTTCTCTAACGGCGAGACTTTGCGATTGCGAATACGAGTCACGTCATGACTCGATAGCCTTGGTCATTTATACACATTCATTACAAGTTCAAGACTATAGAGAAAGTAAGGATTGGCATAGAAAAAATCTATAACCCTTATTAAATACGTCACCTACAAGAGGCAGGCGTAGCTAGCCAATTCCTGGCAGCGCCAACGGGTGGGGCTCTCGATTATTCTGCCAAGGTCGACATGTGAAGATCTCTAGATCTCATTTAAGATCTGCCCTAAGAAGGTTCGGTAGTTAGTTCCCTTGTCTCTCTTGTATGGTGTCCAATGCATCGGTATTTGGCAACATGTTCGTGATGAATATTTTGGAATGAATACATCATGTTTTAGCAAATTGTTGAAGTCGATGTATCTGAGTATGGAACGGAACGGAGCGAGAAAGGTATCCGGAAGAGTCAAGGTCAACGACGCGACGCTTCCATTGTAATTAACATGACATGTCAATACCTCTTCTATATGATTGAAAGAATGAAGAAACATGTTCCAGATACCCGTGTTATACAACACACACAAGATCATAAAAATTTGATATATTTAAATGCAATTGTTTACACAAGCAGTAACTAGTTACCTAATTGCATCTGCTGTGCTGAGTAGAGGGATCCATCGGCGCTGGTGGTGTTGATAAATACCGACAATAAGGCTCCACAACA
Source organism: Xylaria cubensis (assembly GCA_022385715.1). NCBI lineage: Eukaryota > Fungi > Ascomycota > Sordariomycetes > Xylariales > Xylariaceae > Xylaria > Xylaria cubensis. The sequence goes on along the minus strand of MU279019.1, from coordinate 77,257 downwards.
CTCCAAACCCGAGCTATGCCGTTATCAATGCGCCATGCCTCGGCCAAATCTGCCTGTAGTTGACAATCTGGTGCACATACCCTGGAGTGACGCTTTACCTGGAACATGTTGCTCTCGCTCGCGACAGGAGCCTCCTTCTCGTTGTCGCTTAATTAGAAAAGGGCAAGCGGTCTTGCCTTCCGCCCCTAAGAGTTCGAAGTTTTTGTCGTCCAATGGATAGTATTTTGCATGTAGCGGGGACCGTAATCTCTCGACGAGTCTAATCCGGCGCATTGTACCATAAGCTTCAGTGTCGCGCACTGCACGAGAGAGAGAGATGGCAGCCACGATAGCTTCGAGTCTGTCGCCGAGCCCGGAGCGGAAGCGCATGCGGGCCCGAAGACAGAGACGGAGAAGGCGACAGGACAAGCCGCCCATCTCTGCGCGCCTGGTCTTGGATGATCATGTGAAAGGGGACGTGGGCATCGTGTCTGACGACCTCTTTGCCGATCTATTTCCACAGCTCCAGCAAGCCGGTACGCCAACTTACCCCTATCTTGATTCTTGATTCTACGGTTCTACGGCGAGACGCTAATTGACAATTGACTGATTGTCTGTCTTGCAGAGTCCGACGATATCGACCAAAGTTACACTCAGCAGGTCCACCACGTGGCCATCGCGCCGTGGGCTCCCGATGCAACTCCCCAGCGCACCAACTGGACCGTCGTTCCCGTTACCAAGTCTACTGCCCTGGCCCATTCCACCGTCCAGTTTGCCCCCTCGTCCCTTGCTCTCCAGAACTTCGCGACCACGCTCCAGCAGATCGCGCCCTCTAAATTGTCGAGTCACAGCAGGAGTGGTATCGAGATACATATCTTAGACGTAGCCGCCCTTGCGCTTGATACCGTCTTTGTCAACCTCGAGAGCGACCTAGTCAGGAGGTTAGAGAATGGCGAGGGCACCTTTTTCAGAGATCACCCCATTGGCAGTGGAAAAGGCCATGCTGCGCCCGAGACGCCCGCAGAACGGCTTGCGGCAGCTCTGCGGATCGCTTTAGGTACTCTCAAAGTCGTTCACAATGGTGACTTGTTTCCTTTACCTTTGCAGCCGCATCCTATAACACACGTTCCTCCTAGCCCGGGAAAAGTGATGCTGTGTGAACCAGTGGCCCAGGGGATTTTAGCTTCAACCACCAAGATCATCCTAACGCGCGGCCATTCTCAATCAAAACAGGACCGTGCCGCTATAGCATCCGCTCAAGCCCTCAACGGAGTAGACCACGATGACGAAGACGCTACCACTGACCAATTCTATTCGGCGGCTGAAGAACGCTACAAACCCGATATGCCAAACGAGACCTCGGATTTCGTGACAGAAACGGAGACCGAAGCATCGGAAGTCGAGAACGAAGATGATCTATCAGATGATTCTATGGATGACATGATCTCTCTTTCAATCCCTACTTTGCCGACGACTAATGTCAGTGGCATTTCTACGATGCAACCGGGAACCCCCATGACTATTGGAACGCTTGGGCGTGGCAGGAAAACGAACGGTATACATACCCCCGGATCTGTGTTCTCGAGTTTTACTGCTACGACTGCGCGTCCCGATCGACCCAAGGGCCGCCTCTTTAAGGCCAATGGTCTGGTTAATCCAATACCGGCTGATTTACTCCATCCTAAGCCAACAGCCGAGGATGACGATGAGGCGTTCATTTTCGTCGACATCAACTCCTTGACCCGGATTGGTTGCTTCTCAGGAGACTGGGTACGGGTGGAAGCAGCCGAGGAGCCACCAATGAACGGGGGAGGTCTCTTCGGATTGGGGAGCTTCGGGGACTCGGATAAAGAACCGGATTGGCGACCTGCTAAGATCTTCGGGCTTCCCGACGGTTACTCGCGGCGACCCATGACGAGAATTCCAAGTGCGAAACATGAACCTGGAGGTCGACGTTTGTCTTTCTTCGAGTCCCAGATTCAAAAGCCATCGGGTCCTGGGGCTCATATGTCTCCTCTTTTGCTTGCGAATTTGGATAACACCCCTTATGTTCGCCTATCTCCTCTTAAGAGACACGCCTATCCTTTAAGGCCAGGTCAACCCAAAATAACCAGTGCCTCCCGCCCACCTTTTGCTCGAGATGTGACAATACAGCAAGTTCGAACTCCTGTTTCGTCTGAGAAGGCCCTTCAAACAGCTATACTCGGTGGCTTGAAGAGTTATTTTGCGCGGAGCTTGCGCATTGTGAGGACCGGTGATCTAATTGCGGTGCCTATTGATACGCAGCTAGGGAGAGCTCTCCAGGAATCCGCGGGCTCAAGCGATGGGCTTGGCGTCGACGATCTGTTAGCTATAGCAGGATCCAATAAATCTTTCTCAAACACTACGTCCAAAACTGATGCCGTTGCCTGGTTCCGAGTAAGCCATATAGTAAGGCAGAAATCAGAAATACCAGATGACGAGGATGACGAGGACATATGGGGGACTGTTGCTTGTGTCAATACTGCCTCAACTCAGATCGCGCAATCGGGTAGCACTACATGTACCCTTCCAGGCATAAAGGATAGCAACTGGCCATTTTATCTTCGTGTCGAGGAACTTCCTCAATCTACGTCTACATCCCAAGTCCCGATGCTCCAAGAACCTCCTCAACATTTTATATCGCCCCTTAGAAGACGATTAAGAGAACTTATTGCAGCTGCGACTAGCAAACGAGCTATACACTTGAAAATGCCCCCAATAGCTGTCCTGCTTGTATCAACTCAACGCAATATTGGCAAAGCAACCGTGGCTATGAGTGCCAGTTCAGACATTGGTCTACATACCTTCACTATTGATGCGTATGATATAGTCAACGAGAGCGGCGCGGGAGGCAGTGATGTCAAGACAGAGGGCTTTCTCAAAGCACGAGCTGATCGTGCCATGAGTTGCGGACCCGAAAACTGCACATTGCTAATCCGACACGTCGAGGCTTTAACAGCAGATCGGATGGTAACCGCTGTTAAGGAAATCCTCGCTGACGCAAGAGTACTGATTGCTACCACAACCGAAGTTGATAAAGTACCTGATGGAGTACGGGGTTTATTCACGCACGAAATAGAAATGAGTGCGCCCGACGAAGGTGAGCGTGAGGGTATATTACGTTCTATCGTAGGTAGTCGAGGTGTGTCTTTAGCACCTGACGTAGAGCTTAGTGGTGTTGCTATCAAGACAGCAGCCCTTGTCGCAGGCGACCTCGTCGATGTGGTAGAGAGGGCAATGGTGGCCCGAGACTCACGCCTTGAGTCTCTATCGAGGAAAGCATCCAATGAAAACACGAATATCACTATTCGTGATATTCAAGTCGCAGGTGGATCATCGGCAAGATCCCTGATCAAATCCGACTTTGATATCGCAGTCGATGCCGCTCGCAAGAATTTTGCAGACGCGATCGGCGCCCCAAAAATCCCGAATGTGACTTGGGACGATGTCGGTGGCCTTAATAACGTCAAGGAAGCAGTCATGGAGACCATTCAACTGCCCTTAGAACGACCGGAGCTATTCGCCAAAGGTATGAAAAAACGGTCTGGTATTCTTTTCTATGGCCCCCCGGGCACAGGCAAAACTCTACTGGCAAAGGCTATTGCTACGGAGTACAGCTTAAATTTCTTCAGTGTCAAAGGGCCGGAGCTATTGAACATGTATATTGGTGAGTCGGAGGCGAATGTCCGCAGAGTTTTCCAGCGTGCGCGCGATGCCCGTCCCTGTGTTGTATTCTTTGACGAACTGGACTCCGTGGCGCCCAAGAGAGGAAACCAGGGTGACAGTGGTGGCGTCATGGATCGTATCGTGTCGCAGCTCTTAGCCGAACTCGATGGTATGTCCGGTGGTGATGATGGGGGAGGTGGTGTGTTTGTCATTGGTGCCACCAATCGGCCAGACTTGCTCGATCAAGCGCTCCTGCGCCCCGGCAGATTCGACAAGATGCTTTACCTGGGAGTCTCGGATACGCATGAAAAGCAACTCACCATAATGGAAGCCTTGACAAGAAAGTAAGTGTCGAGCCACACTCTTAGTCCTTTCCACACAGAAAATGGATCCTAATGCCGTTTCACAGGTTCACCATCCACCCCTCTGTCTCACTGGCGGATGTTGCTCAGAAACTCCCCTTTACGTACACCGGTGCCGACTTTTACGCACTGTGCAGCGACGCAATGCTCAAGGCCGTGACCCGGCAAGCAACCGCCGTCGATGCCAAGATCCGAGCACTCAACGCAAGTCGTCCAGAGGACGCACACCCAATCTCCACCGCCAACTTCTTCGATCACTACGCCACTCCTGAAGACATCGCCGTCATGGTGACCGAGAAGGACTTCCTCGATGCCAACCGGGAGCTCATCCCTAGTGTTAGCGCTGGAGAGCTCGCGCACTACGAGCACGTACGCGCTACATTCGAGGGCGGAAGAGACAAGCAACAGCAGCAGCAGACGCAGGGCACCGACGCAATCATGTCTCCCACGTTATCCGGGTTCGACAGACCATCTTCTAAAGGCGGGAAGAGCAAAGGGAAAGTCGTGGGCAAGGGCAAGGGGAAGGCGATCGCCACGGGCAGCGACGAGGAAGACGACGATGACATAGACGCGGATCAACAACATGCCGGCTATGGCAGCGTCAACGGACGGCCAAAGGGGAAAGGGAAAGCCATCGCTCAGTTCCAGGACTTGACGGCCAGCGATGACGAGGGCCTGTACTAAAATGAGTGTAACAAAAGAGACGATATATGCCAAGATTATAAATGGAGTAGAATATAATTGTGATATGATGCAGAACATACCAAGCGAGTGAGTAGATTGTCGGACTTCAATTTTGGAAGCCAGAATAAGTCAGTCTTATATGAGATGTAAAGTATAGTTAAGAGAAGATAGAACGTAGGATACTGGAGATATTGAAGTTACAGTACACCTCCGATAAATTTGGTTGACATCTATTGCAGTACCTGGGTAAGCAGCATGAGAAAAGATCATAGGAAGGAAAGAAGACACAAGTGGTAACTCATCCTAATTGTCACCCTAACATACCTACCTGGTAGTCTCAATAATCTAAACCCTCCACGTATCTTCGTCTATGCTAGGCAGCAACAAAATTCGACTTTGTTTCGAGCTACTGTCCTCTGTGCGCGTGACAGCCCCTTTAATCATCTTTGATGGGCGGTAGCTCAACCTGACAGAATCAAATCATACAGGTATACACATTTACTGACTGAGCTGGTAATATTTATCATATGCTGAAATACCTTTCCTCATTTTTTTTACTTGCTATCACAAGGCCAAGTACAACAATGCTGTCTTTTTGGACAATCAATTCCTTGAGCAAAATAGAGTTGTATTAAGTTTATTTAGGTTTATTCTTATTTAATTCTTTACTTTAGCTGTCTTTTTGTTATCGTCTTCGCTCTCCTCATCTTCATCCTCGTCCTCATCATCATCGTCATCGTCACTGTCTTCCTCATCGTCCTCGTCCTCATCTTCATCTTCATCCTCATCCTCCTCGTCTTCACTTTCATCTTCTTCGTCTTCTTCGTCTTCGTCGTCTTCCTCTTCGCTGCTATCGACCTCGGGGATCGCCTCTGCCTTCTCTATAGCGGCAATCTCCTCCTCCGAGGCACTCGCCACGACAGAGCCGCGGTGTTGCGTGATTGTTTCACCGATTCCGCGATTAGCATCCGCCTTCCACGTCCCCGTTGTTGGGCTCTGTAAAAGAGGCTGCGCGCCGCCAGCAGAGGACGCGCCCGAGCGCCACTTTCCGGTGGTGGGGGACTGTATACCTACCGCCGACGCAGGCCCATCCTTGGCAAGCGTTAGGTTGCTGATGCTAGCACTGACCGAGTCGGATGCTGCAGAGGTCGCTTTCTTGGTTTGTTTGGGGTCCGCGGCATCAGGAATCTTGTTTTCCTTGTCCTTACCTTCTGCAGTGCTCGAGGACGGAGTGTCCTTCTTTCCGTGGACTTTCTCTCGCAGTCGGTCTAGCTGAACCTTCTTTGCTTTCTGTGCGGCTTCTTCTGCAAGGCTGTTGATGGGCGCCGTGGCGGTTGCGGCGGCATTAGCAACCTTCTTGGCCGTACCAGTTGAGTTGAGAGACGAGAGGGGGATCTTGGCCTTGTCTTTGTCAGTCGGGAGTGGAGGGGCAGGCGGTGCGGGGACGCCCTTTGATGTCCCAGGGGTGGTTGTCGCCGCGGTCTGGGAAGAAGAAGGGGCGACGCCCGACCTGGGAAATGGTTGGTTGAGAGGTCTCATGGCTATGGGGGGAGGAGCCTGGCTCTTGGGCGGTATCGTGAAGTCATCGTAGTAGATGGTGACATGTTGCTTCAGCTCGCCGTACTCGTTCCATTCTTCGATCTCGACTAGGTCCTGTTGCGACGGCGCGTTCTCCCGTTAGCCCAAGTGCTTCTCCTCTGTCATGCCATGCCGTGCCGTGCTATGCCGTGCCATACCGTGTCCTCGGGGTAGGAGTGAGAACGAGTACCAGCGACTTACACCCAGCACCATGCCCATCTGCACAAGGCCGGGCAGCTTGCGCATGCGGCCCCCATCGTCCTTGCCAGCCCGCCGCCCCCATAGCATGCGGGCCTTCTCGTCAGTGGCGATGTCGAGGGCCTTGAAAGGTACGCGGTTGGCGCGCAGGATGGTCTCGAGACGCGACGTAGCGGTAACGATATGGGAAGACCCCGCGGTCAGGGATGTGTAGATGTACAGGGCAGGGTCGGTCGAATAGGAGGTGGCCGTGGTGGCCGTGGTGGCCTTGGTGCCGGCAGTCTCGGCCATGACGACTGGAGTGTGTCGTTTCTCTAGTGTCCTGCTGTTCTAATTGTCGGGCGTGGATGGTCGGGTCGGCAGGTTAGGGCAGGCAGGGCGGGCAGGCATGAAGGTAGGTGAGCAGGTATGTTGGCTTGGGCTTTTTGGAGTCGTCCCACGCCCACTTGTTTCAGGCACCTATCGACGTATCGACGTTCCTTCCGTGGTTCAATCAGAGCAAGGAATTATAGAGGTAGGAGGGGCACATGCAGATAACCTACCTACCTTAGGTAGTTACATACCTAATGGTGTTACATAGGTATGTAATGTCTAGTAACGCTGCATTCAGGCGTGGTTATTATTTACCTAGGTACATATGTATATGTGTATGTATGTCTTAGTGCAGGGAATTACCGAACCTCTACTAATCCAAGAATCAACACTTTGCTTTGCGCATTACCTCACTGGGTAATTCGGGAATCTAGTACCTAGGTAGATACCGTACCCTCTTATCAGATCGTTCAAGCGCCTTGCATACAATTATTATCAGCAAGTGTGACCTGTTATACCTACCCTACTTATCTGAGGTTGGAAGCACAAAAGACCCAGCATTTCATTCCCCTCTTCCCCTCCATCGACCAACGCGCGGGGTCTTACTTACACTACATACAGACCCCTCCCTCTCCACATTGGCCTGAGTTGCCATTGCCAGTCTAACTACATTCCTAGTCTCAGTTGTGTTCCATTTCATTCACATGTAACATGACATGTCGAGCCGCCACTCATAACACGACGAGATTAGGAATCTAGGTACCGTGTTGTACAGACGGCTACCTCAAGCACTGTGTACAGCGCCAAGAGGCTTAAGCGACTTTGGAAATTCAACCTCAATAAACAGTCGAGAACATGGTTGCATTCTATCTACCTGTATACGTACCAGTCGGTACATAAGGACTTCTCGAAGATAAGGAGAACAAAGCGGTGGCACAAGATGCGATTTTCTTTGCAGGTCAGATCAGATCCGTTGCGTAACATAACATCATAGATGGCATCCTTGCACAACATCACTTTGAAGCAGAGCATCGTGGGTAAGAGAAAACGAATGTGCTCCTGCGAGGCAGCTACACGTTCTGCCTCCGCCAATCTCAAAAGCGTCGTATTTCTCCGAGATGGATGGTGGCCCCAAAGGAAGAGCAGGTCAACTATCATCCGATACACGGCAAGAAAACGGCAACTCGCCACTGCCTTTCTGCCCAGGTCAGGCCCAGAGGGCGGGGTATCATATAGTGTGGTCCAGAAGGTCTCGCATACGACGCCTGATGTTGTCGTAAGTGTGAGGAGGGCGAGCGTCGAAGGAGGAGCTTTCAGAGCGCTGGGTGAGGCATTGGACATCGGTTAAAGCTTTCTACGATTGGTTACCATAAACTGGTACAGGTGTAGGTAGTAGTGCAGACACACAATCTATGCATGTTGGTAATTTGAGAATAATCATGTCGAGCCACTTTTAAGCCTCGACGTCATCTGGCATTGTTGGCGGTAGAAGAATGGCTCGGCTCGCAGAATGTAGCCTTCGGTTCTGTCTCGGAGTGCTTCTTTGCTTGGTATATTGTAAGTTGCTTTTTGAACAGTTATGGTAAGACGCCAGATTGATTCAGGGGAGAGAGACATGTAATTTGTCCGAGTAAAGCAGGATAGAAGATCGATGTTGGATATGTTGAATATAATCATCGTCACCTCTCCGTGCTGCAGCGCGCCTGTGCGTGGTTCATTCTCGAATTTCATATCAAACTTGGATACTCTGTTAGCCCAGCTATCATCAGTCTGCTAAAGTTTGTGCCTCCTCTCTTCCCCGTACTTCCTATTGGCGATGACTGAGCAAACCAAGCCCCTGCCAGGGAACCAGGATGACCTCGTCACTCGTCATCACGCCTATCCCTAGTGGCTGAAATATGGTTCAAGTCCTGGAACCGATCATCGGGTTTCGAGGTGGAACTGCCGGTCGTGGCGTATCAAAATCCGCTCACTCGGAATCCTAGACCGTTCTAGCAGTCCAGTACTCCAGTACTCCAATGCCACCCTCATCAGTATCGTATGTAGATGAAGAAACCATACAAGTCATCAAGGCTAGCTACGGGATAAACTTCTCGTCGCGTGCTGAAGTCTGCAGGGGAGGAATATCTCCAGCCATCCAATTATATATGAGACGGTTCTGTGTTATGTCTGTCCTGCATGAAATGATGAGGCCACCATCTAGTTGCCTCTAAACTCGGGCCTGACAGCAAATCGGTTCGGTTAGACTCCAAGAGATTCCCACAGAGGTTTATCTTTCCAGGAGACTAGTTCTTGTCACTTTCGCTACTACCAATTGACCATCTGCATGCGTCTTTCATGCAGATCTATAGCAAAGGCATATCTTCCCACTCGCAGGAAGAAACCCTCTATTCAAGTTATCTAGTCTGTTGTCAGTAAGCTAGGTCGCGTGTATAGTCTAATGAACCGACACTAGAAATCCGGAGAGCATCAAACTCGATTTTGGGAGGACGGCTGTCAAATGCTTGTAATAAAAATAAAATGTTCATGAACCCCAGACTGGTTCTTCAAATTGACTTATCTCCGACTAAGAGCCTACTCATCTTTCACGTTAGTATAAGGGATCTCGTGAGTTTTCTTGGTCTCGGCTCGCAGATAGGAACCATATTCGGTTGGGATTAATCAATGGGGATTATGATGGCTATGGTAGTGTAGCCCGAATGGAATAGTGAGCTTGCTTTCTGCAATGCGACTGAATTAAAGCTGTAAACGTGGTTGGTTGAAGACTGAGTAATTCTCTCACTGTGTGTACATGGGAGGTTTCTGCTTCCCTGTATCATCTGATTCATTTCTGGTCCTTGAGTGAGAGAAACACTAGTCGTCTACACGGGATAGATAGATGTCTATGCTGGCAGGAAGCATGGCGAATAGATCACGTAGGTCAGCCTTTGTCTCGGGGTCATGAGTAATTTTCGGCAAAGCGGGCTATTCAGTCCGGAAGCTCTCACCGGTAAATGATGTCTCTTACTCCCAGGATGTAGGAATAACTTTCTGTGCTGATCCCATCCACGAAGCCAACATTGCTGCCCGAATACGTGTGAGTAACAGCCTTCACATCCCGAGGTAGGTGAACAACAGCGAAGGTAATACACAAAGAAGCCATCAGGTTACAGACTGGGCACAAACGTCTTCAGGGATGCCGCACCCTAGACTCTGAAGGCTTGAACAGTCGGGCTACATTGCGAAAGTAAACACCCCGAGAGGATATCCATGTCAATGGCTCCTAACCAGAAGGCGGGCTAAAACAGTGACCAACATGATGCTAGTCTCTGCTGTGTTACTACACAGCCGCCATCGTTAAGCCATCTGGTCACGTACACCAAGTCGAAGCCCAAGAACATAAGTCAGACCAAGGAGCTTATCGAAATTGTTTTAGACTTGCGGTAAGTTCCATTTCCCCCAAAGGTGATAGTCGTCTATCAGATCCTAGCAACTCGACGTATGTAGGTAGAGGCCGTGTTTGACTACAACAAACGGCAGATCAACTGGGCCGCGCTCAGGTATAACCACGAAGAAACGTAGTTTGGCTCAGTGGGTTGATTTCGGTTCCTCAGATGGTCTGATCCTGTAATAGTGATGCTAAGCTAGGCCCATAGCGGAACTCCCGAACTCCAACTATCACTTAGAAATGCAGCTGCACCAGCTGGGGACAAACAGAAGATATCCTTTGTTAATTGGCTGGATGGATAAGTACGGCCTGCTAGTCGCGTGAGGCAGTACAGAATACCCAATTGGCCGACTTCCCGAGAAATCTGTCTCGGCCCTTAGTCGACCCACGGCTAAGCTCGTCCGTCCCGAGAGAGTGGCAGTAATAAGCCGGTTGTGTTGTCAGGGCTGTTGTAAACGACCAGAACTACTGAATTAATGATGAATCAACCAACGTTTGCTTGTAATTATTGAAACCCCGCAAGGAATCTTTATAACATAAAAACACGAAGTTTCTTACCTATCAGAATTCAGCAATCTGACTTGGCACATGCATTCATTGCCCAGGATCAGAACAAATTTCCCAAGGCACCAGGAGGGAAAAGCTAAGCGTACGCTGTAACAGAGCCTCATCGGAATGAAGCTTCCGATGCTACGGTCTATCGCTGCCTATATTGCTCGATATCCGCTACCGAGCTACTGTGATTGCTGGGAAGGGGGTTCCAGTCCCGTGGGATTATCTATAATGGAACGACGAAGAGTGTATAATCGAGCAAACCGCAGTATTCCACGAGCAAATAGCTTTGCCATCGCATTAGCCGCACAGTGGCCATTATCTTGAGGGTTAGCCCCTTCCCGATTTCTCTCAACTCACCAAGTCTATGTTATATGGGAGCAAGTGGGCATGAATTCGCTGCTTTGTGACGAAGGCGCTTAGCTGGATCTACGTAACGTCGGTGTCGAAATATATGCCTTATAGATTCGAAGATAGGCCACTAAAGTTTTCTAGGGGCGAGCACAGTGTTCTGTGCTGCGTGGCAAACTCAGACCCGGCGTGCAACGTTTCGGACGCAACGCACCACATGCACAGGAGGTGAAGATGTACATATGAGTAAGCCGTACTTAGAGCTGTGTTACGCCAAAGGCGTATATTATTACATTCTCTGATTACTTGCAAGAATCCCAAAAATAGGCGCAAAATTCGTTGGTGGCGGTTACTGCCGGGTCGTGTATGCTATTTCTCTGCCTTGGTCCCTAACCCACGTAAAGTGATATACCAACCCTTGACGACGCAGGTGCGGTGGGTTTCACAGAAGACGTGTCCGAAATTGCCTTGCATGATTTTGGTCTTGCCATCTACCAAACGAGACAGGTTTTTACCGAAGCCAACATGTCAAATTTACAAGATTACTCGTACCAAAGTATTAACCATGTTGCTTCAAAAGATACCTACCCGGGACGCGAGTACGTAGGCTTTGGCTCCCGGAGTGTGATCAACGGAGAAGTGAATGACATATCGACAATAAGGTCGGTGAGGAGTTATCGGTAAGACGTACCAGAGAATCCGGAACTTCCTGGTTGGCCAGCTTGATCCAACGGCCAGGACGATGCCTGGATAATATGCAAATTGGATGTTGGCTATCATCTCGTTGCGCTTGTATCGGGATCTGAATCGCTGAGAATGTTGAGAGCTCGGGGTACACAACATTGAGTCTCAGGAAGAGGCGGTTGAAGGCGAAAGACGGTATATTTGGATAGCTTCGTAGGAGTGGCCATCAAACAACCAGTCTTACAACCCACTCACCGTAACTATAAAACCCTGCTCTGTACCATCGTGTCAAGCTGTCCGCCTACACACGAGCACCACGAAAAGTGCGTATTAATTAGACGACTGTGATAGTGTAAGTAGTCTAACCTCCGATAGCATATTGCAGCTTGAATACTGACCGTAATTATTTCCCCTAGACGTGGCATCTACCGCTATTATCGCTAGCAATCCTCATATCGACTTGAATCCATTCTCATCTGAATATGGACTACACAACAGTCGCCATCATGCGTCCGGTCGCTATGGCCATTTGGAAATGTCGAAAATGTGGGGAGACAGTAGAAGACTCGAACGTCTGTACAAGTCCCAAGTGTATGGGAAAGAAGCCAACAGATTGCTGGGCATTCGCAAATGAGGAGAATGTTGGACCAAGAACTTGTTGGCCTATCTTTGGTCAAGCCTGCCCTATAACTGTGGCCGACTGGTATTGCACGAGATGTGAGAAGATGGTTACAGAGGCAAGATATTGTCCGCAGTGTGAGCCAACAAAAAAACCACCCTCTCCAGATAGCACGATGGATGTGTAGTGCTCTCCTTACTCGAGTGTACTGAGTGGACAAGGCGATGTCGCGAGGTTGTGTTGCCCCAAGCCCCAATCATGTGAACGTGGCATGTAAGAAAGTGGTTATTGATTTCACTCACAGGAGCGCTAGCTTCTGATAACAACAAAAAAAAAGTCATAAAGGGAATGGGCTGCTTGGTGATCTTTTCTATGTCTCGGTCAGCGTTGTTTATGGATGGGTACTTGTGTGCTTTAGCTTTGTAGAAATACATGTTTCTCGCGATCATCACATATACAATCCTGACTCTCGTTTCTATTGTATGAGGTCGAATAGAATACGTGAAGACGCGGCTTGTGATTTAGATAGATTGGGTGATTGAGAGTAAGTGTGTCTCTTGATTGTACTGCAGCATTGGAAGTATTCGCAGCTTTTGAAGCGTTCGGTTATAATTCAAACCCAGGGAAACTAAGTGCGAGCACCCACGAGAAAATGAAGGAAATGAGGGGTTCCTTCGATTTTAAAGCCTTCACGGGGAGAGTGGTCATTATGGTGTGCCAGTCGTCGTATCGGTTGCTTAGCACTCCACGTGTCCATCTCACCCTCCTTAACGGGTGCTGGCACCTCTCGAATTCCGGATTTTGGCATCTTTTAGGGTCTCTTATCAACCTCAAGCTCGGTGTCGCCATCAAGATCACATCATATGCATATGGGTGACACATATCTTTGTCTTGGCGGCGGACCACACGTGAGCGTCCCAACCACTCCTGTGCTCTGTAGGGTGGTTGACACGAAGTTGGCCTGCTTAGTCTTGATGTCCCATGCAACGATCATACATCTCGGGATTTGTCGTTCTAAGATGCCAAGCAACCTAGATGTAAGCAAAAGCTTTCTGTATATAGCCCAACCCAGTTCGCAGAAGTGTTCAAGAGTCCTATTTGCAACAAGAAGTTCCCACAACATACCTCGAGATCGGCATAAATAGGAACGTTCTAATAAGTCCTGCCACGGAATGATCTCATCCCTACTGACCATAGTGCGCTTGAAATCATGGCAGACCAGACAATTTGGAACTGAGGAAATGAGGGCATCTGCAGAAAATGGCGATGCGAATCTTTTTGAACTCCTCTATTATTTTTAGATACTGAGCGGACGTCGTCGTCCCAAAATAATATCCAAAGTTAACATATGAGAATGTGCGTCATGCCATAATCGGCCTCGGTACTAGTAGCAAGTACCCTCAGTACCCTCTATTCTATCCCATTTCTAGTGGTATCAAAAAAAACTAAAGAAGCTCAGCCGCTCAAATACAACAAACGTCCCTCGTCGAGAATTAATAAGTATGAATAGAATAGAAATGGGTAGAGATGAACCCAAGTTTAATAAAACTTGAATCCAAGACGAGGCTTCATTTCGGTTATCCCTCCAGCCACAGCATGGTCGATTAAATCCAGTGATTTCTCACGCCGCAACATACCAGGATATAACATGTTCCTCTTATGCCAGTAAGATTGCGCCAATACCCATGACGGCTACGAGAAGGCCAGACTGAGCTGCAAGCGAATTGGCGGCACCAGTGTGGGGTGTAGCTGAAGGCGTAGATGAGACAGAGATTGGAGACCCAGGAGTCGTTGTCAAGGCAGGGTATGTGCTGGAAGCCGAGATAGTTGGGTAGCCAGTCGATCCACCGTGCGTAGTTGAGTTTGCAACGGGGTAGTAGACAGATGTGGTCGTTGTGTTGGCTGCGTATGAGTAGCTTGAGGATGAAGATGACGAGGAAGAGGAAGAGGACGACGACGACGACGATGAAGACGTCGTCAATACCGGGTATGAAGAAGGGGTGAAGATAGACGATGAAGAGGTGGTGGGAGGAGGTGTGTACAGTGGGCAAGCCGTGTTGGTAGGATTGCACTGCGTGATGGTGACGGTTTGGGTCATGTACATTGTGCTTGTGGTGGTGTCAAGCGCAACGGCGGACAAGGCGCTCGCGGCCAGAATAACCAGTGACGAGGTATGCATGTTGACGGTTGCTCGTGGTCTTTCTACTTGAAATCGAGAGAAGTTTGACTTAGCCTCGACTGTGTAGGATGCGACAAAGACAGCGAATTTTATTCAGCACAAAGCGCAAAAATTCTGGCAAGAAACGAGTGTGAATCTGCAATGCGCAGAGGAAAAAGAGCGTCAATGATGTAGATATACGAGGTAAGCAGGCGAAGGGGGGGAGATGGGAAAATAAAGAGGAAATTTGGGCTCGCCCTTGTTCCCTTTCTTTCTCCATGCAATTTGGAGATCCTGTACCTTTCTTAATTACAGTACCTATTGTGCGTTGTACGGCTGTGCCTCAGACAGGCTAGTGTCACTTTGCAAACGAGACTCCTGAGTGGATGCCTTGGCTGTTTGCTGGACACGACAGCGGACAGCGGACAGCGAGAGGGAGGGCTTCATGTGGATCGACGAGGCTTTTCCCGCGCTTTTCCAATGAGCTGAGACCAAGCGGCCAGGGTCTTTGGCTGGGGTCGCTGAGATTTCCATTTCCATCTTGCCATCTCCACCACGCGCCCCGGCAGGCAGGCCCGTCAAGACGTAGCGGCGCATTTAACATCATCTATCCTTCAATGCCCATTCTGTTCCTGTATCCTCCCATCACTCGCCTAGCCGTCATCTCTGCATTGGCCGGAGCCGTTTTCGTTATCAATAGTCGTCAATCATAAGTGTCATTGAGATTGTGGGATTTTGAGTTGATGGTTTGCCTTAGCGGACTTGACTAGTGCTTGTTCCTGCAGGAGTGGATTGAAATCCATTGGTATAGGTGGCCCACCCAGCTAGGAACGTACGGGTACCTGACAGCCCCGTGCAACACCCTGCACCGGTTAGATTACCGTCAGTGATTGTTTCCCCACGATCGCATAGTTCTGTGCCTTATTATTGTAGACCTGATCAGCACTTACTCTGGGTACTTACCTCCTACAGATGCTAGTATATCTACTAGGTACCATGTATAACTTGCGCACTACTTGTAGCGATCATATATATACGAGATCTCTAAAAGCTATATGTGTACCTTGATAGTTGATCCCTTAGATTACCTACCTGGTATGTCCAGGGAGGCTAGCGTATCCTTATCTACCAATGAGAAATTAGGAATCAATGGGATGGGGTAAGTCCGGTTCCACATTTTTCTAAGTCTGCCAATCATCAGGCCGTTGAAATCTGATCTTTGCCTGTTCCTGTCGCTATTTTCCGAGTGATTTTCCGAGTGACTGCATACCACGTTGATCCATATAATTGACACACGTACACGTGCAGTGGGCTACCTACTTACTTAAATCAAACACTAAACTATACTAAACAGACGTCTACTCAAATGCCATGACATTTCATTTCTCAAGCCAACCACATGTAGATCATCAGGTTGGGCATCCCTTCCAGAACATCTAAATCTATCGTCCAACGTCACCGCCCTTGTGAGAAGAACCTGCTGGTCTGCGAGAGAAATGAACACTCCTTCATCCTCGTCTGGTTGATCTATCTCTAAGTCACTAAATCACTCAACCCAACCTTCATGAACCAACACTCAGCACCTAATGCCTGGCGTACCCGCCGTTTGCGAAGACTGATCTGCCCTGTAGCGTAATGGAGGATATCCACTGCCACATCAGCCAATCGTCCTCATGCATAGGTATCTACTTAGTAATCCCACGATCTCGCAATCCCGCACCTAGGAGAATGCCCTCGAGAGCCTCTGTGACCAGCGCCGCCACGAGCCCCGTAATCGGCGTACGGATATGGGCTGTATGGCGACGCCTCAATAACGTCATCATAATGCGCGCCTTGGAATCGTGGATGATGGAAGTAGGCGTCGCGGCGTCTAAGATACTCGAGCTCCCCCTCGGTCTTGGACCACCGTTCTCGTTCCCGCTGTAGCTGCTGCTGCGTGTTGGCCATGTCGTGCATTGCCTTCGTATACTGCTGCTCCAACTGCTCTTTCTCGCGCTCCCATTGTCTTTCTTTCTCCGCCACTCTCTCTTCGTCGGCGCGAGTGCGTCCGTTCCCGCGCGTTCCATTCGAAGAAGACGTCGAAGCCGAAGTTGCGGGGCTGCTACTTCGAGAAGACCGACTGCGGTGGTGGTCGCGGTCTCGGGCCGGCGGCGTCTGCAGAAGTCCTTGGCTCTGCGCGTATCGGACCATCTCCTGCAATCGGCGCGTCTCCTCGCGCTGTCTCGCTTCCTCTTCTAGCAACTGTCGGACCTTTGCGATGTCGGCTGCGCATTCTTCTTGCTTGCTCATGTGCTCTGCGTGCTTGTCGTTGATGGTGTCTTGGATGGCGAGACGAGCTTCTTTGACCGCGGCATGCGTGCCCTTGGCGTAAGATACGGCATTGGTGACGCTGGCGTGGGTCTCTTTGATGGCCTTCTGCGCCTCTTTGATCTCGTTCGTGATGGCATTCTTCACTTCGCCGATCTTTTTCCCATTCTCTTGCGCTGACTCGTATGTATTCTGGGCTGTTTGCGTATGGTCCCTCCACCGCTTGTTCGAAATCACCGCCGGATAGTTGTCCTCCCAAGTAGACCAGTCTCCGTAGCCGTAACTGTGACCGTAATCGTATCCGGGCTGATGCTGATATGCTACGGGCATCATGCTGGGCGGTAGGTGCGTCTGGCTCAACTCTTCTCTCGCAATTCTTCGCATTATACACTCCTGACACTTTTCTTTCTTGCAAGTCTTCTTGGAGCTGGATTTAGACTTGCACTTGGTCTTGGGACACATGACTTCGAGAAGCAGGCACATTGATTGTTTCAGACTGGTATGCTGGGCTGAGGTACGCAAATTGGCCAACAATTAATGTGCCTGTCTGTATGGCGCTGGAGGATATCTTAAGCTGCAGGATTACCGGTTCCAACGCTTGGGGTTTCTGCTAGTCTTATAAGCTCCTATTGCGTACACCATACGCACATACAAGACTCCGTGAAGTGGGAACTCACCTAGAAACAAAAGAATATCCTGTCAAGCGGCTCATCTTAGACACGTTCCGCCGCCTTTTCAGTTGGGTGAACATTGTTTTACGACAGGTTGTTGTATTCGTGTCTTAGGTTCGTCCTTTGGGACGAATTTGCGCGTCTCGAACAATGTATATCATCACCAACCAACATACCATTCTAACGTTCTTTCAGATGCTCGAAACGGCGGCGAAGCTTGTATTTCTGGTTCAGTGAGGCTCTCTCTCATCGAGATACCTCCATGGGTATTCACGGCCCTACCAAATAGTGATAGAAGTGCCTGCGAGAAACGTCTTTTTTCCTGGAACACCGACTCACCGCCTGTCTTTTGCTCTTGCGCGCACCCCCAGATTCAGAAACTGGATTTCGATATCTCCGTCGGAAACCTAGCTGCCTGATGACGATGCACTTTCTTTGTTTTGTTGTTGGATGGCCTCTCTTTACACACGGCGGGGTATATAGAGGCACTCAAACAAGATCGAATTAATCCGTGTACACGTTCGTGGAATATTCGTTACATGTATACACATTTTCCTAGCGTCATCTTCCGACCATAGCACTATGTTCGATAACAGCCGCCTAGATCATCTCAACAGTGACATCTTCAACGAACGATGCGTTTTTCTTGTTAGTCAATAAGTCACAATCAAGGAGATGGGTCAAGCACTTACACCGTGCGCTCGGGTCGGCACACAGACAAAGTGCACAATTATAAGTTACGTATCACCTATCGAGGCCAATAATTGTAAAATGTTTAATGCACACTGATCTAGAGCGCATCGTACCCCCGGTGTATAGAAACTAGGTTGAATCAAACACTGGTACGACATCCCGTACGGCAATATAGAAGAGGCATGAAGAGATAATGCAAAGGATAAAGAAGTATATACGGGTAAAATCGAGAATCAGAGTATGTACATCAAAGATACAAATGTCTCAGGCGCCAGAATTCATCGCGCTCACCAAAGTGGGAGCAATCGTTTCTTTCCAAGGCCGCCAATAGACGTCTCCCCTCAGGGTAAGATGTTGAAATGGCGAAAAATGCAAAACCAAACGCCCTTCCCTGGTAGCCTCTCGCATGCCAGGGTATGAATATGCCAAGCGTGTCCTCGCTGATTCGTGTCCGCGTAAGTTTCCTAAACCACCGTTTGGTATCTCGCCCTTTCCAATTTCTAATAAAAAAACAAAGCGCTGTGATCGACAGAGAAGTGATCGACTTCTAGCAAAGCTCATTTCGATTCCGTCTCAGCCGCCGCCTCTATGCGTTGAATCGCTTTGCAATGCCCCTCTTAGAGCTGCCGGTCTCACCGAAGACCTTCACGTAATTGATGAGCCAGTACGAGTCCTGGAAGTCGGCAGGGTTGTTTGCAACATATTCCTGGCATGTGGGTGCCTTAGCTGAGCAGACGGGATCGGCACCCCAGACCTGACCGGCCCACACGCCGCAGAACGTAGTGTCGAAAACAATGTTGTGGTTCATGAAGTTAGCATCGATATCGCAGCTGCCGCCGGAGAAAGAAGCAGTGGGTGTACCCCAGTTGCTGGGATCGGGGTTGCCAGCGGCGATATCGGCGGGGATCGTGCCAGTTCGTGGGAAGAAGAAGACTTTGATCGCGTCTGAGGTCCACTGCAGAGCGTAAACGCCACCCCCGATCTCGTTAAATCCAGTACCGAAGTCTTGTGTGTTCTGGGTCAAGGAACCGCACCCCTGTGTACCGTCTCCGGGTGCGCCGCAGTCTCCGGTTGCAAACGAGTCTTGCGAGAACGAGCAGCCTGCTGCAGTGTGAAGGGTGATGCTTGAATTTGTCTGCAAGTTGACACCTTCGATGATGTCGATCTCTCCGGAATGCGGCCATGAAGGACCAAATGTCCAGAAAGCAGGCCAAGAACCACAGGTAGCAGCGGGCTGGTGGGCAATATCGGCGATGATGAGACCATGGGTGTACGACTTGGCAGAGGTGAGCCGAACCGAGGCACGCCCTGCTGTAGGGTTTGCTGTTTGGTAGTCTACACCTAGGTAAACACCGTTGTTGGCATACCCAGCAAGGCCAGTCGAATTTGCCGTGGCAGCATCAACATACTGAACGAAGCCTGCGGTTGGATCGGGGCCTTCAAAGAACCCGAAGTTGTCGAAGAAGTTAGTGGCATCGTATGAGTCTTGGAGAGTGTAACTGTTGTTTTGAGCCTGAGCAGTGACTGCCAAAGACAGCACGCCGCTTAGGCGAACGAGGTTCTTCGTCAAAGACATATTCCGAGGTTGGGTATCAAGTTGGGCGACTTGCGCGGATGGTTGCGCGAGGAAATGTAAGTTTGCCTAAAAAAGTAGACAAGCAGTTGAAACTATCTGGGTGCGTCCTCAGATATCGCTGTGATAGAATACAATATGAACAATAAGGGCCTTGCGCCTGGCAAGAATATGTTCCGCAAAAAAGGAAGGTGAGCTTGACCCGAGTTAAAAAAAGATAAATGGCCGGATCAGTGGACGTAATTGGGATGTCCTTAAGGAATGAACGTTTTGCGTGAAAGTTGCGTGGAAGACGGCAACTTGGATCCTGGGTTGCTTTTGTTCGATTTAGTTGTGTTTGTCTTCGAGAACAAACTGACAACCACGTGGGCGGGCGGGCGACAAAGGACTCGCAAGACTAGACACGGACTAAAGAGCGTACTGGAGTATTGATGGAGGTAGGTCCCTGAATACTCTGTGATGACTGATTGTGAAGGAGTGACAAACAGACAGACTAGTCAAGCGGCGAGGAACCTTTTCGTTATGAACCCGGTGAGCTGGGGAGAGGGCTGGAGGACATCTAAGACAGTTCGACAACGACGAGAGACAGCAGCTAAATATATAAAGTGCCAAATGAAGGTCGGTAGAAGAGGAGGACCCAGCCTGCCAATGCTACGATGACTAGAACAGAAAAAGGCAAGAGCACATTCAAAATGACAAGGTAGAAACTCATAAAGACCATGTCCGGAAAGAACCAAGATAGTAATAGTCCCGGTAGTGGTGAAGGCGGCCCGATAGGATGGATTACACGTAATAAGTAGACAATAAGCGTAGGTAGTCTTCACCTTGTCTCAATTGCTGAACAATTGTACCCAGCTAATCACGAGATGTACGCACCCCTTGTACTTACACCCCATCCTGATCATCTATCAGTTGTACGAGTGTATATGTAGCTATTTGCTAGGTTGAGAGTCATGTTGTGCTGCTGCTGCTGGAACAGCATTGTTCTGGATGGCGACGGAAGCGGTAAGACATCCGATCGTGGGCTATCCTGGCATCTGGGTAACGAGTGCGAGAGAAAATTAATGAGCAGGACCATTGAGTGGCTCTGGGACTACTGGGCGGTTCAGACCTCGCGCAAAAATCTTGTAAGATGTTAGTTGTGTCGTTTGGTAGTTGAGATGGGATCTGCAACCTCGTAGCCATCCCCAGCCAATCAATAGCATGAGGTTTGTGGAAGCTGGGGTTCAGGGCGTCTCGGCTTGGCATCTAGGCTAGACGGCCCCGTCCAGATCACTCCAGCTGCCAATCCGATGGTTCTATACCCGTAGTAGAGCTATAATAGGCGCTAATGATGGCCTAGTGAAGCCCCGTGGCCCTGGCCACATTGGCCTATGGACAGCCATGTTTCGGTAGTGGTGTAGGGATTGTAGCGATTGGCTGAGCTGCTTGTTGATACTCCTCTTGTACCCTTTCTTGAAACACCAACGTCGCTTTCTCTTCTTTCTCCTTCTTCATCTGGCTAACTTGTGAAATTGGCTTTTGAAATTCGGAGCAGTCAACTCCACCATATGGGACAAAGCGAAGGAAAGAATAGCACGAAAGAGTCTTGCTTTCAAGGAGACTATGAAAACCGTTACGAGTAAATTATCATGGTAGGCAAATAAAGCAGTAGCTGACTCGAAGTTGCTTTGCTTTTATCACAATCCAGCCAATAGGTAATAAGATCACACGCGAGCCTATAGTTAATGCACATAACGATATTCAATCCCACGACGACGGCTCCTTTCCACTAGATCTAAATTTAACCCTCATCGCCCTCAGTAGGTACCTACCTAGATAGATATGTATATATATGTGTACGCGTAATCAGCTCACAGTCGACATCGTTTTTCAGATTCCCTGAAACCACTCTTCCTCTGCCGAGACCCGGATCGTGGAGGATGATGTTGATGCAACGTGCCATCCTTCTTTTTTTGTTTCACACCACAGCTGCTTTATCCATATATCTAAGTTAAAGGAGCAAATTTACATATTTGTAGGTAGTCACAAGGTTCTGCATAGCTGAAAGGATCATTATGCGATCTCCGCCTCGCCGTTTTGCCTGACTTGGACAAGCCTCATCTGGCTGGTGTGCACTAGGATCTCCCGTCCCTCGGATGAAACCAGCTAATTATGGCAACTATCGACAGGTCCAGTCCTGTGAGTAATTATATCTGGAGGAAGATACACGCAGGAGAAGCAATTGATCGACGCCCCCCACTCTCGCAACTCTGATACTCGGCCAAATTGTTCGGGTCTGCCCTAATGAGGATAGAGTATAAAAAACGTCGTGATAAGTACAAGTAGTTGCAGAACGACTTTCTTAAAAGGCGCCGCGATCTACAAGACGACTCGGCAGCGATGCTGCGACTCCGCCGGCCCCGGTAACCGTCGACATCGTCAACTCGGCGCCTTTCCTTGCGATACGGCTCTTTGTCGGACCAAGCCTTGGGGTGCAGCTAAGGTAGGATTAAAATAGTTCGGCCGTACTCTTTATATAACGTGGCTTCGGGAAGAGGTGTCGCCGGGGGAATCACAAGCCTACGACTGCATGGCCTCAGCAATATGCGCAGACTTACATCAGTATCTGCATATTCCTCACTGCCCCTTATAGTCCCTCGTTGCATGTGCCCAGAAATACAACCGTGATCTGATTGCTGGATTCTATAGGAATCTGTCTCGTTCGTCGTCGGTTGAGTACTGTCTCAACGTTCGAGGTGAGGTCACGATCAGTTTACTGTTCATACATATCTACTTGTGGACATACATGGCTGTTTGTCTCTAGCACATATTGTAGTCATGGTAACATCAAACCTCGGTTCGAAATAGAGCACTAATTATGCGTACCACGATAATCGTATGTTTTAACTTTTATTTGGAAAGTGTGACTAGCTTAAGTCTGAAGTTGAGACTGACTACATGATGAGACAGTGACCATTTTGGGAGACATATCGGAAATATATATTCGTGTAGTACCTTCATACGTGGATCGGTTCCCCCTTGTCCACTGGATTGAGCCAGAGTCGGATCAGATTTTCTAAATACAAAATACTTAAGGAGGCATATTTACTCACCGCCGTAGCTATCTACCTTTGGTAACGTGCTTAGACGAAGGCGCCCCAAAGGTAAAGTGCCAACGGCAATTATAAAACCCCCAAGGCAAATCTCATATCTCGTTTCTACTGATCATCATTGTAGTGCCCTTGTCCCTTATTTCCCCTAGGGCTCCCGGTTTTCATCTCCTTCTGATAACGGTGGGGGTGAGCTGGCAGAAGTATGTGGCTCTTCTCCATAATGTCCTTGGATAACGTAAGAAACTTACGCACGAGTAGACTTAGTCTTCTAAGTTGCAGACCAGCCTGTCAACCGGCCACTCTGGCTTTTGACGTTCCTTGAAACAATACCCGGTAGTTTTGCACCGTCTACTGCAGAATATGCCCCCTTTTCTCTCCTGGGAGGACGCGCATTTGGCCATCTACATAACTTTTCGACGTGGGTGGCTAACCCGATATCGTCATTTGAGTATTTTATCATTGATAGGCGAGATCTTGTGTCTCTTGATCTTTCCTTATTGCCTGAAGCCCATATACCACTAAGTTGAGATGTCAAGTATTTGATAGTTACTTGCTAGTACAATAATAGTACTTGCTTTTCTTATTGGTTCCGAATGATTTGTCTTTAATCCACTGTCAGATAATATACTCCCCGTTTTACTCGTAACTGTCATAACTAGTACGGTTGAATTGTGTAGTATGATAAGGACGTAGTCCTTAGATCAACTGGTAGTTAAATAACTGGATCCTTTGTAGTATTAGGTATGTAGGTGTATGACTAGATTCCTGCTGCAGATATGCTCCTGACCGCTAGCTGGATCGAGGATGTAAGAAAGTGCGCTGAACTAGCTTGGATGATACAGGATTAGAGTATGTAGATGGCCATAGTCACACAGATTTATCTTCGTTACTTTACGGCGTGGGTCGTGGAGAGTGAAGGCTTGTTGACCCCTTTTTATAGGGAATAATGAGGTACGGTGACGAAATATTAGATAGCAAATTTATTACTTTGCCACAATAATAGTATATAAGGACATAGATTATTTTTGTATAGTTATGTAGCATTGAAAGTCCAAAATCATGATGCTCGTCGTCGTATATCACGTTATGTCCCAATATACAACGATATAAATACACGTGACTCATTCTTGTCAAGCTGTTTAGTTTTACACCGGGCGATATCCCTGACGGTATTGTGCCGACACAATAAACCAGTTATCTGACTTCCATTTAATAAGATAGGGTTGGCATACCGGCAAACATTATGGCTGTACACTGACAACCGAGGACTCTAGACACATGTTTGACTGCTTGCTAATTCAAGTAATAAGGTTTTCGAATTGATAATACAGCGACGGCGATTCTCGTTAAAGGTCCGCTGAGGGTAATAGCCGATATCGCAGTTGGACGCGAAATGAATTTTCAGCTGAAAACGGTGTTATAATCTCACCTTCTGGCCCGTTAATTTGTACCAGATGACTGCCACAAGATCTTCCTTGAACCGCTCCCAAGGGTTTCGGTTGAGGTAATAACTGAGCTCGCGGAAATTGTACATCTCGCCCCAGCAGTCGCGCCCAAACTCACAGCCTGCCATGTTGACCACGAAGTCTCGATCGTTCTGGTCGTAATGAATCCGGGTGTCGTTGCCATTCTCATTGCAGGCACCAGTCGGAAAACTGTTGATCATCCTCTGGGGAAGGAATGCAGTATGACTTCGGATCCAGGGTTGCGTTGTATAGAGTTGTTGTAGTGAACTTTGTTCCTTGTGCTCCCACTCCATGTGCTTCTGTTCGTATGATACTGGATCCCACCAGATATCCAACAATCGATCCGTCCATTCGCTTCTCCTGACAAAGAATGACCCCAGATTGAACCCAGCGCAGTCTTGAGATAACATCAGGTTTACCGAGTCAGGGTTTCCATCTCCTACGGGACTGAGAGACTCGGGGTCGAGATAATTGGCTTTGAGCGGGTGGGTGAGATTGAGTGGATTGAACTCATTGATGTCTCGATATATATGCTTCTGAAGGTTGTTGAAGATATGGGTTTGGAGCGAATATGAAGGTTCCATGACGAACGTATTAAGATCCAGCCACCAGATCCTGTATCAAGTTTCAGTACCGTTCATGCTTAGAAAATTGAAAGCGATAAGAGAGCCTACCATTCGGCTTTAGGATATTTCCTGAAGCTATTCCTGATGCTGTCCACCTTTTCCCAGCTTTCTCGCCATTCGTGCGCATATCGTTTTTTCGTGCTCATATCAACAATCTCAAGATCATAACCCCACCGGGCGACGTATTTTCGTTTATTCCGAACGCTGTCTCTCTCAATTGCCCACTCTCTTGCGCCCTTCCATTCCATGACACCACCACCTACGTTGGCTGCAAGGATGATGACAAACTTCTGCCCACCTCCAAGCCAGCTCGTTCTCCTCCAATAATAGCAAAGAGCTAATAAAACGTCAGCATCTAAGCCGGAATGTCTCTAGAAAATGACGCACGTGTGATATAGAATAGAATGTAGCAAGCCAGGAGGATCATGGCTATTAGAGCGCGAACTTTCCATTTCCTACTCATTTGCGCCACAAAAGTCCTCGCGCGCCCTACTAAAGGTCCTATTACAGGTATCTTCCATTGTGCTGGCCTGTTTTTATCCTTCTCTGTATCATCGTCCTTCTTGACTGAGAAGGAGGGGAGACTGCTGGATATACGGCGCATATGACGAGTAAAGAAGCCTTGATTCTGTGTCGAGAAAGATGGATAACCAGCGACACCTCGAGACTTCATTCGCGCTGATTCCCAGCTGACGGCTCCGTTACTCGAACCCGAAAAGGTCATCTTGGCTGGACTTGACCGACCACTAGAGGCGATGTCTAAGCCAGGGGAGGACCATCCACCACCCGGAATCGGCGAGGGACTCCGGCTCAGGGACATAGGGGTATGTGGTGTACCTATGATGGATACCTCGTAAGCGCGGGCCCAACAGTTAGATGTAGACCCAAGAAGTGTCGGCTATCCGAGCGCCAGGCCGCGGAGAACACCTTGGGTCGGGCTGCGCTGGGAGTCTCCAGGGGCTGGGCTTGCTACCCCTATGGGAGAGGAGCTGCGTGACGACAAGCGCTTCGTTTGAAATGAGCAATCGTGTTCGATATGCGATTCAGAGACGGCGCCTACAGCGACAAGAACTGTGGCAGTTTGTGAAGCAAGGTTCGCGAAATAAGGGTCGCTACCGGACTATTGAAGACGACGGTGGAGTTCGTAACGGTCGGTTGAGGTCTCGGTGGGT
Organism: Xylaria cubensis; assembly: GCA_022385715.1. Taxonomy (NCBI): domain Eukaryota; kingdom Fungi; phylum Ascomycota; class Sordariomycetes; order Xylariales; family Xylariaceae; genus Xylaria; species Xylaria cubensis. The sequence goes on along the minus strand of MU279019.1, from coordinate 51,063 downwards.
AGGCGGGAGATTACTTGTCTAATAGGGGGAGGGCGCGATGAGCAAAAAGTCTGGCTGTTGGTGGAACGGGAACAATGTTTGCTGCGGAACGGTGAGCTTGTCCACGGAGACTGTACAGAGATCAATTAATGCTGGTAAGCTGGAAAAGGTTGCGATGTTTTGCTCCCAGTTCCTGTCTGGGAAGAAAGTCGAGAGATAGCAATTAGATAAGGGACAGCAGCGAGGTCGTGCAGCAGGGGTAGTGGAGATTATTCTTTTTATTTTGCGACCGTGTCCATACTAATTACGGCTAGCTACGTATATGTAGGCAGGTGAACTGCTTAGGTCGGTACTTAAGAGTCAGGTCTCCAATCAACATCGAACCAATAGTTATCCGTCCGTACAATGTATGTAGTGTACTGTAATTAATAGAGCAACATGTTAAGCAATAAGGTAAAGAGTGGAAGGTTCTGAGTGGAACCGGTCGGGGATAATACCTCTACGAAGCACAAGGATAAGACAGAGGCCGAAGTTGGGTGGGTAAGTACACAATGTCCCGAATAAAGCGGACCTCCCCCGAACGAACTGATAGACTAAATAAACCTTGTCGGTAACTAGTTAGTGCATTGGCGCATGCGAATGGAGATTTGATCAGTCTGGTCTGTGCTCGACCTTGAGATTGGATGAGGGGCACGGCGTCTGATAGATATTCCTACTGCACAGACGACGTTTAGGACCTCAGATTCTACTAAGTAGAATATTGAACAGACCCAAGATATCTGCTTATGTCACACAGTTCTACCTATGTAGCTCTGGCATTTCAATTCAGTTTAACACAGTATTGAACACAAGACTGGTCGGAGATAAAACGCTGCAACCGCGACCAGGTAAGGTAATACTTTGGATCTGTCGAATGACTCCACGTGCTGTCTACCAGCTGACCAGTTTGCCATTAACTAGCTAGGTGCCCTCGCTCGCCAAGCTTCTGATAACTTGACACAAATTATCTGTCTGTAAGATCGTACAGTACGGGTAGGCTATCTGACTACGGGTTTAACGCCGCGGCGAACAGTGATCTACTCTAATCCTCTCGCTAATCTATCTACCTAGGTAGGTATCTATGAATGCTATCGCCCTTCTTTGGAATGCTGTGTTGCTATATACCGTATATCTCGTGTGGATTCATGGGATATTTGCGGTCGACTCTCAATTATAGCCAGTTATAATAGCGCATCATGCCCCTCGAGAACTTCTTGTGCGACTCGTGAGCCACCGCTTACGTAGGCTTCTCAGAGTACCGACAGCATCAACATATCATTACGGCACTGTATCACAAATTAGAAAGTACTACTTAGAATATTAGCAGGATAGTTGCTATATATCTACTATGTAGATCATGCTATCAATATGTCCAGGTGGGCTCTGCCTCCGTGACTACGTTATTTTCGTAGGCAACTACGTCGCATACGAAGCGGCAATTAATTGCCCGATCAACTCATTCGAGAGAGGAGGACGAGGCCTAAACAAAGGCTGAGCACAAAGTAATCTCGACGTGGATCGCTAAGATGACTTCTGAGGAAATACAGAGGCGAGCTGGACCCATTGCCGTCTGATCCGTTCCTATCATCCTTGAGCTGTAGCTAAGTCATTCTCCGTGGTAAATCTGTGTGGTGGCGATTTACGCCTGACTGGGTGCATATTTTAAAGTATAGGCCAGAATCTTCATTCGTGTCGTCGCTTGCATTGAGATGATACACACACAGCATATGCAGGCAGCCTCAGCAAGGCGTTGAGGGGTGATAAGAAGGGTGGCCAAAAGAGCAGACGTTACCCGCAAATTGACGTGGCACCCCATGCAAGCAGCAGTGTGATATAGTACTTACAGCAATTCCTCCAACCAGATACGCTTGGACACAAAATGAGCACCTAACGCGGAAGGTTGGAGGGGGCGATCCCAAGACGCCATCCAAGACGCTATCAGCTAACAAGTCTCCATCGTAGGTCGTACCGAGCTGCGGTTGAAACTGGGAACCAGCCACTCATTTTATTGGGCTATCCAGTCGAGCCAGTGGGCAATGGGAAAAGAAGTCTGTGGGGCTTCTGCCCTTTTTAGTGTAGATTTCAGCTGGCCCTGGTCCTATGAAGCCCAAGACAGGGGAGAGGGAGGACCAGCTGCTGGGTTTTAGTTCCATATCATATTATTAGTCCCACCCATACCTAGCTGGGAGGTAGTGTATCTAATCAAAACAACCCGAATGTGAGGGCTGGTCTACCTGTTCTGCAAGCCTCTTGACGTGTAGGCCTGTACCGCCTCGACGGTATTATATCGAGAACCCTATCGTGGTTGTTGCTTTCCATTACCCATTAGCAACAACATCTAGTAGGCCTCATGATTCATATTCAATAATTCATAATTGTCAAGATGATGTCCCGGGAGCATCATCGCCGGCGGAGTCCCGAGAGCACTCGCCGTCGGCGCAGAGAACGCCGTGATTCCAGAGAGCAACTCCAGAGCCACCCCGTTCCGGCTTCCATACCACCCTATGAAGAGGCTTTTGCACAACCATACCAACAGCCCTACCGACAGCCGTATCAACAACCATACCAACAGCCATACCAGCAGCCATATCAGCAGCCATACCAGCCGCCGTATCAATCGCCACGTCAACAACAACAACCATACCAGGAACCATACCCAACCCAGACCTCCCCAACGCACGACCACGATGGCGATGGCGATCGCGGTCTCTCGAGCTCTTTCTCAAACTCCTCCATCTCTTCATCTACCTCCTCGTCGCTCTTGAACATCTCCCGGCCCGCTAAGAGATTTGGCCTTGGCGCGTTCTTCTCTGGGGACAGTCGCAAACAGCGCCGTCGTGTCAAAAAAAAGCGAAGTAAAATCTTGCGATTTGGCAATTCCTCGTCCTCCTCTGTCGGCTCGGACCTTGCCTACGGTAGGGGCTACATCCATCGGCGCAGGAGCCGCGAGTTCAGCCCTCCGAGTGGGCACAGGCCGCCGAGAAGAGATAGTGGCTCGGACAGACCCGTGCCTCCAAAACGTGCGCAAACCGACGAAGAGATCATCGCGCTGGGTCGGAAGTTCGCCGAGCTCGCCCGACAACAAAATGCCGAGGACCTTCGAGCTGCGGGAAGGAAACGACCGTCGACGTTTGCTGGCGCGGTTAATGCGCTTGATAAGTTCCGCCGAACTAACAGCGGGAACTTAAATAAAGGAATCGGAAACTCTAAACCACACCAGGACTCTTCCTCTGACGACTCAGATTGGGAGTCTGCTTCGTCGGATAGCGAGTCAGAGGAGGATGATAGCGATAATGGTCTTGCGTATGGCTCCTCTCATCAGCTCCTTAGCAGCTCGGGCGGGTCTAGTCACCATGCGCCTACGTACCCCCAAGGTATACCCCTGAATCGCAAGCCTTCTCTTGTTGATCCTAAGCTGTTTGGCCCGATCAATTCGCTCCGGGGATTCGTTCAGACCCCCTGCGGCTTCGAGCGCGTCGATCGCAACACCGTTAGTGATATACGGTCGCGCTACGAGCCCTCGATTGCTCCGGGCGAGACGGTGGTGTCGGCTGAAGGCCGCCCTCTGCAACATGTCTATCCAGTGCCGACTTCTGACCCATCCCGTTTTGATGCGGGTCGTGGATCTGTTGTTTCTGCTCATCGAGAATCGACACCCAAGTCCCGACCTGGGCCAGTGCCAATTCAGCAACCCAAGCCAATCACTCCAGTTCACTCAAAAGTCTTCGACTCTATTGACTCTAGCCCAGAGTCGTCAAAGAGACCGTCATTAGCTAAAGTTGTAGCGTCAACTGCTGGTGCCGCCTGGAGTTCGGATGCTGCTATTGGTGCATTATTGAGGGCTGCGCGAAACGGCGACCAGAATAAACAACGAGAAGTTCGTTCTGAAGATGCAAGATCGAAGTCCCAAGGTGCCGATGACCAGGAGTATGACCCTACCTTGAGCTCGGATGCTGCTATCGGTGCATTGTTGAGGGCAGCACGAAACGGCGACCAAGCTAAATACCGAGAGGCTCGTGACATATCACCTGATCTCCTTCCCGGAAAACCCGACAAACAAGAGCCAGAAACCGTCCATGACGATGCAGAGAAAAAGCGCCATCGTGAGGAGAGAGAAACTGAATTGAATCGTGATTCTGAAATGAGGAGCCATCGTCGCGATAAGTATCGCTATGACGTAGACCACACCTCCAAAGTTGAACGAGACAGAGATGATTCTAGACACGGCCAGAAGGTAAGTCGAAGAGAGAGCCGTAAAGAAGAAGGCCGTGCGGATCAATCTATCATGCATAAGCCGACAAGTGACGTTCCAACCTTCTCGGGAGGATCTGGTATCGAACGATCAAAGGGCCCAATTGATCCATTTCAATATCAGGTTGCGGATGATGCGTTCCCAACACCTCGGTATGGAACACCGAAAGATCCATTGCCCCCGGTGATCATGACGGTAGAACGCGAACCCGATTTCTCCAAATTCGAATCTCACGATCCCTATGAACGCTTGAGTCGTAAAGATTCTTTTGAGCGTGAGCTTCAAAACGCACGAAAAGCGCACAACGCTGCTGAGCAGGCGACTGTCCCCGTACGCAAGACTGACCTCGCAGTAGCCGCAGCAGCAGCGGCCGCCGCGTTAGCTAAACGTCAGCGTGAGTATTCCACTCAACGAGACATTAGTTCCCAGGAGCGGTCACAGGTTTCAAGCTCTTCCCCTCGACCCAAGGACCCTGTGATTGATGACGCAGATCGAGCCTATCGTGAGGAGAGGCTGGCACGTAGAATCAGAGAACAGGAAGAAAGATCCAGAAGCAATTCCCCAGATAGGTCGGTAGTCGACAAATGGAAGGACGAGAAGGAGTCAACAACTACTCGTCCGACCCCATCGCCTCTACCAGTCGAACCTCCAAAACCAAAGAATCCTTACGACGGGCCGAACGCCGATGTTCGAATTGACAATGTTTTAGAGCACCCTAGCGAGCTTTCTCGTTTCCGGATATCTGAGTCGCGGCGCCGGTCATCAACCTTCCCCAAATTTAGTGCAAGAGATCCTTCTGCTGAGCGTGAGCGTCCAATGTTAAACCTCGTAAGGCCAACCCCAGCACCTTCACCGAGTCCTGAGAAACAGCAGTTTGAAGTAATAGATGTGTCGCCACCCACAACTAAAGCTGATATTGACCCTGTCTCTACTGATGATGCCGTTTCGACTGTATCGGCATCACCCTCTAAAGCTGTGAGCTGGGGCGAGAACCAGACAAAACACTATGTGGTCGAAACCCCTGAACGGGAGGATGATCCCTACTCCGGAGTTAAGATCATTACTCCATCAGTGTCGCCTAGGTCTCGAACCGGTAAGAAGAACAGTTGGGGTACTGTCGCGGCTGCTCTTTCTGGTGTCGGTATAGGGGTTGCTGCCTCATCAGTTACCGGTTCTGCTATTCATGAAGACACGGCGCGTGAGCATGTCGAAACAGAAGACCCTCAGCCGTTTAAGAAGAGATCTTCCATACAGTTTGATGAGCTGTACGATGACCCACCGATACCTGGACCAAAGCCTTCAAGCCCAAGGAGCTCCCAGATGCCCAAACGGTTTGCCGAGGATCCAGTGTTTATGGCAAATATTGCGGCGGGACTTGAGGGTAGTGGCTTCGACCCTAACATCATCATTGACGACGCTGACTTTCATCGCCGTGATTCCCCTCCAAGATCAAATGAACCAATCGGTCGTCCTGTGGTAGCAACCGATGGTGGCAGCTGGGATGAGCGCGCGGATACCGTCACAGAACAACGAGATATATCTCCCGACAGTTCCGAGGCGTCCTCCAAATTCAGTAGAAAGGAGAGACGCCCACGGGAGAAATCATCCAAGCAACGTATCTCAGATAGATCTGTGCCAGCTGTGCACATTGATCCTGCACCAGAAACCCCGCGTTCGGATTCAGAAGACGACTGGGCGACATGGGAAGATAGTCAGGTGTCAAGGACCTCGTCATCTGTCCGGCAAGAGCCTAGTTCTGTCGTTGAAGATTGGGCGGACACGCCAAACAAGAAAAAGCCCAAGCCTAAGAGGGCAATCATAATTCAGCAAGACTCTGCCCAGGACGTAAAACGCGATTTTCAGTCCACCGAACATGTCGAATCATATAAACCTGTCGCTCTGGTTGACACGCCCCCAGACTTCGAAGATCTTAAGACCAGGTTGGCAGCTGACCAGGCCAGCGAACGGAAGCCTGTAATACATGATCTCGACATGGAATCGGAATCGCCATCCCAGGAGCTCAAACGAGTTATCGAAGATTTCGCCGCAGCTCAACCAGAGGAGTGGACCTCGCCTATTAGTGATAAGAAGAAGAAGAAGGAAAAGAAGGAAAAGAAGGCCAAGAGGGCATCTGTAGCCGAAGGCTCCTCTCCATCAACAGTTCCCGCTTCAGCGTTACAATATGAAAGTTCATATGATTATGTAGAACCTGAAGTGACCCCTATCTTGGCTGATGAGCGACATTCACTGGAGAAGGGCAAGCAGAACATGCGGCATTCAACCGACGTGGGCTCTCTTCCAAGAACTCTTGTTATTTCGGAATCCCAAGAGGACGCTGGTGATGAACCTTTTATGCCGATCGCTAGAGGTCGTGTTGCGGACAATTGGGACCTCCCCACGATACAAAACAAGCATTCTCAACGTGACCCTTTGCCTTCTCGCCACTCTACTCTTATCGAGGACATTGTGGAGAGCCCGAAGGATATCGTCGACTCCTCAAGTGACATGCGGGGTGAAAGGACTGCGGCAAATGATGATGAGTGGGTTGATTTGCCTAAGAAATCAAAGAAAAAGAAGAAGAAATCCAAACGCGAAGCAATCACGCATGAAGACTCTTCTTCTCGTCCCGTCTCCCAGTTCACATCCTTTACAGAGGTCTCAGCTGAAGATACTCGGGAACCTTCAAGTATCGATACGCCTCCCAGACTAGCTTCTCCTTCTGGAACACGGTTTGAGGACGAGGAGAAGACGGCGAAGGAGACACATAGAAGTGCACCTGGTGAATTTCCCGAAGAGGAAGACTTCTTGAATAAGGGTGAACTACCTGATCAAGAAAAAGAGTCGACCGATTCCAAGGAAAATAGGCGAAGCGATACCCCAAGTTTCTTTGACCGCTTCAAGTCATCTTTCGGCTTTAGCGAAGCAAAAGAGAAGTCATCTGTACAAGGCCGTGACGGGGATTCTTTTTTAGATAAAGCCGGCGCTCTCAGCGCAAGTGCCGGCTTGACAGGCACTGCGATTGCCCTTGCAAACCAAATATCTTCTAAAGAGGCCATTGATACCGCACCAGTGATAGATCCATCACGGGAGACAATGGCTGCTGAAAGGCTTCCAAGTCCAACCCCTCAAACTGAATTTATTGATCCCGAAATTGTGGAGCGGGAAATACGTCCAGCTATAGATCCCACGTACGGCGACCTCTTACCCCTACCTCCAAGTAGACCGAGCACTCCGGTTCCTGCACTTGACGAGAGTATTCCCCCTCTTCCAGAGAGCCGCCCTGGGACGCCTGAAGACAATCGAGAACGACGTCTGCTAACTGAAAAGTCCACACATGTCCGTCGTCGTAGTGAAACCCCACTCAGAGTGAAAACACCAAGTCACAGTGCAATTCCTATTCAGTTCCGGCTAGGACAGAGAACTACTCCTGTTTCTCCAGGCATCTTTAAATCATCCCCCTCAGCATCCCCAGTGATAGCAGCAACACCAGAAACGAGCAGTGCCGTGAAGCCTCGAGTACGACCCATGTCCTGGGAAAGTTCAAGAGAATTCAAGCCTCTGCTGTTGGTGGAGAAAACGTCCCGTGGAATGGTAGTCACACCAACTTCACCCGATGATGCCATGCAGCCGAGCGGTATTCCGGACACACCACCTAGGGAAACCGAACCAACACCTAGTCACATATCCACCCCTCATGATAACCTCGAGGACCATCTGACGCAAGAAACTTCAGGACATCCTTCAGACTCACCTCAGCTGCCCCCACTGCCCTCACTGCGATCAATCGAAGAATTTGAGAGCTCTACGGCAGACCCCGACGCTATTGATCCTGTATCAAAGAATCGAAGCTCTTATCTGTACTACTCTAGCCCTTCCAGCACCCACATCTCTAAAGATATTGATACACCTGAAAGCTCGCCTACCTTGAGGGTTGCTCAAAGACAAGCGGCATTTGCCCAGTTTAAAGAGGATGTGCCTGACTTGACTGATAGTGGTCTAATAAGGGGAGCTACTACCTTAGCCGCAGACACATTGGTTGCAAATGCTACCGTCGACGACCATATTGATACTCAGAAAGCACCACTAGACATTAAAGATGACATTACTTCAGATATACTACCTTTTGGCGAATCGGTGGAATTTGGCGAGACAAGAGACATTAGCGAAACAGGTGCTAAAGACATCGAATCTCAAGAAATTGTCCCCGTTCATGGGAAGAAGTCCAAGAAGGGAAAGAAAGGGAAGAACAAGTCACGAGAGATTGCACCCTTGGCCGGATCTTCAGCCTTAGAGGCTCCTGCTGACTCTGAGCTCCTCTTGAGCAGTGATGCTCCCGAACCGGCCGTTAAGACCGATGAAAAGGAAGAGGATCTTATCACGGCTAAACTCTTGAAGAAGGACAAGAAGAGAAAGCAGAAGGCGCAGAGCCAAGAGCTTACTGTAGATCAAATAACAGCTGCGGAGATTCCACTGCCAGAGGAGGACCAGGATGACGACTTCGTTGACGCCCCCACCGAACGGGCAATAGTCGAGTCTGTGGCTAAAGATGTTGAGAGCGACCTCTTGGCTGATGCTCATACTTCCGCGTCAACCGAGGTTCCTGATGTTTCTGTTGCGGCTTCTACCGAGGCTGCAGTCGAGGCTACAGTCGAGGCTACCGCTGAAGCCCCTATTCGGGCTATCGCTAAGAGTCCTGTCGTTGATTCTGTCGAAGAGACTCGTTTTGGGGCTCCCATTAAGGCTCCTGTCGAGACTGCTGCTGACGATCATGCTGATGCTCCTCCCGAAGCCGTCACTCAAGTCCCTGTCGATACTGCTGTCGAAGTCCTTGTCGAGGACTCTGTTAGAGTGTCTCCCGAAGCTCCTGTTGAGACTGTTGCTAAGAGCCCCGTCCATGCTTCTGTCGAGGACGTCCAGCTGGAGGCTCCTGTTGAGATATCCGTTGATGCTCCTGTCGAGACCCCTGCTGAAGCTTCTATCGAAGCTCCTATCGAACCTGTTACCCAAGACCCTATCGACGCTTCTGTTGATTTCCCTATCGAAGACCCAATTGAAACTTCGATCGAAGCTCCCGAAGATCCCACTAAGGCCCCTGCTGAGACTCTCACAAAAATTCCTGTCGATGCTTCTGCCGAGGCCACTGCTGAGGCCCCGGCTGAAGTTGTCGCTGAAGCTCCTGTGGAGGCAGCCGTTGTTGATGACGCCACCACGGAAGACCCAGTGGCCACAACAAAGAAGGGAAAGAAGAAGAAACGTAAATCTCAAGCTAGGGAGCTGGAAGTGGCAGAACCATCTTCGTTGAAGATGCCTGAGAACCAGATTGTGGGCGAGATTGTAGCCAACGAAGACGAAGTTCCTGTTGTTCAAGAACCTACTCTGGTCAACGACGACGCAGCAATAGATGCATCGGCGCCCCCAACAGTCTTTGAAAGCCCCTCGTCCGTTTCAAAAAAGGGGAAAAAGAAGAAAGGCAAAAAGTCATTTCTGGCTGAGGAGGAGCCTCCTGTTACCTCCACTCTGGAAGCAGCCGAGTCTGTGCCTCCGAAGCTGGACCAAGGTAAAAAAGACCTTTTGGAAAAGGAGTTACCGGAGTACAGCTCCGACCATATTCAAACCGCACCCGTCGAGGTTGAACATGTGTCTCTCGAACCGAAAGAAGGTACTTCCGAAGATCTGTTTCAAGTTTCGCCTGCCAATGAAGAATTACCAGCTACCTCTTCGAAGGAGTCCAAGAAAAAGAAGAAAGGGAAGAACTTGCAAGCTGCAGACCCCGAAACTTTGGATGTGGCTGAGACCAGGATTGATGCCGAAACTACGCAACAAATTCAGCAGAGTGAGGCTGAGCAGCAGTCGCCGAAAGCGCCAGATGAAAAGAGCCCTGCAGATGAGCTTATTTTCACGGAACATGTCCCATCGGCTAGTACCGAAAGTTTACTAAAAGCTCCAGCTGAGATTTTTGAAACTAGTCCGGCTGCACCATCTGACGGACTGAACGAGCGGTCATTACTAGAATCTGAGACCCCGCAACCGGCAAATGAGATTGTAGAACTGCCAATAGCTGAAGTGGAGCCTGCACTAGAAGAAAAGAAGGATGATGCCTATGAGAATGAGGGTGACGTGTTGAAGCAAGCTGGCGAACTGAGCTCACCGCTTTTGGAAGAACACACCGCAGATAAGTCTCCTTCATCTGCACTAAAGGACGAGAATGAGCCGGAAACTCGACAAGAGCTTCAGCGTCAGGCATCTGACATAGGTCAAGACCCAGTCACTGAAACCGCCGTTGAGGACTCGCTTGCCACGCCAACTCGGTCACTCGAACCTGCTGAGCCTTCCAATGCTTTGCTTGATACTATTAGCGACGCTCAAACTCCGCTACCAGATCAAACTACCGGTGATGACCTTAGCAAAGCCACAGATTTGCCGGAAGAACCACAAAGCAAAAAGAAAGGTAAAAAGAAGAAAAAGAAGCAGCAGAGTGTCTCAGAATTGTCTGATGTCCAGGAAACGGCTACTGCATTACGTCAAACTGAAGATGTTCCAGATCAGACGGCAAAGGACTCCCCGCCAACAGCGGAAACCGAGCAAATCGAGCAGACGACTGAGATATCCCCGGCCGTAGACGATAAACCTGCCGAACCCGCAGAGCTAGAACAGACGGAGCCAGTACAGGCAGAGTCACAACGGGCAGATCCTACTGCCGAGGACGTTCAGCCCGAGATCGCTAGTCCAAGCAAGAAGTCCAAAAAAGGAAAGAAAGGCAAGAAGACTACCGTCGAACCAGATACTCGCGCCACAGAGGAGGTTGTCCTGCCACCCAAATCGGAAGAGGAGGCAGTAGTGATCGATCAGGATACCGCTAATTCCGAATTGGTAATTACGCCCCAGGCGGAACCAAGCGCCAGCGATTCTCAGGTGGAATCTGTTATGTCGGAAGAAAAGGCAAGAGAAAACGTCGAAAGTGCAAATCTGAGTGCGCTTGAAGACATCATCCAACCTCAGCAAGAAGCAGAGCCCAGCTTTACTGAGCGTACTGCTGAAACAATCCATCAAGAATTGGAGCCTAACCCACTCTCTGCTTCCGAGATCGAGATACCGGCCAAGACAGAGATAACTGAAGCTGAACCCAAGGCCGTATCGAGTAAGAAGAAATCTAAGAAAGACAAGAAAAAACAGGCTTCTATTCAACTGGACCAGGGCAGCGACGACGTGAAACCTGAGGTCACTGAATCCTCCAGTCCACAACAAGATGCCGATGTAGCATTACTTTCGCATTCATCAAGCCCAATAGATCGGTCAACGGAGCCGGTAACTGACAGTAATGGCCCTGATGCCACTCAAGCGGGTGTCAGCTTGGAGGATCTACCACCGGCCGGAGAACCAGAGAACACAAAGCAGCAAGGCTTAGTTGTAGCCGAGAATGAAGACAAATCTGGCGTTTCCGGCCTTGATTCAGAAGCAGTGTCTGATGTGATGGACGCACCGGCTGCACCGGCTATACATGACCAAGTCAAAGAGGATGACGTAGACACCGGTTCTATCTCAACGAGCACTAAGGAATCGAAAAAGAGTAAGAAAAAGAAACGTCAAAGTGTTCAGTTTGCGGAGCCTATAGAAGAATCAACACAGATACCCGCAGAGAGTACTGGTGTGGTTGTTGCATCTGATTTAGTAAATGAGCCTGAGGAGGTATCACCTGAATCGGCAAGTCTACCGTCTGATGTGCCACACGATCCAGACCAGCGCCATGAAGAACGCGCGCTTCAAGACCCGACGGACTCACAACCTGTTGTTTTTGACCCTTCTTCTGCTCCCTTGCCAACTGATGAAGAACCTGGCACCCGCCTGTCCCAAGGAGCGTTTACCCATTCAGTCTTACCCGGTGCTCAATCAGAGGATCCTATCTCGGAACAAGAGAAAGACGGAGAAACAGCAAATACAGGTGAAATGATTGAACAACTGTCTCAAGAAGACGTTGATACTCCTGCAGATACACAACCTCAAGGGGACACAGACACTCAGGAACAGGCAGAAAGTCAAACTGAGATGACTGAGCTAGATCTGATGTCTGACGCTCCGGTCAAGTCGGATGATCTAGTATTAGCAGAGGACAATACACCGGCTGAGGCTATGGTATCGGCCGAGGATCCTATTCCAGTCATTGCCGAAGACGAATCTTCTTCTGTTGTAAAGGAAAGCAGAAAAGAAAAGAAGAAGCGCAAAGCGAAATCTCAAGGACAGCAAGAATCTACGTTTGACTCTATCGATGACGGTGTTTATGCTAAGGACTCTCAGGAGTTAGCGATTCTACCAGGGGCAGCTAATGCCAGTCAAAGTGGATCAACAAAGGCCGAAGAACAGGTAGCTGAGCAGACAGCTGAACAGCCGGCCGACGAAAATGTAGTACCAGACAAAACACTGCTCGAAGCCACGACGAAAAGGGACGAGAAGGGCAGCGAAGATCTAGAAATCGAGCCAACGGTGTCTCCCGATGCAACGCCAAGCTCTACTGCCGATAACGAGACCCAGCCAGTCCGTCGACCAACCTCTCGATTTCTTCCAACGTTCTCATTTTCGGGTTTCCGCCACATCGCCCGAACTCCAGGAGATAAAGCCGATGCACCCCAATCTGCTCTAGAAGAGAAGTCCCCAGGAACCTCCAAAGCATCCAACATATTAAAGCTCCTGGCCGGTAGGCAGGGATCCCTGTCACAAGAACCTCCTGTTGCTTCACCTATTTCGGATGATCAAAGCCAGCCGAGTCAAGACGCTCAGATTAGCGAACCGGTGTTTTCACAACCAGATGTTCCAACCACTCCCATCACAGAACCCATGAGCAATGATCCGAATGTTGAAGAGGAGCTGGCTCCACTGACCACTTCTGGGCCGGAGCAGTCTCTGGAAACAAAAGCTGCTGAAGAGCAACCTTCGGAAGCTGATCGCAAGTCGAAGAAAGATAAGAAGAAAAAGCGAGACAGCCAGTTCGTGACGGATAAACTTGTTGCGACAGAGAATGCAGGCACCGAGGCCGCTTTCGACGTTCAAAGTCCTGCTGGAATCGAGCAGGCGACAAGCGAGGCTTTGCTACAAACTACCGAGGATCAAGCTGTTGGGGACCATAAACAAGAGCCTGACTCTCGTCGGGAGGTTGACTCATCATCAGTCGCACCATCAACGCCTATTGAAACTGAACAGTCTATTAATCTCCCCAAGTCTGGCGACTCGCACTCTGCTCAGCTACCTCTTGATGATAAAGCCACCACGGAAAATATCGAGGCTACCCCAACCAAGAAGAGCAAGAAAGACAAGAAAAAGAAGAAGAAACAAGAGAGTTCGCCGGATGATGTGACATCCCTACCCGAGCCGGAACAAAGTGCCGAGATTCCAGCTACTGTCCAAACAAGCGAAGCTACTGACCTAAGCGAATCAATTCTACCTGAGACATCTAAAGAGGGTGACATTACTAGCCCAACTTCCCCCAAGAAGACCAAGAAGGACAAAAAGAAAAAGAAGCTGGCTAGTGTGCAAGATGAGAAAGCCTCTCCAGAACCACCGGCAGAACCTCTCGCAGAGCCCATAGCAGAGATCACAGTAGAGCCCATGGTAGAACCCGTGCTAGAACCCGCACAAACCAGTTTGGACAGCCCAGACTATAATGACGCCAGTCTTTCAGCCGAGCCTGACAACTCCCAAGCTGCTGCCCCCCTTGAGTCTCAGGATACAGTTCAAGTCGAGGAAGCAACCAATGTTGACGATGCCTTGAGTACTACACTCAATAAGGAGAGCAAACTGGACGACTCGAAGGAAACACCTGTCGACCAGCCAGATAAAGAAGTCGTATCAGATCCACAGATAGAACCTGCTCCAGCCGACTCTGCCAAATCAGACCAAGATGACGCCAGGCTCCCGACGGAGCGCGAAAATTCTCCGGCTGATGAACTATCTAAGGCTGTTGAGGAGCTACCTAAAACTGAGGAACAGCCCAAACTTAAGGAACCATCCGAAGATCTACCCAAGGCCGAGGAATCTTCCAAAGCTGATAGTATTGAGGACACCTCTGTCTCCACCCCTACTAAGAAGAGCAAAAAAGACAAGAAAAAGAAAAAGAAAGCTGCTAGTCGGGAAGAAGAGGCGCTCCTCGATGGCAACCAAACCCTCACAGACTCCGTATCAGGTACAACGGAATCATCTGAACCTATCACCACGGTTTCTGCCGAGGCGGACGAAGGCGAGGGTACCAAGCCACATAGCGTTTCTGGAGACGCGGTTAGCGCGCAAGACAAGACTATCCCGGAAGACGACAGCACTTCCAAGACCGAGGATGCTACTCTGGATGAAACCGTTACCAGGGATGAAGGTACACCTAATGACAGAGATGCCACTCGAAGCGAAGTCGCTCCTCAGGACGACGGTGCTCCTAATGATAACAGCGCTCCCCAGGAAGGTGATAGTAAAGAAGAGACCGCACTTCAGAGCAAGCCTGTGCCCCATGGCCCGCCTTCAGATGAATCGACGCCCATCAGGAGCGAAGAAAAGCAGAAAGAGAAGTCAGTTAGCTCCTGGGAGGATGAATTGCTTCAGGAATTCGTTGAAGAATCCGCCGAGGCTCCTGCTGTTGACCTAGTTAAACCCACTGAGGATGAAATATCGACCCAAGAACCTGCAGGTGCTGAGGGTGTCACCGATACAGCTTCTGTCAAGGAGACCAAAAAGGAAAAGAAGAAAAAGAAGCAGTCTACCTCTTTAGCCGAAGAGATCCCCAAAGAGGAGAAGACCGAAGATCTGCTTCCAACGGCAGTTGTTGACATGGCTCAAAATAATGAGGATCAGGTACCGACAACTAAACTGGATGATGACAACCCCGCCGTCCCTACTACTCCAACGAAAAAGGCCAAGAAAGACAAGAAGAAAAAGAAGGCCATTACTCAAGACGAGGAGTTAGTTGGAGAACAGCCGGCTCATGATTCAACTTTGGCCGCAACTAGTGAGGTGACTTCGTCCGTGGTAAATGAGCTGCTCGAACCCCAGCCTGCCGTCCTTGATCCCCTCGCACCTGAGCTTCCCGCATCTGAACCTTCCAATGAGGATGGTCTTACCCAGCCCATCTCCAAAAAGAAGAGCAAGAAAGACAAGAAAAAGAAGAAGCAGATGGGCTCATCTGAAGACGACGTGCCACAGGAAGCATTGCAAGAAGGTGACGCATCTAAGGCAGATTCGCCACAAGAGCAGTCTCTACAGGGCGACTTGCCACAGGAAAACGTATCTAGAAAGGAGCTATCGGCAGAAGCGCCACCTGAAGGAATTCCCCTAAAGGAATCACCTAAAGAAGAGCTTCCGGGAGACGAACTTCCCAAAGAACTGTCCCGAGAAGCACTAGCTCCAGAAAAAGTATCCGAAATTACTCAAGACACTATCAGTTTAGGCGAGCCAGGGCAAGTTGCGCTACCACAAGTAGAGGCTGAGGCTACTTCGGAACCGGCCACTGTTTTTGAACCAGTGAAAACGCCCAATGATGAGACAATTCAGTTTGACATCCCTCCAAACGACGATTCCCCTATTTCTACTCCTACCAAGAAGAGCAAAAAGGACAAGAAGAAAAAGAAGCAAGCTAGTACCTCGGAGGATGTAGCTACGCCGCAGGAGGAACCAAAGCAACCTGTGGAAAGCAAACCCCTCTCGGCAGTAGAAACTGCCCCTGAAGTTGGGCTCCCACCAGAAAATGAAGCATCTGAAGTAGTTGCACCTGATGATGTGAAGCTGGAGGACGTTACCGATCAAGCCCCCACGAAGAAAAGTAAAAAGGACAAGAAAAAGAAAAAGCAGGCGCTTTCAGAAGCAGATCCAGCCCAGGAACCCCTTGAAACCCCTGTAGACCCTATTGTCCCCAGTGTACCAGACTCAGGAGAACAGATTGAAGCCGGGGTTGCTCTGCCTGATGTACCAAGAGAGACGGAGGCTGCGGAACTCTCCCCGACGAAGAGCAAAAAAGATGGGGAGAATGACAAACTAACTTCTTGGGAAGACGATTTGCTATCCCAGCTACAGCCAAGTCTAGAACCCGATTTATCAAGAGACGCTTCGGCTGAACCCTCGCAAAGCGAAGGGGTCCTCGAGCTCACATCCAGTAAAAAGAGCAAGAAGAATAAGAAAAAGAAACGGGCTAGTGAGGTCGAGCCTCAACTCGAAGCTGAAACAGGAGCCCCAGATTCAGCAGCTGGACTTACCGAGGTAGCCGAGCCGGCGGAGATCAATAGTTCTAGTCCTCAAGCAGAGCAGTTACCTGAACATGTTATAGAAGACCAAGATTCTGGTTCCCGAGAGCCCAAAGCTGCCGGCCAAAATGAAGCAGCAAAACCAGCTGATGATCTTAGTGCCAGCGCCCGGTCGACAGAATCTCCCTCTACGGAAGAGACGGTTTCCCCAGCAAAGCTTGATGACGCAGGAGAGCCAAAGGTTGAATCAAAGATTAGCGAAACCTCGATGAACGTCGTTCCTGAAGATGCAGCCCAGGAACTTTCGTCTCACGACCAACAAGCAGCGCCACGAGCTGCTGAAGATGAGTCACTTCATAAAGTCAAGCTGGAGACGGGCCGGGAAATCGGCACCGACAATCCCACGCCTCTGCAGGAATCAGAGACTACACAGCCAGAAACTGGGCAGCTAGAGACTGGGCAGCCAGAGGAGGCGGCCCCCAAGGTGGATGATGGAACAAACACGGCAACGAGCAAGAAGTCGAAGAAGGATAAGAAGAAGAAGAAGCGAGCCAGCCAGGTCAGCTGGGAATCAGGACCAGAAGCTGAGATTGAGGATCTCCCGGAAAAGCAGCAGTCAGAGCAGGCATTTGACAAACCGATAACTAGCGAACCTACTGAGATGGGTAACAGTGACAAAGTAGTAGGCGACCCATTTTACGAGTTTGCGTCAGGCGAGAAGTCTGAGGACATGGAACAGCGTCAAAGTCAAATGGAAGGGGAACCGGAGCCCGACAGTGCAAAAACAGTTGAAGAGCTTAAGCCAATAGCCCCCACGGAACAGGAACAACTTAACATGCTGCTTGATCACCAATCTCTTGCGGAGGACACAGAAACGAGCTTGAAAGAATCTACGAACCTTGACGACACATTCCTTGAAACCACATCCAGCAAAAAGTCGAAAAATAAAAAAAATAAAGCCAGCCAGTTAATTTGGGATGCTGAGCCTGCAACCCCCGTGACGTCAGAATCTGCGACGGGCCCAATACTTGTTGAACAAAACCAAGAAGATAAATCTGCTGAGCCGGTTGACGCGTTGCCGATTGAAACCACTGAAACCACCCCCGTAGAGGAAGCTGACCAAGAGAAAGTTTCGCCAGAGATCGTTTCCACAAAGCAGCCGAAGAAAGACAAACGCAGGGCGGAGAAGCAGTCTACTGTGGAGACTCCTCAACTCGAGACTGTTATTAGACAACCCGCTGAAAATGGCCTGACTATCAATGATGGTATCATAAGCCAGATGGAACCTGAGGCTACTGCAGACCTAACGCCAGCGGAAGATAGCTCACTTGTTCCCAAAAACACAAGCATTCCTGATGAGAATGATATAGCCGGGGACATATCTCGTAATCTCCCAGCAAAAAGGATCAAATCACCAGTGGATCAAGCTCAGGACGCCAGAGAATTGAGCCAAGGCCAGTCTGCAGTACGTGGTACAGATATATTAGACGCAGTAGTGAACATAGAGCCGTCACATGCCGATTCATCTGATAGTGGGAACTATACGGTTCTCCCCGGCAAGCTAGAGGGAGCCTCGGATAAGGTGTCTTTGAAGGAGCAAGCTGAGATACAAGAAGTCGAGGTATCAGCTGAAATACAAAAGGATACGACAACAGATGCATCCCTGGACCCGCTACAAGAGCTCTCCGAGTCGACTAAGAAGAATAAGAAGAAGGCACAAGTGCTCGCTGTTTCTGACGCAGACTACAATGAAAGTTCTGGTACTATCTCACAGTCTTGGGATTGGTCTAACATCGACAATGTGACTCAGCCTGAGATCTCAGTTCCCCAGGAGCTTTCCAACAGCGAATTACCGGCGACGTTCGTACCAAGTGAAGCTACCCAAAGGACAAGTCAACTGAAGCAGAAAGAAGAACCAAGCAATGATAACGTTGACAGTAGCAAACTAGAACTTGGTGAACCAGAAACTCACACTCAACCTGAACCTGAACTTGAACTCCCCATTGCTCCAAAGAAGTCAAAGAGGGACAAGAAGAAGAAAGGAGTTAGTCACTCGGAGTTAGAAACAGACAACCGGCAAACACAAAACTTCGAAGAGGTTGGTGATTCACAAAATGCAGCGCCTCCTGACCAGACGACCCGAGAGGCTGAGGCTATAGAGCCCCAGAACAAAGAAGAAACTGCATCTGGAAAGAAGTCAAAAAAGGATAAGAAGCGCGCCAAAGCAGTTTCTCTAGAAGAGACACCTCAAGGTTCGTTCGACATAGCTGACGCATCTCAAGTGCCGGCAGCCCTCGAAAGGCCACTTTCGGACGAGATCCCCAAGGTAGAAAATCAGAACGCAGAAGCCGGAAGTCCCCCAGCAGCCGATCAGCCTATCCTACCGTCAGGGCAAACTAGTGTCACTCGTAACGTGTTATCTGAAAAGCCAGCCATCGTCCCAGAGGAGAGTCAATTGCCAGGCTCTAACTCTCGGCCTCGAACTCCCTCGACTAGTCGCCAAGTGCCTGCCACTGTAGACATGTCTCCGGCGCAATTGAGCAGCCATATTGAACACGACCGTCCTTTCGATCAATCTACTCAGCCTGATAAGAAACTCCGTACCCACCTTGGTGAGGACGATACAATGATGCCGGAGCCGCTTTCTGCCGTAACAACCGAACTTCCTGCACTTGTACCGCTAGGATCCGACCGCCGGGTATCAGACGCGATGGTTATAGACATACCTATCGTATCTAAGGAATCCAGTCAGCAGAAAGAAAAGGCCGAGATTTCTGACCACACGCCTGAAGATGTAACCACTACTCACCCCGAATCCGAAGCAACCTCAAACCAGACGGAATACCAAGGTCCCAACCGCTCTGTAGGAGATGAGGAAACAAAATCAAAAGAATCTCCTATAAGTAAGACTGATGGGAAGAAGGTTGACAGGGTTCGAGCTGCTCATGTTTCCGCGGTATTTGATCCCGGAGCCGTAGAGGTTGCTAAAAAAACAGAAGAGAGCGATGTGCCCAAGAAAGCGAAAGGCAGGAAAATTTCGAAAAGTGTTGACAAAAGAACATCCAGAGATGATGACGTGTTCGATGACCCCACCCTTGGGGAGAGTTCAGAGCGGAAACTATCAGAAGGATCTAGATTGGATACTGATTCCAGCGACTTGAAGACTGGGCCAACTATCGGAGCTAAAGAAGAGTCGGATGAAGCGGCTCGAGAAACGACAAGTGCAGTGGCAAGCCAGGAAGTGCTCGAGTCCACCCAGCGTCTTGATCTTGGCGTAGACGACACCAACATCGAGAGCCCGGTAAGGGGTAGGGGGGTAGTACCTGAACTCCCAACACCCAGACCCTCCGATGCTAAAGAAGCCCGCTCGCAAATCAAAGGGATAAGCACAACCGGAAGACAAGATAGTTGGGATGATCTAGATACATCAGAACCACTCGAAGATCATGACGTGTCCTTACATGCTGGCACCAGAGATGCACCCAAAGAGCCATTCCTACCCTCACTACCCCCACCACGGACCCCAAGCGCCTTAGACTACAGCCGCAGCTTACCACCTGTTGAAGAGGAGACTCACGAAGAACTCGAGAAAGAGTCGCTTTCCGTTCTCAGAGACAGCGGATTAGTCGCTGATTCCCCAAATCCACAACACCGTAGTCTTAGCTTCGAAGATGATGCTGGCCAGCGCGACAGTGGTGTGCACATGACACTCGGACCTAGTGAAGAAGTAGCAGGTTCCCAAGAACGAGATCAAGGTGCCAGCTCGAAAACACCACAAACGCGAGAGAGACGTTCAAGACGGTCCCTGTTTGACAACGAAACGCCGAAGCTGAGCACGCCAACCTTAAGCAGGGGATGGGACCGAGAAAAGCCAGTAGAGGACGAGCCGGTCAAGCGGGCTATGACTCCACTGACACGTACACCGCAACAACACACACCGAGAAGCGTGTCAGACAATGTCGGTAGCGACACCAGGCGAGGGACCACACCGCAGCCAGAACGATCAGCGTCCAACACGAGCATCTCGCGGCTGCGAACACCCGACCTGTTCAAGTACCGGCCCGACAGCCCTAGCGGCCACAGCATGCGGAGTGCCCACAGCATTCGTAGCCTGCGGTCGTCAGGCGCCAACACCCCGCCACTACGCAGAGTGGACCGTCGAATGAGCGGTGACCTGCGCTCTCTCAGCCACAGCAGCTCGCCCAGCCCCAGCCTCCCCGTCTCCACCAGCGACCCCAACAAAGACGGGCCCGCCAAAACCACCAAAGACACAAACCTTGGTGATGTCTCTGACCGCCAGGCTCATGGTCTGCACCACAACATCACTCCCATTGCCAACGAGGGCCGTGTCCGCTCCAAGGACATGACCGACGTCTATGTAGGTTGATCCGATTTCGCTACTCAGCCTTGCCTGAATTCTTGACTCTGATCTATCTTCATCCACCCTTCATCTGTTGTTCGTTTATTTGTGTCTCCTCTCATCCCCCCTCTATTTCCGTATTTCGGGATCGATTCGGAATCTATCGTTAGAGCGATTAAAGGCATGCTAACCATAGATCTAGGATGGCTACGGCGAGGGCCGCATCGGGTCCCCGCGGTCACCGACGAGACCCCCCAGCATGCGTCGCCGACAGAGCATGCAGGTCCTTGAGCTCGAAGCTAGAGTTGAGCAGCTTCTCGCCGAAAACCGCGCACTCGCCGACGCACGAGCCCACACCGAACAGAATCTGAGCCAACGCAACACCTCGGCCATTACCGACCGTGACGCTGAGATTGAGAGCCTCAAGGCCTCTCTGCAATGGCTGCAAAACGAGGTCACCCGCCTGACCGAGGTGAACGAGGGTTTGCAGAGCGCCAACAGTCTTCTTGCCCTGCAGCACAATGAAAAATACACTAGACTCGAGTCACAACATACCACAGCCGCCCGCGAGCTAGAAGAACATCGCGGCGCACGGGATCAGTTTACACAGACCCTGCAAGCAAAAGACGCCGAGATCCAGGAGCTTCGCAACCAGCTAGAAGCCACCAAGGCCCAGATTCGGGAGATGCAGAAGCAGATCCTTGCTGCTAAACCTCCCGATGCCGACTTCCTCCGACTCAAGGACGAAGACCACTTCGACCACCGGTGCCAACAGCTGTGCTCGCATGTGCAGCAATGGGTCCTCCGCTTCTCAAAATTCTCCGATATGCGGGCTTGCCGCCTTACCAGCGAAATCAATGACGAGAAGATCATCGACCGACTTGATAACACCATACTCGATGGATCTGATGTTGACCAGTACCTGAGTGATCGTGTTGCCCGTCGTGACATCTTTATGTCCATGACCATGAACATGATATGGGAGTTCGTCTTCACTCGATATCTTTTTGGCATGGATCGGGAACAGCGACAGAAACTCAAGTCTCTCGAGAAGACTCTAACAGATGTTGGGCCGCCTCACGCTGTCCGCCAGTGGCGTGCCATAACCCTCACTCTGCTATCCAGACGCCCTGCTTTTGGCGACCAGCGGAACCAGGATACTGAGGCAGTCGTGCAAGCCATTCTTCAAACACTGTCCATGATCCTCCCACCTCCTACCAACCTAGAGGGCCAGATACAATCCCAGCTGCGTCGCGTCATGCGTGAAGCGGTTGATCTATCGATTGAAATGCGCACTCAGCGGGCAGAGTACATGATGCTCCCACCATTGCAGCCCGAGTATGATGCCAATGGCGAACTCGCACAGACCGTCTCGTTCAACGCAGCATTGATGAACGAGCGGTCTGGTGATAAATCAACTACCAACGAAGACCACGAGGCCAAGGGCGCCATTGTCCGCTGTGTACTCTTCCCACTCGTTGTCAAGAAGGGTGATGACAACGGTGTCGGTGATGATGAGATCGTCATCTCTCCTGCACAAGTATTAGTCGCTAAAGTGCGACGTTCTACTATCAGAATGGTGACTCCATCATCTGATAATGGAGGCGTTCCTTTGTCGCGTGGAGCGACTCCCTCCTCTGCCATGGGACAGTCCACCGTGTCCGTGAACATGCAAGATGCCCCTACTCCTTTGACCCCTCCTGGCTACGTCTAGGAGGATATCACGACGTAACTGAATTCACATTGGGAAAAGCATGAGGAGTTTATTAAGGAAGGAAAACAAGCATACGCATTGAAAGTTTTATTTGAGTCCAGTCTTTCACTGTTTTCCTACCTAACATGGAGCCGGCGTATGGATAGGCGTTCTTGGTGATACCTGAGCGGAATTAAAAGATTCTTTCCTTTTAATATACTCACTCCAGTCTTTGCATGTTACGAAGTTGTCTCCTTAGGTTTTTGGAGCATTGGCGGTTATCATGAGCTACGACCCCGACCCTTATGGTTACATTTCTATTTAATTCAAAAAAGCATG
The DNA here is from genome assembly GCA_022385715.1 of Xylaria cubensis. Classification (NCBI taxonomy): domain Eukaryota; kingdom Fungi; phylum Ascomycota; class Sordariomycetes; order Xylariales; family Xylariaceae; genus Xylaria; species Xylaria cubensis. Next base: position 28,192 of record MU279019.1, on the reverse strand, counting down.
ATGATTTTGGTCAAGTCGATTTTCCCTGAATATCCGTGACTTTCGTATGATCTAGAAAGAGTCAGCAGTAAACGGATATCTTATAGAGTATATGACATGCATTGAGACTTTGGTAAGGCTGAATTCTCCTGCGTAAACTAACATTCCCTATCACCACGCTGGAGATGCCTAACGTTACGAACAGATTGATCTCCGCAAAGACAGCCCAGTTCGGTATTCTCGCTCTGTCGCCCTGCTTTCGATCATTCATTTTAATTTCACTTTTTTTTCTCCCTGTGAAGAGACGGACCATCTAATATTCGAATAGAGAAATAGATACGCTAGGTTTGCCTGTATAAGAGAAAGAGAAGGAGAACATTGGGTGGTGAGATGGCTGGTGATTGTATAGCACTCGATAATAAATTTCAGCTTGAGAGAGTCCAGCCAAGTGTAGAAGAAGAGCGCCATAGAAGAGTGTTGTTTTGTATCAACGACCCCAATTCACGATCCCAAAATTCGGATCGTGGTATCCCTGAATGGAGAGCTCGCCCGTCTGCGTGTCATCAGGGAATAGTGCGTACATGGTTTCCTACGAGAGCATAGTTTAGCGAGGCTGTCGTCAGCTGTGTATAATGCCATCTCAACTTCGGCTTAATCCCCGCCATCTCTTTGAATTGAAGAAACAGTGACGTGACTTACCCAATCTATATTATCCATGATATTCCCCTGCTGTGGCATATTTGGATCTGGGGCTGGGCCGCCAGCAACAGCAGAAGCACTGCCATCAGGTATCGCCCCTGTTGTTGTTGCTGTCGTCGTCGTCGTTGCTGTCACCACCGTGGGCGCCGCTGCAAGGCTTGACGTGTCACTGCCGTGCGGGCTTCCCATGTTCGGCGGCAGGCTCCAGAGGACTTGCCCGTCCGACACGCCTGCGAAGACCATCTGCGGTTGCATAGGCATAGCTGACACCCCGGCGAGAATCTGCGGCGGTGCGTAGCCCTGCTCAGATTTCGCTGCGTCGTTCCCACCGGCGCTCGGCATCATTTGACTCATGCTGGTGCGATGTAGCGGCTGATGGAGCAGCTGTTCGGGCTGCTGCTGCTGCTGTCGGGCTTGGTGTTGTAGATGCCCTGGTGGCGGCGGGCTGGTGCCTGCTACAGCATTGGGTGCAACTGTAGCGCGAGCGATCGTACTAGGACCTCGCATCTTGCGTTTGTGTAAATACACCGCGGTGCGGTTCGATATCTCGGTCAGCAGATGCGCGCTCTTCGTTTCCGGGGGCAGTTTGCGGTCTAAGCCGAAGACGTAGTCGAGACAGGACCAGATGCGCTCCGCCTCGCGGCTCTGGGGGTGGAAGTATACTTCGGTGGCCAGCAGGATGGCGATCTGATATTGGAAGTAGGCGCCCAGATACCACGCCCAGTCCCGGAACAGTAGGTTGGTCTCCAGCTGTATAGCTAGCTCAATCACCATTACCCCTGAAGTGATTAGTAGGTGACTTAGTCGCGGCGGCATTGGGGTTACTGCGTTGGCGTAATAGGGGTGAAGCACCATGACATGCAGCCTGCATGTCAACAGATACATGACGCACTTGGCATAGCGCTGCAGCGGCGACGACACGTCAAGTAGATGGTCGTATTTTTCTGACATGCGCCGTCGGAAGTTCTCAATCTTAGTCAACACGGCCGTCAGCGTCGTGCGCCTCGTCTCAAGCCGACGTCGGTCGACCCAGACAGCACGCATCATCTCGTTAATCTCAAACCGGATCAGTGATAACGTATTCGTGGTCCACGAGTCGGATGGTTCTGGCGGCAATGCGCCGACCGTCGCCATCAGTTCTTCCTCATTACAGTTCACGGGTAATTTTGTGTCGTAGTCTTCGCGGCGGATCACCGGCTTCGGGCCTTGTGCCTCGCACGTCCGGATGTCGAGGAAGCAGAGCTGGTGCCAAACTAACCGCCGCACATGCGTCTCGAGAGGTGTCAACCCGTACGTCTCACCATCACGGTGCAGACCCATACACTCCGCCATACGAACAGCGGCGCCCACGAGGACCGAGTGAGCTCGTGACACCTCCGCTCTACATATGGGTATCTGCATCCCATTTTGTCAGTTGCGAAGCCAGTCCAAAGGGTGTGAAGAGGGCTAGTTCACCATATATATCACAAACGCCTGCATTGTTTCCACTCTCGTAGTCCGCAGAAAGTTTGCCTTACTCAGTGCTGTTTCGGCGCCCATCTTGAGGCTTGCAACCCAATTGGCCTTGGGATAAGCGCCTATCTCGCGGAACACAGCGTCCTCGCTCATACTGATGATACCCGAAAAAATAGTTGCGAAGATGATAGCCTGCGTCGAAGGTCGCGGCTCAAAGCCCGCTCCGATTTCCTCCCAGAATGTCGTGTATGCCACCTCCATTGAGGGCCGATGCGAGCACGGTGCGATGGGGTGGACCGCGCGGAAATATTGGGCCATGAGCCGGTCTACAACTGCTCGATTGGGGAGGAACTGCAAGATGTCGGGTGCCTCACCGACCTGGCCAAAGAAGAAACCACTCGTGGGAACAATGTGCTGGCTTGTAGGCTTCAAGAAATCGGGCAGCGACCCATCAGACATGCCATCCGGGGAATCATCAAAAGTAAGCATGTGGTTCCCATGTGTCTGGGGTAGCTGGCCGCCGGTAAGATGCGTGATACCAGCTAATATCTAACAATGTGTGTCAGATGATTGTATGTCTCTGAGCTATGAGGGACGATCATTTTACCTCTTCAGATATCCTAGGCCTAGAGAGGCCGCCTATTCTCTCAGTAATACGCATCTTCCCAATTTGAATGCCGAGATCGATCATGTCGTCAGCGCCGCCATCCGCATCATCTTCATACGTCAGATCGAGCGCGACGAGTGGCGTTGCTTCTAGATCGCGGTCGTCGTCATACTCATCTTCGACCTCATCGGCAAGTATACGCTGCTGCAATGTGGTCTTGGACGTGGTAGACTTGGCTACATCGCGTTCTAATTGACGCTCTAGAGTACCTTGCTTTTCCTTGATCACAGCCAGACGCATCTGGCTGGCCTCGTCCAGGCGAGGCCCGATGTAGAGGCAGTCCCGCAAGGCTTTGACGCAGTTGGTGCATGTCGGCGATGTCTTGCTGCACTTGAGTTTACGTTTTCTGCACTGAAAGGCAGTGGTTAACGAGAAAGGAGAGAGGTTGGTCTTTCCCGCGTGTCAAGTTTTGGGAAGGGTAGATGGAGGAGCGGGAAAGATGGGAAGCTATACAGTAATATGGACGCGACACAAGTTAATTGGGAGGAAATGGGTAACACGTTGCTACTCACCTCTAAACATGAGTTGATCATGCGATTACGTCGGCGTATGGGTTTGATCTGGTTATTCGGCCTTGAAGTTGACCCGGATTCTCTATTGCTCGCCATGTAGTCTGTTAAGTCCATGTTGATTATTATTCACGGGCGGGAATGATGCGCCCGTACACCTTCGCTCCGATGACTTCTCTGGTGGCTACTGCTACTGTTGCCGCTGCTTGTTGCGCCGTCTGTATTCTCTTCGCCGATCGATGTGGATTGTGCTGTCCCTGGTACTCCCTCAGCTAGTTCCCTAGCCGATCCTCCTTCGGTCTCATCCCAGATCAGATCTCTTGAGGCCCGGTGTCTGCGATCTTGTGCGGCGGTACCAGTGCAACCACTTCCAGGAGTGACAACGGACCCCGGAATGGGAACAGTGAAGGGTACGGTGTCTGATGCGTTGGAGTCAATGTATGAGCGCTAATGCTGTAAGTTTGATGTAGCAAGAAGGGTTCTGGATATATAAAGACAAGTCAAGTACCCGGCGCAAAGGTAGTTTGTTATCGCGAAATGAGACCGGAGTGGACTGAGGGGCTTTCGTTAAGGTATTACCAGCGTTCCCCTTGTTTGGGCCTGCAGAAATACTCACTCCATTAACACTGGTGTGGCATTGGCAGCTGATTTGGGATCTTCAATGACGATGCCAACCAGGGATCTCACTCTACCACTACCATAATTTACTTCTTCCAAGCCGAAGGGGTATAACAAGCCAGCCGAACTGAAACAGAGGCGCTATTTGGCCGTTATTGGTAGCATAACGAGGTGCTATGACGCGTCGAGCGCTGTCGGTTTATTACTTTATTACTAGACTAGTGCACGTCTTGCTGGGTGGAACTGGCGACTGCTGGAGGACGGGAGAAGCCCCTGCGCCCATTGAATCTACTGGTTCCTTTCTGCTGCGAGTGGCCTCTCTGGGCTTGTGGTAGCACAGAAAGGGTTTGCCCCATCCGTTGTTGGAAGAGAGGGTGCGCCGGAACAGTAAAATGACCGAAAAGCGTGGGCAAGGGGGACATCAGACGACCCGTCGCCAGCAGCATCGAGCTTGTGCTGTGGCTGCCCGTTCGCAGCCACTTACTGCACAGAGCTACGCTTGTAGTCGTACAACTTTGATTATCCGACTTATTCCGGGGAAAGGTTGTCAGATGTCTGTTTAGCGGCTCGGTGAGTCCGTCCACCATCAACGACATGTAAAAGGCCATGCGGGCAGCCCTGCTGAATAATAGGCTGTCATATCGAGTGTGCGCGAACGCTGTCCGGCTGCCCACCACATCCTCGAGACCGATTGTGTCCCACGTCGCGTCCTGCTGTGCCGGATGGAGAAAAGGCCTCTTACGCTACCTCCACTGGACCACTCTAAGCGACCCAGAAGCCTGGCACAGTGGGCCAAACGCGTTTCGATTATCCCAAGAGGCCCGGCTGTCGTGTAACAGAGTACAACGCTGTGGTCGTCTCGTCTTAGCAAGCAGTCAGCCGTCCCCCTATTTGATGCCTTCGGGACTTGGCAGAGTGGCTGATGATTGTCAAGGCCCGTTGCGTTGCGGTTAATTATCTTCGATTACTATGTACATGAGAACTATGTCTGTACAGATATTTAGCGCGTATGAGCGGCCAGCATCCGCTGCTTCTTCCGATACGTTGATTCTTACTTGAGCCCAAAGTTTGACTTTCTCCACCGGTCTATCTCCATCCCTATCTGTATGGCGTGCTTTCGACCCAGGTGCTCTTGGATGATATGCAGAGCATATCGCAGCCTTGAGGTATTCCCTGGCTGACCGTCTGCAAGCGATCTCGTGACGTTGCGAATGAGTGCCTGTAAAGCGGGGCGAGGAAGTTTAGCATTGCGTCTTCGTAGGTTGAGGTAGCAAATCGTCATCAGGGAGAATGATTGTTGATTCGAGAGGTATGGTGATAACCCCATCACAGCGCCCACCGCAGCCACTTTTTTAATTTCCTCTTGGTTGAGCCTCCTTGGCTGTCCTTGCAGTCGCCGAGTCTTAATTTGTTTACTTGAATAAATCCTGAGTACCCTCCAAAGCTCGTAGTAGTCGAAGTTGGGAACCCAGATCAGAATCTTTAATGCTTTAAAGCAGATTGTAGAGCCCCAGAAGGGCACGGAAGATCTCCGACTCTGTTCATAGAGGCAAAGAATATCAACAGCCGCCTGTGGCCTTCGCATTTTTATAGCTATATTTGATAAGACACAGGGTCCTGGTCGGCGGAAATTGGAGACTGAAGCAATACCGGTCTCCCGGCCGAGCGCCTGCAAAAGCTTGACGAGATGTCTCACACGATAATACTGGCGAGTCTGCCACAGTCGAATGCTCAGGGAACGATAACACCTAGCCCTCCAATGAAGTAGACTTCCGGATAGCCTCGCAAATTGCTCAAGGGGGGCCTGGCTATTAGTCCAGGCCAGAAATAGATGACAGACCTCGGTATCCCAGAGAGGTACACTAACCATACCAGCGTCGAGGGCTTTACAGACTCGGGCAAGATACTCCTCATCCACCCCCGGCATACGCGCAAGGAGAAGTAGCCAACCCAGGCGAACCCATCTATAATTCACACCGTCAACATCGGCATATTGTAAAACCTTCTGGGTAACATCGTCCAATATAAAGCGGAGCTCAAGTCGCCCGAGACTCTTCAGCGGCACGGCCATCTTAGCAGCCTGTCGACTCACGGTTGGCCTCCCGACTACTTGTCCTAGAGAATCGAAAAAAGTATCTAGGTTCTTCATAATGCCGGACGAAACCTCCTTCAGAGATTGTTCAGGAATACGGGAGATAGCCTTTGTGAAGATGCGTATAGTGTTCCTTTGAAATGTGCTCACTACATGAAGGATGCTGTTCCACGCAACGTGGTCAAAAGACGCAGCCTGGTCACTTCTTCCTTGAGAAAGTCCTTCTATCGTTGACTCCATAAGGAGTATTTTGTGATCAATTATTCTGGAGTCGCCGACTTGCCCAGATAGCACGCTCAAGCCATCATTAATGCCCGTCAGGACCTGGGCGATCGCCTCTGCCTGAAATAGCCCATCTGCCAAGGCCTGCCGCCAGCCATTACAGAACCCGGAGAATAGAGGCGAGATTGGGGTATTATTCGCAATATCCCCAGAGAACGACTCCCAAGCTGAGTGAATTACATCGAGGGGCGTGCTCTCTATGTTCCACGGTCCCGAGGGTAATGGCTCTGCCGCTCCCTCTGCCACTCCACTTAAAATTACATCCTGCGGTAACAGTGTCTCGCCTCGATTACGGAGATCATCTGTGGTATCGGTATGTGGAGGAAAGAATGATCGAAATGGGCTCAACAAAGCGTCCGACAGAGTTCGCGTCTCGGTGTTGTTCGTGTCTTGCCGCCTTCTTCTGTCGGCTGGCGTTGGGGGCTTCCAGTGCCACTGGGTTAGGTCGACCAGATTTGCCAGTTCCCATATGGGCGCGGGAGAGTGCGATTGTCCAAAAAGCAGTTCTCCCATGTGTCGCTTGGCCAAGCGCTTCCTATGCTCCATCGGCCCCGGAACAGAGGATCCACAGCGCGCGCCAGTTCTAAATGTGGCTGCAAATCGATCGAAAGCCGATACAAGCAGGCTGTCGGGCACCCATATGCTATCATAATGGGGTCGCAAGCGGCAGCGAACGGCTTGGTAGCATTGTGAGGATGGCGACACGGCCATGGGCGAGCGCGTTGCGGTGAGGGCAAATCACCCTTTGAATTTATTCCAGCATTGGTGGTTTTGGAGGGGCCATTGAGACGGAAGGGCCTGTGAAGTGAAACCCAGCGATGATGGGCCGTCTTGAAGTTTGACTGTGGCTTGTGAATATGTGGCTCATGCTCAATCTGTTTCATGGCAGGTGGCTTAGCCCCCACTTAGTAGGTACCTAGGTACATAACGGTAGCTAGGGTCCATCCCACTATCGACATTGACACTTCTCCATCCGCGGGGTGACCGGCAATAATACTGCCTCTTCAACCAACCGTCCTTTGAACCATCATTCTCACGCCATGGCTCACGATTTCCCCCCTTTGAAGAACGATTTGGTCCTGAGGACAGCCTGGGGTGCGTCACCCCGAGTCGTGTAAATGGCCCGAGCTGTCGCTGAATGTGACTGCAGGGCAAAATGTAGAACGAGCACCCGTCTGGATCATGCGACAAGGTACAAACCCCCATCGCTCCGTTACCAACTGGGCCGCGTCGTCATTTGATGCTTCCAGTCGGGATACTTGTAGGAAAACCTCTTGGCTAACAGCTACGAAGCCGGCCGCTACCTCCCCGAATACCACGAAGCCAAAGGCCAGCGCGACTTCTTCGAATGCTGTCGCGATCCCGAAGTCGCCTCGACTCTGACGCTACAGCCCATTGAGCGCTTCGCCGGCCTCCTCGACGCATCCATCATCTTCTCCGACATCCTCGTCATCCCGCAGGCCATGGGGATGACCGTCGAAATGGTCGACAAAAAAGGTCCGCACTTCCCTGAACCTCTGAAGTCCCCCACCGACGGCCAGTACGCCGAGGTGCTCGCCAAGAACGTCGACGTCGCCGCCGAGCTCGACTACGTGTACAAAGCGATAACTTTGACGAGGAAGAAGTTAGACGGTCGCGTACCACTCATTGGGTTTTGCGGGGCGCCGTGGACGCTATTCTGTTACATGGTAGAGGGCGGCGGTTCGAAATTGTTTATCGAAAGCAAGACATGGATATACAAGTACCCGGATGAGACGCGCGCCTTGCTGCAAAAAATATCCGAAATCTGTGTCGAGTATCTCGCGCTACAGGTCCAAGCTGGAGCCCAGGTACGACTTAATGTTGGGAGGGGTTCAACGAACTATTTGTGCTAACGCGAGGCATTAGATGATACAAGTCTTTGATTCATGGGCAGGCGAGCTATCACCCTCTACATTCAAGAAGTTCAGCGAACCTTACCTCGGATATATAGCTGAAAAACTACCAGGCAAACTCAAAGAGATGGGCCTGGATGTTGTTCCCATGATTGTGTTCGCCAAAGGGGCAAACCAGTCGCTCGACTCCGTTTGCAACCTAGGATACAATGTCGTAGGACTAGACTGGCTTATAGAACCCGCTGACGCAGTGAAAACCCGGGGAGACCGCACAATTGTATTCCAAGGAAATGCTGACCCCGGTATTCTATATGGGTCGAGAGAATCCATAACAGAGACGGTAAAGCAAATGGTCGAAGGCTTTGGAGGCGGTAAAGGAGGTTGGATTGCCAACCTTGGCCACGGCATTACACCATTTGTGAAGCCGGACGATCTGAAATTCTATCTAGAGGAGATAAAACGCCTGAGTAGCAACTAGGATCGGGAATGACATGAATGAATGTGCAAACTTCATGCATTTGTTCATTCATTCATTCGAGAAGCTTTGGTCCAAGTTGAGACGACTCCTATATTAACGTTAGAAAACTATGTCTCTCTTGTAAATATAAATGGGTTAAATTCAACTCACCAGGATATTTGCCACTTCACCTGGCCATTCAAGCTTCGACACACGCCTTGACTCTGTAAATTATCCGGGGCTACATCAGCCCAGCCGTGGCCGTCGTCGCTGTAGTCCTTCAAATGATCTTGTAAAACCTTGACCGCAACAGCCTTCGCAATGCCTCTCCCGCGATACGCTTCCTCGCAATGTAAACCACTTAGCGAGGAATCCGGCCCTAATCACTCGTCAGTGGCCCGGACCCCAACCCAGCAGAAACCCGCACCGCTAGAGGAACAAGCACTCACCAAGGAAAGCCCACGCAATCGGCGTACCATCATCCAGGTACAACGCCGTGCTCGGCAAAAGCTTTACAGTACGCCTACATACATTGATTAGCCAGGTATCTTGTTAGGTCGTCAGAGATTTCCCTTTCCCCTTAAATTGCCCATCTGGACGAAAGGGGAAATGGGATAAGATGAGAGAAGACATACTCCTTTCGCGGAATCTTACTCTGCGATATCGCATACGGGATATCCTCAGGACGAAGCCTATCCCAAACTAAGCGTCTCGCACCACCACCACCATCACCCAAGACCTCAGGCAACTTAACCACGGGCAGATCATCGACCTTGAAGATGAACTTATCGTACAGCCCCGTGGAGAAGATTGCCATTCCGGCCTCCGCAAGGCGTTCTCGTAGTACCTCGTCCAAATTTCCCACAAGAATAGTCGGGAACTCGCGATCCCTCGCGCGCTCGGATCCAGGCGTGAAATACAGATCCTGCAGCCTCTTGACTTCACGAAGGAGAGCGACCGCGCAGGCAATCTCCTCTCGTTCCTTCTCTTCCCCCGCTCTCTCCCCACCCGTGGGTCCCGATCTGGTTTCCAGCGACGAATAGATCCAGAGCTCCGTCTCGGGCCCGCGCGAGAAATCCAGGTAGGCAGCCGCAAAGGGGACGACGACATCTTCTTTGTCCTTCCGAGCATCGGCGAGGTACGCATCAAGCGAGACCTCCGAGGCCCACAGGATCCTCGCGTGCTCCGTGATGCCACCGGGGAACGTGGTGAACCGCATCCGCCGGGCCAGGGGGAGCGCGTGCGGGAGATGGGGCGGTCGCGTCAGGAACTCGACGAGCGCCGATGGCGGCGTTGTGTAGACGCTTACTTTGGGAGCCATGGTGGCTCGAATGACTTTGTGATAAAAATCTCTCTCTGACAAGAAAGAACTTCTAGCCTCCCTGCAGAACCTCTAGAGCGTACAAGAATAACCTATGCTGTATCTGGGCGACTTTAGCAGAGTCGTTGTCTGGCGGTCCGAGAAGTTAGAATTTAGTAAAAAAGGAGGATGGAAATATGACAACATAAAATTGCCCCCTCAATTATCAACAGTCTCTATAATGACCATTTAAATATAATACAAGAAAAGTCACGTCGAATTGCTGTGCACAATCACATCAATGGTTTCCCCATATGACTGTCGGCATGAGTCACAGTATCCCGCCGGCCCCGGAAATTCGCATTGTAGCAACATGACGCAAAATATCCAAATTGTAACAAAGCCAGGCTGGCATCAAAACGCTAGTACTAATATTGAAGTGTCTTTTTTTGAAATAACTCTAGTGTGCGCTGACTATAGCACTTGCATGGTTTGGTGCAGTTTGGTAGCAACGTCTTTTTTTTCTGTCCTTCCACCTGATGCCCGTAGTAAACAATCGAAACAACAAGCCCATACTCCCGAAACCAGTGTCACCATAAGAATCCCGCAAATAATGGTATCAAGTAAACGTGATGTCTATGAAATGTTGCCATAAGCCTTCTACACGCAGCCTGGGCTCCCTCGTCATTCTCTGTCCCTAATTAGACATAGAAAAGCTAGATGCGATCTCTTCTGTGCGTTAATCGGGCAGCGGTGTTCTTCACTGACTTCTATGTCAACTTGAAGAAATCTTTAGCCTTGGCAGCCAACCCGCTAGCCCTTCTGCTCGGTTGGGGTTTCTTGTTGGCATCGGAGGTCGTAGCAGCGTCCGCAACGGCCGTGTCCTCTGACCCAGCTGGCCTGACTCCAAACAACATTTGAGGCCTGGCGACATTGGCAGCGCCGCCTCGGCCGACGTGAGTTGCGCCCGTGCTGGGTTGCCGCTCGACACTGTGGTTAAGGGCAGGTTAGTCATTAGTCGTACTATTTTCACACCCCTCGAAGTGATTCTCGTTTTAGGCAAATCCGGGTATGTGACTGCGACTGTCGCTATGGGATCGCATACACTCTCTGACAGTCCTCCGTGTGTATTTCTCGACCTTGGCGGGATTAATACTTACGGGCCAACGTCTTGTCGCGCGCGCGTTTCAACGGGATCTGTGTTGGGCGCCATGTTGCCTGAGCCACCACGACCGGTCGTCACGACAGACGTCTTGAGCGTAGGTGTCTCAAGGTCAGAGGGCTGGAGACGAGGAGACTTTGTAGCATCGGCAATATTGCCGGCGCCGCCGCGGCCAGTGGAAGCCATAGACGACATGTTGGAAGAGTCGTGGAGATATGCGGAGGTCGTTGTATGGGTTATAGATACTCTTGTGTACCCAGTGGGTATTGCGACTTTTCAGCGCGGTGGTAGGGTTCAATCTCTGCAGGCTGATCTGATATACTGGTGCTCTAGAATAGGTAATCGATGTTGCTTCTCATGGGAAATGAGGGTTTATTCTCTGTTTTGATGCGCCGCTAGGCTTTTCAGTCATCCCTAGACACAAAGAAAAGAGGAAAGAAGCAGGCGAGCGGCGGGTTTGGAGACACGAACCCGGATCTGGACTACCTACCGAGACAGACTGACAGACAGACAGACGGGGGCATGGAGGCTACCACCTACATAGTTTGGGGGAATGGGAAAGAGGAACAAAGAGCAGTTTTACGTGAGTACAGGTACCCAGGTAGGTCAGGCAACTGCGTGCCCAGCTGCCCGGTTCTAAGCAACGTGACACTTTCTTTGTACATTGGTGTAGCGTACCTGCCTACACATACTACCTATCTCGACTATAGTATTTTGTAAAAGAGCAGGTACGCTCGGTAGTGGTAGTCGTGGTCAGCTCAAGGGTTATGGCGGTTCCACAGGGCTACCCGTGGGCTCTTAGTGTTGAAAATATGAGGTAACGAAGACGTAATGAAAAAAACGCTCCTCCACTTGCTGAATATCGCCAGATGTGTCCCGCATCGCATCACATTATATTACATCACGGGGGCGGGGCGCTCGAGGAGCTTCACTCTGGAATTTGGCTCCTTTACCTTGCCCAGATGAAAATAGAGTTGCGGATATCATATGCCCGGATGCTCTTTGAGTGGCGTGTTGCGTGCGGCTTGGCGCTTGCGGTGAACCCTGACCCTTTAGGTACCGTCATCTCGAGGCTTAATTACCTGCCAGACAACGTATCTCGGTACTTGCTTACCTGGGTTGGGTCAGCACCTATGCAAGGCAAAGCAAGGCTGCCGATCATCAAATGGGCGCATATCAGCCTCACCTACCTCCTACCTTACCTACAACTTCAATAGTAGATAGATATAGTGATAATATTATTATTTGGACGGGCTGAGAGAAGCCAAACTGGGCGGATTGATTACGGGCCAAGACATTCATTCTTCTCTTGGGTTAGCCTCCATTGTGATATAGATGAATGAGACAAACCTCAACAAACACGTAAACGTGTTGTCTCACCCTTGTTGGCGCATAGTCGACTGCGCACATCAAACGAAAACGAACACAACTGCCGACCCACCCGCCCGGAATCTTGTTACCACTGCTACATTGTCTCTGAAGATCGGACGGAGTCAGTGCCAGCTCGGTTCCAGCTTTCTGGGTGTCCCGCGCCACTGGGTCTCATGCGGGAGAAAAGTGTCACGCCCCGCAACATGCCAGGCCCAGGCGAGCTGAGGCTCAGATGCCCGCCCCGCGCGTAGTAGAAATGGCCAAGATTGAATAATCAGAGATGCAAGTTCAATCGCTTTATATAACCTAGTAGAATCTACTAGCCTATGGCTAATAGCAACGCCAATAATAGGCCTGGTTTCACACTGCTTTGCCGTCTACTCTAACACCGACTGTGGTTACATCCACTAAGTCCATATATGATCCCGTCGCATCGGACCAGCATAGCACAATTGGGTGTGTTAAAAACCAGCGGGTATTTGTGCTAGTGTTTCCGTTCTGCTCATGCGCCTGAGAGCCGCTACTCCTCCTCATCGTCAGAGCCGCGACCGCCTTTTCCTGCCTTGCCCTCTTGATCCTTCCTGATGGGGATTTTGACACCCTGAAGAGCAAAAGTCTTGCTGAGCTGAGTACTCTCGCAAACACCTGGGAATTTCTTGGCAGAATACACTTGGAATTTTTCACTGAACGCATAGGCGAGCACTGGTGCTCTGCCCCTGTTCAAAAGTTCGGTATCACTACCGCCGTTTGACGCTGCGCCAAGACGTCTGAGGTTGATGAAAGAGAACCGTAATCTGTCACTATGTAAGCACGGCACTTTTGGGTATTCGTGTTCTGGTCTGGAATAACCAACCTAAACCATCCCTCGGTTCGGACACTCAGGTCTTGGAGAATAAACCAGATACCAATTTTATCGGATGGGTCTTGAAGACGTGAAGCACTGGCCGCAAGGCTGCCAATAAGATTCCGCGTATACATCCCGCCGTTCGGTTGCTGTTGCCCCATCAGACGGCTCTGACCCATGGCACCAGCAGACATGTCGTGAGAGTAGCGAGAGCTATACATTGCTTGTGAAGGCAAACCCACACCCCCCATATCTCTATAGCCTCCCTGGGGATAACCATAAGGTTGCACCTGTTGCGGATATGGATATTGTCCTGACAAAACATTAAAATTCACTCTCTATCGAAAAACAAAAGGCAAGCATACCCTGGGAATATGGATCTGGCTGGTAAGGGGCCATTTGATGCGGATAAGGCGCATTAGGAGGCTGCGAAAAGTCGCGACTGGAGGGCACAATGGCTTGGAATCCGTAGACACCGCTTTGTCCTCCTTCGACAACCTCCCGAAATGAGGAAGGGTGGGTCGATGAAATGGACGGTGATTGTTGCGAATGCTTCACGAGATTCACCTCCTTGGAGCCATCCTCAGACCATAAGTCCACGTGAAGAACATAGTGCTGGTGCTCAACCTCGCTACGCCGAATTAGCCATCCAATTGGTGTGTTGGTGATTCCTCGACTTACTTGCAATCCACCTCCTTGCCGCTCACCTTATCCATAACGACAAGCCTGATACAGGGTGGCGGAGTTATCGGTCGTCGGTCCTAGACAAGGTTAATCTCTGCATAGCTTTGTAGATTACCATACAAGGTCCTACCTTATCTCCAAATCCACACATGCGTGCTCTCAGCGGCTGCTGAACCACTTCCAATCTGCGCCAGATTTGTGGTCAACAACATTCTTGGGTTGTACTCAACTTAGAGACGCTTTTAAGATCATGGTCCAATGCAAGCCGATCAATTACTCACCTGTACTTCCTAGCACCATCACTACCTTCGCGTGGCTCTAGGTTGACTGTATTTGATTCTTCCGTCTCTGTTTGAGTTGCGCTCTGGTTTGAAGACTGAGTCCCCATGCCGTTCTCGGATGTGCCCAACTCAGCAACTCGATCTCTAGGACCAGAGCCGGAACCAGGGCCAGGGCCGGGACCAGGGCCGGGTATAGAAGGAGGCATCATGTTGGCGCGGGGAGGGGGCATGTTCGGGCGATGGGGGTTGGCCATTGAATCTTGGTAATAGTTTGTGGGCATCGGTGGGGGAAGGGGAGCGTAGCCGGAATGCTGAGGCGGTGGGCCAGCCATTTCAGGCTGGTGATGATAAACCGGCGGAGCTGGATATCCTGAAGCCATGGTCCCTTTCGTCCAACGCCCTCCGTGTTCCACTTCTTGACGTGATCCAAACCCAGCAGCTAGCGCCCACCCAAACCTAGGGAAGGTTGATGTCTGCACTGGATCTTGCTATCGCATGTGCCTTTCCTGAGGTCGCGTGAAGACAAGGTCAGTAAGGACGGGATGAAAACAAGGCGCGACAAGATTTATCGAGGTGAACTATTCAAGTGTCGCGGAAGGATTTGTAGCGAGGTGTTCTGTTTTGCGAGGAGACCAATGCGCGATGTAACCGTGTACCGCGGGGATGCCAGGCTAGATAAGCTTTACAACGGCACTGACTGTAGGCCAAAGGAGGTGGGCTCTGGGCAGAACTCGTTTAAGCGCCTTTCTAAATGTAGATATATACTTGAGATAGGAGATGGCGGATGAGATGAGAAAAATGGTCGAATTCCCTCCACTGTTTGGTTGTTAGATCAAGGGGGAAAAAAAAGTTGGACGTCAGTTCCAATATATTTCCAGATGGGTGGGTGGTATATGTGTATGGTTGGCGTAAAGGGGACGTCTGCAGGTGACAAAATGCAGAGGCCAAGGTAATGAAGATTGGTCTGGTGTTGGTGACAGTATAGCTCCGCCAGGCCCGCTGGAGGGGTGCAGGGGTACCCCTCAGGACGCGAGAGGGGAGAGCTTGTCTCGAACCCTAACAGGGAAAGCGTTATTCATAGCCGATTGGCGCTCGCAGCCATACAGCAACCTAAAAGTTCCAAGCTTGGAGCCCACTCAGAACCCACTAACTATCACCCCTGTACCTAGAACGCTTGCGATCCACCTGCTTGCCCGCTGGTAGTGTGGGTACCTACTGTACACAGGTGGATGCAGCTATGTAGAATATTCAATGGGCGCATCAGTGGCTAATGACAGTGCTACAGTACCGAGAATACCGCCTATCTGGATGGCTAGCGGTGCACTACCGAGTGCGGTCTGGGTACGCTAGAAGCCAGTGGCTTGCCCTGTTCATTTCAGCCCAGCCTGGCGCATCTTGTATCAAACACGCAAAAGCCTCTACGTGAACCTCAAATAGAGCCCCGGAGCAGGGGCATTTGGTATCACAAATGGCGGGGGCGTTTATGGGGTCATAGACAATGTGACACTTAGCGTACCTAGGTGTCCAGAACAACTTTACAGGACCAAATTACATAGTACATATAAGTATACAAGCATGTATGTAACTCGGAATCGATCGTTGACAAGGACTGACACAATCAGACCAGGGTGGCTTGATGCGGCACATATGTCCGGATGTGGGTTGGTAGGCTGCCTACCAGATTAGTAGAGAAGGTCAATAAATGACGGTAAGTACGAAGTAGTTACAACTTGGTCAAACTCCTTCGATGCCACTTAGAGCTGCCAAGGAAGGCTGGATCTCGGTTTGTCGGGATGTCAATGTTTACTTAGGACAATGAAAGTGCGTACCTACGTATAAGTACATGGAGTGAATACTGCGTTGTGGAGACACATAAGGCTCGATACGGCAGGTCTCCCATCAATTCATTTAATTGTGACTGAGCTCGAAGGAATACATAGTCGCTCGCTTCCATTTTGAAGTGTAATTACCTATATGTCGGTAGGGGCCATGAGAATGATGCCTGGTAGCAGGCATAGGCATAGTTCTACCTTGTTGACAATTGCCCCTTGTTGGTGTAAGGTTACATCGCATTCAATAATACCCTGCCAGTGGTCGCGGACTGGGGTTCCCCTTCTCAAAACGTATTAGCTACTACGGCTCCTCAGCTAAGCCCCGCAAGTCGCCTGCAGAAGAAGATGGTGACGATGGACGATGAACTCGTTCAGTTAAGTTGTCTTCTGCCACGTCTTCCCGAAAGTCTGAAAACTAAACTTGCCTGTGGGTAACAGAGGCAGAGGGTTACATTGTTCAGTATACGGTCAGTTCATACATATATGCTCCAATTCGTGGGGAAGGGGGATGTACCCCTGCCCTGGAAGCTCGTCTTTGCCGATTGGCTCCAGGGGCATCTTCAGTTGATGATGCTCCAATCCCTTGCGCGGTAAACTGGCGGGGTGCGGCACTGACGTTATGTTCAGCATTCAAGTCATTGTCCTCTGAGACATATCCAACTAAAGTTTTACTGAAATGCCCACTCGTCTATTATCTACCTATATACATCGATATTGATTCAACGCGGCGCACTTCAGAACGAGGTACCTATCTCACCTTAGATGCTTACATGCGGACGCATGTATACCTATAAATTCTCGTACTCCCGACGTGATGTTGTATGTCGTTGCTCAGCCGACATGGAGGCACCGAATAAATCTTCTCCATTGCCCTTTGGTCATAGCGCCCGCAGTATTGATAGTCTCGACAATTAACAGTCGGTCATATCTTTACCGATATGCGAGAGTATGCCCTAGCTTGGGCGCGCGAGATACCTACGTCCAATGTCGGCATTGACGTAGTAGGGTGGGTATCGCGATTCGGTATCCGATGTCGTCTCGACATCGGAGGCATCGAACAACGCAACAGCACACCGGCACAACGGCGAGGGCTGGCCACCTTCCGTTTAGGCGTCAGTGCATTGATTCGACTCTCGCCCTTAGTACGAAATTACATAGTGTACAGGAGTGTGCAAGGTTGTGATGAGAGCGACGAAGATGTAACCCAGGTCCTGCCCAGGTCCTGCCCAGGTAGGGGCATTCATGATGAGCGAGGTTTCATCGCGGCTAGCAATCCTTGCTCTGTGAGGTTGAACCCTGGGAATTGATCTGCCTCCTTCTAGCCCTAGCAAAAAGTCTCACCGTACAAGGCAAAATGCATTGCAACACCGTTTACAATCACAACGACAATTTCAGCTTCAGACCCTGCCATCAGTCCAAATGCCTAACAATCCGTCCAGTCTTTGCCGCATGAGGAGAGGACATTTGACGCGAGTCTCATTTTCTCACTATCACACCTACCCTTACCTACCACTGGTAGATCAACCTGCATAGGTGTGGACTTGCTTCTTGGCCTCCAGGTTGTATTCATCAAATGTCTAGTGCTCGGTATTTACGACATGCGACATACGTAGATAAGTTGATCTACACTTGCCTACACAGATTAGGTAATAGCATAACACTAGAAAAGCGTAGTGCAGAAGCGGTAGAGCGGAAGCACGGCGCCTACGTAGCCAAGCCGAATTTATGTACGGTATCAATCAATGTATGCTAGCGCCAACGTTTTCTCAGATCCACAGCGGCCATCTTGCTCATCTTTCCGCCTTAGCTCCCGTATAAACCTCCGCTTTTATAGTGGGTTTGGTGCTCATCCTTGCATACTGTATCCTTCATTCGACTGTGCTACGATTGTGTACGGTTGCTAGTAGAGAAAACAACAATTGGACTCGAGGGTTGCGTTCCCACTTGTCTACCTCATAATGACAGTTCATGTTCTTGGCCCAGAGCTTGGACATCATATGTTGTTACCTGTACGAGCAAATGAAATTACCACGATGATTCACGGAGAGTCCTCTAGCCTGACATAGCTCGCCAATCGCTTGTTGTTGCCTGGCAAGCAAGGCAAACATGCGGCCTCGGGAGTCCAATGACCAAATTATCGGGTCACCCACGCATCTGCAATACCGAAGTTGAGCAGAGGCAATCCGTATCCAGCACCACTCATTGAAAAATTCTCATCTGCCTGCCCACCCCCTTCCTGGCTATGTTTGCTCAAGAGTGGCCCAAGAGACCGTGTTTTCTCAGTCGTTGTGACCCACAAGGTCGCAAACTCAAGATCGGACTTAGCAAAAAGTGTAGGGACGGGTCTCACGATGACATGGCGATACAATATTACTCGTCACCTGCTTAAATCTAACCTAATCCAACACAAGAATTGCGCTACTTTCCAATGTATATATCGTGAGCGGATTGCGTTTATGCAGCATATATTCTTTCAATGAAAAGTTAATTGAACAGAAACATATTGAGCTCCTAGCAATCTGAATACCATCTCGACATATTATGCCCAAGACACTGCAAGCCTTGTTGCCTGTTCGCATTGGGACTTTAGGTAACATTTACATAGGTAGTAAGTAATACGCATGGGATTTTTGCCATAGACACAGCGTTATTCGGCCAAAATAGTCTTATCATAGCGTTCGGTTAATATCCTCTAGAAGAGACACTGTCCAGTTTCGTTGAATCCGGTTGCAGACCCCTTTGTCCTTGTCGCCATGTTCTACTCCTCGAAGAACCATATTTTCTCATCTCGTTGGACCTTCAATTCCTAAACTTTACTTCAGGATCAAAAGCAAGTACAAAAAAAATGTTAGAAAGTTGATAGGCTCGCTCGTACAACGTACAGAGCAACACAACACGGTGACCCAACCACACCGTCTACCTTTCCGCCCAAGATGGGACACTGAACGCCGTGTAAATGATGTGTAAAAGGTATGTTCTGGTGTAAGGAGGCCAATCAAAGATTAGGAGAGCCCTTCTGTAAGTGTAACTGTACTGTTGCTCTCCTTCGAAGAAATGAAAATCAAATGGTAAAAAGCTGTCAACCACTTTTTCATTGTTGAGATCCCATTCGCCCACCTATACACCCAGTGAATATCGTGTCCCATTTCGTCGTACTTCTAGAAGACAGTGAACGCCAAATATTTCCCACACACCTGGCAACCTTGACCCGATTGTGCATGGAGAGAATGAGTCGTAGGACTTCAGGTTAGGCTACCGCCTTTTGATAAGATCTTGTAAAATTCGAATTCAAACCTTCGACTGTAAAACAAGACGATTGGGCAACTCGTAATAAACGAACAAGCTGTGATGACGCTAGTATGCAAACCGCGAAATGCTGCGGGCGATTATATATGCATTCTATGGCTAGCAACCTAGTCATCCGCTAATTTGGCAAAATGCTTCGACCATAGCCAGCCTACTAAGTTGTTGGGATCATCTTGGTTTTTGGCAAGCCAAAGTTCGCCCTTCTCGGCAATGACGTCAAATATCTGCTTGAACATTAGGCCTATGCGTATAGTGAGAGTTTGTTTCCAGAAATTACGTACCTCGCCCGCTTGATACGTGAGATAGGGATAGCCGGCCTCATGTTTTGTAGTCTGTATGTTAAATTCAAAGAGTGAAGCGGCGAGCCAGAGAACGTTGTATCC
This sequence comes from Xylaria cubensis, assembly GCA_022385715.1. Taxonomy (NCBI): domain Eukaryota; kingdom Fungi; phylum Ascomycota; class Sordariomycetes; order Xylariales; family Xylariaceae; genus Xylaria; species Xylaria cubensis. Next base: position 8,397 of record MU279019.1, on the reverse strand, counting down.
GTTGATAGGTTTGCGCTCGCGTGAGGAGGCTCGAGAAGATATTTGAGATCGCTGAAGATGACTCTCCTGTGTATCGGACATGGGAAGTGCTGATTGGAAAATGCCAGAGAAACGATGATTGTCGGGAGTCTGGTAAGGAGACGATTGAGCTGAGCTGGCATAATGCCTCAATTGTGAACTCGACTCCACACTCTGTCTTACTGGGCCGCTCGAATCATGACTTTGGCCAGTGCCTGGCCGTACAGGCGTGGCTAGCGACCTAGAAACTGAAGAGAAATCTGGAGCTTTGGGAGAGTCGGAAGGAGGGCGTGCATGTCCATTAGCCCCATTATAAAAATCCCGATAAGACGGATTCGGGCTCGACAGCGAAGCTATAGATGGAGAGGCTGCGAACTGACCACTGTGGCGCTTCAGAAAGTCAGGTGTTGGTAGACTCGGAGCTATATCACTGTTTAAGGATAACCCTCGGTGACGAGGAGACGGCTCTGCGGGTCGGAGTCGGTATCTTGAAGAAGCTTCGTCGACACTTGTGGAATGTGATGGCCGACCTTTTGAGGCTGGATTGACAATTCCGATTGTGTTGATCTGTTCGTCTTGAAATCTGTAGTCCTGGAAGAACGTCGACACGATGGCGGAGACTTCCGGAACATTTGTCTCTTCAAGAACCACTTTGACTTTCTCTTTCCATATAGAAAACCACTGAGTCTGTATGTTGACAAAGTTCCCAAGACAGATGTTTCCTACTTTCTCGGTCAGGGCCGAGAGTTTAGGCAGTTCCTTCTTCAAAGCTTCATTTAATGCCTCATATTGCTCAACAAGTTCTGAGAGTTGCTTGTCAATCTTCTTCCCGCCCTTTTGGAGTTGAAGAAATTTCTCGTAATCAACTCGGCGCTTGGATCTCTTCTTCATCGCAAGAGATGGGTTACTGTAGGATTTGATCACAAGCTCGAATGGCTCAATGACTTGCTTCCGGACTTGTGAGAGCTATCGAGCCATGTCAGTAGTGTGGAAACAACACGTGTAGGCACTAGATCGTCACTTACATGCTGCTCTAAGGCAACTTTCTCAATATCTCTCATAGAGACGTTGAAGCGAACCCACTTACTTTCGATCTCGGGATGAGGTGAGGGTTGGAGGCGCATGACAAGTTCCATAGAAGATAGGTATTGTAAAAATTCGTGGACATGATCTGCGACCTGTCTTGTGTAGAATTCAACATCTCTGAGAACGACCTGCAGGCGAAGGTAGTCGTCGCCGAATTTTTCATGCAGTTTCAGGTACTCGGTATCCTCTGGGGGTTTATTAGTTGCAGTTTGCAACTTGTCTACTCTCTTGCCAAATGCTCTCGCGAGACCAGCTTTGACATCAGATTCCTTGCGTCTCCGACCAACAATCTGGCCAACCAGTTCAAAGTTCTTTTTTGTCTTGTTAATCTCTTCAATTGCGCTTTCTAGGGCTATCTTCGCGGCCTCGAGGGATGGACGATCGGGATGATCCAAAGGCGTCGCGTGAAGCAGCTGAATAAGCAAGGTAGGGTATTTTGTAATTCTTTGCATCGGCTTAATGAGTAGCGAGTCCAGGTTCCAGGCTCTTGTCAACTCTCTAGCCACCTCATTGCACTCATTCAACCAAACCTGGACTGTTGGGTCTTCCTGGATTTGAATCAATCGCTTGGCTGCATGGTCACTATTCTTGAGGAAAGTCTCGTGAACCTGTTTCATATCCTCCATATGCCGGATGAAAATTGGGCCCAATGAGGTTTCCCGGTCTTTATCATCACTCAGTTGCCCGGAGGCGGCCGCGGACGCGCTTGATAAAGTAGACACCCCATCACTAGGACTGGATGTGCTCTTCTGCACCTGGCGATGTGTCCTAGGTGTGTAGATACTAGAAACGCCTTCCTTTAGCTCGATCAGAAACGCAGAATGGAATTGAATGATCTTATCAGTGTTGCGGAAAATGAGTTTAATGGTCTTGTCGTCAAGTCTAGGACAGGCCTCGGCAGTTCCTTTATAGATCTCTTCAACGATATTCATGTCTCTGATGAAGAATGTCTCGGTATCTATGAGCTCTTTGATGGTTTCAAGGCGAGTAAATAGACGTTTCTTTTCCTTAGGGGAAAGACCTGATGCTTGCTCGACATTGATGCTTTCGACTAGAGTCTGCTGACTTGTCAAGCGTGAGGAACTGGATTGAGGATCTTCAGAAGTTGTAAATGACCCTTGATCGATTGAACGTGAAGCTGATTCCAAAGGGGCAAAGTAGTCGCTGTCCCGTTTAAGAGAATCCACTAAAATTAGACCTTGGTCGTCCTTATCGTTATGCAAGAAGCTGTTGGGTCTCGTCTCGTTGTAATATTCGCTTGGTGGCGCAGAGCTCATCACATCGCGGAAGGAAACATCATCAGGGGGCGGAGGAGGGGAGTGGCTAGGAAGCACTGGAATCGCAGATGGACCCATGCTATTCTTGCGACTGAGAATTCCCGCAGCAAACTCTTCTCCTATGTCAATCTCCGGAAGCTGGTGTTGTGGCTCATAAAGCTCCGGTTCTTGGTATGTTCCACAGGGAGACACATCGCGACTGTTGGAAACGGCCATGGAGTCTCGATTATAAAGATATGATTCTGATCTTGAATCCGATTCTGAATCAGCAAGTGCCTCCCGCCACGTGAATGCCGCTCTCCGAGAATCGCGGTCTATAGGTCCATATCCTGAACTCGAGTCCTGACTATTCACCGAATAATCAGTCCATACAGTTGTTTGGCTAGCTCTGTTCAGCGATTCAGATGTCCGGGGCACAGTCAAGCTAGGGCGTGTCCCAAGTGTTCTTTTGGAATCTACAGAGTAACGTAGATCTTCCGAGTCTTGATGAACACTGCTCACTTCAACATCAGCCTGAACGTCAGCATCTACTTGGTCAGCAGCAGAAGTTTGCAAGCGCTCCTGGTGCTGCTTGAGTAATGGCCCAACAAAGAATTCTGCGATCTCACTAAGGCCGGTACTTGGTTCATTCTGTTCAACATCTGACTGATTGGGGTCCTTGTCGGGAAAATTAAGGGATGTGGTATACAGATGATCCACTTCAACATTATCATCATTATCCTGCTCTTGAGCAGGGGCAGAAGAGCTGGGATCGTAAATCTCAACTACCGGAGGTGTGAAGTCGGCATCACGTCCAAGTATTGTCACTTTCGTTTCGTATGACGGCGACTGCGGCGGCATGAAGTCGTACTCGTCTTCTTCATACGCGACGGGCACCTCCTGCCCTACGTCGATATCATATTCGGGCATAGGAAGCTCTCCAGGGGTAATCGCCGGGTCGACTGAGGTATCTAATGCTATCTTGATAGAAAGGCTATCATCAGCCACAGGCTCGTCCTCAAAAGGAGATATATATTCTGATTTTTGGTAACTTGGATGGGTATTTCCCTCAATTTCGCCGTGGCTTTCATTGCTATCGTGAACTACAAGGGGTTCCTGTACTGGTGGATCCGTCTGTGGTTCAGCGTCGAATTCCGTGGTATTTGATATCGCTGAAGGCGGCGCTTCGTCCTGATATCCTGGGCTCTCAGCACTAGGAAAACTCCCAGGTATAAAAAGTGTTGGTGAACATGTCTGCGCTTGTCCCGCATTGGCAGATGCAATAGGAACTTCGGTATGTCGGAGATCCGCTGCTATAATCTGCAATGGCAGAAAGTCTAATGTAAGAGACCCCTCCACATTTGTAGGGTTCTCAGTCAAAGGTTCGGGTATAATTGTCCGCACTGTCGAAGGTTCTATTATTGAAGTATTTGCGTCGACGGAATTTTGGGCACCAGCACCCAACACTTCTGTCTGTACATCTTCCTGTTGGGATTTCAGAACCTCAACAGCGGCGGCTTGAGCTGCTAGTGCCTTAGCTTCTTCCTCTTTCCTTTTCCTTTCTTGGGCGGCCCTTCTAACAACTGCTCGAGCTTCGTTTTCTCGAAGTGATTTGGTATAGGAAAGTTTGATCTGCTCCCTCCGAGACTCGTAATCGATTGGACCCATTGAAATTTTTCTTCGACGCGTAGTTGATTCGGTCCCTCTTGCATTACCTTTATCCCTCTTACCCGGAGATTTATCTCTTTCAATTGCTTTGACCCTTGAACTTATGGTGGTCGCTGCTGATACTGGCTGCCTCGGTCGTGAACTTCTGAGTGGAGGGGATAGCTTCGGTGGCGGTGTTGAGATATAGGCATTGAGTCTAGTGTTTCCACTCGGAGCAATTGCGCCCGGTCTATTTTTGCGTTTCATCGCAGGGGAGACAAGGGGAGAAGGTATTTTGGGCGCTGGGAGTTGATTCGCGTTGAACCGTTTTCCTTGGGCGAAAGGTCTTCTGACTGTGGAGGGCGAATTGGATCGCGTGGAATTTGGACTAGACGAGCTAGAAGGAGTGCTGTATTTCCGAACAGAAATCGGTATTTTCGAAGCTGAGGTCAATGCCGAGGTATCCAAGGTCGGTGGTTTCGGTCGCGTCGACCGAGGAGTTGTGGATTCATGTTGGGCCGGTTTTGTGAACCCTAATTCGCTTTGTGATCGGCTATGATTCGAGGTCGCGTGTGACACATTCGCACCGACGTTGCTTGCGTCGCCAAGTCCTCCTTTCGAGCTACGGTACCAATCACTCGGTGAAGAAGGTTCAGCGTCGGTATATGAGAAACTTCGCTGACGGCGACCGAGAGTACCTGGGGCATCTGGTTCACGAGTTCTTCTACCGGCTACATCATCGATTCCGTGACCGGCTAATCCTGCACTCAGCTCAATGGGCCCTACCTCGCCAAAGAGCAGGCCACGAGATTCGGGCAGTGAAGGAGTAGAAGTTGTCGAGGAGGCCGGAGCTAAGTTGGTCATGGATTTTGATGCTTGGGAGCGGGAGTCGAGGGAGCTTCGGGGCTTGGCTATACGACTTGCAAACGATTGAGAATTACCAGATGAATTGTTCTCGGTCACGGCTCGATGCCGTTGCGTAGGTCGTGCAACTGGCGATGCTGCGGTTGATCTACTAGCAGAAGACCCACCAGCAGATGACCGCCCAGTTGTAGAAGGTGGTCGACCATGAGCTTCAGATGACCGAGCCGGCGTGCGTGTAGATACTTTGCGAACGACGTTAGTGCCCGTCTGTGCCGTATTCCGATCGAATTTCTTCGTCAAGTCTTTGACACTAGGTTGGTGTCCACTTCTGGCGTTCCAAGTATTTGCTGTAGGTTTCGGTCTCGCAGCGCCAGTGGAGGGCCTATCTTCAACGGGAGCTGACACGGAGCGAACGGAGGGTCTCACACCAGATCGGATCGACGACATGGCCGGGTGCCTAGGAACCGGAGTGTTTCCATTAGATCGCAACGAAGCATCTTGGCTGTGCCTCGGGGCGGGTAGGGTCGAAGCCATCAAGCCGTCGAGGTGAATGCGGTAGAAATCGTCCGGGTTCAAGAAGCCGTTGGGCTCGATGCTGGCTACCGCGTTTGCATGGACGGCGTTTCGATTGCTCGCGGCATAGGACTCAAGTAAGGACTCATCGAGGGTTATCGATGTCGATGTCGCCGTCGCCGTCCCCGTCGTGGCTAAAGAGGCGGCGGGAGGACTACCGACAGCGGCGATAGCAGGCGGCTGATGGTGAGGATCGTGGAAGAAGGTTTGGGGTGGCAAGGAATAATCGCGGTCGTGGGCGTGGCCGTGCCCGTTCTCGTGCTTCTGCCCGAACGGGTAGTAGTGGTGATGGGGGCGCGGGTTGTGGTATCGCAGTGGCCGTCTTGGGGTAGACGGGGCTTCCAGATTGCGGGTGGGCTGTGTCGTACCAAGGTAGTGGTCCTCCTCTTCATGATTGCCGGCGTCCATTCTGGCGGCGGCCAGGACAATGTCACGGCGACCATTAATGGGTCCTGTACAGCAGGTCGCAGGTCGGGCAAAAACGAGTGGACGGGCAGGACCACGGGTCGCGTTAGATGCTACACACGTTGTCGAATAGGCATTGGCAGCTGGGGGGGGATCATGGGCCTCAATCTTTCCAAGGTTGGGCTGGTTGTGCCAATGCGTGCCAATGCCAATGCCAATGCCTGCCCTGAGCCTGAGCCTGTGCCAATCAATGGATCAACGGATGGAGAAACCAACGGAGCAAATCAACAATGCGGCAGCCACTGCTCACGCATGTGTGGATGTGGATGTGCGTGTGGATGGAGGTAGTGCGTCTGCCGTGGGTGGTAGATGTGGGGCAAGACCATGCCATACAATACAACAGTATTATGTATGTATGTACTTATTAAGTACGCTGACTCTTGTACCTGGCACTTGAGAAACAGTAGAGAGATTTTCAAGAATTCCTCAAGGTGGCATGTCATGTCATGTCGAAATGGGTCAATGTTTGGAAGGTCGGAAGCAGGGCTAGAAGCATCAAAGATGAGTCCCACTCACTAGCACTAGTAGTACCTTAGTGTCCTAGTGTCCTAGTGTCTAGTGTCCCGTCCAAGGACGTGCCCTATAAGTACAGGTAGCTCGCACTCGAATATCTTGCTTAGGAGGTTAGGTAGATGTAGGCAGGTATTACCAACGACAAGTGCTCTAGCGTACATCCCTCCGATTCAAGATATATGATGGGCTTTTTGCCCTATCCGTATAAGTACCTAAGATTAGCTCCTAATTTGAAGCTTCTCAGTGTAATCGGGAATTCCTCCCCAGCATCCCGGCACCGTGTTTTGCTAGCACATGCAGTTGCAGCATTGTGGCCACAAGCGAACGATCTTGAGCGCAAGTGGGATGGGGCGAGCATTTAGCTTAGTCCGTCCTGTAAGTACTGCTTTTCGACAGGGGAGCCGGTTTTCGTGTGGATATGATGTGCTGGCCAGTATGCACGATGAATTGTTAGACTCTCTGGTTATCTTATGTAGGTAGTTACCGACTTGAAGTACTGTTGTTACTTATATGTGTCCATGTAAAGAGTCATGGTTATTTTATTCCAAGATGTTACTTGATTCACATAGCGAGAATAGTTGAATAAGTTACTTTTGTGTTTGACCCCCTCTTCAAAATTACCTACTTGATTTGGAGATTTCCGGTAAGGTATCTAGGTAGTATAGCTTACAGGTGGAGGCAATGGCCCGCAAGCCCGTGCAGCCGAGCCGCCAGTCTGTACTTATAGATTTTCCCATCCTTTTATCCACCACCACGCCGAACATAATATGTACTTGATGAGTGAAACGGTACTAAGTTACTCAAGGGCCTGGCCATGTGAATGGCAGCCGCAAAGCATATTTTTTAACCTCAGGGTTAGATCGTCGGATATAGGCTGGTAGCCTGTCCTTTTATTTTGACAAAAGGTGTTTCAATGGCAAACATTAACTCCCCAAAAGACGGTATTGCCATCATAACAGTATATTTACCGTTGTAGCAAGGCATATTAGAGAGGAAGAGAAAGGGGCTATAGCCATATTGTTACTACTGACCGCATTTTCTCTTCCCGCACCCGACAGCGTGGTTGGACAACATGCTGTCTTTTTTAGACCAAGATATACGGTTTAGTCTAGTACAAGCTACACTTGTGCGGCCTCGGCCAGAGATAGCCTTGCAACATTCGCCGTTCAACAACAAAGACATCTTGATATTTCCTTGCTAACACCCTTCGTACGGAAGAACGAAACCGGAGCACTTTGCCGAATGTTTCTTGTGGGCGATCATTCAGGTTGAAAACAAACACATATCTCTGTATGCAGCTCCTAAATCTATATCTTGATAGATAGGTCAACAATTAAGACGCCATCGTGGAGTGACGAGGGTCCCAAACTGTTACATGGGTTTCTGACACATCGAACAGCTGGCAATGGGATCATGCATGTTTCTGACGACGGTGCACAACCCATTAGCCATTAGGCTGCGGTGACGGCCTCTTGTCGAGGTTTTCATTCATGACAACGCATCTAGGGTACAGGTAAGACATACAGAGCGAGAGGTGAGACAGGGGTTCAGCCATGCTGGCAACCTATCGGACATGTGGGCTGGCTAATAATGGTGTCCATTAGGTCAGAAGACTTACCAGGGAAAGATTCAACGAGATAAGAATTCCCCTTCAATCATCTGCGGGCTATCTATCGTGAGTGGGATCTGTGAGAGACTGTCACCTGAGTATCACGACATGCACGGATCAGTGCGTTCGATATTCCGGAATGTATGAGTAAGAGCGCGACAGCGAACAAGCAAGTTTACGAAGAAAAGGCCACTACTAGTCAGAATTTTGCGTGCGCAATCGGGCGCAAAGCCGGCAGGTCGGCAGTGTGGAATCTGAACTAATCAGACCTTGTTGGCAGGTACGAAGGACAGTGGTTAAAAGGAACCCCGCACGGGTGTTGCCCTGTAGATTCTCCATAACCTCTACAACATCAAATAATCCATT